>JAVANC010000025.1:2647500-3357500 GCA_033319125.1 Parnassius glacialis | reverse complement strand
TATTCTGTGAGAGCGTGATCCTTCCCCGGTCGAACCGACCCATTCGTGCTGCAGATAATATATAGCTGCAGCATGGCTCTACTACGTAAAAAAGAAATACCACGTAAGTATGATTGCCAGAAAAAGGGCAATGTTTACCATTACAGCTTGCAGTGGCGGTGGAAGAATATCCACTACCTCATATCATCCCGTGGGTGTCGTAAGAGGCGACAGAGCGAAACAGATCAGGAGATGGGCTGCGTCGTCTTTCTAATAACGGCTAAAAAATAAACCCGAGACTGCAAAAAACGACGAAGAAATGGAACTCACGCTTCAATATCAGAGTACACATTTCCATCCTTCGCGATGGGCAGCAGGGACTCCCTGTTGATTCGCGGGTGGCAGGACTGGTTGAAAGTGTGGATGTCCAGCTTCAAGCCCTTGTACTTGCGGATCACCTTTTGCGTGTCTTCGTCCGTATTGAACGAGTTCATCAGGACCAGAGGCACATTGCACTTGTATGTTTTGTTCAGATGCTGAAAAGGAAATTTGCTATAGCATATAGCGTTATCATCTATTCTAGAAGATATGGGGAACAGCATCAGCAGCAGATAACTGCGGATGTCAACCATATACGAAAAACTATGGAAAAGGCCAATGTTTAGCAGTAGATGTGTGAAAGTATGATGATGATGAACTGTGTTAATTTTCTATATATATATATATATATATATATATATATATATATATGTATATGTGTATATATATATATATATATATATATGTATATGTATATATATATATATATATATACTAGCTGGCCAGGCAGCCGTTTTTCCTACTCGACGCCTAATCGACGCCTTCGTTTTCCTATAAAAATCCTTAATATTTCAATAAAAAAATATTGAAGGTTACTTATCGGGATATAACCTAATAATCTCTCAAGTTGGACCAAACTGCACAGAGTGTCCAAAATTTCATTGAAATCAGTTCAGTAGTTTAGGAGTTCATCGCGGAGAAACAATGTGACACGTAATTCTTATACGAGTATATAAGGATACTAGCTCGCCAGGCAGACGTTGTTCTGCCCGTTCCAATGACCCTTCCTATAAAAATCCTTAAATCTATAACATAAAAATGCATCGCTGAATGTGTTGTGTCAAAAACTATATTAAACTAAGTTTGTATAAAAAGGGTTATTATAGTATTAAAGATTTTATAGATGATAATAACCCCTGGAAATCAGGTGATCGCTACCAAGCTATTTCCAATTTGTTGTGTTTTTAATGGTGTAACATACATGATTGTAAGCTGTTATTTAAAAAAAAGTCCCGCTGGGTTTCTTGCTGGTTCTTCCCAGGACAGAGGTTTTTTTTTTCGAAGCAGTGGTAATTATACAAAAGAGTGACTTTCAATAAGTATTATTTATAATCTATATTGAATAAAAAAGTTTCTGTTTCTGTTTCTGTTGCTAAGCGCAAATCTGAAGAGCAGCTGAACCGATTTCGCTAATTCTTTTTTTATAATATTCCTTGAAGTATGAAGATGGTTCTTACGGAGAGAAAAATTTAAAAAATTGCCTGAAAAAGTCTAAAACAACACTTTTCTATATTCCCATCCAAAAGATTCGTAATAATACTTAAAAGTCAATTTGAACTTTTATACCATACCATAAAGTTTAAGTGTTAGTGGAGGGGTTCCGGGAAGGCAAAACAATTAAGTGACGTTAGTATCGTATAAATATTAGTCAATATTTTATATGATGGAAACTTAATTTAGAATAAGTAAAAATAAAATGAAATATAATAAGTAGGT
Organism: Parnassius glacialis; assembly: GCA_033319125.1. NCBI lineage: Eukaryota > Metazoa > Arthropoda > Insecta > Lepidoptera > Papilionidae > Parnassius > Parnassius glacialis. The sequence continues at coordinate 3,355,706 of JAVANC010000025.1, read as the reverse complement.
ATCATAATAAGAAATCAGAAATTGTAATTTTCATTGTGATTTTTAGTGACTATTAAAAGAATTTTAAGTGTTTTATAATTATTATTTTTTGACATAATGTAATTGTTGACTTACCAACTTTCTTTTTTCTTTTTTTATCTTACTAGCTGACCCGGTGTCCCGAATAGCAGAATAAGTATTAAAAAAAATTAAAGAATCGACTGTTAGGCGGTACGAAGTTCGCCGGGTCAGCTAATTCGCAATAAATAATGTTGAGGGTTGTTTAACGGGATAAAAACTATCCTCTCTCAACTTGGACCAAACTGCACACAGTGTGTGCAAAATTTCATTGAAATCAGTTCAGTAGTTTAGGAGTTCATCGCGCACAAACAATGTGACACGTAATTTTTATATATAATGATATATATATATGAAGTCCAGGGCTACCCTCATAGATTGCCTCATAGTATTTTGCGAGCGAGATGGAATAATATCAAAATTTTCAAATTAAAACGACAATTATTAAAATATGACGAAGGAAATAATGCTATATCTAAATTAGTAAATTGGTTTAATGTTAATAACTTGCATTTAAATGGCACTAAAACAAAATGTATGAAATTTATGACTCCAAATGTCAAACAATTAAATACTAATGTAATTTTAAATGGGGAGGAACTGAGTCTTGTAGATACCACCAATATTCTTGGAATAACCCTAGACGCGAAGCTTTAATGGAACCCCCAAATATCAAAATTAGCAAGCAGACTTAGTTCTGCAGCATATGCTGTAAAAAATATTAGAAATCTAACCATTGTGGCAACAGCTAGACTTGTTTACTTTAGTTATTTCCATAGATTATATTGCCCAAGTGTATGCGCAAGCACAGGTGCACTCTCTATTCCCTCACTCTCATAGCCCGATGGGACGGTAAACCGACACGACCAGAGAGAGATCAGGCGCAGGACCAACTGCTTTACGTGCTTTCCGAGGCACGAGGGTGAAACACCGCCAACTTCCTGACTCCGGGCAGCTACTGAGAATTTCTTGATGGAAAAACCCAATAACTGATTTTTTGCCCGACCCGGGATTCGAACCCGGGACCTCATGATAAGCTGTCGCACTACTACAATCACTAAACCAACAAGGCAGTCGCCAGGTCAGTACCTGTAGTGGGTGATCTTACACCCCCACTGCAAGGTTAATAGGCCTAATATAAATATCAAAATGAAAACATATAACAACTTCAAGGATTAACAAATAGTTACCTCAATTTGTTGGACAGTCAAATCCAAGAATGTGAGCTCGTTCCTCACTTGGATCACGGATTTGGGGCCTTTGCAACCCATAGACGTGCCAAGACCACCGTTAAGTTTCACCACCACCAGTTTATCCAGCATGTGGTGCACATTGTCCGTTGTGGGCGTCTTGAGGCTCGCGTAGTCGATCACGGCACCTTCCGGGAGCTTCTCAATCTTCTCCCAAGTCATGGAGGGACCCTCTATGTGAGATAAAACATATAAATGTAAACTATCATCGTTACAGCTCTTCACAAGTCCACTACTGAACAAATAAATAAAATTGAAGTGTCTGTTTATAATGTCACAATAACAGCTTTTTACTAAATGCATATGAAAGTAAATACGGTACTTATAACCAAAATACAATTTTTAAAATTTTTGTCTGTCTGTCTGTTTGTTCCGGGTAATCTCCGAAACGGCTGGACAGATTATGACCGGACTTTCACTGGCAGATAGCTAATGTTATAAGACGTAACTTAGGCTACTTTTATTTTACAAAAAGAATTAGGGTTCCGCGCAAAAAATTTAAAACCCATGAAATCCGATCGTAATAAGTTAGGCGCGGGCGAAGTCGCGGGAACAGCTAGTTTTATTACTAAAATTGAAGTGACAAACGAACTTGGGGTCCATCTCATGGTAAGTGGTTACTGCAGTTCATGGAAACCTGCAGTCAACTTCCAAGAAAGAAGGTTTCAAATGAGTTGTCACCTCTCAGGACTAAGATGGAATACCTCACAGCCTGTTTATACTGACTCTCTATATCGTTCAGACCGGTATACGTAGTAGAGCCATGCTGCCGCTATATTAGTAGTATAATTGTAGCAATAATGGGTCAACTCGACCGGGGAGGGACCACGCTCTCACAGAATACCAGCGTAAAATGGCAGCATGACACTGCTGTGTTTCGTATGGTGAAGTGTAGAGAACCGGAGATCTATTTTACTGGAAAAGAGGCATTCCATCTTAGTCCTCACGGGTGACAACGCATCTGCATTTTGATTCGCAAACGAGGATAGATGTAGATGTCTATGGACCACAGCAACTTACCATCAGGTGGAATGTGTGCTCGTTTGCACTGCTATTTTGCGGCAAAAATAGATAAGAGGTGGTACCTGCCCAAACGGACTACTAGACAGAAAACGATTGTAACCACCTAGTAATCACTTTGGGGTATCTACAATATATCCACAATTAGATATTAATAACAAATCCGAAAATCGCGTACAAAAGTTGCGTAAATACGCGAGTTCAACACGGTTTCGATCCCCGCCGGCACCAATGAAATTATTAATTGCAATTTTAAACATGGTGAGGAAACCTGCATGTCTGAGAAATAAGAAAAAAAAAAAGAAGACATGTGCGAACACGCATTAACATTTCTTTGCCCTAAAACCCTCTCAGAAATTAGTGGAGGCCTGTGCCCAGCAGTAGGAGGTGTATATAGGCTGTAAATAACTAACTAATCCAAAATTATACGTTTTCCTGTATGAATTACAAACTGATACATCATCAACAACAATTTCATGATCAGTATCATCAGCCTGCGGCAGGTCAACTGCTGGACAAAGACCGCTCCTAAAGCAAAAACAATCTGATAAGACATAAAATAAATTAATATTGTTAAACTTACGCTCAGCGAGGAACCTGCTGAACAATTTCTTGAAGCCCTGGAACTCCTTATGCATCTGCGGACGTCTGGTCTCCGGTATGGTTGACAGCAGGCGCTCCAGCTCCACCTCGACCCTGGCGAGAGCATCTCGTTTCGTTGCCTCTTTGAAATCCCTCGAGCCCGATGGAGTGCGTTGATGACTCCGAATCTAAGAATATAGAGTTACTTTAGAGCTTAGAAACAACTTGGTAGAGATGCTGCGGCTATATTATTGTTGTAACACGAATTGGTCGGCTCGACCGGGGAAGGACCACGCTCTTACAGAATACTAGCGTAAAATAGCAGCTCAATGCTGCTGTGTTTCGTATGGTGAGTGTAGAAAACTTGAGATACTTTTTTATTGGAAACGTGGCATTCCATCTTAGCCCTCAGATGTGGCAAAGCATCTGCGTTATGTTTCTTAATCGACGATAGATGTAGAGAACCGGAGACCCTTTAACTGGAAACGAGGCATTCCATCTTAGTCCTCACGGGTGACAACGCATCTGCATTTTGATTCGCAAACGATGATAGACGTAGATGTCTATGGGCCACAGCAACCACTTACAATCAGGTGGACTGTGAGCTCGCCTGACAGTCTTATTTAAGCACAAATTTAGGCACTTTTAACACAGCACTGTTCTTATTATTAATATACACAATAATCCTGAATCATTTATTACTTATTTCTACATATATTACTGAAATTTTCAGAAATTGATAAAGGTTATTTTTATAGTACATTATTTAGACACTGCTTAAATCCCACACAAGATGAACAACCAATACGTACATAACCCTTATCGTATCAGTAGGAGGCTAGTGCTTTCTTTGTCTAAATTACAACTATCTCGGTTCATTATGAAACATTATTTGTTTACATGTGCTATTCTTATCTAGCCATTATGTATCTTATCTCTTATCACAAGAACAAAGTATGTTTTTATCTAATATCAGTATCTTATTTAAATCAATACTTTTATTTGTATTGCATAGTCGATTACTATGCAACACATGACTATAAATTAATCCATAAACAAATATTTCTGGAATTAACCCTGATTTCTCGTTTGACAATTATATTGAATCTATTATTCGGAAGGGTATTTGCCATAGTTGCCACGCTTGGCGAGCGGGTTGGCAACCGCAGTATTTTTTTAATGTAATTTTGTCGTTATCAGGAAGATGCTCCTGCCTGTTTCCCTTTATCGCCTTTTACGACACCCACGGGAAGATATGTGGTAGCGGATATTCTTATCCGCCCCTACACGGCTCAATGCAAAATTAGGCACAAGAGAGAACGGTGAGCTGAAATTAGGGAAATTTGGAATAGGGCAATGGAACCCAAGGGGCCAGCAGCTGGCCGACTTCATGGAGAAAGAGGGACTTTTTATGATGAACTCTTTCTTCCAGAAGCGGCCTCACAGGAAGTGGACCTGGTCGAACCTGACGGTTCGACATAAAATGAGATTGACTTCATTATGACGACCAGACGACAACTGTTCAGTGATGTCTCCGTGATCGCGAGGGTGAAAACTGGTAGCGATCACCGAATGGTTAGAGGCACACTGAACCTAAACGTTAAGTTGGAGAGGTCTCGTCTAATGAAGTCAACGCTCCGTCCCTTTCGTGCTATGTTCCAAAGTCCCGAAACCTTTCAGCTCGAGTTACAAAACCGTTTTCAGTGCCTAGAAGTCTGCAATGAAGTGGACGATATGGATGACAAGCTCGTGGAAACTGTCCATGCGGTTGGAGCTAAGTTCTGCAAGACCCGCCACAGAAGAACACAAAAACTCTCCGATCACACTCTTAATCTCATGGCTGTTAGACGGAAGATGAAGCTACACTCTTCAACAGATTTGACAGCATACAGGCAACTGAACAGACAGATCTCCAAATACATGCGGCGGAACTTACGCAACTTCAATACAGCTTGTATTGAAGAAGCGATCGAGCGGAACCAAGGCTCCAAAGTATTTTCCAGAGATCTGTCTCCCAGAAAGTGCCAACTGTCAGAGCTGAAGACCGAGTGGTAGCAGCATCGTTTCTGGGGCACCTGAGATTTTGAGTGAGATTGAGAGGTTCTATGAGCAGCTGTACACGTCATCGTTGGAGCCACACGCAAGTGTGATTAACGATCCAAGAGCGAGTCTTATTCGACACTTTTCCGAAGATATCCCGGACGTCAGTTTGAGCGAGATTAGAATGGCTCTCCAGCACCTTAAAAACGGCAAGGCCCCAGGCGAGGATGAAATTACAGCGGAGCTTCTGAAAGCGGGTGGAAAACCGGTACTTGAAGTCCTTCAGAAGCTCTTTAATTCCGTCCTCCATGGTGGCATTACAGCGGAGGCGTGGAGCAGAAGTGCGGTGGTCTTGTTCTTCAAGAAAGGTGACAATGCTCTCTTGAAGAACTAGAGACCAATTTCCCTTCTGAGCCGCGTCTACGTGCTGTTTTCGAGAGTCATTACGAATCGTCTCGCGCGCAGACTTGACAACTTCCAGCCTCCCGAACAAGCCGGTTTCCGAAAGGGCTTTAGCACCATAGACCACATACATACTCTTCGGCAAATTGTACAGAAGTCCGAAAAGTACAATTTGCCACTATGTCTGACGTATGTGGACTATGAGAAAGCCTTTGATTCCGTCGAAATTTGGGCAGTGCTGCAGTACCTTCAGCGGTGCCAAGTTGACTGTCGGTATATTGAAGTGCTGAAGTGTTTGTACAGTAGAGCTACGATGGCTATCCGAGTACAGAATCAGAGTACGAAACCTATCCAACTGCAGAGAGGTGTAAGACAGGGTGACGTTATATCCCCGAAACTCTTCACCGCTGCATTGGAAGACGTTTTCAAGCTACTGGACTGGAGAGGATGCGGTATTAACATCAATAGCGAGTACATCACTCACCTTAGATTTGCCGACGATATAGTCCTTATGGCAGAATCACTGGAGGACCTAAGCACTATGATCAATGACCTCAATAGTGTTTCCCAACGGATAGGTCTTAAGATGAACATGTATAAAACAAAAATCATGTTTAACGTCCATGTCACACCTGCCGGTAGTTGTTGGGAGCACTAAGCTCGAAGTTGTTGACGAGTATGTTTACCTGGGACAAATAGTCCGACTAGGTAAGTCCAACTTCGATCGACAGGTCAATCGACGGATTCAACTCGGCTGGGCAGCGTTCGGGAAACTACGACACATCTTCTCGTTAGACATACCTCAAAACCTGAAAACGAAATTGTACAACCAGTGCGTGTTGCCAGTGATGACTTACGGATCTGAGACGTGGTCCTTCACTGCTGGCCGGATGAGGAAGCTCAAGGTCGCTCAGCGAGCTATGGAGAGGGCTATGCTCAGGGTATCTCTGCGTGATAAACTTAGAAATGAGGATATCCGCAGTAGAACCAGAGTAACCGACATAGCCCAACGGATTAGTAAGCTGACGTGGCAGTGGGCCGGCCATATAGCTCGAAGAACCGACAACCGATGGGGAAGAAAGGTTCTCGAGTGGCAGCCTCGTACCGGTAGGTGAAGTGTAGGGCGACCCCCCACTAGATGGAGTGACGACCTGGTGAGACATGCAGGAAGTCAATGGATGCAGGTGGCTCAGGACCGTGCTTTGTGGCATTCCTTGGGGGAGGCCTATGTTCAGTAGTGGACTTGTGAAGGGCTGCAATGATGATGATGATGATGATGATGATATTATTCGTAATGTCTTATATAATTTAATAGCAATAATTTTAAAATACGAATTTATTTATTTTTTATGAAATGAAAAATGACATCTATTTTTTAAGCGCGTCGCCAACAACTATTATGATTGTTGTGGAAGCTTAAAATTTTTATACTACTAAAAATTACATGATTACAACATGATACTACATAGCGCCTGGGAATGAGGCGATCGCTACCATGATGTTTCTAAATGTTTTCATATTTAATTGTTCGATATATTAAAAAAGAAATTGTAGGTCTTAGTCTCGCTGTGTTTCTTGCTGTTTCAATGATAAGAACATCTTAGCGTTATGGATGTATTAACCGATTCGTTGCGGCACCAATTTTCGACAACTTTTAGCTGTGGGGAACAAATATTTCATGACACGCCAGACGTGCCGCAGAAGTTGATGACACGTCTATTGTGCCATCAGCCATGTGTAAAAATAATTATCTTTTTTATGCTGTTTTCACTTGTTTAGACCTAATTAAGTTTAGTTGACATAAAACATCAGTTACAAACGGAAGGATACTTGTTTTAATGGGCAACTACGTGTTTTTCTACGTGTTTTCTTTGAAACTGAGAGAAAGTGACTTTTTTTATGAAGAGATTACAAACCTTTTGTACTCTTTTTTGTTGTTATAAAAAAATCATTTATATAAGTAGTTACAGCTAAATCACCCTGGAAAACCTTGGTTTTTATTAAATTAAATTTTCACCTAATAATAATATTTGTAAATATCAAACAATCAAGAACATTAATTTGGAAAAAAATAAGGTTTATGATTCATTAATATTTACAAATATTATATATATATATATATATATATATATATATATATATATATATATATATATATATATAATATTATTTAATGTTATACAAATGTAAAAGTAAAGTCGATTCGAAAACGTCTAATTAGTAATAATAGCATAACAAGAGTTTTCAAAAGAAAACAAACGCCGGCGCTATACGGCGGCAGATTGACAAAAGACTATTTAATAGCGAACTTTTTTTATGCATGAACGGTTTCAAACTGTTTCAAGCAAAAATAAACCTAATACCATATCACAAGAGCACATGGTACTTCGTAGGTCTATTCGGCCATATGATAGTAATAAGACGGCAGTTCAACCATTTTAAGCAAAATTAAACAATAAGACAAACGCATTGTTTTTTTTTAACAGGATACTTGTTTTCCAGAAATTTATTTAAAACTTGAGTTTGTGAGCGATCGCAATGAGTGCTATTATTTGTTACTTATTAGACTATTTTTTCACAACATGACTGAAAACCCATAAAGTAAAAAGAGTACCATGTACAAGTTAAAAAAAGGTTGTCAACCCTTAAAAATTTAAAATTTTCAAAATATCCAGAAACGAAGCCGCAGGCATTAACTACTTGCAAAATAATGAATATTTTGTTCTGGACAAATTTTCCAAAAACGCAATTTGAGCGAGTTCTAACGATTTTTAAAAAGACACAACTCGTGTGTCATACGCCATACACAAAAGTAAACGATGGCACGCGGGGCGTGCCATCCGCACTGAACCGTTTAATTCATTATAGTTATCACTTATATCATCCATAGATGCAGATGGCTCAGGACCGTGCTTTGTGGCATTCCTTGGGGGCCTATGTTCGGCAGTGGACTTGTGAAGGGCTGTAATGATCATCATGAAGCAAACTCCGCAAGGTAAATAAAATTAAAATTAACCTTAAAAGCTATCATTATTTATGTATTATAACGTAATTTGTGTTTGCAGTTGTGTCTGTAATGCTCGGGCCACAGTAACGAGAAACGTCAATGCCCAAAAACGCAACAATTATTGCCTTAATTTTAACGCGATAAACTGAGTGGCTACACTTGGAACGGTCGACTTCATTTCAATTTCAACGCCGTTGAACGGCGTTAAAGTATACTGACCATTTATTTTTTAACTCAAAACGGGACATGGGTTTATTTATACTTCCCAGTTAGCAGGTTAACAGTAAAAAAATTATGTTTTTTTAATTAAAAACTGTAACTTTATACAATTAGTGTTCACTATAATTATAATCACATTAATTATAATTATTTATATTTTAACAAATTGTGAAAAATAAAAATTAATCACCAGTTTACCAACTTCATTAAAGCAAAGCTCCTCAGACAGTAATTATTAAATGCAACAATTTTTTTAATTATATTTATATTTGTCAGTGGAACAAATTTGCTTTAATCAAGTCGGTGATGATTTTAAATAAGGGCAAGTTTTTTTTTACATTGATTTTTGTTATCAACATCGCCTTTAGAACTGAAACCTGTAAGTGATTTTTTTTCAGACGTCCACAATTTATTCATAATAGAAAAATACTTTTTCTACTGGAGCATTAGTACCAGGTATACATAAAATATATTCGATTAAAATGTAAGAGAATTTATGTTGAGAATATTGGTGAGAAATGTTTGAATCACCCAACGAATTTCTGCGAAAACTTTGAAATTATCCCATTCGCTTATTTTTGGGTCGGTCCCGCTCTCGCACCGTTCGTGTCTGACGAACTTCATAGTTTTAAATTTTCTCGCGGTTTAGGATAACGAGACTATTTTGCGTCCCGGAGCTTTGTTTGGGGACAACGGGACAGGTGACCGAGAAAAGGGACAGTCCTGTTCAAAACGGGACGTATGGTCACTTTACGTTAATATTCCTTGAATTTCAAGCAAGATGAACGTTGACGCTGCTACTTTATATTTGATGAGTGTAAATTTTTATTATATGAATATATTTTAGCATTGCCTAAGCATGGCTCTGTTTGCAGAATCTCAAGAAACGTAATAACTTTTTCATTATTCCACTCTATCGTAGCCATACGTGCGACTCCGTTGCGCTCACCGTGCACAATGAGACACGTAGTGTGGCCGCTTCAACGCGTTAAATCCTGCGTTAATCTCTTTAATGTACCGCCACTCGAGTTATCGCCCAACGGGAAACGGCGTTGTTCTTGCCGTTGTAGAATTATCGCGTTAAGTGGTGGCCACACCCCCATCAACGCGATAATTAACGGCATTTCTCGTTAGTGTAGCCCGGACATAACTGTTGTAGTGGTTTGGGATGAGAATGTTTAAACTTTCGGTACCCCTAATCTAGTTGAGACAACAGGGGCCCGCAACCTTTGTTTGCGTGGGTTCACAATGATTACTTAGCACGTAGTTTTTGCTTGTTATCTAATATTAGTTTTAAGGTAACCTTAATACCTAGAAACTGAAGAGATAAAAAAGCGACTACTCGCTATACAATGACGGCAGCAAACCTTATTTCTTACTAAACATAACGAACATAAACTGTAGCAATGTATAATCAAGAAAAACGCCCACAGATAATACAACTTTGAGCTTTGGAGCTTTTTTTTGTATAGGATAAGGTGACAAACGAGCACAGTCCACCTGATAGTAAGTGGTTGCTGTGACCCATAGACATCTACATCTATCCTCAATAAAGAATCAAAATGCAGATGCGTTGTCACCCGTGAGGACTAAGATGGAATGCCTCTTTTCCAGTAAAAAGGGTATCCGGTTCTCTACACTCACCATACGAAACATAGAAGCGTTAAACTGCTATTTTACGCTGGTATTCTGTGAGAGTGCGGTCCTTCCCCGATCGAGCCGACCCATTCGTGCTACAACTATACTAGCAATATAGCTGCAGAATGGCTCTACCAATTATCTCTCGGATCTTCTTCCGTTCTTTGTTTTATTTTAATTAACCGACTTCAAAAAGGGGTAGGTATTAAATTCGATTGTATTTTTTATATGTGTTACCTCATAACTTTTTTCTAGGTGAACCGATTTTGATGAATCTTTTTTTTTTTATTGAAACCTTGTGCTTCTCATGTGGTCCTATATAAATTTTACTTTACTAGAAGATATGAACGGCATTTTTTGTTCTTTATCAGTTATATATTATAGATAAAATATGTCAAATCTGTACTAAAACCGAATCAGCACGCCCTGACTTCACGTAGGCTTGTCTGCCCTACCTATAGAGTTTTTTTGTAAAGCCGTACGCACGGAGGGAGGGCGGCTCCCGCCCGCTGTAATAAATCACAGTCATCTGTGCGAGTCGTAAAGCTGAGAACAAACTATCGGACGCGTCCGTCAGCCGCGGCTGAAAGACGCGGCTTATTTGAATCTAGCCAGTACATTTAATACTACACTGTGCAAACTATCGGTCGCAAGACGCGGACGTGCCCTTGGGTCGTCCTTGAGCGTTCAGACGTCCGAACAGAATCTAGCCGGCTGGATATTTGTGCGTCCGCGGACGGTGTGAACAGGACACGGGACGCGTCCGCGGACGTTTCGAGTGTCACCAACGAACCGACCGCGCTCGCGACATGTCAGACGAAGAAAATTTAATTGAATGTGTTCGTGATCACGACTGCCTATAAAACTACAAACTGCAGCACTAATAAAAATTATACTTTAAAATAGGAAGTGTGGGAGCAAATTGCTGCTGAATTAAACACCGAAACTGTGCCATTTGTTTTTCGATATCATTTTCAATCAGACTAAGCAGAAAATTAAATTGGTCTTGATTCATTCTTAAGTACATTTTGTAACGTTTACCATCTTTTTGTAAGTCTGGATACAATGTATGAAATTCACCATACTCGAGTCGTTTTACATTAATATCATGGACCCAAACACTCCTTTTCACTTTTTTTTGGAGGACAACATAAGGCAGCTGCCGCTAACTCTATAAATTCGTCACCGCTTTCGCTGCTTGTCATGTTTCTCGATTGAAAAACCTTTATAGAATGACTGAAGTGAGGCGTCCGAAGACGCCGTCCCGACTACCGCGTCTGTCAGCCGCGGCTGACGGACACGTCCCATAGTTTGTTCTCAGCTTAACAGTTGAGGCTGACAACTTTGACCAATATCTTACCAGTATGATTTTGTTTTATCCTTAAAAATTTATATTCAAGTCAGTTGTAAAAAAAAATTAATTTTACCAACTGTTTTATTTAACTATTGAATTATATCTATAATTAAAAATTAAGGTTATAATAAACAGTAAAAAAGATCAAATAATAGCTACCGAAGTCGTATGTGATAGTGTATCGAAGAATTTTAGCCTGCGACTTCGAAAGCTATGATGAGGAAATTATTATTTGTTTGTTTCTAAGTCCGTTTTAGTTTTTTATCTCTACATAATACAAAACAAAGTCGCTTCCCGCCGTCTGTACGGTTAGATCTTTTAAACTACGCAACGGATTTTGATGCGGTTTTCATCAATAAACAGAATGATTGAAGGGAAAGTTATAAATGTATAACACATGCATATTTCTTGTGCGTGTTTATGTGACTGAACTCCTCCTAAACGGCTGGACCCATTTTGATGAAATTTTGTATGTGTGTGTGTGTGTGTGTGTGTGTGTGTGTGTGTGTGTGTGCGCGTGTGTGCGTGTGTGTGTGTGTGTGTGTGTGCGTGTGTGCGTGTGTGCGTGCGTGTGTGCGTGTGTGCGTGCGTGTGTGCGTGTGTGTGTGCGTGTGTGCGTGTGTGCGTGCGTGTGTGCGTGCGTGTGTGTGTGCGTGTGTGCGTGTGTGCGTGCGTGTTTGCGTGCGTGTGTGCGTGCTCGTGTGTGTGTGCGTGTGTGCGTGTGTGCGTGTGCGCGTGTGCGCGTGTGCGCGTGTGTGCGTGTGTGCGTGTGTGCGTGTGTGCGTGTGTGCGTGTGTGCGTGTGTGCGTGTGCGCGTGTGCGCGCTTGTGCGCGTGCGCGTGCACGCGCGTGTGCGCGTGCGCGTGCGCGTGCGCGTGCGCGTGTGCGCGTGTGCGCGTGTGCGTGGCGTGTGCGCGTGTGCGCGTGTGCGCGTGTGCGTGGCGTGTGCGCGTGTGCGCGTGTGCGTGGCGTGTGCGCGTGTGCGCGTGTGCGTGGCGTGTGCGCGCGTGTGTGTGTGTGTGTGTGTCTTTAAAAATGTCGTCTAAATAATTACATTAAAGGCGTCATCCCCAAATTTTCCTTGGAATAGAAAAGTTCTATCTTTTTTTTGTAATAGAAGGTAATAACTAATGAAATAACTAATTCCTATTAACCTTAGGAGGTTGTTTACATGCTATTAAGGCATAAACAACCATTTTTGAAATGTTTGTCTGTGTGTATGTCCGGGATAAGCTTCGGAACGGTACCACCCTCTTCCTGGTCTTCTGGTGTGACGAGAATAGAGGGGCAGTGTATAGACAACGCATCTGTAGACTTTGTTTCAATTTGTCCACAGATGCACATGAACTGCAGTAGTCACTTACCCTTGGTCGGCTGTAAGTACGTTTGTCACTTCAGTTTATAAAAAAAAAACGTTGCCATACAATATTTGTAGAAGACCTCAACAACTTCACAAGCGTTAATTTTTGTTAATATTTCTGCGTATTACAAGCAGTGCTAAAATTGTTTTCCGGTAATAAATATGCGTAAAAACTCAGGCCAAGGGCGGCATGTAAAGATGTCGATTAAAATATAGCGTGTAATAGGTGTATTGATAAAACAGCTGACTCACAATGATTATGTTTGTTTTAAACAGTTTATTATCTGACAACGATGGTTATGCTTTACAGCATCCGAAACTAAAATAAGAAACTAAAATAATAAAAATAAGTTAATTAAACGCGATAGAATCCGTAAAAGTAGTTTTATTTAATGTGAAAAATAAGAAGTCATTATGACAACGATGTTCTTGTGACAAATTTGACGGCTCCGTGGCGCAGTGGCTTAGCAATGAGTTGTTGCGTTGGGAGCCGCGGGTTCAAATCCCGCACGGAAAAAGTATTTGTATGGCCTACAAATAATTGTTCCGTGTCTGGATGTTTGTCCTCGTGCAATTTATTGTTTGTAAACTGCCTCCACGGCACAGGAGAAAATCCTAGTGTGGGGGTAACGTTTTAAAAATGGGGGGAAAGGGGGTAAAAAAAAACAAAACAAAAAACAAATCTAGTACAGTAGAATCCCGATTATCCGAACATCGATTATCCGAACATCCGATTATGCGGACTCATTCGTCACGGCTTTAATTTCCGGTTTAAAAATGTTTTATTTCCGCCTCCGACCGTGCTTGCTATCTCGACTCTCATTTGCTTGTAGATTCATTTTCAGTAAAGTCATAAAAAAATCTCAAAATGAAATTCTGGAGAACGCAGTTTTTACTTTTTTTTTATAGGATAAGGGTGACAAACGAGCACACAGTCCACCTGATGGTAAGTGGTTGCTGCGGCCCATAGACATCTACATCTATCCTCTGTTAGAAATCAAAATGTAGATGCGTTGTCACCCGTGAGGACTAAGATGGAATGCCTCATTTCCAGTAAAAAGGGCCTCTGGCCACCTGCACTCACCAAGCGAAACGCAGAGGTAAACCTCTACTTCACGCTGGTTTTCTGTGAGGTCGTGGTACCACCCCGGTTCGAGCCGGCCCATCCGTGCGACAGCAAAAACTGCCGCGTGGCTCTACCACTGTTACTTAGCCATTACTAAAGAGAGCATGCGGCCAGCCCATATCTGGACCTCTTTTATGTGAAAAAGCATTGGATTTTAATCAAAAGCTTGGTGGTGATACTATCTTCAAGGCGAGTTATGGGTGGTTATCAAGATTCAAATCTAGACATGGAATTAGAGAACTGGAGATTCATGAGAAAAACTGTCTGCTAACGCTGCTTCAGCCGATTCTTTTGTAGACAAGTTAAAAGCATTCCTAAAAGGAAAAGAATACGATTTAGATTTTGTATAGAATGCAGACGATACAGGTCTTAATTGGAAAGCTCTACCAAGCAGAGCATTAGCATCGCGTCGTGAAAATGCAGCACCGGGGCACAAGGTGAGTAAGGATAGGGTTACAGTTATGGTTTGCGCGTACGCTAAAGGAACACATCGATTGCCACTGCTACTTATTGGTAAAGCGAAAATTCCACGCTGTTTCAAAAATGTTAAAATCCCCGTAACTTACTCTAACCAACAAAAAGCGTGGATGAACACCGATATTTTTCTTACTTGGTATGAAAAATCATTTATCCCTGAGGTGAAGTAATTTCAAAAGGACGTTGGAAAAAGGGCGATGTATTATTGTTGTTAGATAATGCGCTAACGCACCCTTCCGCTGAAACACTTAAGTCGAGAAAATGGGAAGTTTACAGTTAAGTTTATGCTTCCATCATTATTTTTTAGGGTTCCGTACCTCAAAAGGAAAAAACGGAACCCTTATAGGATCACTTTGTTGTCCGTCTGTCTGTCTGTCTGTCTGTCAAGACCCATTTTCTCAGGAACGCGTGGATGTATCAAGCTGAAATTCATATCAAATACTCAAGTCTACTGTCCCTTGGAGCTGTGAAAAAATCAAACTTCTAAGCCAATGCAATCAAAAGATACAGCCGTTTATGCCGCAAATATTATGCCGCAAGGGAATCAAAACCTACAGGGTACTTCCCGTGAACTCAGAATCTTAAAATTTGGTACGAAGCAACGTATTATAGCACAGATAAAGGAAAAATTGCGAAACCCATAAATTTTTAGTTACATCATATAATAAAAATATTTTTAATAATTTTAACCTACGGATTTGTTCGGAACCCTCGGTGCGCGAGTCCGACTCGCACTTGGCCGGTTTATTTTACTTAATATAAGCCAGTGCTTGATCACAATCCCACCTGGTGGTAAGTGGTGATGCTGCCTTAGATGGTAAATCGCAGTGTCTTAAGGTTATAAAAGGCTATTCACTCTTGCCTTGAAGACGCCCAGATCGTATTCGGACGGAAAGATAGACGCCGGCAAATTATTCCACTCCTTTTCTGTGCGCATTACAAAAGACGAAGTAATCCGTTTGGTTCTAATGCGTGGAATATCGACAACAAAGGAATGAAAACCCACCGACCGTCTGGTTGTCCGATGGTGGAAAGGAGAGGGAGGAATTAAAGCTTGTAATACCTACGCACACTCACCGAAATGCATCTTATAGAATACCGAGAGACTGGCTACTCTGCGCCTGTGCTCGAGGCTGACAAGATTGGTTTCAACCAAATCAAGGTCACCAATGATATTAACATCGATATTGCAACCTATGAACCCAAGTGCCATTAAAACTTTAAAGCGTTTATACAGAAAGCAGCTACTGCGTCGTCTTTTGTCAGCAGACAACAGTGAAATAGAAACGATGTTAAAGATTTTTAAGGAAATTAATTTAAAAGTTTTTTTTTACGTATATGCTGGTAGAAGCGTGGAATGTGGAATCGCATACAAGCATAAAAGGGCATGGAATAAATTATTGAAATTAACTCCATTTAATTCTTTAATTATTCCGCATGACGATTTCAAAGAAGTAATAAAAACAATGAAAACTCTTAGCATTGGTGAAGGGTACGATGAAGAGAATATCAAAGAGTGGCTAAACTGCGACAGTGAAGACCCTGGATTCCAAATATTAACTGATGAATAAATCATTGATGATTTGAATAGTAACGAGAGAGAAGATGAAGAAGAGATTGAAACTGGTGATGCATGTCAAGTACCATCTCACGCAAAATCTTTTGAAGCTCTAGATATTGCTTTTAAGTGGTTTGAAAGACACGACGAATCGGATTCCATACAGTTGTTACAACTGAAGTGCATCAGGGACTTGGCTGCAATGAAAATATGTGATTCATTACGTCAAAGATCAATGAAAAGTTATTTCCAAACAAAATTTTAAATTACATATCTCCACTTTTTATGCAAAATACTTTTTGATGCAGCCTATATGACTGACAGAAGATTTCAAAAAACGACAACTCCATTTTTATCCCTACTTTTTAAATAAATCGCTATTTGACAACCAGCTAACTCCACGCGTAACGGAACACAATTTTGACAACCAACTCCCGGAGAACGGCTATTTTGTATGGCGTCGCAGAGAAACACGTGCTGCTCCGGTTTTTCGAAGTCAAAAAAAACGAACGTTGAGAAGATATAAAATTCTATTCCATTAATAATTCTTAATAATTCCATAAGGTTTATTTTCGGTTTACGTAAGTATGACCACATATCTTCTTATCGTTCAAAGCTTAAATGGCTACCTATACGTCAAAGGCGATGCTCTAGAATATTACTTGTACTTTATTCAATTTTAAACGATCCAAGGTCGCCTTCCGATCTTAAGGATAACTTTCTTCATTCGATTGACGGTCGAATACCACGACAATCAAACCGTCTGAGAATAAGGTTTCCACAGCATAGGTCTATTTTTTTCAGGTCCTCGTTTACGATACAAGCTACATACATCTTTGGAACACCCTCCCCGATGATATAAAGAATGCTACAAATAGAAACTCATTTAAATTACTTCTACGACAACATTACCTGAAGGCACTTACTAACTGACATTTTTCTTTTTTTCAAATATTTATTTATTTATATTTTAATACGGATATTTATGAAGTGTATAAGCATGTATACACATTACATATATGTATATATGTATTATTGTATGTAAATATATGTTATATATATTTAATATAAATACACTTTATTTATGTATTATGTTTCGCACCTGCCTACAATCGTCTTGGCAAGTCCGCCCTATGTACCCTTTACCTTAAGGTGTTACATTTAAGTTTTTTAAATAAAATAAAAATAAATAATTCTCCATTATTCAAAGTATGTTTATTTTGAATTTTTTAGCATTACATCCAGTTTTTCTAAGGTATTTGGTGGTATTATGTTGTTCTCATTCTAAGCATGGAGTTAGCCGTTTTTCTTCCACTTTTCTGGGAATGTTGGGAGTTAACCTAATTTAATCTCATCGTGCTAAAAACTAATTTTTTTAATTATAATTTTGCATTATTTTAGTAGGTATGATTTTGTGCTTATTCGCTTTTCTGCCGACTTCAAAAAGGAGACGGTACTCAATTCGACAGTATGTTTTTTTATGTGTATGTGTATGTACCTCATAACTTTTTATTGGATGTACCGCTTTCGATGATTCTTTTTTATTTGAAAGCAGGTGCTTCTCATGTGGTCCCATATGAATTTGATCAAGGTCAGACCATTAGTTTTTGAGTTATTCTTAATAATTTACATTGAAGTCGGCTGTACAAAATTTTTAATTTTAAATTTGTTTTGTTTCATGTGGGTTAGATATCTGCAAAACATTCACAAGCCAGAAAAATTCTGCTTAGCCTTCAAAATGAGAATCCTATCAGAAATGATCTTTATGAAGGTACTAATTCTGACACTGCTTTATTTCTTAATAACCAATTTCCCAAGCTTTCCTAGCACTATGATTCCTTGCCCACTGCATCTTCTGACGCAATCTTTTGCAGTGCCTAATTACTCAGATGAATATACCGTTATTGAAACATTTAACCATGATTCGACGCGCAATTTTATTTCCAGTTCTATGCTTTTAAACATAGATAGCTTTCATATTGTGGAAAATGTCACCACTGAAGAAACTGTATTAGGAAACAAGACCGTAACTGAAACGCAAAACTGTTAACCTAGTTTGCTTAAGCTATACAGCCCAATCTCGATTTTAAACAGCAGCAGTGTGAACACAGATTTAAATGACAATGTCTTCATTGTTTGCAACGATAATGTTTCGGAGAATTTTCTACAAGATAATATCCAGCTTCAGACTCCAATTGTACTAACTGATGAGAACATTCAAGTTGCAGAAAACCTTTCACTTGAAATTAACTCTTCCAGGATCACTCAAGAAAGTGCATCAGTTAATCATACTTCGGAAGCAGGCATGGACGTGGGAATACTAGGAAAAAAACTAGTTGATTACAATGATTTAGATTCTGGACCCAATGAGCCTGTTATAAAAAGAATAAAACGATGTCAAGTAAAAAAAGAACAATGGGCTGGCGAAATCAACAAAAAAATAGAGAAAAAGAAAAAATACTTAGGCAAAAAAAAAGGTAAACAATGAATGGAAAAATATAATGAAACCAGAAAGAGTATTAAAGCCAAGATGTATTTGTAAAGAAAAAACCGGAAGTGTTATTCAATGTCATTTGATTTCTGAAGAAGAAAGAAGAAAGCTGTTTGATAAATTCTTGGATATGACTTGGGATGAAAAACATTGAACATTTTGTAAAAGTCATTCATGCTATAACAGGCAGAGAGACAAAAAAATCCCGAGGAGTCAAAACAAGTGAACAGTTTTATTTACTATTTAAAGAAAGGTGAAATTACTACAAGGGTCTGCAAAACCTTGTTCCTGAATACTTTCTTTATAGGAATATCATGTGTTTGGGAATGGAAAACACGATCCAAAAAAAACACTGATGAGCAAGCAACTACGATTATAAATACATTGCCTGTAGAGAAGCCTTTTGACAAAAAACAAGTCAAAATGCAAAACTTTTTAAAGGAATTGCCAAAAATGCCTTCGCATTACTTTAGACAAAGAACAACACAGTCCTACCTACAGCCCGATATATCTATACAAAAGCTACCGCAGCGATAAAAATGTTCGATTGCAACATTTTCAATTACATTAACCATTCAAAAATATCAATATTCAAACCAAAGAAAGACCAGTGTGTCATTTGCAATGGATACAAGTTAGGGAAAACAAGCAAGGATGATTATGACGAGCATCTGAATAAAAAAGAAGCATCAAAAGCAGAGACGGAATCAGATAAAAAAGAAAACGAATTTGTCTTTACGGCAGATCCACAAGCGGTGCTTTTAGCACCACGGTCCAACGTGTCACATTCCTATGAAACAAAGCTTTGTATGCAAACTGGTGTATATATGATATGAAAACGGGTGGTGGTTACTGTAGAATGAGACTGAGGGTGGTCTGAACTCTGACGAGTTTGCAACTATAATCTGCTAAGTTTTTCATAGAAACGGCCATACCAAAAATGGGAGAAGATAACCGAGAAATCATATTATACTCTGATGGATGTACTTATCAAAATATGAATACTATTTTCCCAACGCTCTTGTCAATGTTGCAATGTTGCATAACGTAACAATCATCCAAAAATACCTTGAAGTGGGCCATACCCAAACGGAGGCTGACAGCATGCATGCTATGATTAAGAGGAAGCTAAAACACCAAACGGTTTATGTCCTGGCGCAATATATTAATATTTATCGGAAAGCCAGAAAAAGCAAACCATATCAAATCAAATATTTAAACTATAGCTACTTTAAGAATTACCAGAACCTGAGCTTTTACAAATCTATCAGACAAGGAAAAATGAAAGGAGATCCGAACGTACTGATCACTAAGCAGTCAAAGCTATTGTCTATTGTGTACATAATACACATATATATAACATATATCCATACACACACACATACATACTTACACCCCTACCTACACATACGTCACATACATCACGTCTGTCTCCCAGTCATCATCGGCAGCGATTAAATGTCTTCATTTTTCAATATCCTGGCACACCTATCTTACCCATAACTTTCGCTTTGCTTACACATGATGAGTCATTCAAAGAGCTTAATTTCATTCAACATCCGACCTGATAGACCATCATTTTCATGCATCCTTTTCATCGTCTTTAAAATATTTTCTCCTATTTATACGATCAAAAGGCCACGTTTGTCCACGTGTTATACGAACACATGGACAAACACTCAGATTCATAACAATTATTTATACAAATGTTTGTCCAGTGCGTGAATTTACGCCAAACCAATGTGATTCAAAGCCGTGTTGGATTTTACGGGTTGACTTAACACTTTCACTGCCCGGTTTTCATCAGAAACAACAGTAAGACAATAGCAATGTACTGTATGTAGTACACGGGACAGCGGAAGGGTTAATAATTAATAAGTAAAAAGTTTAATAATACAACCTTAATAACGGAGTAAATTGAGAGATGACTACATTTTTGTGCCATTTACCGTAAAAACTATGCCATCAAAAACATAACTTGTAAAAAAAGCCAAGTCTCGCAACTCAGTTCTTCTACCGTAAAAAGTTGTGAGATCCATGTAATACCAAGTCGGTTAATTTATTCAGTCCATAGATTGATACATAGATTGACTTGGCAATCGCACTAAACAATCTAATTAAATATAATATGTATTACTTGTGAGATATATTGTGTTTTCATGTGCATGTTCATTGTGCGGTAATTTCTTAAGAAACTATCCACAAATTTTCGTCGCCGCTGGTGATAAGAGGGCTGATTATTTTGCTCTCAAAGGTTATATAGCTATTCAGCAAGGAAACGCAAGCAACGTTCTTGACACTATGCCGCGGTGAGTAGAACTGTATAATAATTTAAGTTTTTAGTTTTTTAATATTGTATATTTTTTACCTCTACTTCACTACATCAAAATGAATATGTAAATTGAAGCGCCAAATTAAAGTTAGGTTATGCGTACACACGATCTCACCGATGTAACGAGGGAATCGGCATGAGTGAGAATATTTTTCGGGGCCGTTTTAACATGTTCGTGTTGTGTAATTTTTTTTTTATTAATCACCAACAGAACAACGTGTATTTTGATTATACAGCGACTCAGTTGTTACTATTTGATTACTAAGACTAAGATGGAGTGCCTCGTTTCCAGTAAAAAGGGTCTCCGGTTCGCTACACTCACCATACGAAACACAGCAGTGTTAAGCTGCTATTTTACGCTGGTATTCTGTGAGAGCGTGGTCCTACCCCGGTCGAGCCGAACCATTCGTGCTACAACCATATATATATATATATATATATATATATATATATATATATATATATATATATATATATATATATATATATATATATAGATGGTTTTGTTTAACAATTGGATCCGGTAGGTAGCGTTGTTGTCGAGATCCAGAAATCTCCCTTGAGGTACCTCGAATCGCTAGCATAGAATCGAAAATAGTACCTAAAATAATAACCTAATTTGGACCGACCAGGGATTCAAACCTGAAGTAAACACAGGATCAGAGGTTTTAGTGAAATTTGATGAACTATATTTATTAGTGTTAGCGTGTATCTATATATACCCTGTCACCCAGGGGGGTAGGCAGAGACTATGGACTTCCATTTGGCACGATCCTGACACACCTCTCTCGCCTACTCCACATCAATATATCTACGCACACACGCTCGTCGGTTAAGGACACTCTTATTCTGGCCCATTTTAATATATCGCCAATGAGGGCATCCACGACTTTTTCTGCCACCAGGGCGGCGCCACTTTAGAGTGAGGTAAAATATTTGACAGATTTCATAGTTTCTTAGGAAAATGTAATATGTAAGGTTTCTTTCTTTATTATTAGTTATATTTTATATTAATTACGTTGGAAATTAATTAACCAAACTATAAATAAAAGACTACTAAACTAAAAGACGACTTTTAAAAAAAAAAGAGTTATAATGTGCAAAAAATTAAAAATCAAACCACTGACGCATTGTGTTGTGTATTAATATAATACTGTAGATAATGATAAACTATTATTTAAAACTAATTTTTCAATTAACTGACACTGTGTAAAAAAACTTTACCTCAGTCACACCTAGCGACATCTGGTGAGTGGAAAATTATTAGCCCTCATTTGGTCGATAAACTTTCGCCTATGGCGTCCCTTACCGACTCTGCAACATACATTTGCTTTGTCACTCTTTCCTCATTCATTCTTTCTACATGACATTAATTTAGTAATAAAAAATTTGGAATTTACACGAACTTAAACTTTACTAGCGATCTACCCCGGCTTCGCTCGGTTGATTTCTGGATCTCGGCAACAGAGCACCTACCGGGTCCCGTTGTAAATCTAAACCATTATCGAATCAACTTAATCACACACAAAAAAAATCATCAAAATCGATCCAGCCATTTACGGGGAGTGCAGTCACATACACACGGACAGAAGAATTAAATAATATATTATTTTTAACGCCCCCGCACTGACCCTTATGGGTGAAATTTCATAAAATCCATTCTTGGTAAATTTTAAGAACATTTTGGCCAAATTTTATAATACCTATAAGAGCTATAGTTTGAAAATGCGATTTTTTTTAATTAACGTCCCCGCAACCCCTTGCGGGTGGAATTTAGTAAAATCCGTTCTTAGCAGACCTCTACTCGGCTAATGGAATATTCCTACCAAATTTCAAGTCTCTAGGACATATGGTTCCAGAGATATCGTAATGAGTCTGTACATGTTTTTTATAGAAAAAGGTTACAAACGAGCACACAGTCCACCTGATGGATGGTGGTTGCTGAGGCCCATAGACATCTACATCTATCTTCGTTTGCGAAATAAAATGCAGGTGCGTTGTCAGCCGTGAGGACTAAGATGGAATACCTCTTTTCCAGTAAAAAGGGTCTTCGGTTCACTACACTCACCATACGAAACAGCAGTGTTAAGCTGCTATTTTACGCTGGTATTCTGTGAGAGCGTGATCCTTCCCCGGTCGACCTGACCCATTCGTGCTACAACTATACTACTAATATAGCTGCAGCATGGCTCTACCACGTAAAAAATATAATTAAGAATACCTACCCAAGATCGAATGAAATCAGACTCGGCGGGCATCTTTCCACACAATTTTTCGCGGGATTATTTTCTAACAAAACAGTTCTTTAACACGATTACAACTTCAAACTGTTATAGATTCAAAGACGAGTATTGCTTGAAACTATGAAAATAAAAATAAAACCAGCGCATGCATGCGTGTACGGACGTTAACTAAACGATTATTTGATAAGTCGATGTCGTATTTGTTATCTCGGCCGCCTGTCACACCGGAGCGTAAGCCGCAGTGACCACATTTTTCAATAATATAGCATAGAATTCTTTACATTATTCGCTAACCTATGTTTTTTTTTATAAAGTTAATGTTACGGATTTTTTTATTATTATTAATTACAGATTACAATTTTATTTATTATTAATTACAGAAGTATACGTGGTGGAGCCACGCTGCAGATATATTATGATTGTACCACAAATGGTTCTGCTCGACCGGGGACGGACCAGGCTCTCACAGAGTGTAGAGAATCAGAGACCGTTTTTACTTGAAACGAGACATTCCATCTTAGTCCTCAGGAGTGGTAACGCATCTGCATTTTGATTCTTAATCGAGGATAAATGTAGATGTCCATGGGCCACAGCCTCTACTTATCATCAGGTGGACTGTGTGCTCGTTGTCACCCTTATTCTATAAAAAAAAGTTTTATGTGCTTTGCAGCACCTATGGTCACGTAGGGGACTGAGAAGTTAAGCAATCCGATGTCATAGTTAACCTTCAGTTTTTAATTATTAATTTAGACATTCGAGATTTTGATATTCAAAAGTCGAATACAAAGGGTCAAAAAACTTTACTTTAAAAAGAAGTTAAAGCCGACTTCTAAGAACTAAACGTAATCAAATAACTTTCGCATAATAGCTACAGAAGTCGCTGTGAAGACATAGCGTATAAAACTATTAAAGTATATTATGCGAAAACTACTTTTATCTTTTACTTTTTATTAAAAGTCATTTTTTTTTGAGCTATCGTACTGTTATATCCCTTTTTACAACGCAGTTAAATCTTAGTAAGCATTTATTTAATCCCACGGTACTTTTCCTTCATATGACGTCAATCAATAATTGCATTGTTCTTTTCTATATTAATTTTATTCAATTTTAAAGTTAGTTAGATTCAGAGTCCCGGGTAGATCGGACATAGATTCCGAGACGTATTAGAGTTCGGAAGTCAGGGTTAATATTAATTGTGTGTGTGTAAACTTTTTATAATAAACCCTTAGGTTTACTTAGTGTTTTTTTTTTAAAGTCAAACGGAATCGGCCTCCTAACAGTACGAATTGCCTAATATATTTATTCATAAATAACACTTACGCTTCGGTGCAATTGAAACTATAATTACGTACGTGGCAATTCAAAGAGATAAACAAATCTGTGTATTGTAGAACATTTTAAATATTAACATAGAAATATTTATAGCTAAATATTACATAATTTAAAATTAAAAATTTTGTACAGCCGACTTCAATATAGGTTATTTAAGAATAACTCAATAACCATTGGTCTGACCTTGATCAAATTCATATGGGACCACACGAGAACTATCAGCTTTCATATAAAAAAAGAATCATCCAAATCGGTTCGCCCAGTACAAAGTTATGAGGTAACATACATAAAAAAACATACACTCGAATTGAGTACCGTCTCCTTTTTGGAAGTTGGCAGGAAATTAACAAAATTAAAATGCATTTTACCAGAATACATCGCTATCTCACGTGTGGTTTCGTCTTAAGGGGCCACTCTATTTCACCCCGTAGGTGTAAAAGTCGCTAAGGGTGATAAACAAGCACAGGATCCACCTAATGACAAGTGGTTGCTGTGGCCAATAGACATCTACATCCATCCTCAACTACGAACTAAAATGCAGATGCGTTGTCACCCGTAAGGACTAAGATAGAATGCCTTGTTTCCAGTAAAAGGGGTCTCACAGCTCTCTGCACTCACCATACGAAACACAGCAGCGTTAAGCCGTTACTTTACGCTGGTATTCTGAGATATACCGCTGGTGTTCTATGATATGCCAGTAACTTCTTCTGATAGATTGCGGTGTAATCTCGTTTACTTCAGGCGTAAAATACTCAAGACTGCTGGCAGGAAGCAGCGTTTAAATTGCGGGATGTGTGGTGACCACTGCGATCCTCAATCTACACGCCAAGCGTCACTATTAAGGCAAATCCAACGGAAGAGAGAGAGGAGAGCTGATTATAATGACGAGGATGAGAAGGATTTTATCTGCCGACTTTAAAATCGAGACGGTACTAAAGTCGACTATGTTTTCTTTTATATGTGTTACCTCATAACTTTTTACTGGGTGAACCGATTTCGATGATTCTTTTTTTACTTGATAGCTGATTCACATGTGGTTGAATTTTCAAGTTCAGACCAATAGTTTTTGAGTTATTCTTAATAATTTATATTGCAGTCGGCTGTACAAAATTTTTAATATTAAATTATTTTATTAAAAGATTTTTCTCTTGTACATTTACCTACATAAATTTCACAAGGACAGACATCTAGACCCGGAAAAATTATTTATAGGCCACGCAAATACTTGTTCCGAGCGGGATTCAAACTCAACGAAGCTCAAGAGTTGCAACTCACTGCTAAGCTACTACGCCACGGAGGAATGAGACCGATATTGAACTGCGGTGAAAGAAAACATCGTGAGGAAATCTGTGTTGGAGAAAGAAAATGTGCAGCTCGCCAAAATGCACTAGAGAAGCGCGTGGTACTACGTTTAGCACAGATACTATAATTATGAGCCCTAGAGTGAATAAATCTACATCTATCTTCGTTTGCGAATTAAAATGCAGATGCGTTGTCAGCCGTGAGGACTAAGATAGAATGCCTCTATTCCAGTAAAATGGGTCTCCGGTTCTCTACACTCACCATACGAAACACAGCAGGAGCTGCTATTTTACGCTGGTATTCTATGAGAGCGTGGTCCTTCCCCGGTCGAACCGACCCATTCGTGAAACAACTATACTATTAATATAGCTGCAGCATGGTTCTACCACGTATCCAATAATTCATTAGCACTCATTTTGAATTTAAAAGATAAAAAGGACAGAATGTTTGAGATTTTTCTTAATTAACTTTTCTTCACCATTTGCCTATATTACTTATTCTGAACCTCCTCTGCAAATTTGGCCGGTTATTGCAAAATAATCAATCTGTCAATCTGTATATATATATATATATATACACACACAGATTGACAGTTATGCATCAAAATTTCAGCCATTTTGAACGCATGGTTGTTATTAGTCACTCGTTTGAGTGAGTGTTTTTGTGAAAATGGAAAAAATTGAGTATCGAGCTGTCATTAAATTTTTGTTTTTGAAAGGCAATACGCCTACGAAAACCAATGATGAATTGGAATCTGTGTATAGGGACTCTGTATCATGATTTACCACAGTGAAATTTTGGGCAGCTGAATTTAAACGTGGCCGGTGAGAGTTTGGGAGATGATGAATATTCGGGACGTCCAAAAACTGCAACTACTGACGATAACATCGCTAAAGTTCATCAAATGGTGCTAGACGACCGCCCAATTAAAGTGAGAGTAACAGCAGAGGCTATGACAATGTCCAAAGACCATATTTGTCACATATTAAATCAAGATTTAGGCATGAGAAAGCTGTCAGGGCGTCGGGTGCCGCGTTTGCGTGAGACCAAAAACGTGTTCGAATTAACAATTCCAACGCTCTGTTAGCGCAGTTTAGGCGCAATAAATCCGAGTTTTGGATTAATTACTGTAGATGAAACTAGGATACATACGCCCGAAACAAAAATACTGTCAAAATAGTGTACTGCAAAAAGGGAACCGGCTCCAAAAAAAGCAAAATCTGTTTTTTCGGCTGGATAAGTGATGGCGACTGTGTTTTGGGATAGTCATGGAGTTATCTTAATCGATTATCTTCAAAAAGGAAAAACTATTACAGGACCATACTACGCATCATTACTTGACAAACTGAAGGCAGAAATTGCGGAAAAACGGCCACATTTGCAGAAAAGGAAAATCCTGTACCACCATGACAACACACCTTATCACATCTCAGCGCTTGCCATGGCGAAAATCCACGAATTAGGGTTTGAACTGCTTGACCATCTGCCTTACTCACCAGATCTAGCCCCAAGCGACTTCTTTTTGTACCCTCATCTAAAAATCTTGTACAGCCGACTTCAATATAAGTTATTAAGAATAACTCAAAA
The DNA here is from genome assembly GCA_033319125.1 of Parnassius glacialis. Taxonomy (NCBI): domain Eukaryota; kingdom Metazoa; phylum Arthropoda; class Insecta; order Lepidoptera; family Papilionidae; genus Parnassius; species Parnassius glacialis. The sequence continues at coordinate 3,328,329 of JAVANC010000025.1, read as the reverse complement.
ACTATTGGTCTGACCTTTATCAAATTCATACGGGACCACACGAGGAGTACCAGCTTTCAAATAAAAAAATAATCATCCAAATCCGTTCACCCAGAAAAAAGTTATAAGGTAACACACATAAAAAAAACATACAGTCAAATTGAGTACCGTCTTCTTTTTGGAAGTCGGCAGAAAAGTAAGCAAATAGCAAACAAGGTTGTAGTTTTTAAGTTGTCACCCTTATTCTATAAAAAAAAAGTTTTAAGAAAGTGGCCATATTAACCGGATGACCATATTATCCTTACGTATAATAAATCGTTTACACAAAGCATAAAATCGATATAGGCTGTATGGTACCTTTGTCCATTGTCTATCAAATGCTAAAAAAAATATATGACAGCGCTAAAACTTAGTTGAAAATTATTTTGAAGTTATACTTATTTTAGGGTGTTTGGGAAAAATTATGAGAATGAATGTTTTACGATGCGCGTGCACACCGACAGCTCAAAACGACACCATAAAGTTGTTACTATGCACGCGCTCACTGACACCTCAAAGCAAAGAAAAGAGCGTATTCTTTTTTTAAAAGGCCGGCAACTCATCTGCAATTCCCCTGGTGTTGCAGTTATTCATGGGCGGCGGTAATGACTTACTATCAGGTGAGCCGTATGCTCGTTTGCCCCTCTCCTATAAAAAAAAACTTCCTACGTGCGTACGTAGGTACACACACACACACGTTTTTTATCATGGATATATATGTATACTACGCACTAGATTTCGCATTCCGAACGTTGACTATGTTCAACTGAACTATACTGCAATCCATACACTAAACTAAATATTGCGTAAATTGAAGATTTGTGAATTCCATAAGATAATTATTATTACATTTTATTTAGAAATGTGTTTGTTTAGATTAAAATAAGAGGATTTTATATTAAATTCTTATATTTATTTTATAATAATATCTTATTTTATAATAAATTAAAGTCTTCGCGCATGCGCGACTCTACTATCTCCCACGCATGCGCGAAGACATAGAGTAGCGCACAATTTTTGTTTGGAATAGCTTCTCTAGTACGTAGTACATATTACTCAATGTTTTTTATTAACAAACTACGCATACTAGGCAATTTTTTTGCCTAGGAGTCAGTCTGGGTAGGCACCACCCTCTCACCCATTTGGTACGTGCACGAATCGGTCGGCTCGACCGGGTAAGGACCACGCTCTCACAGAATACCAGCGTAAAACAGCAGCTTAATACTACTGTGTTTCGTATGGTGAGTGTACAGAACCGGATAACCTTTTTACTAGAAATGAGGCATTCCATCTTAGTCCTCAGTCTTCACGGGTGACAACGCATCTGCATTTTGATTTGTAATAGAGGATAGATGTGAAGGTCTATGGGCCGCAGCAACCACTTATCATCAGGTGGACTGTGTGCTCGTTTGTCACCCATATCCTATAAAAAAAGTGTAGTTGTAGCACGAATGGGTCGGCCCGACCGGAAAAACCGCGCTCTCACAGAATACCCGCGTAAAATAGAGAGACCTTCATTACAGTAGAGGTATGTAGGTACTACCGTAATTATTTTAAACACCGTCTATGTTTACATACAACAGCTATTGTAACAACTTAATTTGCAAGTATGTTAGTACCTAACATAGCAGCATAACATTACACTGGTTCCACTTATAAGCCGAGATGAATAAAAAAATAACGATTTACTACGAGCTATGATTACGTAAACGTTGAGAAGGTCTACTTTATTCTATACATATAAATAAAATTGAAGTGTCTGTCTGCAACATAGAAATAACTGCCTTATATTGAGCTTAGGGGCATATTATGTATACATATATGCCATGCAGCCGTCAAGATATGAATAACCATATTAAAAAAAAAACCGGCAAAGTGCGTGTAGGACTCGCGCACCGAGGCTTCCGAAGAAATCCGTAGGTATATAAGTTTAAAATTATTAAAAATATTTTTATTATATGATGTAACTAAAAATTTATGCTTTTCGCAATTTTCCCTTTATCTGTGCTATAAAACGTTGCTTCGTACCAAATTTCAAGATTCTAAGTTCACGGGAAGTACCCTTATAGGTTTTGATTCCCTTGCGAATGTCGAAAATTTACGGCATAAACCGCTGTATCTTTTGATTGCGTTGACCTAGAAGTTTGACTTTTTCACAGCTCTAAGGGACACCTCCACGCATTCCTGAGAAAAAGGGTCTTGACAGACAGGCAGACAGACAGAGTGATCCTATAAGGGTTCCATTTTTTCCTTTTGAGGTACGGAACCCTAAAAATATATCTGTCTGTTAAATATATGTGTCCGGGTCAACCTTCGGAATGGCTGTACCGATTGTACTTAACCATAACAAATAGATAGAGATCAATGACAGGAGTGAGTTAAGCTATTTCCTAACAGACTTCAATAATTTAAAATTAAGAATTTTGTACAGTCGACTTCAATATAAGTTATTAAAAATAAATCAAAAACTATTGGTCTGACCTTGATCAAATTCATATGAGACCACACGAGAAGTGCCAGCTTTCAAATAAAAAAAAGAATCATCTAAATCGGTTCACCCAGTAAAAAGTTATAAGGTAACACATAAAAAAAACATACAGTCGAATTGAGTACCGTCTCCTTTTTGGAAGTAGGCAGAAAAGGAGACGGTACTCAATTCGACCGTATATTTTTTTTTATGTTTGTTACCTCTTAACTTTTTTCTGGATGAAGCGATTTCGATGATTCTTTTTTTATTTGAAAGCTGGTGATTCTCGTGTGATCCCCATATAAACTTATCAAGATCTGACCAATAGTTTTTGAGTTATTCTTAATAATTTATATTGAAGTCGGTTGTACAAAATTTTTAATTTTTTATTGTACCTGAAAAACTTGCACATTAATGGACTCTACTAAGGCAAAGCTGGGTCCATAGCTAATACACTATATACCAGGAAGCTGGGGCGGTCACCAGTTATACATAAAAAACGTAGTTCGGGAAACATAAATAGTCAGAAATATCTTTTAATATAATTGTGGGCGCGTAGTTCATCCCTTTCTTTACCACAAAGCATGATAGCATAATTACATTTTGCATTTTTAAATAAACATCGTCAACTAAAAGACCGTCTTATTACGAATAGTGGTTTATTTGATAGTTTTGCTTTCAATCTATGTTTTGAGAAGAGTTCTTTTTTAACTTAATAAATAAGTAGGCAACGCACCACAGTTTTCGCGAATATAAATAATTCAAACGAAGTAGTATTTGCAATATCTATAACTATTACATGTAACGGGAATAATAATTGCGATTGCGACGTCTTAATGAACGACTGAATTTTAATCGGTCACTATGCAAGGTCGGACCAGCAAGATCAATTGAAGAGTCATATCGCAAAAAAAACTAACATCTATTATTTAATTAAATTATAAGAAAATATTTTATGAATATTAACCTTATTGATCATATCCATGTTCGCGAAAAAAAAACACTGGCACAAATAAAATTAAACACTATTGTAACGTCAAACTTTGGCGGGAAACGAGCTGTCACTTTATTGGGATGCTCCCGTACGGCGTTACGCGTCAACTAAAGAATGCTATGATCGACACAATTACTTATATAATGTCCATATTCATTATCATCACAGTGGATACAGTGAAGTGATTAGCTACTGTCGTGACTTTACAACGCGAACCGAGTAAAGTTGTAATCAACGTATGTAGTTAAACATCATATCCGTTTATTATCTAACGTGTGTAAGCGAACTCAGTTTGTGTAAAAATATATACTCGTAAAATAAACTACTTCAAACGTAAGTATTTTTTGGAACGAAGTTCCTTATCGGACAAAAAGAGTAAGATTTTTTCGTCACTACCCCTTGTGTCATAGTGTATTTTATTTTAAACGACGCTTCGTTTTAATTAGCGGCTCGAATCGTCGACGACCGAGTCCTTTCCGATCGGCTCGATTCATTGGCACTGCGAAGAGATGTTGCATCCCTTTGCACTTTCTTTCGCATCTACCACGGGGAGTACTCTGAGGAATTGTTCGAATTAATCCCAGCCGCCAAATATCACGAACGCACATCGCGGCAGAACTCCCGATACCATCCACACCATCTGGATGATTGGCGGTCCACCACTGTGCGATTTAGAAGATGTTTTCTTCCTCGCACGACTTCCTTGTGGAATCGATTACCATCAGCGATTTTTCCGGACCGATACGACTTAGGGACCTTCAAGAAAAGAACGTACTCCTTTTTAAAAGGCCGGCAACGCATCTGCAATTCCCTACCTGGTGTTACAGTTGTTCATGGGCGGCGGTAGTCACTTACCATCAGGTGAGCCGCATGCTCGTTTGCCCCCTCTTCTATAAAAAAAATTCCCCTAGTAATTAGTTTATTTATATTTGTTAATCAATAATATAATACCTACGTTTATCAATAATAATATGCCATGAAAGGAACTTCGTTCCAACAGTGTTCCACGACACTCACGCATGTTTGTTTTTAATTTGCATATGTGACAAACGTCCAGGCCACACAGCCTACCTAATTAAAGTAAACTGGTAAACTACCATTCCTTTGGTTTGATGACTCTTAGTACCTATAGTGCGCGTTCATATAAAATTACCAAATAAAAGAACTGTTAGTTTTCTAAACACACCACTTTAATTTTTGTTTAAAAAAAACGTATGTATAAATTATTATATTAGCGAACGGTAGAGTCAAGGGACGAAAGTTTATCGATCAAATTGGCGATATGTTGAAGATGGGCAAAGCAAAGGAGATGTCTTACGTCTGATAATAGAACTAACTGCTACTTGTTGCGTTTGTTTTTTCAACGCATTTCACCCTAAATAACACGCGGGTGAAGCCGCTGAAAACAGCTAGTCGTGAATAAGTTTTAAAGGGAATTATTTATTTCTTACTACTTGATACTGGCAAAAGTACAGCAGTATGAGTATAGAAAGAAGATGTGGGTGTCTACTGTCTATGGGGCACACATCACACCAGCACGTGGCGTGTGTGCTTTTTTATTGAATATGGGTGACAAACGAGCACACAGGCCAGCTGGTGGTAAGTGGATGCTGTGGCCCATAGACATCTACATCTATCCTCGATTAAGAATCAAAATGCACATGCGTTGCCACCCTTGAGGACTAAGATGAAATGCCTTGTTTCCAGTTAAAAGGGTCTCCGGTTCACTACACTCACCATATAAAAGACAGGAGCATTTTAGCTGCTATTTTACGATGGTATTCTGGGAGGGCGTGGTCCTTCCCCGGTCGAGCCGACCCATTCGTGCTACAACCATGGTACGTATAGCTGCACCATGGGTCTACCACGTGTAAAACCTCAAACTATCATTTAAACAATAATACAGGAGCAGCAATCCACCGGTAGTTCGAATTCCCGCCATCCAAACTCCACCCACATCTATTCCCAACCTCCATTAAAAAACAAAATCAGTTGTCACCCCTTAGACTCGTTACCAGTATAATTATAACTTAATAAAAAGTAAAAACCGACTTCAAATTTCTAAAAAAGTTATTTATTTGCTACCCTTACCTTTGAAGTATAACCTATTTAATAAAAAAAAAGAATCATAAAATCAGTTCTCAATGTGCGAAGATATATGAAATTTCTTAAACAATAGTCCAATATGAAAATTTGTTCCCCTATTTTCCACCGTTGGGGGGCGGAAGTATTACTTCAACATTTAATGGGACTACCCTTAATATAAAGCCGATTTAAGAGCGTAGTCGCTCTGCACGGGAATTGAGAAATAGGTATTTGAAGAAACTATTGCCGTCGCACTATATATGGTCTCCCCCCGTAGAGTGCGATAGGGACAACTGCAGCTCAGAACGATTTTACCTACAATAATTTAAAATTAAAAATTTTGTACAGCCGACTTCAATATAAGCGACTTCAATATAGGTTATTTAAGAATAACTCAATAACCATTGGTCTGACCTTCATCAAATTCATATGGGACCACACGAGAACTATCAGCTTTCATATAAAAAAAGAATCATCGAAATCGGTTTGCCCAGTACAAAGTTATGAGGTAACACACATAAAAAAAAACATACACTCGAATTGAGTACCGTCTCCTTTTTGGAAGTCGGCAGAAAAGCAAGGCCGATCAACGCGACGTTTCATATTCCCCTGTTTTATCCCCGAAAACTAAGCCGATTAAATTATTTTCGGTATCAACATTTAAAGGAAGAATAGTTTTAAATTAAAAACTTTTCAAATTTCTTTGTTAGTCATCTGACTACGGAGGTAAAAACGGTATTTATTAATATAATATTTTTTTTGGAAAAATATAAATGACAGGGGCATACCTTCAATAGACCTAGATTTTTATAAACCAAATCGATTACTCTAGAGGCATTATCCAGGAAGAGAATATGGGAATACATTTGTATGGAAAAAATGCAGCCCACCTACGCTCTTAATAAAAAAAAAAGAATCATTAAAATCGGTTCACAATCTGCGAAGATATAGCGTAACATAAATACAAAAAAGAACATGCACTCTGAGAACCTCACCCTTTTTGAAGTCGGTTAAAATAGGGTCTTTAATTCTCGGTACACCGAAACAGCAGTGACAACGTGGTCCTTCCCCGGTCGGAACGTCCCTTTTCAGCCATATGTTGCAGCGTCGCTCTACATCTGATATTGTTAGTAACCTTTATTTAGAAATACAATAGTTCTTCAGTTTTGTCAGTAGTTTGTATTTTTGTACAGAAACTTTTTTATTCAATATAGATTATAAATAATACTTATTGAAAGTCACACTTTTGTTCAATTACCACTGGTTTGGAAAAAAAACCTCTGTCCTCTGAAGAACCTCAGCGGGACTTTTTTTTAAAATAATGTATGTTACACAATTAACCACACAAAACAAATTAGAAATAGCTTGGTAGCGATCACCTCATTCCCAGGGGTTGTTATCGTCCATAAATTCCTTAATATTATAATAACCCTTTTTACACAAACTTTGTTTAATAAAGTTTTTGAACTTTGAGCAGGTCAAATTTTGAATATTTTCTGGGATTTTGTTGTAAAAACGTATACATCGCCCCAAGAACGAAGTAATGACTCGGTGGAGTCGAGTAACTGGTACTACTAGCTTGTGTCTGTTCCTAGTATTTACAGAATGAATATCACTTATTTTTGTATAACTACCTTTATTTTTGTACATTACATGCATTAAGTATACATTAAGTACATTACACGTACATTACATTTTCATAAATGTATTGAGAGACCAAAGTTACTTAATACTTATATTAATTTCCTCAAATTTTTGTCGGATTTTTATCTATACTTATCATCAATTACTAACTTTATCATTACATCATGTACCAGTAGTTACAGGTTTCAAATATAAAATTATAAGACAATTCGTCACGATTATACCACTTATTTATGTAGGTACTAGCTGTTCCCCGCGACTTCATCCGCGTGGAATTTATTGCGATTGGATGTCATGGGCTTTTTTAGCGCGGAACCCTAATTCTTTTTTTAAAATAAAATTATACTACTTATAACATCAGCTAAATAGTGAAAGTCCCGTCAAAGCCGGTCCAGCAGTTTCGGATTGGCGCAATTTATCTCCTAAAATACCTCTACAAATAGAATAAAAACAAAAAATATTAATGTAAGTTAATCAATATATTATTAAAATCGCTCGATATATTTATTTATTAATATTCTTTATGACATGGCAGAGCCACGCTGCCACCGCTATAATAATTATGGTTGTAGCACGAATGGCTCGACCAGTGTACGACCATGCTCTAACAAAATACCAGCGTAAAATGGAAGTGATTATAAAATAATATTTGTGGAAGTGAATATTATTTTTAACGTATTTAAAAATCTAAATCTATAATATGAGAGTGATATCACATTACAGTCTCTGTTACTACATTTGACCACGTTACTGGATACAAAATTGTTTTATTCATTAGAAATATCTTTAATTAAACCCAGATAAAACCGCAGAGCAGGTATGTCTGTTACACTAAGAGGCTTACGACACTAAAATAATCTTGAGAAACAAGTGAAATTTTTTAAATAAAAAAAAATACCACGTTTTTTATCATATTCTTACATTGTCATCCGAATTTGAGTTATATTCAAATATTTCAAGTTTACAGCTCATCGGGAAGTTAGTTTAAAATCAATTACTAAATTCCCTAAGCCCTGAATGACAGCAAACAAGAAACTGACTTAATAAAAACATGGTAAAATAATTTAAAAAAAAACACGCCACTGTTTATTGAGGGCACTAGCCGGAGAAATGGGCGCCATTTTGACTAACGTATTACAAGTTTGTATATTGTTAATTTAATATTTAGCCCATCACAAGTTGACAACTGAACATAGACCTCCCCATAGATCTGCCACAAAGCACGATCCTGAGTCATCTTCATCCATCGATTTCCTGCATCTTCTACCAGGTCTCACTCCGTCTAGACGGGGGCACCCTACACATAATATATAATTTAGGCGGGAAGAAAGAAAGAGATACGGAAGAGCTTATGGCACGAAATACCTGCGCATTGCAAGTACTTTACCGTTTTTATTTGGCAGCACCATCGTGTAGTGGCCATGTAAGAATATTCACTACCCCAGATCGTACCGAGGGTGTCGTAAGAGGCGACAGAGAGAAAATGAAACAGGAGATTACAGCAGCATCTTCCTGTCACAACTTAAAATAATAAAAAACTGCAGTTGCCAACCCGCTTGCCAAGCATAGCTATGGAAAAATCCCCCTATGAGGCAATTTTTGAGGGAGGCCTATGTTCAGCAGTGGACTTTTATAGGCTGTAATGTATGGATTTGTTAACAATAGATTGTTGAAAGCAACGTTCACTGTTTACAAAACAAAGAACTAATCTTTTCGCCCGCTCGCAATCGACTAAAGGAGTTACGGAGAATTGACCGTAACTTAGTGTGCAATATATTAAAACCGGAGTAATCTTTTAAATTCTAGAAAAATCCCCGCATACAAATTCTCTTTCCTATTTTATTTGTTACCGTTGCCCACTTCTGTATTTGCCTTATTTCAGATTTTCAACTAAAACACTAATCAATTCTGCTAATCGTGACAAAAGATGGTGATAAAAGATGGCGATATAGCGTTACTATATTGCACCACATTTACGTCGCGACGTGACGTCTATCGGTACTATCAGGAAAACATATCAGTGTTCAATATATCCTTAACGGTTTTTACATCATCTAATTCTAACGCACAATTGGACGCAGTTATAAATCTTGCAATTCACGAAGTCGAGCGGGCTTTACTCGTGGTTGAATGAGCACATGTACGTTGCGATAGTGTGCGTGTTTGAAGGAGAGATCAGTTGCAAGCGAGCTGTCGCTAACCATATTATTATGCGCTTTAGGTCTCACTACACTTCGACACGTATACAGGTACGTGTTTACCACAAGTATGTCCGCTCGTATTCGTAAATTGCAAGAACTATACACAAGAAGGATCCCCAACCCACACTGGATCAACAACTGTATCCACCATCGGACAATCAAGTGGTCGGCAGGTTTTCACCAATTTGCTGTCGATATTTCACACATTTTAAACCAATCGGTTTGCTTCGTCTTTCGTAATGCGTATAATTATGTATAAGGCCCACTTTTCACTACGGGATATAATATAACATATATTACATCTCGAGATATAAATTAATATCGCTCACCATACATTTCATATGGAACCGTTTACACTTAGCTATAATATATATTACATCTCTAGCTATAAATATTTTTTCGATCGACCGAGCGATATTTTCATATTATATTTTGCCCCCTGTACCCCGCACACCGTTCCGTGCCCCCGCAGAACGGTGTACGGGATAAAGGGGGGTAATCCAATTACCAATGACGAACGCCCACTGGTTAAAAGATATATCTCACAGTGTGAACGCCAATTGCGGGATATAATATATATTATATCCCATAGTGAAAAGCCAGCCTAATTTGCCGGCGTCTGCCTTTCCGCCCGATTACAATCTGGGTGTCTTCAATGCGAGATTTAATAATCATTTGTTAGACGCCAAGACAGTGCGATTTATCATTAGCATTTAATGAGTTGGATCTTTCTTGCTTAACTATATACGTTCAATTATATCCGCAGTAGAACCAGAGTAATCAGATCTTCACGTCAGGTACGAGGATGACACTGAAAGATTTTAGAACTGACCACTTGTAACCGATTTAATAAAAAAATAAGTTCAAATTTTGAAAATGGAACTCTTTGCTAATATTACTGTGTATGTATTTTATTAATTTGTCATTTGTTTACGATTTGGCGGCAAATTGAAAATTGTCTGTGTCACGTCAGCGTGAATTTAACGCGAGGAAATTTTCGTACAATGATTTTTTATGACTTTCAATGTCATTTAAGTCAACAAGAAAGTTATGATAGACTTCGATTGGCCTTTCACGATGAAGCCCCATCTCGTGCCACTGTTTACAACTGGTTTAATGAGTTAAAACGTGGTCGCACTAATCTCACCGATGATCTGCGTGAGGGACGGCCTTCTACGGCGACGACTAAAGATAAAATCAGTGTTGTGTGGCGTATGATAACGACTGACAAAAGAGTGACTTATCAGCAGATTCGAACAAACTTAGGCATCGGTGTGAGTCAAGTGCACAAAATCCTCCATGAACATTTAGCGGTCAGCAAAAACTCCGTCGTGTTAATTGGTGTCGTGAAATGGTTCAAAGATTTAACGGAGGTGACTCAAATGCTGTATTCGACATACTTACGGGTGACGAAAGCTGGATTTATTGTTATGTTTCTGAAACTAAGAGACAGTCTGCTGTGTGGATGTTTCCTTCCGAGGAGTTGCCAATTAAAGTGAAGAGAGGTCGAAGCGTGGGAAAAAAGATGGTGGCCTCGTTCTTCGGAAGGACAGGTCATTACGCAACAATTGTTTTAAAGGATCGGAAAACAGCTACTGCAGAGTGGTACACTAACAATTGTTTGCCACTTGTCTTGGAAAAAGTTCGGGAGAAACGACCTCGCAGTAGGACCCTCCTTCACCACGACAACGCTTCGTCGCACACCGCCAAGCAAACAATCGACTACTTGGCGACGTCAGACGTGGAATTACTGGGGAACCGCCCTATAGCCCCGACCTCGCACTTTGCGATTTTTATTTATTTCTGAAAATAAAAGAAAAACTTCGAGCAAAACATTTTATGGACGCCGAGGAAGCAGTGGCTGCGTTTCAAAATACCGTCGAAGAGACCCCTAGGGATGAGTGGGCAAAGTGCTCTTCTCAATGATTCCATTGAGACATTCCATCCGCAATAGAACCAGAGTAACCGACATAGCCCAACGAATTAGTAAGCTGAAGTGGCAGTGGGCCGGACATATAGCTCGAAGAACCGACAACCGATGGGGAAAAAAGGTTCTCGAGTGGCAGCCTCGTACAGGTAGACAAAGTGTAGGGCGACCCCCCACTAGATGGAGTGACAAAGCTGGTAAGACATGCACGAAGTCGATAGATGCAGGTGGCTCAGGATCGTGCTTTGTGGCATTCCGTGGGGGAGACCTATGTTCAGCGGTGGAATTGTGAAGGGCTGTAATGATGGTGATGATGATGATGAAGAACCAAAGTAACCGACATAGTTCAACCAATCAGTAAACTGAAATGACCATAAGTTGCAGCACAGACAACCCAGGAGGAAGAAGAGTTCTTGGGTGGCAGTCTCGTACCGGTAAGCGAAGTGTATGACAGTATATGCTGCATGGAATGACAACCTGGTAAAATACAGGAAGTTGATGGATAGAGGTAGCTCAGGACCGTATTTCGTGGCGTACCTTTGGGGAGACCTATGTTCTGCGGTAGACTCTTCGTTCGTTCTGTAATGATAATGATGATGACAATATGTGATGATAATTCTAACGGGCCATATTTTATTTTTATTATTTTTTACGTGGTGGAGCCATGCTTCAGCTATATTAGTAGTATAGTTGTAGCACGAAAGGGTCGGCTGGACCGGGGAAGGACCACGCTCTCACAGAATACCTGCGTAAATTAGCAGCTTAACACTTGTGTTTCGTATGGTGAATGTAGAGAACCGGAGACCCTTTTTACTGGAAAAGAGGTATTCCATCTTAGTCCTCACGGGTGACAACGCATCTGCATTTTGATTCTTTATTGATGATAGATGTAAGATGTCTATAAGTCACAGCAACCTCTTACCATCAGGTGAACTGTGTGCTCGTGTGTCACCCTATCCTATAAAAAAAATTATGGAATTAGAGATGGATTGGTCCGGCAATAACTCGAAGTGGGGTCTGAAAGTGCATCCACCTTTTAAGATCGACATCTAGATGCCGGGTCCGTCGGACCCATATGGGTAAACCATGATCCGGACTGCGGAGTCGAACTTTTGTTTCACTTGTGGAGTCTCCGACTCGCCGTCACTTGTCCGCTTATTCAGGTTCAGCGGCGTACCTGTATCCTGTAGATCCAGCGATTGGTACTATCGGATCGATAACAGAACTGCGGTTACGGTTGGATGTAAATTCATCAATGACGCAAAGGATGAGGATCCGCGGATTTGTATCCATCCGAATCTGGACCTACCTATCTCTACCGCCCATGGAAGCGGTATTTTGGCAATACTAGGTGAATCTCAGGTGCATGCGTAAGCATAACATTCTTTTCTTGAGGGGCCTTAAGTTCTATCTTCTCTATTTTAAAGCCTAATATTAACATGCACTAAACAGGCTTCTAATAGACAATAGATACTTACAATCCTCGATTAAGCATCAAAATTATTGTTACCCTTAAAAACTACCTATAAGTAAAACGTCTCATCTGCATCTGCAGGCCTACTCGCTAAACTTTGTGGACATCAAATGATAGTTACTTCGTACTTTGTACTAACTCCATAGAAAAGCTTTATAGAATATGTAAAACACTACAAAGTGACGATCATTTTGATGTCATCATTTACTTTACCATAAATCTTGACATCAAAATCAGCCATAAAAAACCGCAGCATTATTTATTTATTTAATCTTTTTTGCATTACCCTTTAAAACTGATACAAAATGGCCGACTCAATGTCTACAGGCATTCTCTTCTAGTGTGGACTCTTCCATAAAAATGTGGTCCTTCCCTAGACAAGCCGATCAATTCGTGCTACAGCCTTAATACAGCCAAAGTATGACTCTAAAGCAGAAAAATGTTAATAATATAAATGAGCATTATCAATGACTATGATTAGAAAGAAGTTTCATCAAAGCAGCTGCAAGGAAAGTGGGAGTCCTTGCAAAGGTACGGCGATACTTCACGCCGGGACAGCTGCTTACTTTATATAAAACGCAAGTCCGGTCGTACATTTTTTTTTTATATGATAAGGTGACAAACGAGCACACAGTCCACCTGATGGTAAGTGGTTGCTGCGGCCCATAGACATCTACATCTATCCTCTATTACAAATCAAAATGTAGATGCGTTGTCACCCGTGAGGACTAAGATGGAATGCCTCATTTCCAGTAAAAAGGGCCTCCGGTCACCTGCACTCACTAAGCGAAACGCAGAGGTAAATCTCTACTTCACGCTGGTTTCCTGTGAGGTCGTGGTACCACCCCGGTTCGAGCCGGCCCATCCGTGCGACAGCAAAAGCTGCCGCGTGGCTCTACCACTGTTAAACATGGAGTACATGGAGTATTGCTGTCATATATGGTCTGGTGCTGCTAGATGCCACCTAGTAGCTTTGAACTCAATGAAAAGACGTGCTGAAAGGCTTATTGGTGACCTGAATTTGGTTAAAACCAATCTTACCAGCCTCGAACACAGACGCAAAGTAGCCAGCCTTTCGGTTTTCTACAGAATGCGTTTCGGAGAGTGTGCGCAGGAATTGCATAATTTAATTCCTCCCTCTCTCTTCCACCATCGGACAACCAGACGTTCGGCCAGTTTTCACCCCTTCGTTGTTCGCTTACCACGCATTCGAACCAAACTGTTCGCTACGTTGTTCATCATGCGTACAGCAAATGAGTGATTTGATACCGATTACAGTGTGGGCGTCGTCAAGGCAGGAGTGAATAGGCTTTTGTTAAGTCAGTGCCGTGTAGTGGCGGTCAAGAATATCCACTACCCCATATCCTCCCGTGGGTGTCGTAAAAGGCGACAAAGGGAAACCGGCAGGAGATGGGCAGCAGCATCTTCCTGATAATAGCCAAAATTACAATAAAAATACTGCGGTTGCCAACCCGCTCGCCAAGCGTGGCAACTATGGCAAATACCCCCCAATGATTAAAGCAACAAAGAGACGGCCCCCAGTCCCCGGCGGCCCCGCTATTCCTGGCTACGGTGGCGACCATGGTAACGGCGGGGCAGGGGGTGCTAAGAATCTCCGGTGGAGGTTCGGTTGCCACCTTAGACGACTCGTCCTGGCAACTGGTGTCGTCCTCCAGAGTTAAATAGAGGCGACGCCATTTTAAATCCCATTCTTTAACCGCACGGGTAGTAGTACCGTGTGCTTGTTGTAAATTTGAAACTATATTAACAACTCAGTTATTAATTGCTAATTTACTACATGCTCAGCGGTGATTGCATTGGGGGCTGTGCGGGGTCTCTTCCTTTCCCAAAAACCTTCTCAGAAAGAAAGAATCGCTCGCTCTCAGAATGAGAAGGTCTGTGCCCAGGAGTGAGATGTGTATAGGATAAAAGATTACTTTACTACTTTTACACAATATTGAAAAAAAAGTAAAACATTTTGTGATTCAATAAATAAATGAGTCAGCGCAAAGTAGCCTAAAATTGTATAGTGCCAAAAGTAGTTCTATAAACAATGAGCATTACAAAAAAAGCCCACTTGCTGGTACCAAAGAACATGCAATGAAGAAATTAAACACATAAGATAAATTAATTTAGTTTAAACATTTATCCACTAAAACCAAAACAATAAGACAAAAACTAATGTTAATTAACATTTAGATTAAAAATGACATCTAATACTTTATTGGTTAAACACAAGTAGATTCTTATTTATAAATCTTAAAAAAAAACTTGACATACAAATTAAGAACATTTAAACAAAGTTATATACCAGTATCCAGTACACCATCATGTCATGCATCATTACTAAAACAAAACTACCAGATAAAAATCAATAAGTATACGAAAACTACTCAACAAAGTTTTTGAAATTAATTATATTCATAGGGTATTTGACAAGTCGTAATTTTTTACATATGTGTGCATAAATATAAGCAAAAAAATGAATTGACGGGGAATATACTACAAAAGAACCAATAATATATATTATTCAAATATGTTCATGTTATGAAAAGTAAAGACATTTACACATAATTCTGTACTTTTATATTCTCTTTTATATATGTACATAGTTCTTATATATATATATATATATATATATATATATATATATATATATATATTCTACTATACGCATAGAAATAATAAACCCTTTAACAATTCTACATAAAAATATTTTTAAAACTAAATTTTATCACAGAATTATAGTGCATGGAATAAGATTATCAAACCATATTTTATATGAAAATCAGATTGGTGACCCCGACGTGTTCCACTGTGGCCAGTGGAAGGAAAAGGGGAGATCTCCCGCCGGGCAAGGTGTTCTGCCCGGGGAGCGGACCA
This sequence comes from Parnassius glacialis, assembly GCA_033319125.1. Taxonomy (NCBI): domain Eukaryota; kingdom Metazoa; phylum Arthropoda; class Insecta; order Lepidoptera; family Papilionidae; genus Parnassius; species Parnassius glacialis. Next base: position 3,312,636 of record JAVANC010000025.1, on the reverse strand, counting down.
TGCTCCGATTGGTGGTTCGGAGCTATTCTATATATGCTGCTTTAACTTCGGAACTTTGTTAACGCGATTTAGGCTTCGATATGTTTCGCTTGTGGTGCGACGATAGCGCCGCCACAAGCTGTGTGCATAATTTATGTAACACATATGTGGGTATTAATAAAGTAGTTTTACCAAAGGTCTTTGCGATGACCGACTGTAAATACATAAAATAATTGTAAACCGTGTAATGGCAGTATAAGAATATCCACTACTCCATATCATACCATGGGTGTCGTAAGAGGCGACACAGGGACAAAAACAAGAGATGGCCACTGGCCAGCAATGTCTTCCTAATAACAACAAAATAAAAAACTGCAGATGCCAACCTGCCTGCCAAATGTGGCAGCTATGGCAAGTATCCCCCTTTAGATCCCCCCCCCCCCCCCCCCCTTAGAGATCCCCTTTAGAGGCAATCTATAAGGGAGGCGTATGTTCAGCAGTGCACTTTAATAAACTGTAACAGTATGAAAATTACATATAATAATATTTCCTTTTGTCTTTCATAGTATAAAGATAGAAAATATAGAACATGTAAAACTATTAATTTTTTATTGGCACATTAATAGACTGATAACAGATTTATGGTGGTAGAGGAAGCCATTTACAGATTATTTCAAATTGCCGCACTGCACTTTACCTGATAGCACAGTGACTCTGTTTCTTTGCATTATAATTATACCTTAATAACTTAATTATTTTTGGATCGAAGTTCCTTATCGGACAGTACGGGTTTGGCGGCTGGGAGCTAGGCGACAAAAAGTGTAAGATGTTTTCGTTACTACCCCTTGTATCATAATGTAGACAGCCTTGGCGGCGAAATAAGGAAATGAGATGGAATAATATCAATCTTCCTCTTACTTTTTCGTATCTTGCCATGAACGAAATATTATTTTATTTCAAATGACACTTCATTTTAATAGACGGTAGTAATTCATTTATTTGTATTTGTTAATCAATAATATAATACTATGTTTATCAATAAGAATATACTAGACAAGGAACTACGTTCCAACCGAGTGTTCCACAATATTCACATATTTTTTATAACTTTGTACAAAACATGTCAAATACCCCAACTTTTTCTATATGTTTATCTACAACATAAAGAATACAATAAGTTTTTTTAGCTTACCGCTGGCCTCAGCCTGTTGTCATAGGCCTGCAAGACACAATTTATCTCTTATTTGCCAATGTGTTTATATTATAATCATCAAAACAAAGTAGAAAAATACCTCAGCTATGTAGGAATATTACAAATATAAAAATTGTAAAGTCATTAGTAATTTAATGGAGATAATAACACAATAAAGAGTATGATAAATCAATTAAATAAATACATTGGTAGCTATAGTAGTAGTATTAATAATTAAAGGTTGGCTATATTTACCAACTGAGATTTTTGTTATCGGACATAAAATTACCATTAAAAAAAAATTATTTAAATAATATGAAATCAAATAAATTACAAGTGAATGTTTTATTTGATTAAATATGTAATTTAAATAATATTAATAAATACTTTTATTTATAATTTATAAACTGTTCATATCTTTGTACTACTTGACAGTATAAATAATTTTACACTTCCAAAACAACAGCATTCAATTTTTATTGAATTATTAAATTTACTATAGGTATCTTTTGTATGTTGTCTTATGAGGGTAGGTAATAAAATATATTTAACAATTGGTAAAAATTACATAATATAAAACTATCAATGAAGGATAAAAATAGCAAAAAAATAGATTGTGTTAAGTAATATTTTTACTAATTATTTTAATAATTGGTTGAACATAAATATATTCTGCCTCTTATATTTATAAAATATAGGTTTCTTCATGATATCATGTATTATATTATGCCTTTAGGGTTGTCATTATTTTAAACCTTAACTTTTATATAATATATTATAAGAATTAAAACTGGATAAAATTGGACTGCACGGAGTTAATAGCAAGCATGAAGTGACCTCTAAAGTTGGGACAAGGTCAAAAAGATAAATAAAACGACGATAATATAATATTGACAGAAATATGATAGCACTAACCGAGGTTCACACACATAGCTCCTTAGCTCAGATAATAATTCTCATTACCTTTTTATCTGCTGCTCTGCTATCAGACATTGTTATTTAAGTTATAAAACTAATAATATTAATGCACAAATTACAGAATACCGCCGGAAAACACTAAAACTTATGTTCACCGATGTTCACTTTGAATTGACAATCAGGTGTCAGACTCAGTTTGTCAAATTGACGTTTTTGGGTAAAATTGCGTTTTGAATTTATCTATTTATCATTAATTAAACAATGTTCATTAAATTATGTTAATAAAAAAAAACTAAAACTTAAAATTTATATTATCATACAATCCTACTCCCAGCGGTATGAATGCGCTGAATGCATAGAATTATTACGGGTGATAATTCAATGGCTGAATGGTTATGGATACTTAGCCTCTGACCAAAAAAGGAACCAGCCCTCTTATCACCAGCGGCGACGACAAGTCGATGATATAGTTCTTTTAGGAACTTTATCACACATGGACTCCACGAACTAATAGTCCCTACAGCAAATGGGACAAATATGTAGTCATATCTCAGATTCTAATACTTGGGCTTCTTAGGTCAGCTGCCTCCAATGCCACCCCGGCTCTAAACGAAGTACCTCTGAGATGAGAGGTTACCAAAGTGTCTATGCACGTATCATCCCACACTAGGGATTTAACTCTCTCCCAAGGAAGCAAAGTCATACCGTCGGGTCTCCTGCCATCGTTTCTAAATATTCCACTCTAAATTCAAGAAAAAAACATTTATAGAAACAAAGGCAAGAGCATTTCGGATTTCATTGTTTTAAAAGCCACCAGACCCGCAATCTACAAGCACTTTTCTTAAAGAAAAGTGTTAGAATGCAAAGTTGTGGACACTGCTACCACAAGGGCACTAATGAGGTTGACAGATAGCCGCTCCTAGTAGGAATCATACGGTTATGCAGTACCGTCTTTACCATAGGGCCACACGGGGCCCGTGCCCAGGACCACAGTCTCACAGTATCGTCACAGGGCCCCCCGAAAGGCCAATATATTCGCTTACACTATACAATCATTTTTCTATTTTAGGAAAATATAACCCAATACAAAACTAATAACATCGATTAATAACAATCTATTCTGATGAGTTGACAAAAATGCAATTAATTTGAAGCATTCTATCATGAAGACAATGCATATGAGCTCAAATCAGAATGTTTTTATTTAGGGTAGTATTTAAAGAACATTGCAAAGTAATCTGTGGATTAGAATATGTAAGGCTGTGTTACATAAACTAATAAAGGCTGATTAATTAGAAGAAACTGTCACTTTGCTTAATGGTTACCAACCTAAAGATAATAAAAAAAAATGAATTACGAACGACTATGTTACAAGAACGACTAACAAATTAGTCAATAAATATGTGTATATAAAGTGATATCCTTTAAAAAAATATACTTTGAAGATATAATAGAAGATTTTTGCACAACAGAAATCCCGAAAGAAACCATTGTCGTAATAGTAACCATTCAAAACACCAACATACTTAAGTAATTAATTGGTATTTAACTATAATAAATAGTTAAATGGTATTAATAATTTGTATTTGGTATAAATATATTTTAACAGTGGTAGAGCCACGCGGCAGCTTTTGCTGTCGCACGGATGGGCTGTCTCGAACCGGGGTGGTACCACGACCTCACAGAATACCAACGTGAAGTAGAAGATTACCTCTGCGTTTCGCTTGGTGAGTGCAGGTGGCCGGAGGCCCTTTTTACTGGAAATGAGGCATTCCATCTTAGTCCTCACGGGTGACAACGCATCTGCATTTTAATTTGTAATAGAGGATAAATGTAGATATTTATGGGCCGCAGCAACCACTTACCATCAGGTGGACTGTGTGCTCGTTTGTCACCCTTATCCTATAAAAAAAATAAGATCATATAGCAGAAAAATGTTTTTTTTTTCATTCACTTATTTTATTTTCTAACAGGGCCCCAAATTCTTGTGTGCCCAAGGGCCTCGGTATGGCCTAAGACGACGTTGCGGCTATGCGCAAGTATTCCCCATGAAGTAATGTGCCGAGGTTACTTGATCGTATAGCTAAAGCGTATAACCTGTGACTAGATTCCTTAGTTGAAACTGCTAGAAGGCGGTCCTGATCTTGATCACCATAGAATTTATTAAACAAATCTTTCTGCACACTCCATACTAACGGAATACTTTAGTGTTTTTGTTAATTAACTTCCAGTGGAACATTCTCGCTTGGACAGAGTGTTTGCCATGTCTACTTTGCCTCAACTGCAGCATCAACTTTATTTAATGAAACATTTCTAAACATATGTATTTGGTGATGACCTAATACTCGTACTTACACCATATTAGAATAATAAAAAAACTAAAAATATAATATAGCCTCACTCCACGCGACACTAAGAATGCTAACAGATGAGCATATTCATGTGGCTATGCAAAAGCTTTCGCCATTAATTAATGTGCTAAAATGACTTGATGGTAAAATGTTGAATTTCCCTAATAAACAGCAAGAACGCGGTACTGATCTTGGTCTTTGAGGAAAATTTTAAACAAATTTTCGTACCGACGATATATCCCACGCTTTCTTTTTTTTTTAGTATCCAGTGGTACACTCTTGCTGAGACAGAAATTGTTACGCACGTCTGCCTTACCTTCGCTGTAAAAAGACAGTTTAACTTAGACTTTCGTCCCCTTCGGTCACACAAATCACTGTCACTGACACTATGTACAGAAGAAAGGAAGACGAGCAATGCAATACTAGAAGGCAATTTTTCAACGGACTTCAAAAAAGGAGGAGGTTCTCAATTCGACAATATTTTTTGTACGTGTGTTACCTCAGAATATTTTCTAGGTGAACCGATTTTGATGATTTTTATTTGAAAACTGATGCCTCTTATGTAGGGATTGCAATCCGGAAAAACGGATCCGGTAATCCGGCGGATCCGGCATAATTTAACGTTTACCGGATTCGGTACCAATATAACGGGTCCGACGACCGGATCCGGTTCTAGCAATATTTGGCAAAATAATAGAGCTGTTGCATGAGTAGGTAATTCAAATGCCTGGTAAAAGAGATTCGACCCTGTTAACTGCAGAAACAACATTAAAATTTGGTTTAGAGAAATTGTCCACTAATGAAACGGTGTTAAGTACTCATTTATATGAGGCACTACGTACAAGGATTAAAGAACGCCGCACTGTAGTAACAGGAATATTAATATACTTACAGAATCCAAAGATATATCATGAAAATGTAAACCGATCTGATGACACATTTACTATGCCAAAGAAAAAAGCCATACGATTAGAAATGACAAAAATCTTAGAAAGAGTTATTCAAGATGATAACTCGAAAGAAAACGTGGAAGAAAAGAGCTTCGATTCACCATCACTGAAGAAAGATTTGACATTACAGGAATAATTACAATTACAAATCCAGCAAGAATCCACGTGTATAATATAATAATATACTAAAAAGAGAAAGATTTTGATAAAGTACTAATAAAGGAAATGACTAAATTTGAAAGTGACGGAGTTCGAAGAGAATACTTGTCTGCTATTGATGATTATTTGGTGACAATAAAGCCTACAAGTGTAGAAGCCTTTTCGGCCGCAGGCTATATTTGCAGCTCTATTAAAAGTCGACTAGCAGATGACATAATTAACACTATTTATTTTCTACGATCCTTTTTTCAAAATCAGTATTGATTTTATTACAATATAATATAACGAATACTAAGACAATTATTACTTAAAGTTCTACTTAAATAATTATTTATCTGAAGTTGATTAAACTAAAGAATTGTAATTATAATACAAACTCATTATTGTGATAATTGTGCCATTTATTAGACAGATTCATCAAATCATGATAGTGTCTGTCATAAATATAAGACTTGTTTGTTATCATTATCAAATACTTTAATAATTATTGTAGATTTTGTTTGCTCGTTGTCTAATCTTAATATTGGATTGGAAATAAAGTTGAATTTATATACATGTTTTATTTATTATAAACTACCTATATTAAGTACAATTACACTTGATTAACTTAATAACAGTTCATTTTGAACCGAAAATCATCCTGATTTGAGCGATCCGTCCGGATCCTGTCCAATCCGGCCGGTTTGATGGGAATCCGGTCGGATCCGGCCGGACTGAAAATGACGCCGGATTGCAATCACTACTCTTATGTAATCCCTTAGAATAATAACACCTAGAACGATAGTTCCCTACAAAGCGGACGTTCAAAAGTGGGGCAAGAACAAAATCTAAGTGTGCGTTATCCACTTGTGTTTACGCTAGACGAAACACAACAAGTGAAGAAATAATGTGGCCAATACATTAAATTTTCCCGAAAAGTAGGGAAGTTGAAACTATATTGGACTAATAATTACAACGTAACGTATGACTCACACAAATGTGAAAATAAGTTTGTTTGAATTTTATTACCGAAGTGTAGCCCGCTAATTTCAAAATATTTTTGAATAAGATATTTGCCTATCTAGCCAAGTGAGGTACTTTTATGAACCATATAAATGTGATTGCATCATATTTTTCTTTGTAACTGTATAGAGACTTTATAATTATATGACTAATACAAGTTCGATATACACCCTCCCGATGCCTGACACACGACTGTTCGACGAACGATTGAACGTATTCAGTATCTATTATTCAGTTTGTTTTTAACAATATTTTTTAATAATCGTCGAGTAATGGTGTACCGCACCTCACTGCATGCATAATATAAGCTACAATACGGAAAACACAAGAAAATTTTAATTTTGGTAGGTTTTACACAGCCCTCACGGATGACAACGCATCTCTTTATTGAGAATAGTTGTAGATGTATATGGGTCACAGCATCCACTTACCATCAGGTGGACCGTGTGTTCGTATGTCACCGTATCCTATAAAAAAAATGTAAAGAACAAATTTTTGTATTTTTGTGGGCTTCCAACTGCTTTCATTTCTATTGTGTCTGATGTTATCTGTCTCACAAGCCGCAATGATCGGATCAGAAAAAAACATAAAACGAAAACCAAACATGCATTTATTATCAGACCATATAAAAAGTTTCCTTAAAATTCATCATTCATATTTGTACTGGCTTGCCTTCCTAACTTTTCTATCACATCCTTCCTTCCCATTATATGCAAAACAAAACTTATGGCGCCATCTGTTGGCCTACAACAAAAGCGTCTGCATAAGAAGTCGACGCGATCGATACCCACATGTAATCAAGATTCAAGAAAAACTGCATCGGTAATGGCTGTTCTTTTCTAAGCCTTCCAAATTAAAATCAATGTAATTAAGCGTTAGTGAGTGTTCCGGGTCGACCCAGCTGTGTGCATAGACTATATAATCACGTAGGAGTGTGGTCAAGGAAGACTGAAGCCTTCCACATCCGAAGATATTGTTGAAGCCAAGTTGAAGTTGACCGCCGCTGCCGCTAACCGTGAGTTTACCTATTTCATTTACCCTTCCTGGTGGGCCAGACTAATTTTCTCTCACTGTAGGTAAATTAAGTAGCAATTCCAAATCAAATTCTTTTTATTTTTATTTCAATTAGAAGTGTCGCGATTACTACAAAAACGGAGTTCAATCCGCGCAATTTCTATTCCAACTGTTAACAATATTTTTTTATTTTTTTACTACCCCCACACTAGGATTTTCTCCTGTATCGAGGAGGCAGCTTACAAACATAAATTGCACTAATATATATTGGCTAATAATCTTCCACTCACCAGATGTCGCTAGTTGTGACTGAGGTGAAGTTTTTTGTAACATAGTGTCAGTTAATTAAGAAATTAGTTTTAAATAATAGTTTATCATTACATATCTAAAATATTATATTATTACACAACACAATGCGTCAGAGGTACGATTTTTTTAATTTTTGCACTTTATAACTCTTTTTAAAAAAATCGGCGTTTAGTTATATTTTATAGTTTGGTTTATTCATTTCTAATGTAATTAATATAAAATATAACTAATAATACAGAAAGAAACCTTAAATATTACATTTTCTTAAGAAATAATTATCCCCGCTATAAAATCTGTCAAATATTTTACCTCACTGTAAAGTGGCGCCGCCCTGGTAGCAGAAAAAGTCGTGGGTGCCCTCATTCCTATTGACGTGTTTTAGTTTTAATTACAAAAAAGGTGGGAGAATTTTTCTTTCGCTTTGGCAACATTTCCATATAATGGAATGTCAGTTTTTAAAACTTCATATTTATTTTTGATGAATGTTTTACGTAAAAATATAAGTTCAAAAGCATTAGTTACTCGTCAAATGTAATGTAACTACTGTGCGTTCACCGTAAGATGTCCCCTGCTGTGATGTTGGCACTATTGCTTGTCAATCTGTTGTCAGTTTGTGATTAGCTGCGCTCGTTTTTGTGTTATTATTTAAAATATTCCGAATTAATTATGCCGAAACCATTTAGAAGCAGTGCAAGAGAGGTTGTGTTGAAGGTGCGTGCCTTTTGTGAGAGAGAAAAGGCAAATCAAGCCCTGTTAATTCCACTCAATCAAGTGCGAACTCGCGTCGCCGCCATGACAGGTTAGTAAAATAGGGATGCCAGCTTCATGCAAAATGCCTTTAGTATGGGTAATAATAAGAAATTACTAACATTACGAATTAAAATAAAAAAGTACGTATCTCAGTTAATTTAATTTACTTTTTTATCATAATGTCTGTATTTGTATTTTATAAATATGTAATTTTATAAAATGGTACTTTGGTGTCTATTTCAGGCATGTCAGAGAAAACCGTGAGTAGAATATCTAAAGAAGGTGAAGCTGCTGCCTCTACATCTCAAAAACTCAAGTCTCCTGGAAAACACCGTCAAAGACGTAAAACGGTGGATCTTGATGATTTCGATTTATGCGCAATAAGAAACAAAATCCATGAAATGTATACTGTAAGAAAAGTTGTTCCTAGTTTAAATAAATTACTTGTAGAATTAAAGAATGACATAAACTTTGGTGGAGGTCGAACGACTTTGTGGAAAATTTTAAAACAAATTGGATTTCAGTATAAAAAGTGTGGTTCGAAACGGAAAATTTTAATGGAAAGGCACGACATAGTTGCATGGAGACGCAAGTATATCGTTACTATGAGGCAAAATCGAGCAGATGGTCGGCCAATAGTTTTCTTAGATGAAACATACATTCACGCATCGTATGCAGTGAAAAAATGTTGGCAAAAAGATGACGAGGACGGAGTAATAATAAGTGATTCTGTTGGAACGCGGTGGATAATTATTAATGCAGGTGGAGAAACAGGGTTTATTCCTAATGCTCAATTGATTTTTAAATCACAGAGTAAATCAGGGGACTACCATGACGACATGAACAGAACCAATTTTATAAAATGGCTTTCAGAGAAACTTATACCCAATTTGCCTCCGAACTCCTTAGTCGTGATGGATAACGCTCCCTATCATACCGTACAAGTAAATAAAGCACCTACTATGAGTTCCTCAAAACTTCAAATGCAAAATTGGATAACAAATAAGGGATTGTCTTATATACCAACAATGCTGAAAGCAGAACTTTATGAAATTATAAAAGAGCACAAAGAAGCGCCGATTTATGAGGCTGACCAATTATTGCTTTCTCATGGCCATAAAGTGGTTAGGTTGCCCCCTTACCACTGCGATTTAAATGCGATTGAGTTTATGTGGAGTCTTTTAAAGAGACGAGTAGCCAGCAATAATGTCGGCCAAGAAGCTGGGAATATCGTGAAGTTAACTGAAGAAGCTTTTTCATCTATAACCCCTCAGGATTGGCAAAAGCAGTGTGAACACGTAAAAAATTTAGAAGACAAGTTTTATGTACTTGATGGCTGTTTGGATGATATTACTGATAAATTCATAATTGAATTAGGAAATGACAGCAGCACAGATTCGGATACGACAGATGATGATAACGACGTTTATGAAAGTGACAGTGATACGAGTATGTCTGGAATTGTTCCTTTCGACCATAATTATTGTCGGAAAAAATAAATCAATAAATAATTTAAAAATTAAATTGTGTTATCATTCACAACATTACTAGTCTTATAACTAACTGTATATTATTTAAATAAGCAAGTAAAACATATTAATCAGGGGTTTTCAAGTTTAGATTATTTGTATGTTTCTTGTGTTTCTCTGATGTACTGACATCTGTTCACTGCATAAAACGTCATTTTTAATTAAAATTTCGGAAGTTGTTGTCAACACGACACAACACGACACGACTTTGAGCACTAACGGGGTAACGGGCCGAGTATTGAACTGAGCCATACTGGCTTAGTTTGAGTTGCCTTATATTACGGACGCGGACTCGGCTTCTAGGTGTTATTATTCTAAGTGTAGTCCCATATAAACCAGTAGTTTTTGAGTTATCTTTAATAATGCGCATTTAATTGACTTCGACTACACTGATGATGTTCTCATTTTATTTATATTGATTTCGGTTCTACAAAAATTTTAATTTTACGACATGTTATAGAATAAGGATGACAAACGAGCACACAGCCGACTTGATGGAAAACGGGTTCTATTATTCATAGACGTCTAGATTATATCCTTCATTAAGAATCTAAATGTCGATGCGCGGTCACCCGTAAGAACTAAGATAGAATATCTCATTACCAGTAAAAAGTGTCTCCGGTTCTCAAAACTCAATCTATTTTGCTCTGGTATTCTGTGAGAGCGTGGTCTTTCCGCGTTCGAGCCAGCCTATTCGCAAACCCACAATATAGCTGTAGCATGGCTGTACCATGTACAAATGTTTTTTCATCTAAAATTTGTTATAGTAGCATACAAGTACTGGGAGATAACATAAAATAGTGGGCAAACCTGAGGATACTTCTGAGGAAGCCTCTCAAGAATATGGATATTACGAACCTCTATACACTACGCCTTGGCACAAACCGTTGTATGTTGTTCTTCTCTTTGCATGTGACTTACTGGTCGTCCTTAGTATAAAATACCAACAAATCATACACTTACTTCTTATGATCTGACTCTGAACCTACACCTATGTATATCCTATATTGTTTGCGGTACGATCGCAAGAAAATAGTTACAAATTTGCTATTAAATAATAGCAGGCGTTCACTAAAAATATAATAAAACTCTTATTACCTAACTAGCTGTCCCTCGCGACTTCACCCACGTGGAATTGACTACGATTTCAAAGGTTTTAATTTTTTGCGAGGAACTCTGATTATTTTTCTAAAATTAAAGTATTAACCCTTTCGCTGTCCCGTGCACTACATATAGGTCACTGCTATTGTCTTACTATTGTGTCTGAAAACCGGACAGTGAAAGTGTTAAGTTAGTACTTCTTATAACATCAGCTATCTGCCAGTGAAAATCACGTCAAAATCGGTCCAACCGTTTCGGAGATTAACCGCGACAAACAGACAGACAAAAATGTTAAAAATGGTTTTTTGTAATTAGTACTGTATATACTTTCATATGCATTTAGTAAAAAGCTGTTATTTTCAGATTACAAACAGACACTTCAATTTCATTTATTTGTACTTATAGATGTATAGATAAAAGTTCGTTTATAAGGGTTATCAACCCCGATAAAATATGACTAGTGATATAATAATTGTCACTGTCACATTTTAGTGTAATCTCTCGGTAGAGAGTAATCAAAAACATTTATGTAGTAGTAATAGTAACTTTGAGAGTAATTGTTTTCCGCTAGGAGTAAAAGCATTCTGTGGTAATTGTGTTCTGTGGTGTAATCTTGTACTAGAATGGAAGTCATCATCATAATCATCACTACAGCCCTTCACAAGTCCACTACTGAACACATGCTTCCCCCAAGGAGTGCCACAAAGCACGGTCTTGAGCCTCCCGCATCCATCGACTTTCTGCGTGTCTTACCAGGGTATCACTCTATCTAGTGTGGGGTCGTCCTACACTTCGCCTACCGGTACGAGGCTGCCACTCGAGAACCTTTTCCCCCCCATCAGTTCTCGGTTCTTCGAGCTATATGGCCGACCCATTGCCACTTCAGCTTGGGCTATGTCGGTCACTCTGATTCTACTGCGGATATCCTCATTTCTAAGTTTATCACGCAGAGAAACCTGGACCGCCAGCAATGAAGGACCACGTCTCAGATCCATAAGTCATCACTGGCAACACGTACCGGTTGTGCAATTTCGTTTTCAACTTTTGAGGTATATCTGACGAGAAGATGCCCCGTAATTTCCCGAACGGTGTCCAGCCGAATTGAATCCGTTGGTTGACCTCTCGATCGAAGTTGGATTTACCTAGTCGGACTATTTGTCCCAGGTAAACATACTCGTCCACTACTTCGAACTTAGTGATCCCAATAATTACCGGAATATGTGGGACATGGACGTTACACATGATATTTGTTTTGTTTGTGTTCATCTTAAGAACTAACCATTGGGAGAAACTATTTAGGTCATTGAGCATAGTAGTAGTGCTTAGGTCTTCCAGTGATTCTGCGTAAGGAATATGTCGTTGGCAAATATAAAGTGAGTGATATACTCGCCATTGATGTTAATACCGTATCCTATCTAGTCCAGTAGCTTGAAAACTTCTTCCAATGCAGCGGTGAAGTTTCAGGTACCTATATAACGTCACCCTGTCCTACACCTCTCTGCAGTTGGATTGGTTTCGTACTCTGGTTCTGTACTCGGATAGCCATCGCAGCACTACTGCACAAACGCTTCAGCACTTCGATATACCAACAGTCAACTTGGTACCGCTGAAGGGACTGCAGCACCGCCCAAATTTCGACGGAATCAAAGATTTTCTCATACTCCAAATACGCAAGACAAGAATGGAAGTAACTCTGTTTAATTATAATATTGCAGCGTATTTTTGCAAAATATCAAGTTCCAAAACATTTTGAAATAACAGTGTCCTAATGAGTCAACATTTTCAAATATTATTATAATAGTACTTAATAATAATAATCTTTATTTGCGTAAAACATGGTATAGATGTTGTTCACAGGTAAAAATCGAGCGCTCATGTTTTGCTTATTTTACATAGCATGCAAATATTTTTAAACAATGTCAAATTTTCTTTAACTACCTATTTGAAATACATTAGTCACCTGATTAATTAACAAAGAGAAATAATATTATAATAATTAATTACATGTCAATTTCAATACTTAGTAATAGTCACATAGCTTAATCAAAGATATATTGTAACAATACTATATTTTATTATTTTATATTTATAACAATAATTAAATGATTTTTTTTAATAAATATTATCCAGTACATAATCTAATTTTATTGCAAGAATTGTTTTACACTATAGAAATTGTTTTCATTGAGCCATTTGTACAATTTCTTTTTAAACAATATAATATTTAGGGTTTTCAGTTCGTCAGAGAGTTTGTTATATATTCGGACAAACATGGTAAGGCAACTTTTGCCATATTTTTGTGTTTTAGGTATTACTACTACTACCTACTAACTACTTTTAATTTTAAAGACTATTTACACTTTAAAGACACACAGATTGCAATCAGATAGAAAGACAGATGCCGGGTTTGTACGAAGTACATGTATTTCCATGAATGCCGCGAAATTATTAACGACGAAGCAAACACAGAGTAAGTACCTTTATACACTGAAAGGTACGAATGCATAGAATATTGGTTTTAACCATAGACTTAGAATATACTTATTACTATTTTTAACAGTGGTAGAGCCACGCGGCAGCTTTTGCTGTCGCACGGATGGGCCGGCTCGAACCGGGGTGGTACCACGACCTCACAGAAAACCAGCGTGAAGTAGAGGTTTACCTCTGCGTTTCGCTTGGTGAGTGCAGGTGGCCGGAGGCCTTTTTACTGGAAATGAGGCATTCCATCTTAGTCCTCACGGGTGACAACGCATCTGCATTTTGATTCGCAAACGAGGATAGATGTAGATGTCTATGGGCCGCAGCAACCACTTACCATCAGGTGGACTGTGTGCTCGTTTGCCACCATTATCCTATAAAAAAAATACTTACGCCAGTATATTCTAAGTCTATGGTTTTAACTAAAGCAGGGTCACCAATTAGCATTTTAGCACGCCTTATCACCGAGTACAACGCTGCGAAGTACCTATGTGATATTTTACAGTACCTACCCACATGTGACAGCAGTCATTGACACATCTGTAACAGTATAACAGAGGCTTCCTTGGCGCCACGTGGTATATCGTCGGATAGATATCTTCTGTTAAGTCCACAGCTGAACTCAGCCATAGATTTCATCATGGAGGGTGATATTTGTAAATAGTTCCCAGTTTTTTCAATTTAGTTGAGATGTTTTTAGAAGTATGTTTACCACTGTCTCATTTTACGCCACCTACGGGACGAAATTATGTTAACCTTCATTTACCCCTAAAGTAGTTATATTTGACTTTGCGGGTCACAGCGCCACCTTGGGAAGCATACCTCCCACTTTGAAAACCTCCGATGTATAATCTATGCATTTGTGTTGCAGTCATATGTTGCAGCATGGTATAATATAACAAAAATCAAACATTAAAAAAACAGTAACTCATTGACTGTAACTTGATCACTTTATTTCATTATATTACATTATATAAATAACTACTACTGGCTACATTCACTTCTTGGCGGCTAGGGCGGAGAGGTCTGCGATGCACCGGTCCAATGTTTGCTTCTCTTGGTCCGGAGTTATAGCCTTCATCACGTTGGCTACTATCCATTCGACCATGTGCTTCTGAGCGATACGACGTTCCATGTTAGATTTCTCCAGCTGGTAGTCAAGGCGGCGCTTAACCTGAAAAACAATTGGATTGGTTATTATATTTAAAAAAAAACATATTACTTAAAATGATCATGTATTTGCTAAGAATAGTTTCCAAGATGGATCGCATAGGCTATCGGCACTGGGGCTCAGGTTTGAATACCAACAGAATCAGTGATTGCGTCCATGTACAATTTATATTTGCAAAAGAAACTCAGGAAATGGAAGAACTACTGCGGAAGTAACATTTTGTCTAAAAGGGAAAAAAGATAGATTTGCTGTATGCTTTTGGAAATTCCATCTTAGAATATAAAGTCGGTTGTACAAAATTTTTAATTTTAAATTATTTTTCAAACAAAACATTACTTGAATTTCTTCTGTTTAAATAAAACCAGTTTTACGGATTTTATCGTGACTATCAGTCAGTTCTCCCTGTGACCGTAATATAAGTTAATATTCGAGATAAAATCCGTAATGCTAGTTATATTGAAATGTATAGTGTTTGTGTATAGAATAGAATAGAATAAATTTTTTATTCAATATTGATTATTACATAATTCTTATTGAAAGTCATTTTTTATTTACCACTGGTTCGGAAAATACCTCAGTCCTGGGAAGAACCAGCAAGAAACCCAGCGGGACTTTTTTTTTTCAAACATATTTCACTTAACAATAATTTCATTTATACAATTTTTAAATGATTTTTAATAGAACCAGCATGGTGGCGATCACCTTATTCCCAGGGGTTATTTTCATTCATGTATTCCTTGATATTATAATAACCCTTTTTGTACAGTTTTTCTTTAATAAAACTTTTAAACTTGTTTATTAATAAACTTTGAATATGTTCTGGGATTTTGTTGTAAAAGAGTATACATTGCCCCATAAATTAATTACTGATTCTGTGGAGTCTAGTAACTGGTATTACAAGCTTATGTTTGTTCCTAGTGTTTAAAGAATGCACATCCTTATTCTTATTAAAGCTATTTATGTTTTTATGTACATACATTACATTTTCGTCTAATATATGTTAACGTTAAAGAAATAAATATATTAACTTTGGCATCGCAACTATTGCGATGCCAAAGTTAATATGTTTATTTCTTTAAATTTTTGTCTGAGGGACTCTTTACAATTTAGGTTATAAATCGCCCAAACGGCTCTCTTTTGCAAAACAAATATAGCTTCAATATCAGTCGCATTACCCCATAGCAAAATTCCATAAGACATTACGCTATGAAAGTAACTAAAATACACTAATCTTGCTGTCTCAACATCTGTGAGACTTCTAATCTTTCTTACAGCATATGCTGCAGAACTAAGTCTGCTTGCTAATTTAGATATATGGGGGCCCCATTGAAGTTTCGCGTCAATAGTAATACCGAGAAAAACAGTGGTATCCACAAGACTCAACTCCTCCCCATTTAATAGCACATTGGTATTCGAATGTTTTACATTAGGTATTGTAAATTTAATACACTTTGTCTTATTGCCGTTCAAGAGCATATTGTTGGCGTTAAACCAATGTACTAATTTCGATAGAGCATTATTTACATCGTCATAATTAATTAACTGCCGTTTGAGTTTGAAAATTAAAGCGGTATCGTCAGCAAATAATACTATATCGTGATTGTCCCCTACAAGATAAGGTAAGTCATTAATATAGATTAAAAACAGGAATGGGCCAAGAATCGAGCCCTGAGGAACGCCCATTGATACTACCGATCCGGAGGAACCTTTACCATTTATCACGACTTTTTGAGTTCTGTTACTTAAATATGAAGTAATAAGTCTAAGCGCCAAATTTTTTACACCGTAATGTTGTAGTTTCCTGATTAATGTTTCATGATGAACACAATCGAAAGCCTTGGAAAGATCACAGAAAACACCTAAGGCATCCTGTGAATTCTCCCAGGCATTAAAAATATATTTCATAAGCTCAACGCCAGCATCAGACGTCGAGCGACCCCTTGTAAATCCAAATTGGTTTTTATGAAGTAATTTATTTGTATTAAAAAAAATTAACAATTGATCCAAAATAATTTTTTCAAAAATTTTACTAAGAGTTGGTAGTACAGAAATAGGTCTAAAATTAGCGGGGTCCAATGTACTACCAGATTTAAATAAAGGTATTACTTTACTTCATTAAATCAGGAAACACACCAGAATCGATACAAGTATTAAAAATAATAGCAAGATGAGGTGCAATTAAATCTATTATGGACGCAATAACTGTCACGGAAATCCCCCACAAATCTGCGGTTTTCTTTACATCAATGGTTTTGAAGTATTTTACAATATCTTGCGGTAATACTTTTTCAAATCTAAATTCTTTTAAACAGATATTAACATTCTGTTTGAGTAATGACTCGGCGACAGTTGGAGAAGAATTCAAAGACTCTGTTGTCAAAATAGGAATATCACTGAAATATTTCTCAAACACCGCTGCGACTTCTTGATTTGATTTAGTCAATTCATTGTTAATTTTTAATTGATAGTTTGAGTTACGAGGTTTTTCATTACCGGTTTCGCTGTTAATTATACTCCACGTCATTTTAATTTTATTCTTAGCCGTCTTAATTTTGTTGCTAATATGTAACGATTTGGCTGTGGAGCAAACTTTTTTAAACATTTTAGAATAATTTTTGACATATTCTTTAAAAGCATCAGAAGGATTATATGATCTTTCATGGTAAAGGTCATATAACCTTCGTCTGCTTTTATGAATTCCCACTGTCGCCCACTCATTAAATACCTTGCGACTGTTTCCGGAGAATGTTTTAGAAGTAAATGTTTTTTTAAATTCATTGCTTATAAGGGTAAATAATTCTCCATATAAAAAGTCTGCATTGTTCTTATAAGAAAGCGATGGAAGGTTTTTTACCATATTACTTCTAAATCTCTCCAGGCGTTTTGCATTAATAGGAACAAACACAATTTTCTCAATTTCCTGTTTTTTGTGCATATAAGGTAATGAAACCAGTTGTCCACAGTGATCTGAACTAAGTTTTTGAATTATTGATTTGTTGATTGGTACAACACCTGTAAAAATATTATCAATACAAGTTGCACTACACCCTGCAATTCGTGTAGCTTCAAAGAATAAATTATCAAGATTATAGGATTTGAACAAAGAGCAAAATTTAATACTGATAGAAGAAGTTTCCAGGAGATTGATATTGAAGTCTCCACACACTACAAGAGATTTATTCTGTTTATTAAGCTTAACTAAAACTTCTTCCATAATTTTTTCAAAGGTATCATAATTTGAACATGGGGGTCTGTAAACACTGACAACAATAAGGTGCTCAAGCTCAACACATGCCATTTCTACAGTACGCTCAACAGAGAGGCTCACAATGTCTTTACGTTCTTTACATGATAAGGATTTATTAGCTAATATTAAGGAGCCACCACGTAATTTAGTATCTCTATTGAACGAACTGACCACCTGGTGATTACTGAAATTAAATATGGAGTTGTAACTTTTTAACCAATGTTCAGTAATACATAAAATATGAATAAGGTTACTATTTTTTTTTTTTCTCTTTATTTATTTAGGGATTTTTATTTGTTAACATGTCAATCCCATTATAACTAACTTAAAATCTATACATTTACTATTAATCTGCACATACTCAATGCAATATCCGAGGTGGGTGCATGTAGAATGCCTTGCGCAATACCCATATTGTACACATTTATCTTATAGGTCCTTATAAATAATTCCCTTGCCCCTCGGTTCCGCTCACATTCCATTAAAAAATGATGTAAATCTTCTATTACTCCACACGTTTCACAATTAGGTGAATCAGTTCGTTTCATCAGATAAGAAAATTTTTTTGATGGGATGTGACCTGTTCTTATTCTAAACATTATTTTAATAACATTTCTATTTAATTTTGTGTCTATAAACCAGGGTATTCGGGGCGGCTCACTCTGTATCGTTTTGTACCAAATACCTTTCGTTTTGGAGCGTTCATTGAAATACTCTTTCCATTCCATATGACATGAATTTCTAAATTTTGGCAGTACTTCTGAGTAACAAGGGTTAATATTATACTCTACACCATATACACAAGCAGAATTTGCTAGTCTATCTGCCTCCTCATTACCCAATAGACCAATGTGTGATGGAATCCATTGCACTCTTGCACAGATATCGCGTAGACTGAACTGATATAATTGGGAAAGTATGGTATAGGCTATCGAAACACCTCTGATTCCAGAGGCGGATTGAGCCAAATGTTGGATAGCAGTTTTGCTGTCCGAGTATATAATAATTTTGTTCCAGTTATAGCTTGCGGCATACCTTAGGGCTTCGGATATTGCAATGAGTTCAAGGGTCATAATACAAACGTCATTAGTAACTTTATAACATCTAGAAACTGCTCGAGATGAGTCGAAAAAAGCTGCTCCTTGCAACTTTGCACTCTTTGATCCGTCTGTGTAGATTTTATGCCAATCGTGGTACTTATTTTCAAGTTCTTCAATAATATTTACTTTAAGAGAATTTTTTTCATATAATTTTTTGGATTGTTACTATTTAAAAATAATTCAATTTCTAGTTCTTTGCCTAACATACCTTGTATATTTTGATGCACCAGGTTAATACAGTTTTTATTATTGCTATTTTGTGAAATTGCACAATGAAGTATAGTTGAATTGTATTCTAAGGTATTTAAGTTATCTTTGCTAGAGATTACCTCTATTGTCTTATTATCTAATTTAAATTACTTGGAACTAATTCCAAATCATTTGTGAAATTATTTTTCTGCTCAATAAAAGCAGGTGTTAAGGTAGCCAATAATTTGGCTGGGTTAAAATATAAATAATGAGATAGCGTATTTGCTACCAGTCTCAAACTAAACTTTGATAGGTAATACCTATCTCTTGTCAAAAACTTCTTAATTAAATTATTAATATCCACTAAATGAAATTTATCATTATTATTCTTACAATTAAATGTCAAATTTAAGTTATTATTACATGTCGAATTATGCATCATTAAATTTAAATTATATCTTAGTTTATTTTCCTGTGGCCACCCCTCTATGTAAGGCAATGTAAACAAGATAACTTTAACCACATTTATGTTATTGAGATATTCAATATATTTTAATAATTGATTCTTGTTCATATTGCCTCTTCTCCCAACAAAAATTATTAATATACTTTTAGGGTTAAATTTACTAGTTAAAATTTTATTCATAATATCACTGAATGATGCTCCAAGCATGCAGTAATTACTTATCTGTTGCCTTTTTAAACAGTTATTCAATGATATACCCAAATTTTTTCCTATGTCATCACTATACACAATTACATTATTTTTTTCATTACTTTTTAAATTTATCTGCTTTGTTATGGTACTATCATAGAGTGCAGGTAAAGAAAATGAAGTATTACTGCTTGTCATATTATTAACACACACTGTCCCTAAAGAACCTGGCATTGAGTGCTGATATTCATTTTGATATTTTAATAAGGAATCAAAACGTTCCTCGTTATATTTACATGACTTTACCAGATTATCCATGGCCAGTATGTGTTCTTTTATCTCATTCCCTGCTGATTTATACTTATTTGACATAGTTTGTAATGAAGTTTGAAGTGATAAAATTTCTGAATTAAGACACTCTATTTCAGTCTCATAACAATTTTTCATGTTTTCCACCTCAATTGAATATAATTTAATTTTAAACTTAACTCTTGCTTTTCCTTACATACATTTGAATAATTTTTAATATTAATTTTAGTTTTAACTAATTTTTGAACTTTCCTAATATATTTATTGATTTTTATATATTTTCTTAATTTCCTTCTGCTGCATGTAATCCTTTCTGCTGTTCTTGATGAGGTAGAATCTTTAGTCAAATATATTGTTGTGGAGGGTTGCAATGTTTCATGAGATTTACATTCTACGAGCTCATCGAACAGACTCTGAGTTTGAAATGCTTGCACGTTATCAATGTATTGTTTAAATTCTGAAATCTGCTCATTAGCTTCAGTTAATTGTAATTTCAATGCAGCAATTAATCTGAGGGCTTTCTCATATTCTTTGCTGCATCGGTCAAACTCATCGACTGTCCCCTGGAGCTGATCCCTTTCCTTTAAAATATCTGTATAGTCTCTATGTATCTTAACCATATCACTTTTCAACTGTGTATTTTTCGAAATTATACTTATTATTTCCTTTTCGTTGTCCTTTTCGGTGTAAACATAAGAAATCATTTGCTCCTGTATCGTGGAGCAGTTGACATACATAAATTGCACAAGGGCAAACATCTAGAATCCAGACCCAGGACAATTACTTGCAGCCCATACAAATACTTGTTCCATGCGGGATTCAAACACGCAGCCCTCAGCGCCATAACCCATTGCTAAGCCAAGGTGCCATGGAGGCGTCAAAATTTTTTCCTTTACATCGTTTTAAAGCGGGTGATTATTCAAAACATAAGAATGCATGAACTTAATGAGTTCGTTTAGTTAGTAATACTATGTTTGTATTTATAATGTTAAATTTTGACTGTTGGGAGAAAAAAGAGTCTACACTTTTTTTATACAATAAGGGTGACAAACGAACGCACAGTCCGCCTGATGGTAAGTGGTTGCTGTGGCCCATAGACATCTACCATCTATCTTCGTTTACGAAATAAAATGCAGATGTGTTGTCAGCCGTGAGGACTAAGATGGAATGCCTCTTATCCAGTAAAAACGGTCTCCGGTTTTCTACACTCACTATACGAAACACAGCAGCGTTAAGATGCTATTGTACACTGGTATTCTGTGAGAGTGTGGTCCTTCCCCGATCGAGCCAACCCATTAGAATAGAATAGAATAGAATAATTTTTATTCAATATACATTACATGTGTAATTCTTATTGAAAGTCATTTTTTACTTTACCACTGATTCAAAAAAAAAACCCTCTATCCTGGGAAGAATCAGCAAGAAACCCAGTGGGACTTTTTTTTAAAATAAATTTAAAATATAAATGATTAGGAACTATTTACAAAATTTATTTTAGAAACTGCTTGGAAGCGACCACCTCATTCCCAGGGGTTATTATCAACCATGTATTCATTTACACTATAATAACCCTTTTTATACAGTTTCATTCATGCTACAACTATACTATAGCTGCAGCATGGCTCTACCACGTGCGAGTTTCTTGCCACTTCTTAGTAGAAGAAGCAAGCCATAAGATTAATTTATAACCTAAGTCCGAAGAAATCCCTTAAGAGAAAAAATTCAAGAAATAAATATATACCTCGACCTCAGTATATTTACGAAAATTTAATGTATGTATGTACACAAAACCAAAAAGAGTTTTATTAAAAATAGTAGTGATGTTACATTCTGTAAATACTTGGAAAAAGCACAAGTTAGTTATACCAGTTACTCGACGACTCCAGAGAGTCAGTAATTTTTTCATGGGGAAATGTATACGCTTTTACAACAAAGTCCCAGAAAATCTATCAAGACCTTTTTGATAGATATATCAAAAAGTTTAAAACTTTTATTAAGCAATAACTGATTGAAATAATAATAATCCTTATTAAAATAACAGTTATTATACTATTAAGGAGTGCATGATTGATAATAACCCGTGGGAATGAAGTGATTGCTACCATGCCGTTTCTAAATGTTGTTTATAAAATAATATGTAAGTTAATGTTTAAATTATTTAAAATTAAAAATTTTGTACAACTAACTTCAATATAAATTATTAAGAACAACTCAAAAACTATTGGTCAAACCTTGATCAAATTTATATGGGACCACATGTGAAGCATCAACTTTCAAATAAAAAAGAATTATCGAAATCGGTTCACCCAGTAAAAAGTTATGAGGTAACACACATAAAAAACATACAGTCGAATTGAGTACCGTCTCCTTTTTGAAGCTGGTAGAAAAAGTCACGCTGGGTTACTTGCGGGTTCTTCCCAGGACAGAGGTTTTTACGAACCAGTGATAAAGCTCAAATGAGTTTCAATAAGTATTTTTGTAACATATGAATAAAGATTATTCTATTCTATTTGTATTTATTATATGTATAATTTTGAATAAATTTATTTTGATTTGACTTGACTACAAACCTCAGTGTAAGCACTCATCAGACGCTCTCTGTAAGCGGCTTCAAGTTGCAAAAGCACATTCTCCTTTTTAGCCTCAATAAGGAGTTCCTGTCCCTGAGCACGCCACTGAGCAGCCTTCTCATCTTCAATCGACTGTTCCAAGAATTTAACGTTCTCGACACGGCCTTCATTCCAGTTATTCTCAACAGCCTAAAAAAATAAAAATAATTAAAATATATTGTCCAAAATATATATTCTAGTGTCCGACTGAAGCTTCGGATTGGATGGCTTCGGATGGCCAAAAAAACGACCTTTGGAGAAAAATGTTGGCCGAAACCTTTGGCGGTTTCTAGCAAGCGCTGACAAGCGATGCTGGTATATTTTATATATATAATCTTTGGTGCATCTGTTAAAAGTTGTGTAACTTCTAAACAACTTGATGAGGACTAACAATCCTCCGCTCACCAGATGTCGCTAGTTGACAATGATGTAAAGTTTTTTGTTACACAATGTCATTTAATTGAGAAGTTAGTTTTAAATAAATGTTTATCAGTTTCTAGAGTAATAAATTATACAAAACAATGCTTCATTTGATTTGCTCTTTAATTTTTTTAGAAGAAGTTTAGAAACTCTTTATTTTTGTTTTTCTTTCATGAATATCTGTCGTTTATTTTATTTATTTCTATGTAATTAATATGTATAAATTAGAACTAATAGTAAAGAAAGAAACATAAACCTTTACATTTTTCCAAACGAATCAACTTCCCCATTATGAAATCTGTCAAATATTATACCTCATATTTAAGTGGCGCCGCCCTGGTGGCAAAAAGAGTCGTGGATACAGTATTCACACAATATATTTGGACGGTGTTATGCAGAAACGATCCAATCCACAAACTGGTCAATCCATGTTTTATAGGTTTATTTCCGAGTATACAAAACTAAACCGTACCATTTCTACCGTAACTTAATCGTTCTACACCCCATATCGTCCCGTGGGTGTCGTAAAAGGCGACAGAAGGAAACAAATCGAGAGCGGCAGCGTCTTCCTAATAACAACTAAAAATAAAAAACTGCGGTTTTCAAACAGATTGCCAAGTGTGACAACTATGGCAAATATCTCCTCTATATACCTATGTTCAGCAGTATAACCTTTTTCCCTATCGGTTGTCGGTGTTTCAAGCTATATGGCCGGCCTAACGCTACATCAGCTTACTGAACCATTGGGCTCTGTTTATTACTTTGGATTTTGGTGTCCCCTGTAGATTGCCTTATAGGGTGACATTTGGCAAAGTGCTATACTTGGCAGACGGGTTGGCAACTACAATCCTTATTGTTTTAAACTGTTATCAGAAGTTACTGCCCATGTCCTGTTTCAGTTTTTCTCTATCGCCTCTTACGACCCGACAACCAAGAAATAATATGGGTTAATGAATTTTCTTACACCACCCTTACACTGTTACTAAGCTACATTACCGTTATCATTACAGCCTATGAAAGACCACTGCTGAACATAGCCCACAGATCGCCTGATGGGGGAGATATACCGCAAGTAGCAGTAAGCATCAATGCAACTATCATACGGATGGCGCCTCCTCATAACACACCCACATGATCCCTATCGACTTTGGTAACAAAATTGATAATGTTGCTATAGTTGCCACGCTTGGTTAGCAGGTGGGCAACCGCAATTTTTATTTTTAGTCTTTATTAAAGATGCTAGTGGACTAAGTAACATTGGTTGAATAAAATATCTACCGTGATTCTATATACCTTACTCAGTTGCAAATAAGAGAGTGTTAAAATATTACAACTATTTATTCTAACAAATCATTAATTAATTAACATGTTTTTTTTATAGAATTAGGGTGACAAACAAGCACATAGTCTACCTGATGGGAAGTGGATGCTGTGGCCCATAGACATCTACATTTATCCTCGATTAAGAATCAAAATGTAGATGCGTTGTCACCCCTGAGGACTAAGATGGAATGCCTATTTTTCAGTAAAAATGGTCGCCGGTTCTCTACACTCACCATATGAAACACAGCAGCATTAAGCTGCTATTTTACGCTGATATTCTGTGACAGCGTGGTCCTACCCCGGTCGAGCAGACTCATGCGTGCTTCAACCATAACATATGTAGCTGCAGCGTGGCTTTATCACGTAAAATTTACTTACATCAACTTCTTTGTCCAGCCATTGAGCAATCTTGGGTCCAAATCTGGTAGTAGCATAGTAGACCATAATTAAAATGGAGAGACCAGTGTAGTATTCATGTTCCATGACGTAGATCTCTTTGCTGCACAGATATGTAGCGAGACCAACACCAAATGTGTATGGGCCGGTTACTCCGGTTTTTGAGTGGAAAAATTGAAACCTGTAAAGATGTATACAACATAAAAGTACAGTGGATTTTAAGTATAACGACGATGAAGGGACCACACTATTTTCGTCGTTATATCCGGAAGTTGTTACAGGCAAAGGTAACAAATTCAATACATTACAGTTGCTACTCAGAATATCACTTTGTAAGTGAACCATAAATTTAACTCCGAAACTTACACGCTTCCCTACCTACTTAGCTGATATCTCTCTTACAAAGCAATAAGGACCGTGGCCGAGCTCACTTGACTACTCTAGCGCCATCTATTATCTATCTACGGAAGCGGTTGCGATGTATATCGATATGAAAATTTGACGCGCTAAATACATCGTTCTTTATTTAATACATTTCCATAGATGTCGCTACATGGTACCGCTAAGTAAGATTGACGAAGTCATTGGGCTCTAGTCTATAAACAAAAGGTAAAGGTCTCCATACTTGCTGACCATCTGTGTGGATGTAAACAAAAGATAAGAAATGTTTGTGAAAGAAAGAAATCTTTGTGTCTTTGGCGGCCGACTCCGGTCGCAATATCTGCATGGGATTTCTAGGAATTTGTTACAAATGATTCATTAAAAACAGTAGCTACAACCAAACTCGGCGTTACATCCAAAGTCGCTATAGCCACATGAATTTTGTACTAAAATATGCTTTAAATTCAAGGGACTTAGATTTAACGTCGCTATAGATAAATGGTTGCTACAACCAAAGTCGTAATAAATGAAATCCACTGTATATGAAAACTGTAGAATTTTTGTAAGAAATGATCTTTCTTAGCACTCCCTCAAGCTATCAGATAAGGTTGCAGGATAATATAAAATTCTAGGATAAGTGCCAAACTGTTTATATTATTGTACATTAATTTTATATGCATAAAGTACAGTAAAGTATACAGCAAGCAAAACAATTAGAAACGTGTACGGTCGCCTTTTATAGTCTAGGGTGACAAACGAGCACACAGTCCACCTAATGGTAAGTGGCTGCTGTGGCCCATAGACATCTACATTTATCCTCGTTTGCGAATCAAAATGCAAGATGCGTTGCTACCCGTGTGGACTAAGATGGAATGCCTCGTTTCTAGTAAAAAGGGTCTCCGGTTCTCTACACTCACCATACAAAACACAGCAGTGTTAAGCTGCTATTTGACGCTGGTATTCTGTGAGAGCGTGGTCCTTCCCCGATCGAGCCGACCCATTCGTGCTACAACTATACTACTAATATAGCTGCAGCATGGCTCTACCAAATACAAAAACACGCTTGGGCGATTTCTAGCTATCTGACCGATCGTAGGTCCAGGTGGCGGGGTGCTTGACGTCATGTATGGAACCGGTTGTAGTAGCTGGCGGTAACAATCTTAAAATCACATGGTAAAAAAAATCTCAATAGAAAATATGGGATTTGCTTTAAATGTATTTACTGCCTCATTGTTCCTACGAGAGTATGGGAATAGAGAGTGCTTGAGCACACACTTATGTCCCATAATACTGTCTTCTGCAGATGGATAGTCCATGTTGAGACTGCCACCACAGAGTAAAGAAGACCAGAGGGGAAGCTTTCTAACAACGTCGAAAATTTATACCTATTCTGATAGGGTTATCACTTGATGCATGTGAAAATTTTAAGGAAAAAATATCTATATTTCTATCAATATCATTTTCGTAAGACAACGTATTCACGAGTACAAAAAATCAGATGGTATTAGTAATGACTGTGATGATGGTAGTGGACAGTGGCGGTGTTGATACACCACCACCACCAATGTTACTACCAGGATGATGATGGCGGTAGTAAGGGCTGTGGTGGTGATGCTGGTCGTGGTGGTAGTGCCAGTGGTGGTTCACTACCCACCACCACCACCAATAAACTACCAGCACCACCACAATCACTGACACCATTACCAACACGTACAGCAACACCTTCCACCGCTACCAACACCGCACAATCAGCACCACCGTCCACCATTACTATCACCAGCACTAATACCAAACTAACTGCACCACTGTCTGGCTATTATATCATTTTCTTTCGAATTTTTCATACATACTGTACAACTTAGGAATTTAGCTTATACAAACACTAATTATCTAATATAAATATATACTTATAAATCTATAATGTCTTATTTT
Source organism: Parnassius glacialis (assembly GCA_033319125.1). Taxonomy (NCBI): domain Eukaryota; kingdom Metazoa; phylum Arthropoda; class Insecta; order Lepidoptera; family Papilionidae; genus Parnassius; species Parnassius glacialis. The sequence continues at coordinate 3,285,172 of JAVANC010000025.1, read as the reverse complement.
ATAGTACACAATATCTAAACTTAACCCTAATTGTAAAAAAAAATTAATAGATTTATTGATCTATAAAATCACGAAATATTATTCGTCTATTTATTTCAATGCGCGTGACCCACAGAGTATAGGGGAAAAGTAGGAGTATGATTAAAAATAAAATATCATACCATTCTTCTGGAACGAAACCGAGTCTGACTTTGCCGGGCTCACCACGTACTGGACGCGGGAAGTTCTTCTCGTCGCGTTCTCCAACGGCGTCAGTGGCGGAGCCGCGCGCTACCAGCGCAGTGGTAGCGGATTGTCGACCGGCAACTTTAAAACAAATAACAATTTTGTTGGCACACTATTTTGACATATTGCCTCATAAGCATAGAATAGCCTAATATAAATGACAGAATAAATCAATAGATGACAAAATCAATTAACTAAAAAGAAACTATGAATTATTTTTTAGATAAAATAGAAGATAAATAATAACATATTTGACAATTTGTAAAACTGATATTCCTTTGTAATATTTGAAAAATATATACGGGTTATATTTACAATTTCTATTTAGTTGCAATGTTATGTGGGTGGGGTGTTATGTCTAGAATGAATAGAATATAGAAATAATAGTGTTTATATTTAGAATTTTTATTTGTTTGCTATATTATGTGGGTGGTGTACTTATTTAACTATGTAATAGGATATAAGAATGCATTTTTTCGTCTACAAACTGTCTTTACAATTTGGTGAAGTAATAAAATTATGTAATGTTTTTGTAAATGTTTGTAAATAAAAAAAACAATAACATGTTGACAGCGAATTGTGCCAATTAAGCGTTTGATATTGGATTACTGAAAACATGTTACGAAGTGTAACGTTACAGACGATGCTGACTCCACTGTAAAATTGTTATTGCTGGTCAAACCAAGGCATCAAACTTTCAGTCAACAGGCTTGTTTTGACCATCCTATAAAAGTCCTTGCATTTAGAATAAGATTCATTATAATTCTCATCATAGTAATGTAATCACTTAGTTAAGTAAGTCAGTATTGCACTGTAATAGTTTTAAAAAAAATACTAGTAATGTTATTAAACATTACTAATATTCCCTTTAACCACTTCTGGTAAGCTTAAAATGCTTGTGTTAGAAGTGGTTCACGACAGTAGTCGAATGGCGGATTCGAACTCATGACCTTTCGAGTTTGCGGTTCACGCCCTGCCATTAAGTTACTGAGGCTTCGAGTAGAGTTTTAATACATTATTGTAATGTAACAGTAATAAATGTCATAGAGACATATTTAGTTGTATGTTTTAAAAAGCTTTAGCACCACTCCCAAAACTTAACTAGCTTCTTGCCGATATTAGCTCAAAAACAATAACAAAAGAGCTGTGTGTAATATAGTAATTAAAAAAATAAGTGCCTGGCAACCATGTTTTTTATTATTTTAATCTGTTATCAAGAAGATGCTGCTGTCCATCTCCTCTTTCAGTTCCTTCGGTCACCTCTTAAGACACCCCCACAGGCTGATATTGGTGGTAGTGAATTTTTTTACACCACCACTACATTATTAATCTAATACTTAGCAGTAAAAAAATATGATATTAACAGCCTAAATGTGGTACTAGACACTAGACAGCATAACAAGACCATGCTGTGCTTTTCTGTAAAGACACAATAACAATTACAAAACACTGTAATTTTATAAATTTATATGTGAATTCACTAACTTGTATAAATTGTCTCCTACACCAAAGGTAATCCTAACAAGCATGCAGGTCATGCTGTGTTGATATCATTCACAAATATTCTTACACTAGCTTTTGCCCGCAAATTCGTCCACGTAGATATTATACTTTAAACCAATTATACATTACAGATTTCCAAGACTATTTATTATATTATGGAATATACTGAGTACAAAGCAGTTCTTAAATGATGAAAGAACAACTTCTTTGGTCATTCTTAGGTTACTTATTTTAATGTTTTGTAAAATATTAATATTGTTCATTCTGCCTTTATAATAAAAATGAATTAGAGAAGGGGTGTCGTAAGAGACGACAGAGCAAGATGAAACAGGAGAAGGGACTACCTTCCTAATAATACCTCAAAATAAAATAAAATTTGTGGTTCCTAACCAAGCATGGCGACTAAGCCTAATATGGGGGATATTAGGCTTAGTAGTCTTTGAGGAAAACCTATTATTGGTTAGGATATTTAATTCGCAGCAACATAATATCCCACAAGAATATTATACTCGCATGTGTAATTGAAGCATCTAAAAGTAATTGGGTATATAAAATTTATATAAGTACAGTGGAATTCCAAAATTTAAAAAATAAAAAAAATACAGGCACTTGTCAAATCAATGATTACATAAACCACAGTAACACCAAGGTTAGTCAACTTTTTATGATATTTAAACAATATATATTAAAAAATATCGTAAATGAAACATACCTGAACGCAAAGCTATGCGCGATAGCATTTTAAATTGATTTAATTTAAAATATTTTAAATTTCGCAACAACCCCGACGAAAATACTTTGCGTTAAAGAATAGTGATGCTGTGATGTTATAATAATCGATTGTTAATAATCGATAAAACTACTATTAAAATAATCGACAATAATCGACTAAGGAAAAATAATAATACAATCGATTATCAAAAATAATCGTGCCGAAAATATTTATGACCGAATTTTTCCTTGGTCCAAATTTTGACTTCACTTTTCCGAACGTATTATTACCAACTAGTGATCCACCGGTGATTTCTGGGTCTTGACAATAGTGCCACCTACCGGGTCAAATTGTGAACCTAAACCATACAAAGACACATTCAAAAGAATTTATCGAATGCGGTCCAGCCGTTTAAGAAGAGAGTTCAATGACAAACACACTTACAGAAGATTCATGTATATAAATATTAGACGTAAAACAGTTGGTTTTTCCCTAAAATATGACCCATGCTTTATATGTTTTCAGCCTTGAAACTACTTTTTTTTTATTTATTTATAACATTATAATAGATACAAGGGTTACATCTATTTAACTCGCAGTTTTCTCCTCACTGTTTTTTGTAAGTTAAATAGAATTAAATTTGTATTAACGGATCATTGATCAATGGATGCGACTCGCTATAGATTAATCGATTTTATGATCACTTGTAGAAATAGAGATGGCTTAGGCCGGCCACACACATGCGGAATTCTGTTTTGGGATTCCGTTTCGGAATTCCGAATGGGTCGGCATACATTCGAAATTCCGTTTCACCTGCAAAATTTCGAACAGAAAACTACCATACGTCTGTGACAGGTCCTTGATTTTATATGGACTCGCTGAGTTCGAAATCCCGAACCGGAATTGTGGTTTAAGATATTTATTTCTCAAAAGAATTATAATTCACTTACATGAGAAATGTTCACAATGTTACATTGCTTAATTCAAACGGCACGACACACAAACAAAGTGATAACAAAATAAAATTACACAGTTTTCTTTATAATCTAAGGTAAATAATGTATAAAAGAAGTTTTAAGTACACAGTAAAATAATAAAAGTAGAATGCAAAGATTAAAATTAGCATTCATTTACACTATTTGCTTCGACCGCGGGGTGCAAAAATATTCATATACCGACGTTATGCTTCGCTTAATCGAATTGACGTTGAACTATCGAGACTGGAAGTGATATACATCCTTAATTGAGCGCAATTACTACTTGGTTAATGTATATAAGCTTTCTTAGATATATTTTTAAACTTTCTACCCGTGTATATATATACATATATATATATATATATATATATATATATATATATATATATATATATGTATATATATACATATACATATACATATATATATATATATATACATACATACACATAAACACATACACACACATATATATATATATATATATATATATATATATATATATATATATATATATACATATGTATACACCCACACATATACACATACACATACATACACACACATATTTAATTTCAAGTTTTATTAATTATAATTGTATTAAGTCGAATCAAATATTATGCTAAGTTAATAACATTTTAGCATTTTACTTTACGTATTCATATTTTAATCATCCAATGATAAACCACCATTTAAGTGAAATACCAAACCACCTAGATTATGTGTTTAGAAAATAAGGTTTTAGTAATTTTTTAAAAGTTGTCATAGATTTGGCATCCCTTATCTCTTTTGGTAGTTTGTTGTAGATTAAGGCACCTTCATTCAAAATACATTTCTTACCGTAGTTAGTACGTGCTGTACGTAGTAATTCTCTGTAAAGTCTTGGTCTTAATTTTGTTATAGGTTTATTTTTTGTAAATTTTATTTCTGTATTAATGCTTTTATTTAGTATTTTACGTACTAAAATGCAAGTATAATATTTATATGTTTGTGATATATTCATGATTTTAATATCCTTATAAACTTGGGCCGTCGGAGTAAGAAAGTCGTAATTAAATAGTACCTTAACCAGTTTATTTTGTGCTACCTGTATCGTTTCTATATTTGTTTTTGCTGCTGAACCCCAGACCTCTATAAGGTATTCAATATGTGGTTTGACTAACGAATTATAAATAGTGTAACGCACGTTACGTGGGAAACATTTCACTATATTTCGCAGTGCACCAGTAAGAGAAACCAATTTAGATTTAATATTATTTATATGAGACTTAAATGTCATATGGTTATCCAGCAAAAGACCAAGGTATTTTTCATGATCTACTTTAAAAATTAGTTCACCATTTATTGTCAAAGGCTGATAGTTACCAATTTTTTTATTTTTTGATGTAAAAATTACATAGTGTGTTTTGGTAGTATTTATAGTAAGAAGGTTAGATTGAAACCACATATTCAATGTATTAAGATCTGATTGAGCATCGGCAATCAATACATCAATCGAATATCCGTAGTAAAACATACATGTGTCGTCTGCATATAATGTTATGTTACCTTTCAATCCTATATCCTTGATATTATTGATATAAATCAGAAAAAGCAACGGCCCTAATATAGAACCTTGGGGTACTCCATAAGTTATTAATTTTGGTTTGCTTTGATCAGAACCAATTTTTACAACTTGATATCTATTGGATAAGTATGATGCTAAAATATCCAAAGCAGAACCGGAGATACCAATATATTTCAATTTACTCAGTAACAGTTCGTGACTAACCGTATCAAACGCTTTCTTAAGGTCTATAAAAATACCTAGTGCTAATTGTTTTTTGTCAATGCTAACTTTGTTTTTTGTAACTAAGTCTATTGTTGCCGAAAGAGTATTCGATTTCGGTCTAAAACCGTATTGTTTATCGCATAGTATATTTTTAGAATTTAAGTAGTTTGCAAGACGATTGTATAACGCACGTTCGAAGACTTTAGATAGTACTGGTAATACCGAGATTGGTCTGTAATTTCCGGGATCTGACTTAATTCCTGTTTTATATATCGGAGTTACTTTTGCTACTTTTAAACTATCTGGAAATACGCCTTGTTTAAAGCAGTTATTAATGCAATTTACAAGCTCTTCAACAATTATGTCCTTGATACATTTTATAGATTTTGTAGTTACCCCGTCTAATCCAGCACTAGTGTTAGGATTTAAGTCGTCTATAATTTTACTGATCTCTTGTGCAGTTGCAGGTGTCCAATAAGATACAGCACCACTTCCAGTTTCGTTAGTTTTTGTGTCTAATGCTGTTTGATTAACTTTAGATATCTGATTTGCCAGGATCGAACCGATATTTAAGAAAAAATCATTAATAAATTCACAGATAGCTCTACTATCACTAATAATAGACCCCTCGTGCGTGACTAGTTTATTCGGAGCAGTAGTTTCTTTGATCTTATTATTAGATAGATTATTGATCAGTTTCCACATTTTTGCTGGTTTGTGTTTACAATCTTTAAACGCCTTATAATAGTATTCGCTTTTTGTTTTTTGTATTAGATTGCTTACTTCACTTCTTTTCTTCACGAAATTATCTCTTGTACTTTCATTACCTGAATTAGTTTTATATTTTTGCCATAATTTGTTTCTTGCATTTATTTCGTTTAAGATATTTTTATTGATCCAATCTCTTCGTGGTAGATTCAGAACTTTGATCTTAGTGTTTTTGCTTTTATTTATGCTAGATAGAATTTTTTCTTCCAGTTTTACATAATCATGATTATTACTGTTTCCAGTTATTGTATTATACAATTTTGTGTAGTTTATTGCTTTATATTCATGTTTTGATAAAACATCTTGCGTATACTTCTTGATCTCAAAATAGATCTGATTATGATCAGACATAGATGATTCTATTATAGCAAGGTGAAATTGATGTTCTTTGAGACTCGTGCTGACGTGATCAATGACAGTATTTGAAGAAGGAGTTACACGGGTAGAGTATTTTGAATCAATTTTATTTAACAACTTGTAGCCACACTGTTCCAGCATTTCCATATACATAGAAGTTGTACGTTCATGGGATAATAAATCTATATTGTAGTCACCAAATACCACTGTCCTTCTGCGTGATTCTAATTTTGTTGAGTATGTTTCTATGAATTTATTAATATTGCTGTTGTCGGGCTTTCTGTAGATTACACCCACATCCAGCGAATACTTGTCAACGTGAATCCATAGATAATGATTATTATCAAGACATTGTTCTTCTATAAGATTATGTTTCAAGTTGTTGTGAGCGAATATTGATACTCCACCACCTCTGCTACTACATCTTACGTTATAATAATGAGTATAATCACATATCTGAAATCGTTTAGCTTCCTCTTCACACTTTATCCAAGTTTCCGTAATTAAAATTAAATGTATCGTAAATTGAAAAGATTTTAAAATACATTTTAACTCTTCAAATTTGCCTGCTTTAACTATACTGCGTGCATTGATATAAAAACATTTTAAGGAGTCTTTTGTCATTATAATATTCTCATACTGAGAAGCTAATTGGTAAGAGATATTTTTAAAGGTTAGGATTTGACTATCATGAAATTTTGTTAGTTTTTTGGCGTAATTTCAACTATTTTAGGTATACCTTTGTTATATTTGATGGTTAGGTTTATCTCTCCATTGTCCTTTCGATATTTCAACTCTTCTTTGAGTTTTTTGTAAAAAGATTGTTGTTGAGGAGTTTGATCTGGGAAAATTTTAATGGGATTCAGTTTTTCATTACTTTTAGAACGTAATACAAAAATAGCTTCTTCTGATGTTGAGAAACACACTTTGAGTGGCCTTTGTTTATCTGGCGCATACTTTCCCAGGCGTGTAATACTTTTTGGTTCCGTACAATTATTGGAGATCTTTCTTAATAAACTAAGAACTTCTCGTTTTTCAGTCTCTTTTCTTTCTTTATAATCAGATATTTTTGTTTCCATTAATCCAGTTATTATTATGTTTTTGCTTCTAACCAATCGATCGGAAAGTTCTGCCATTACAGTTTCTTCTATTGTGTTACTGACAGTTGTTGTGGTAACTGGAGCTATTAGTTTTGTACTTTGCAGGTTTTTAATTTCAGAGTCTAACTTTCCCATTTGTTTGTCATTTTCATTATATTTACTGATCAAGTTATCTATGTTTCGCTTCATTTTCTCATTTTCGAATCGAAGACTATCCATCTCGTTCTTAAGATCTTTTACATGTTCTTTTAGTATACTGACATCTTCCGATATCTTGTTTATAGTTTCTGTTTGATTCTTGTTAATGGATGTTAGAATTTGCATCATTTCTGCCATTCCCTTTCGTATTTCGCTTAATTCATCTTTAATATCTTGATCACTAGTGTGTTTCCGCTTGCTACAAAATGCAACTTGCATCGCCGTAGAAACGTCTGTGGCTGAATCTCCCGTCAATAAATTAGGCTGTGAACCACTAAGTCCGGCGCCTATACCGCATCTAGTAGGTGAGCGTATTGGCATCATATTGATCCGTGGCACGTGTATTCACTCGCGGCGTACTTAGCAGTGTAATGTCACAATAGCGTAAGGAGTGTATGCCGATTTACTTTATGCACTTAATTAACTTAAGAATCAAGTTCGTATCAGCGTATTTTATTATTTTGTAATTACAACCGATAACACGTCTACTCTGTTAGATGTCGCGCGCACGCAATTCCGAAACGAAATCCCGAAACGGAATTCCGTATATATGTGGCCGACCTTAGGTGCTGCGAAAACGTGGACACTGTTGGTTACCGACACGGCACACCATCACAGGAAAACGTAGTTGCTGTGTCCAATAGCGGCCATCGGACACAACCGGTCGCTCTTTCTGGTCACTAGTAATAATTCGTTACTTGTCAGTGTGATCATATGTGGCAGATTCCTGCCATTTTGGCAGAATTGGCCTCTTATTTTAGCCTCTGGCGTGATCGGTTGACGTTTTATAAAACTTGGCAGCTTTTGGCAGTATTCGGGTATTAAAAATAGATTTCATTATGACAACTTAAAATGTCGGAAACGGTAACCCTATGTACATCGCCAGCAGGTGGGGGATTTCGCAGTACTTCTAGTGTTATGTTTGTAATACATACAATAAACAACTTTAAAATTATGGGTGTAAAGTTGATAATCTTAAAACGAGTATTCGTAAACACGAGTTAATGGTTAATATTTCAATGAGTCATAGAAGAGACGTAGTTTAGTGTGTTATCGCATTAGATTTCGTGGTGTCAATATCTTGTTAGCGATATTTTGTTAATGATGTTTCGCGGACGATAGTAATTATTGGTGGAGATGATGAAGCGCAAATATGAAAGGCCGTATATACCGGAGTGGAGTAAGGTCCTTTACTTTCATCGTGGATCTTCAAAGCTAAAGATAATCAGATCCAAATTGGCATCCCGGCTCTCTGTTTTAAAGGAGCATGCCGCTGCTAGTAAGCATAAAAAAAACATCCGTGAGTGTCGTGGAAAACTCGATTGGAACGAAGTTCCTTTCGTAGTGTATTATTATTGATAAACGTATTATATTATTGATTAACAAACACAAATAAATGAATTATTAGTGTCTAAAAATGAGGCGTCATTTAAACTAAAATAATATTTCACTCATGGCAAAATAATAAAAAAAGCGAGGGAAATGGATATTATTTCATCTACCTTTCTCGCAAGGCCGTCTACACTAAGTCAGAAGGGGTCGTGACTAAAAAGATCTTACACTTTTTCTCGCCTAGTCTCCATCCGCCAAATTCGTACCGTCCGATCAGGAATTCGTTCCAAAAATATGTTTGGATTCAACATGCAAAAGAATATTCTGTCAAATAAATCCAATTAAGACAAAAACACGAAACATATTTAGATATAAACAAACACGTAGCATCTATCTTGCACGTTAAGGTGGAAGCTCCAGGGTGGCTCGCGAAATTCAAACATTCTTACGTTTTTTGCAATTTGCAGGTCAGTGTCAGGTTGTATGTTTAACGAAATATGATTCGCGAGCGTAACGAGTATGTATATACAGAATTATAATCATCATAATCATCAATATAACCGTCTATTTTCGTATAATTCCTTTGAAAGAGTTTTTCTGGAATTTTTTTTTTTATAGGATAAGGGTGACAAACGAGCACACAGTCCACCTGATGGTAAGTGGCTGCTGCGACCCATAGACATCTACATCTATCCTCTATTACAAATCAAAATGTAGATGCGTTGTCACCCGTGAGGACTAAGATGGAATGCCTCATTTTCAGTAAAAAGGGCCTACATATACATACATACTACAATAGCCATACATTGGAATTATACGAACATAGACGGTTATATTGATGATAATAATTCTGTAAATACATACTCGTTATGCTCGCGAATCATATTTAGTTATACATACAACCTGACACTGACCTGCAAATTGCAAAAAACGTAAGAAAATTTGAATTTCACGGGCCACCCTGGAGCTTCCACCTTAAACAAGACATTGGTGAGCATGGCGATTGTATTGCATTCAAACTAACGAAAGGTTTTTAATATTAATTTAATAAAAATATAGCATTTAAATGTGTATTTTTACTTTTCTTACTTTAATACAATTAGACAATGGTAAATAAAATTGGCAGTATTTGGGCATTTTTCACTACAGAATTTGGCAGGTTTTAAACTAAAGTAACGCAGGATCTGTATTTTAAAGATGGTCCACTGTTACTTGTTTTCCGTCAGTTTCATGATGGATATCGTAGTGTTCATTAAACATCGATTGTTGAAGTCTTCGATAGTAATCGATAGTTTCTTATAAGACCATCAATATATCGATAGACTATCGATTGTCTTTGAGCATGTATCAAAAATAGAAATAACAATAAGTAATTATTGTACTTTTTTTTGATATTTGCTGAAGGTCATACAGGTTTACGCACCAACCTCGGCACATCCCGATGAGGAGGTGGAGGAAATGTATGAGGGTATCTCTAGAGCCATGCATTCCTCAAAAAATCCACTATACGGTGTTAATGTTAAGGTGCAAAAGAGAACGGTGAGCTGAAAGTAGGGAAATTTGGAATCGGGCAACGGAACCCAAGGGGCCAGCAGCTGGCCGACTTCATGGAGAAAGAGGGACTCTTTATGATGAACTCTCTCTTCCAGAAGCAGCCCCACAGGAAGTGGACTTGGTCGAGCCCCGACGGTTCGACAAAAAATGAGATTGACTTCATTATGACGACCAGACGACAACTGTTCAGTGATGTCTCCGTGATCGCGAGGGTGAAAACTGGTCTAATCACCGAATGGTTAGAGGCACGCTGAAACTAAACGTTAAGTTGGAGAGGTCTCGTCTAATGAAGTCAACGCTCCGTCCCCCTCGTGCTCTGTTCCAAGGTCCTGAGACCTTTCAGCTCGAGTTACAAAACCGTTTTCAGTGCGTAGAAGATTGCAATGAAGTGGACGATATAAATGACAAGCTCGTGGAAACTCTCCATGCGGTCGGAGCTAAGTTCTGCGAGACCCGCCGCAGAAGAACACAAAAACTCTCCGATCACACTCTTAATCTCATGGCTGTTAGATGGGATATGAAGCTACATTCTTCAACAGATTTGACAGCATACAGGCAACTGAACAGACAGATCTCCAAATGCATGCGGCGGGACTTGTTCAACTTCAATACAGCTTGTATTGAAGAAGCGATCGAGCGGAACCAAGGCTCCAAAGTCTTTGCCAGAGATCTTTCTGCCAGAAAGAGCCAACTGTCAAAGCTGAAGACCGAGTGTGGCAGCGTGGTTTCCGGGACACCTGAGATTTTGAGTGAGATTGAGAGGTTCTAGGGGCAGCTGTACACGTCATCGTTGGAGCCACACGCAAGTGTGAGTAACGATCCAAGAGCGAATGTTATCCGACACTATTCCGAAGATATCCCGGACGTCAGTCTGAGCGAGATTAGAATGGCTCCCCAGCACCTTAAAAATGGCAGGGCCCCAGGTGAGGATAGAATTACAGCGGAGCTTTTAAAAGCGAGTGGAAAACCGGTACTTGAAGTCCTTCAGAAGCTCTTTAATTCCGTCCTTCATGGTGACACTACTCCGGAGGCATGGAGCAGAAGTGCGGTGGTCTTGTTCTTCAAGAAAGGTGACAACGCTCTCTTGAAGAACTACAGACCGATTTCCCTTCTGAACCGCATCTATGTGCTATTTTCGAGAGTCATTACGAATCGTCTCGCACGCAGACTTGACGACTTCCAGCCTCCCGAACAAGCCGGTTTCCGAAAAGGCTTTAGTACCATAGACCACATACATAATCTGCGGCAGATTGTACAGAAGACAGAGGAGTATAATCTGCCACTTTGCCTTGCGTATGTAGACTATAAGAAAGCCTTTGATTCCGTCGAAATTTGGGCGGTGCTGCAGTCCCTTCAGCGGTGCCAAGTTGACTGTCGGTATATCGAAATGCTGAAGTGTTTGTACAGTAGAGCTACGATGGCTATTCAAGAACAGAATCAGAGTACGAAACCTATTAAATTGCAGAGAGGTGTAAGACAGGGTGACGTCATATCCCCGAAACTCTTCCCCGCTGAATTGGAAGACGTTTTCAAGCTTCTGGACTGGAAAGGATACGGTATCAACATCAATGGCGAGTACATCACTCACCTTCGATTTGCCGACGATATAGTCCTAATGGTAGAATCGCTGGAGGACCTTAGCACTATGCTCAATGACCACAATAGTGTCTCCCAACGGGTAGGTCTTAAGATGAACATGGACAAAACAAAAATCATGTTTAACGTCCATGTCACACCTATGCCGGTAGTTGTTGGGAGCACTAAGCTCGAAGTTGTTGACGAGTATGTTTACCTGGGACAAATAGTCCGACTAGGTAAGTCCAACTTCGACCGAGAGGTCAATCGACGGATTTAACTCGGCTGGGCAGCGATCGGGAAACTACGATACATCTTCTCGTCAGACATAGCTCAAAATCTGAAAACGAAATTGTACAACCAGTGCGTGTTGCCAGTGATGATTTACGGATCTGAGACGTGGTCCTTCACTGCTAGCCGTATGAGGAAGCTCAAGGTCGCTCAGCGAGCTATGGATAGGGCTATGCTCGGAGTTTCTCTGCGTGATAAACTTAGGAATGAGGATATACGCAGTAGAACTAGAGTAACCGACATAGCCCAACGGATTAGTAAGCTGAAGTGGCAGTGGGCCGGCCATATAGCTCGAAGAACCGACAACCGATGGGGAAGAAAGGTTCTCAAGTGACAGCCTCGTACCGGTACGCGAAGTGTAGGGCGACCCCCCACTAGATGGAGTGACGATCTGGTGAGACATGCAGGAAGTCGATGGATGCAGGTGGTTCAGGACCGTGCATTGTGGCATTCCTTGGGGGAGGCCTATGTTCAGCAGTGGACTTGTGAAGGGCTGTAATGATGATGATGATGATGTACTTTTTTTGTTTGCTCGTCTTTGAGAAATTCACAATTCGTCACTGGCTAGTATAGAACTGTGAAGCAAAGTCACAATAGATTTCTATTAAAATAGTTCTTAGAAGAACTTCTAGATTTTTTTGGTTGCACTTCATCTTGAACTTGATGTTCAGACGATGATCCCTCTTCCGATTCTAACCTATCTATTTTATCGGCATGCTTTCTTTTCAAGTGATCTCTTAGATTGGTCTTATTTCTTAAATGTTTATATTCCTGATTAAAAAAGTTATATTTTACAAACGGACTATTACTATCCACTATCTACAAATAACTTTACGTTAATGATTAATTTTTAGGATAAATGTTTGATTCATTATGAAGTCAAATATAAAAAAACAACGGGTTGCACTTCGGGAGTGCCGGCAGAAGTGAAAACTTGAATATTAACGTTGTGCATTTTTGATATTTTGGAATGGCGGAGATTATTTATTTTTATCTTATTTCATTTATTTTCATTCGAAATTATTTGTTTGGTAAACCTACACCGCACATGTGCTTATTGTGATGTTATGAAAATATAGGTTAATGCTATAAAGTATAAACATATTACAAATATTACATCTATAATATGTAAGTACATATGTATCTATATTAATAATTTCGTCAAGCAGTACAATAGACTCGATCGAAACCTAATCTTAATAATAAAATTATATTAATTAGTAAATTAAAATTAATTAAACCTAACTTACTTCCTCTACTACGCCGCGCCGGCTGTCTACTCTCCGTCCGTCTTACGAATTTTCGATCAGGACAAGTGACCTGACGCGAGTTTAACATTTTTTACCCATTACAAAAAAGTGCACAACGCCGCTAAAGAAGTTTTCACTTCAAAAATCAGTAAACTATAAAACGCAAGATCAACCGCCCATTCTGGCGCTCACACGAATAGCGACTTACGTCAGCGTCACACATATTAATTAGCTATTCACACAGTTTATTTACAGGGATTTCTCTGACCTTAGACTAATGGGAGAAATCTACTATAGACAAAAATTACGATAAGGATGGCAATCGATTGTTTAACCAGACTATTAATAGAATCGATAGTGCAAACATTATTATTTCTACTTCTTACATTATCGATAAATTATCGATGTTTAAGGAACACTAGGATGTCGGTTATGGAGTGTAGAGTAGAAGGAGTACCATCTCTATATATGAAAAGTGTCCCTAAAAACGTGTCCAATAAGGGTGGCGCTGCAGTAGCATAGGATAAATTTAAAAAAAGCGCCAAAAGTAATCAGAATAAGATGGAGAAATAAACAAGGACCGACCACTCCGCTTGGTTTTTTACTACCTAAATAGTTGAGATTTTAGAACTACTTTAGCCATGAAACTTTTTAAATATTTGAATTCAGCTGACTTCACTCCGTTCACAACAGCTATCTTCATATCGTAGGTTTTCAGACGCCAGTGCTATTGTGGTAGGTTTTGGAACCTCTATTTTCAATAAATAGTAGGACACTTTTTTAAATTTCGCCCCTTATAAGATGGTTCTCCATGTACTCTACACTCCATAATGTCGGTGTAGAAACAGTACCGTTGCTTGTTGTGTTATAATAGATAAATGGGTGATTTTACACGCCAAATATTTACAGGTAAATCAACCACGTCACTGTCAGCGCCTACACAACTTAGTTTACAGTTACCTACAACGAAAATTTTTTTTGGCGATCGGTATATGTCAAGTGGAAGCCACTGGCCAGTAAAAGAGTCTGCGTCCGCGCAGGGAGTGGCTGATTTCATACTGATTATATGAAAATAAAATACTCATTGGTAGCTTGTAGCCTACACAAGACACAAAAGTGTATACGTTTGTGCAACGCCTTAGTTATTGTTATTGCTTTGATATAGTCGATACGAGATAATACTGTGTAAGAATCGATTTCATCATAGGAAATTAAAAAACCGATATCATAAGAGGTGACAGAGGGAAACTGGAACAGGAGATGAGTAGCGTCTTTCTGACTACAAATTAATATTAATAATAATAACTTAATAGGTAGGGTTACCAACTCTCGAAAGGACCAATCCGGGAGAATTTTATAAAAGCGAGGGGGGGGGGATTGAAAGAAAATCTCAATCATTTATTAATTTTTAGATCAGCATCATCTCATCATCATAAAATAAAATAAATAAAATAAAATAAACGGTCTTTATTTGAATAATTTTATGTACATAAAATAACTATTTATTATAATAATATCATATAAATATCATTTATGTATAATTTCTATTAAACCAAAATTGTGTTGTGTATTTTTGTTAAGCAAGATAATTAAACTTATAACAAATATACATTTAGTGATTAATTTTTTGAGTGCAAAAAGTAGAAGTGATTGTGAGGAAAGCGATCGCAATTCAGCCTACCGCCTCATACCATTTGACACTGTCAACTCAACATTAGAAGCTGTATTTCCCCACTTTTGTTAACGACAAATGGGCATAATGCGTTGAGCGCTTGGTCTACGAGCCGCAGGACCCGAGATCAAATCCAAAGGAAGGAAAGAAAAAATAGTTTTTTTCTAAAAAAAAATTAATTTAAATTGAAATTTAGGATCAAACAAAATATTTACTAGCTAGTTATGTCTTCCAAAAGTAAGTTTGAATGTTGTCATGGATTCCCAAACTCCACAGAAATAATGTCGTGTAGCACATGCAAAAATCGATATCACTACAAATGTATTTTGACTTCTAAAACATGTTACAATGAATTAACTGAGAATTATAAGCCTTAGGGTATTAGTGTTCTGTGATTATAAGAGTACATGGCTATGTCCGATCTGCACCAGACCAAAGAGCGACAACACGACAATTAGAAGCCCACTAACTTACACGGCTTTAGAGGAACACGCTAATCAAAGTTTCAACGTCACTCGTCGCGTAAAGGACAACGAACGAAAAATAATGGGACCTACTACGGCTGGACTAGATCTTGATGAAGTTCGGTCCATAGTCAGAGAAGAAATGAAATCGCTGCTAGATGTATTTAAGAAAAGTATATTAGATGAATTTACCTCAAAAACTAATGAAGTCCTGGCTTCAATCAATTTTCTCGAAGAACAATACGAAAGTATTAAAAAAGACCTATCAGCTAAAAACGAAGTGATTAAGTCACTACAACATGATAATAAAACTTTACAGACCACAATTGATGACCTAAAAGCTAGACTTACATTACTTGAAAACCAATCTAGAGCCAGTAACCTAGAAATTCAATGCATTCCCGAACATCGATCCGACAGTAAAACAACTGGCCGCAACAATTAAATGTAACTTATCTGACACTGACATTCAGAGCTGTAGCCGAATAATGAAGCTTAACAAGGAGAGCCCTTGACCACGCTCCGTAATAGTCAAATTCAGTAGCCCAAGGATCCGAGATACTTTTCTTGCAGCAACAATAGCTTTTAATAAACAAGCAAAATGCAACGAGGACAAACTTAATACCAGCCACTTAGGAATTGGAAGTAAGAAATGTCCATATGTGTTGCTGAACTCCTATCACCAGCCACTACGGCATTGCATGCAGAAGCACGTATCAAAGCTAAGGAACTTAAATACGAATTCGTCTGGATTAAGAATGGTCGCGTTTTTATGAGGAAAAGCAAATCATCGGACTATAAACTCATTAAAAATTCTGAATCTCTTCTAAATTTATCATAGCTTACTGATAATAATCTTAAACATGTGTTGGTATACTAATTTTATTTTTAAATTCGATTCATTAAAATGTTATTATCAAAATATCCGAGGACTTTGCTCTAACTTAACAGATGTAAATAACCAAGTTCTTAATTCAAACTATGATATAATTGTTTTAACTAAGACTTGGCTCAGCGATAGGGTGAATGATGCTGAGATTTTCGACGATATATAGACCACATATATAGACGGGATCGCGAAACATCTCCTCTTTCTAGTCATAAGAAAATTGGTAGCGGAGTTTTGATAGCAGTAAAAAAGGACGGATTAAACTCGCGCAGGCAAATTAGATAGGAAAGTCTCGGTGAAGACTTATGGGTCACAATTGAACTTAACACAAGTAATCTAACGGAATGGCTTCATGTGTGCGCAGTATATATCCCTCCACCAGTTGATCGTAACACATTAGAAACGTTTATTAATAATACTACGGATATATACCATAAATAATAATAATTTAGGCACGGCTAATAACTCAATTTTGCTGCTTGGTGACTTCAATATGAGTTCTATCACGTGGGCACTTCGCGGCCATATCGAGGCCCGACCTGAGTCTGTTCGTTGAATCTTCGTTGATGGGCCCCGAAGATTTACCTTTGTAGGAACAGCCGTAGGCCGTAACAATTTGCTCTTCAACAAAACAAACACAGTGATCAAATACAATTACAAACATATGCACAAGCATTCAAAAGGCACACGTATTCAAGGAGTATATTAAATCCAACCCTTTTTATCACAACTGCCATAAATATGAAAAATTTCGCGGAAAACCCAAAAGCATTTTTAATTTTAATTTAAAGAATTTTTAACCAAGTGCTCAACCAAAACCAAATCTAATACCCCTTGACAGCGTGATTCAACGCTCCAGGGGGCCCCTAATCTTCCCACCACCAAGTGGAGGCCACACCGCGTGAACCCGAGAACAATAGAGCGCAAACCGCTAACAGTCACCACTCGGGTTGTATGCCTTCACTGAGGCCGTCGGCAACAGAACAGTTTGACAAGTGGACTGTTGATGGCTCAAGGCTCAGTGGAGGCGGCCATGGTGGGACCTAAGGCGGCAGCTAGCTAGGCTACCTCCATCAAATGGGGAACAGTGATACACCAGACGCGGCCACTCAGCTAACGGGGGTGAGAAGGGTCTAGCTGGCTGCTGAGTGGCTGTGAAGCTCCTCTCCACACGCTGAGGGGGGCGACGACACCCCCGCCCCTGGGGGAACTACCCCCCGATGGGTTGGGGGAGGGACCCTTTCAAACCTAGGGGCCTGGTGGCTGGCTGGCGGGCGCCGAGCGTCGCCCGTTCGAGAGCGTGGCTGAGCGCCCCCGCCCGTGGGGGTCGAGGGCCTGCCAGAGCCCCGAGAGGAGACGCCGTTCGCACCCAGGCACAAAATTGCATGGAGATTGCCCTGGCAATGCGGACAGGGCCGCCGGTGCGGACAGTCTCGCTGGAGGTGCCCATCCAAACATGAGTAGCACCAGCGGCGCTCCTTGGCGATAGTTCGCCTCGCCAGAACCGGCTTACTTAATAATTTCGGGCACGACGTTACCCGGTGATCAGATGCTCGACAATCCCCTCCCTGTATGCTAGGCCACTGTAAGATGGTAGGGAGCGACGCCCTCCCGCGGAAGCTCCGATAGGCCGGGGGGGGGGGAGTTGACGACGACTTGCCCGGCGGATTCCGCCTCTCACTGGGCACGGCTCGTAAGTCGTCAACGGTGCCCGCCGCGTTCTCAATCTGCCGGCACTGCTCCTCCAAAAACCGCAGCAGGTCATTGAAGGGTGGAATATAGTAGGCCCCGTCCCCGCCGTACTTCTCCTCAAATTGTATTCGACGGTCGAGAGGTAGACGGCACAGCACGATGTGTAGCAACAACAAGGACCATTCGCCCACTGGTAAATCCAGCCGACTCAACGCATTACAGGTCACCAAGACTGGATTCACCAGGTCCGGACGTAGTCTGGCCCGGTCACTAAGTAGCGGGAGGCTTAGAAACTGCTTAACATGTTCGTCCGCAATTCGCCGAACGTTGGCGTATCTTCTGGCTAGGAGGTCCCGAGCAGTCTGGTAGGCGTCGTCCGACAATCTCAAGTGACCGACGACGCCCAGGGCCTCCCCCTCCAGTGAGGCCAGGAGGTACGCCATCTTCTGGCTCGGGGTCAAGTCCCTCCGGGCGTCCACTAGGCTGTCGAAAAGACCAACGAAGGTCAGCCATTATGAAAGGACCCCGGAGAACCTTGGCAGGTCCAGAGTTGGGAGTCGTCCCAACAGCTCCGGCTGAGGCTGCTTCCGCGAGGACTCGGGCAGGCCACTCATCCGAGCTTCACGCGCCTCCTCAGCATACCTGCCTTCAGCCTCGATCAACTCGTCCGTGAGCGAAAAGAACTGCTCGTAGTCCGCGAAGCAGGAGTCCAGGACTCCCTTTTCCACATCCGAATCCTCGAGCTCAGCGTAAGCCTCCTCCACTGCGGCCCTTCGAGCATCGACCTGCTCGAGCCGCTTCCTCAAGTTATAGACCCTATCCGGTCGACCTATCAAAGCATGTGCGCTGGTAGCCCAGCGCAGCTCAGTCCGCAAGCAACGCATCAGTAGCTTGGGCGAAGGCATCACTACTAAATACAATTAATACGCGGCTCAAATATAAATCAAATTAACAAATAACAAATACAGTGTAACGGTGGTAGAGCCATGCAGCAGTTTTTGCTGTTGCACGTATGGGCCGGCTCGAGCCGGGTTAGTACCACGACCTCACAGAATACCGGCGTGAAGTAGAAGCTCTGCTTCTGCGTTTCGTCTGGTGAGTGCAGGTGGCCGGAGGCCCAATCCCCCCCCCCCCCCCCCCCATCAACATGGTAGCGGAATTACACAATAGACTACCCCAGGAGGGTACCAGTAGCCCTGGAGAATCCCTCGCTGAGCATCCACGACCATGTTATTCCAATCCTGAGCGTGGGTGCTCAGGCTGCCCCGCGTATTCTGGGGGGGGGCAAAATTCCGCTCAAAAACATAACTGCTCGGGGTAAACAGAGCAACAATACCAAGGCGACCCCTGCCACGCTATCCGTGAATTTCTGCAACATCAGGGGACTTAACTCTAACCTAAACGCCGTCCACTACCATCTCGAGACGGCGAAGCCGGCCTTGCTCTTCCTGACCGAGACGCAGGTTTCCTCTCCGGCTGATATTTCGTATCTCTCCTACCCTGGGTACAAATTGGAGCACTCCTTTGTGCCTCGGGCTGGAGTTTGCGTGTATGTCAGAGAGGACATCTGTTCTCGACGCCTCGGCAGTCTTGAAGGTTCGGACCTGTCCATCCTTTGGCTACGCGTAGACAGCGACGACCATCCGCGCGTCTACGGGTGCCTCTATAGGTCCCATAGCGGTAATGCCGAAACAGACCGACTCATCGACCACGTCCAAATGGCTACAGATTCCTTGCTACAACAGGTCCCATCCGCAGAGATCGTGATCCTTGGCGATTTTAACGCCCACCATGCCGAATGGCTCGGTTCACGTTTAACCGATCATGCGGGGAGATCTGTTTATGACTTTGCCTTGACATATGGTCTGACACAACTAGTTACTTCGCCTACGCGGATTCCAGATGTGGAGGATCATACACCTTCCCTGTTGGACCTTCTGCTGACCTCTCATCCGGACGGATATCAGGTTTCCGTCGATGCCCCTCTCGGCTCTTCGGACCACTGTTTGATCCGGAGTATGGTGCCACTCACGCTCCCTTCGCGGTTGCGTTCTGCAGGTTGCCGCCGTGTTTGGCATTACAGGTCGGCGGATTGGGACGGAATGCGGTCTTTCTTTGCATCTTACCCATGGGGGCGGGTTTGCTTCTCGCCGGATGATCCCAGCGCTGTAGCTGACTCTGTCACTGATGTGGTGCTACAGGGAATGGAACTATTTATTCCATCATCTGTGGTACCCATCGGAGGCAGATCTCAGCCTTGGTTTGGTCGCTCCTGTAAAACTGCATTACGCAGTAAGCAGGAGTGTTATCAAGCCTGGGCTGCGGCTTCGGCGACTCGGGATGTAAACACCAGCACACTTAAAAAGAAGTATAACTTCGCCTCCAGGTCCTTCAAAAGAGTTATTGCCAAGGCAAAGTCAGAGCACATAGGCAGAATTGGCGAGAAACTAGTTCGCCTTCCTTCGGAAACCCGTGCATTCTGGTCTCTCGCCAAGGCTGTCCAAGGGAATTTCTGTAAGCCATCACTACCATCTCTGCACAGGGAGGACGACTCACTGGCCCATGACGCAAAAGACAAAGCCGACCTTTTAGGCTCCCTTTTTGCATCCAACTCGACTCTTGATGACGGGGGGAAAACACCGCCGACCATCCCGCGGTGTGAGTGCTCTATGCCGGATGTGCTGTTCTCACAGCGCTCGGTTCGCAAAGCACTTCTCTCCCTGGACATCCAGAAGTCGAGTGGGCCTGACGGAATCCCCCCAATTGTGCTGAGGACGTGTGCTCCGGAGTTGGCACCGGTCCTAACGCGTCTTTTTCGGTACTCCTACTCCCAAGGCGTAGTCCCGAATTCATGGAAGACAGCTTTTGTCCACCCGATCCCTAAAAAAGGCGACCGCTCAGACCCGTCCAACTATAGGCCTATCGCGATCACCTCCTTGTTCTCCAAAATAATGGAATCCATTATCAACTGCCAGCTCATCCGGTACCTTGAGGATCACCAGCTGATTAGTGACCGCCAATACGGTTTTCGTGGGGGTCGATCAGCTGGTGATCTTCTGGTCTACCTGACCCATAGATGGGCGGAGGCAGTAGAGTCCAAGGGGGAGGCGTTGGCCGTTAGTCTGGACATTGCGAAGGCCTTCGATCGGGTTTGGCACAAAGCGCTTCTCTCGAAGCTCCCTTCCTATGGGCTTCCCGAGAAATTGTGCAATTGGATCACCAGCTTCCTTGCAGATCGAAGCATCAAGGTTGTTGTAGACGGTGCATGTTCTGACTACAAGCCTATTAACGCTGGTGTTCCACAAGGCTGTGTGCTATCACCAACGCTGTTTCTTTTGCATATCAATGATATGTTGCTAACTGGTAACATTCATTGCTATGCGGATGACAGCACTGGTGATGCTCTATACACCGGCCGTGCTAATATTTCTCGGGAAAACGTCTCCGAGTACCGAAACAAACTTGTGTCTGAAGTCGAGTCTTTGCTGGACAAAGTCTCGAACTGGGGGCGACTAAATCTAGTCCAGTTTAATCCTCAGAAGACACAAGTTTGCGCGTTTACCGCTAAAAAGAACCCCTTTGTCGTAACTCCTCAGTTTCAAGGCACTCCCCTGGTTGCCTCAGCCAGTATCGGAATCCTCGGCGTCGACATATCGAGTGACGTGCAGTTTCGTGGTCATTTGGAAGAGAAGGCCAAATTGGCCTCTAAAAAGCTTGGCGTGCTCAGCAGAGCGGGACAGTATTTCATGCCGGCACACCGCCTGCAACTTTACAAGGCGCAGGTTCGGCCTCACATGGAATACTGTTCCCATCTCTGGGCAGGGGCTCCCCAGTGCCAGCTCCTTCCACTTGACCGCATCCAGCGCAGAGCGGCTCGAATCGTCGACGACCGAGTTCTTTCCGATCGGCTCGACTCATTGGCGCTGCGAAGAGATGTTGCATCTCTTTGCATTTTCTTTCGCATCTACCATGGGGAGTGCTCTGAGGAATTGTTCGGATTAATCTTAGCCGCCAAATTTCACGAACGCACATCGCGGCAGAACTCCCGATACCATCCACACCATCTGGATGATTGGCGGTCCACCACTGTGCGATTTAGAAGATGTTTTCTTCCTCGCACGACTTCCTTGTGGAATCGATTACCATCAGCGATTTTTCCGGACCGATACGACTTAGGGACCTTCAAGAAAAGAGCGTACTCCTTTTTAAAAGGCCGGCAACGCATCTGCAATTCCCTCCCTGGTGTTGCAGTTGTTCATGGGCGGCGGTAGTCACTTACCATCAGGTGAGCCGCATGCTCGTTTGCCCCCTCTACTATAAAAAAAAAAAGTTCCGATCAAATCAAGTTAAATAGAAATTACACAAATACGATTACTATTTATTAAATTAAATACAAGTTAGCACAAAAAGGACACAAATCAAATTAACAAGTAACAAACCCTAGGACGATCAACAAATTATCCGATTACGTGACAACCTTATCTACCTAGTCGGCCCGACCTGAGTCTGTTCGTTGAATCTTCGTTGATGGGCCCCGAAGATTTATCTTTGTAGGTACAGCCGTAGGCCGTAACAATTTGCTCTTCAACAAAACAAACACAGTGATCAAATACAATTACAAACATATGCACAAGCATTCAAAAGGCACACGTATTCAAGGAGTATATTAAATCCAACCCTTTTTATCACAACTGCCATAAATATGAAAAATTTTGCGGAAAACTCAAAAGCATTTTTAATTTTAATTTAAAGAATTTTTAACCAAGTGCTCGATCAAAACCAAATCTAATACTCCTTGACAAAGTAATTCAACGCTCTAGAGGAGTCCTAATCTTCCCACCACCAAGTGGAGGCCACACCGCGTGAACCCGAGACTAATAGAGCGCAAACCGCTAACAGTCGCCACTCGGGTTGTACGCCTTCCCTGAGGCCGTCGGCAACAGAACAAATTAACAAGTGGACTGTTGACGGCTCAAGGCTCAGGCGAGGCGGCTGTGGTGGGAGCTAAGGCGGCAGCTAGCTAGGGCTGCCTCCATCAAATGGGGAACGGTGGTACACAAGGCGCGGCCACTCAGCTAACGGGGGTGAGAAGGGTCTAGCGGACTGATGAGTGGCCGTGAAGTTCCTCTCCACACGCTGAGGGGAGGCGATGACACCCCCGCCCCTGGGGGAATTACCCCCCCGACTGGTCGGGGGAGGGACCCCTTTCAAACCTAAGGGCCTGGTGGCTGGCTGGCGGGCGCCGAGCGTCGCCCGTCAGAGGGCGTGGTTGAGCGCCCCCGCCCGTGGGGGTCGAGGGCCTGGCAGAACTTAACACTACCTTCTCTAGTATCACAAAGCTCAGCGTTCAACCGACAACGGAAAATGTTTCCGAACTATATCAAATGCCGCATTAGTAGTTAATATTGTCAAATGCACCCGCGTCTAATTCTAGATTATAATTCCTCGTCGTGCACAATTTGCTATCAAAACCGATTCTCAAAAATGGAGGTAATCCCGAGCGACTTAACTACGTATTGTCGATAGCACTGCTAGCGAGCAACTGGTTTTTGCGCTCGCGCGCTCTCGCCACACAAACCGCTCGCCCGAACGTCAAAACCGGTATGGCGCCGAGCTGAGCGCCCTCTGGCGTCAAATCCCGAAATCAGCGTTCGGGCGTGAACACATATGAAGAACATGCGTCGTAAAGGCTCAAATAATCCTAATAAAATGTCTCTGAATGATCGCGATGCAAATAGTAGGCACGAAATATTTTTTTTTATAGGATAAGGGTGACAAACGAGCACACAGTCCACCTGATGGTAAGTGGTTGCTGCGGCCCATAGACATCTACATCTATCCTCTATTACAAATCAAAATGTAGATGCGTTGTCACCCGTAAGGACTAAGATGGAATGCCTCATTTCCAGTAAAAAGGGCCTCCGGCCACCTGCACTCACCAAGCGAAACGCAGAGGTAAACCTCTACTTCACGCTGGTATTCTGTGAGGTCGTGGTACCACCCCGGTTCGAGCCGGCCCATCCGTGCGACAGCAAAAGCTGCCGCGTGGCTCTACCACTGTTAAAAATTGATGTGATTTGTTTGCTAGTAATTTCTCATCGGTTTTATTAAGGATGATATTAATAAAAATTTTGACACACAACCAGTCTCCAAAACAAAATAATATATAGGCAATATTTAAGTAACTAAACGAGAAATTGAAAAAAGGCTGAAAAGATTAGATACATCAAAAAGTGCTGGTCCAGACGGTATTCCGCCTATATTTATATATAAGTGTGCAAATTCTTTGGCTGCTCCGTTAACTATTATATTCAATACCTCCTTGAGCTCTGGCATTTTCCCCGAAAAGTGGAAAGAAGCGCGGATTGTACCAATTTTTAAAACTGAAAATCCTACGAGTGTTACTAATTATAGACATTTATCCATATTATCTACAATGTCAAAGGTCTTTGAGATCTTAGTCTATTAATCATTTTTCAAGAATCTAGGACGACATATAAACTGGCAGCAACATGGTTTTTTTGTCTGATAGATCTACTGTCACAAATCTGTTCTTATATGTCACCGATTTAATTGAGAACGTTCATAATAAACTACAAGTGGATGCTATATACACAGACTTCTCCAAGGCCTTTGACAAAGTAAATCACGCACTACTTGTCAATAAACTGAGAGCTTTTGGTATTAATGGGACATTATTAAACTGGTGTGCATCATACCTTCAAAGTAGATCTTCGACCGTGGTGATTGATGGGTACTCCTCGCAGTCATATATTGCCTACTCCGTTGTACCGCAAGGCTCGAACTTAGGTCCAGTATTTTTTAACATCTTTATAAACGATATTGTTTCGATATTTCAACACTCTAAGGTCTACTTATTTGCTGATGATCTCAAAATTGTTAAAACTATTAGAAGCAACTCTGACGTCGAATTACTACAAGATGATCTCCACAGCCTTATTCAATGGTGTAATAACAACCAAATGTTTCTCAATGACAAAAAATGTCAACTTATTAGGTTTACCAGAAAACATAATTATATACAGAGTCAATACTATATTGATACTGAGAAACTAATTGCAGTTCGAGCGATACGTGATTTAGGCGTTATACTAGATAGCGAATTAAAATTTACCAACCATATTGATAACATAATCACCTCAGCTACTAAGTAACTGGGTTTTATATTGAGGAATTCCAAAGAGTTCAAGCTGCCCTCTACTACAATCAAACTTTACATTAGTCTGGTTAGAAGTAAACTAGAATACTGCAGTCAAATTTGGAATCCGCACTACAAAATCCATAGCATTACAATCGAAAGAATACAAAAGCGACTACTGCGTCATCTTGCGTACCGTTCGAATAGCTATCAAACTAATGATTCCTACGAAAGACAGTTGGCACAATTTAACATCACATCACTATAATCACGCAGAAGTATCTCAGACATGATGTTCCTATACAAAACGCTCAATAATGGTATTGTTTAGAGCAATAGTTCAATTATTAAGTGGCGAAGCTTGCGAAGACACTTATTGATTTCACGATGTCTGTCCGTCTGTCTGTCCGACGATTATCTCGAGAACGGTTTCGAATTTTCAAATTCTGTTTTCAGCAATCGATTACTGATCACCCAGGCATCTGAATCTCCTATTTTGAAACTGATTGCTCAAAAGAAAAGCTGATTGCTTCGTCACTTTGCTATGCTGTTAGCTTGCTAGGTTTATTTAACTTTAAGGTGCCATCAAGAATGCCTAGAAATCCGCACGCCTTTTTCAATGTATCCCATTATAGGTCTAACTTGGGAAAGTATTCCCCTCTAGCCGACTGGCTCGCACTTATAACGAACTGTCCTCGAAGATTTCTGGCCTCGATATTAATTGCGATAGTTTATCCACCTTCAAATCAAAATTAATCAATTTCTATAAATTAACGTTAAATTAACTAATTATTAATTATAACATTGGATTGTTTTTGATTTTTATAGTTTGATTAATATAATATAATATGACAATGAAGATATTTATAATATTGTCAAATAATTCTATTTCTTTTTAATAATTTGTTTTTATTCAATGATGAAATTCAGTTTTTATTCCTTACAAAATAATCAATGCATGTTGTGATTACCCATAAAAAGAAATACAATTATAATGTGTTGAATTTGTTAAGAAAATGATATTTGTATTACTGTTGTAATTTCTGTTGGTAATCCTAATAAATAAATAAATAATATAAAATAAAATCAGGAGCATCTAATATTTGTTCGTTTTTCACCACAAAATCATAAAATCGAAGCTTGTTAGTACTTGTAACTCTGCTTTTACTAAAGAAATACTCATTCCGTTTCTTTCCTTGCTCCATGCTTGTTCCATCATGCTAAATACGCGCTCGCAAGAAGCATTAGAGACAGGAATGGAAAGAACAAATGTGACCATTTTTTTCAATTCAGGACATGGATTATTGTTTTACGATTTCGTAAAGAAGTCAACCCACCGTAAATCCACTCGATTTTCTTCAACGATCTGTGGTTGAATCTTACACAAAAGTGCAACCTCATCGTACAGTTTATCACTATCTAAGTCAATATTTAATAATTCCTGGAGTCTAGTAATGCATGTCCATGTGATTGGTTCTTTTGGAATAAAATTTTCATTGCTTGGTATTCCGGATCTTTACCGGACTGGACAGATACGGAGAGACGGAGTCGACAGCGAGACGGACAGATTTACGCCGGCAGCGGCGCGCGATGTTGTGTGTGGCCGCAAAGCGAGTGAGTAGTGACACGTGCGAGCGAAGGATTTTTTTCTTTATAGAATAAAGGTGACAAATGAGCACACAGTCCACCTGATGGTAAGTGGTTGCTACGGCCCATAGACATCTACATCTATCTTCGATTACGAATGAAAATGCAGGTGCGTTGTCACCCGTGAGGACTAAGTTGGAATGCCTCGTTTCCAGTAAAAAGGGTCTCCGGTTCTCTACACTCACCATACGAAACACAGCAGCGTTAAGCTGCTATTTTACGCTGGTATTCTGTGAGAGCGTGGTCCTTCCCCGGTCGAGCCGACCCATTAGTGCTACAACCATAACATAGCTGCAGCATGGCTCTACCACGTATAAATGGATAATGGATAAGGATGCATATAATTTTAGGAAAACCGGAGAAATTATTGCACCCCGGGAGGTCGGGAGCTTCACCATTATTATTTATTATTAACAGTTTGAAAATGTATTACTAGATGTTTATTTGTGAATGCGAATAAATAATAATGGGGTCACGACGAATTGCATCCACTTCCACTTTATACTAATTATATATTATAGTCAATATTTTATAGAATACTAATTTTATTGCATTCTATAAACGATAATTTAAAATTAAAAATTTTGTACAGCCGACTTCAATATAGGTTATTTAAGAATAACTCAATAACCATTGGTCTGACCTTGATTAAATTCATATAGGACCACACGAGAACTATCAGCTTTCATATAAAAAAAAGAATCATCGAAATCGGTTCGCCCAGTACAAAGTTATGAGGTAACACACATAAAAAAAACACACTCGAATTGAGTACCGTCTCCTTTTTGGAAGTTGGCAGAAAATGTATCATCTGTTGAAAAGGAACTGGAACTGTCGGACTTGTAGTAAGGTAATGAAAATTCATGCCCCCATTTCAAACACACCAGTGAGAGTAACTGCAATAAAAAAACACTATTCTAATCTTACTGATAACGCTCCTCCATCTGGATTAGAATAAACCTAGCAAGCTAACAGCATAGCAAAGTGGCGAAGCAATCAGCTTTGTAGCGGTTTCTAACAAAAAAAAAATTCAAAATAGGAGGTTCAGATGCCTGCGTGATCAGTAATCGATTGCTGAAAACAGAATTTGAAAATTCGAAACCGTTCTCGAGATAATCGTGGGACAGACGGACAGACGGACGGACAGACGGACAGACATCGTGAAATCAATAAGTGACTTCGCAAGCTTGGCCACTTAATAAGCGTTGCACAAAATATTTCTATTGCTTGTTAATGGATATACATCACGAACCTAAACAGTGAACACGAATGCTTAACGAAAAAAGACGTAATGGAAATTATTCGTTATGAACTTTGAAATATCTTTAAAATTGAAATTATTAGCATAATAAAAAAAATATTTTGATGGGTGTTGGAAAAGGTGTGATCTGCCGCCGTCCATAAAATTAAGCGCGGTATACAGAGTACAATTGGGAGCCAACACTCCGTGTGGAAAACGTTGATAGCGTTATTTAGGTTTTGCTTCGTTTGTGGCGTCGCTCCGCTTGTAAGCTTGTGACACGACGACAGCATGGACACACACACATAAACAAACAAGATCAAAACAGTAATAAAAATTACCGAATGTGTAAAAAAATACTGAAAAGAGAAAACTTTTACATCTTGTGTCACTTCAACAACTAAGACAAATCTAACGACAGCCTATATGTAAAAATCCATTGGGCCCTTAGAGGTTAGTTTAATACTCTAAGATTGGGCCATTTTAGGCTACAGAGCATACCAAATAAATAGACATACATACACTCATAAAACATTACCTTCCTTCTGGAGCAGTCGGGTAAACACGAATATAATCTGTTCAAAAATAGTTTATCCATTATAGGATACTATTTAAATATCCTTTATCTAATAATGATTCCGTATGTACCATAAATAATAATATAAACGTAATCGTTCGGCACAATATTTTTAAAAATTCTGCAATTTTAGTATATACGAGTAAGCCTAATACGTTTTGAAAATACGAAACAATAATTTAGATAAATGATAATACGTGTATTACTCAGATCCGTCTTCACATTATATACAACAGCAATATTGCTTACACATATGCTATATTTTTGTTTTACTTCTCTTAATTAAAAAAAAAAAACGTTACCGTCAGCAGGATTTTACCTGTATCGTGGAAGCAGTTTACATACATAAATTGCTCAAAGACAGAAATTCATATCCGGTACAATTATTTGTAGGCCATAGAAGCATTTCACATGCGGGATTCAAACATCCCAATTCTTAAATGAGATGAATTGAATTGTCACTTGAGTTTTTCTTGTATAGGTACCCGTATAGCGGCAGCAATTAGCCCACACCGAACTAACGTGCTTCTTACATGCATCTTTAAGTTCAAATGATTCAGTTTTAGATTACAACTGCCTCCCCCCCTTCCCCACCCCCAAGTCCAAAGGCCTATTTAATTTTTTTTACTAATTAAATTAATTATATTTTGTTTTAGCCCGAAAATCTGACATCGAACTGGCAACATTGAGGACTGGTAGCATACACATACTATCTTTTTATTCAAATTATTCAAAATGTATATTTTTATTCATAAAAGTAAGGTATTGGTTGAGTAATTAATAAAATAGCTGATACGAAAATTCTACCAAGCTGTCACACTCGTGAGCTATTTTTTATAAGATGGTCATAATATTTTCAGTTATTGATCCATCATTCTTTACGTGTTTACTGACCTTAAATTTATTTGCTTGTGAAATTTATTTTGAGAATCAACCACATTAAAACTATAAGTTACCTCACAGTTATTTGGAAAAGTGATAATGGCTAATATAAATAATATGTTATGGAAAAGAATGGTTAGTTTAATAGGTGTAACTAGTGAAATAGATAAATTGGTGATTTTATATATTTGTGCATATCGGGTTGTATATTGAAAATCTTAGAGATGGAGATTTATTTTTAAGTATTTTAAAATTATATTTTTATAGTAATTACCATTCAAAAAGACTTAAAAGTAATTCTTATAATATTATTTTTAAATTTATTTTCCTTTTCACACTTTTATAAGTTTATTGTGTAATGTTTATGTTTCGGAACGCGAGCAGCGCTAATATCTACATAGTGTTGCTCACCTACTCCTTTGAACAATATTTACTATTTTTAATACTTTTTTATTTTAAGCGTTCGTACGAATACAGTGCGTAACTTATATTTTAGTAGGATTAGCAAGCCTGTAATTATTAGAAGTTGAAAGACTGGTATTATTAGGACAGAGTGTAGTTAAATTTTAATAAATAAATTGAATTAGTAAGATAAGTAGTAGTTACAAATATGTCAAAATGTCATAGTTATGTAGTAATTGTGTAGATGAGCAATAGTTATTCACGGATTTATAATATTTTGGTA
Source organism: Parnassius glacialis (assembly GCA_033319125.1). Classification (NCBI taxonomy): domain Eukaryota; kingdom Metazoa; phylum Arthropoda; class Insecta; order Lepidoptera; family Papilionidae; genus Parnassius; species Parnassius glacialis. The sequence goes on along the minus strand of JAVANC010000025.1, from coordinate 3,254,652 downwards.
AACTATATTTTGTCATGTCATATACTTTTTTAATAATTGTCTCGTACAATTTTATTTTTTTTAGTTGTATTTTCACCAGTGCCATGTAAGAGGACATTATCATTTATAATAATTTGCTCAAAAATTTCCTCACATGTACATATTGTAACGGCGTATAAGCGAAAACAATTCTTGAGGTTTATATCAATATCAGAGCACTTGTTTTGAAAACATTTCTGCTGTGAATAAAAAACTATTGCAGCTTTCAAGTGAATGATTTATATATTCAGTTTGGTTTTTTAGGGTTCCGTACCTCAAAAGGGAAAAAAACGGAATCCTTATAGGATCACTTTGTTGTCCGTTTGTCTGTCTGTCTGTCAAGACCCTATTACTCAAGAACGAGTGGAGTTATCAAGCTGAAATTCATATCAAATACTCAAGTTTATTGCCCCTTGGAGCTGTGCCACTTCTAAGCCAAAGCTATCAAAAGATAATGCCGTTTATGCCGCAAATTTTCAACATTGGCAAGGAAATCAAAACCTACAGGGTACTTCCCGTGAACTCAGAATCTTGAAATTTGGTACGAAACAACGTTTTATAGCACAGATAAAGGAAAAATTGCGAAAAGCGTAAATTTTAGTTACATCATATAATAAAAATATTTTGAATTATTTTAAATTTATATACCTACGGATTTGTTCGGAACCCTCGGTGCGCGAGTCCGATTTGCACTTAGCCGTTTTTTTTTCTATTTTTGTTTGTGTCCTAAAAGGTAATTTTTATAATTTAGTGATATGTCTGAATATTTTTAAGCAAATATACTGGTAGCACTGCAGCTGTCATCTGTCAACTGTCAGCCACCCAGCAGCTGTTTTATGAGGTTTGAGTTATTGATATGTGTGATATTTACAGATAATATATATTTCTTGTTCTTCGTAAATACTAAATACGTAATAAAATTTATATGTATAGGTGATTGTGATAAGAGTAGTATGCATTTTTAAGAAATTATAAAATTTTATGCATAATGGGAGTATTTTTGTCCTGTTGTAAACCTTCAGCGTCGGATGTTTTGACACCAGATGCTGTAAGTCAATGTTTTTTTATCTGCCTAATAAGTTTAATAGCCTTGTTGTATGTATCGAAATTATTAAGTATGTATTTACATTTAAAAAATATAGGGTAATAAATTTCATGGTATAGCCTTCATCCGCTTCTGAACATAACCAGTTTCATGCCATCATTTCATATCATGGTTTCGTTCAGAGGCGGATAAAATATCGACACGCCCTAGGCTAGCATATCTTCGGCGCCCTTCTAGCGGCTAGAAATTGTAAAATTATAATAACTTATTTTGCAAGTAAACTACATTCTTGGACAAATTTGGAGGAACACAAAAAAAGGGCTTAATTTCTCCTGTTGTAATTACCGCGTGTACTGGCCACAAACATAAGTAAATGGTTTTAGAAAAAAGGTTTTGTAATGTTTTTTTTCGAATTTCATTTAGGTTATTATTGTGTAATATTGTGTTCTTTCATACTGTGAAAGTTTTTGCCAACTTTCGAATTTGATTTTATGTTTGATTTATTTACGTTTAGTTTTTGTTTAAATTTTTGCCTTGACAGCCTTGTTTATTGTGTTAGTTGGTGAATTGTTATTGTAAATAAAAGTGAGAATGCAGGATATAAAAGCCACTAAAGTTGCTAGGGCTGTTATTTTAATTGAAACTGAGCACAACTACAAACATGAGGTATTGGCAGACCGGACAGTTTATGAGACTCGCAGGTGATGGACGTAAATGGTAAACTGTGGCCACATACAATGTAGCACAAGGAATCCTAGTTACGTCACCAGTCTCTACAACTAGCATTTGTAAATTACTTAATATTTAAATGTAATGATATTTAAAATGTAATTTTGTAGAGAGAAATAAAGATTATTATGATTATTATCTTTACAAGCGTGCTTAGAAACAAGACTTTTCCTTCTTCTGAGGTAAGAACGAAACTACAAGAAGTTTGAGGGGTTACAGTAAGCACAAAAACTGTGAGAAAAAGACTGAAAGAGGCCTTTCATGCCATAGAGTAGCTCGAGTTAATTTTGCTCACAATCACAAAAATTGGAATGATGAAGCTTGGAGTCAAGTTCTACTCATAGTGTCCCGTTTTTGCCTGAAACCAGATTATGGATATACTAAAGCGTGTGGATGCATGGGAGAGAGGTACGCTCAGAGCAACATCATTGGAAAGAAGGCATACGGAGGAGGGTCAGTTATAGTATGTGGAGGATGGAGACATATGTATGGCGGCACTTACAGAATTCCGCGTCTTTAAGAATGGGTCACTAACAGGGGCACGATAACATGTAACTTTGGATTGGACTTTGGAATTATCGGACTAATTCCAGCCGCTCAATTTCACCATCACACATCACAACAAAACTCCCGATACCATCTGGATGATTGACGATCTATCACTGTGTGATTTAGAAGAAGTTTCTTCCTCGCACAACTTCCTTGTGGAATTAATTACCACCGGCGATTTTTCCGGACTGAAACAACTTAGGGACCTTCAAGAAAAAAGCCTACTCCTTTTTAAAAAGCCGGCAACGCATCTATAATTCCCCTGGTGTTGCAGTTTTTCATGAGCGGTGGTAGTCACAAGGGTCAAAAGGCCGCCGCTTTATTGACGCCATTTTGACAGTTGATATTATAGTAAGTACGTGAGATTAATATGGTTACCTTAAGCTTTATTGCCCTATAAAACCAAAATTAGGAGGAGAACAGAGACAAAAATACAAAGTTGTATACTATAACTAATATATTAAGAAAAAAATAGCAAACAAGCTTTGGAAATAATTAGGAACACTTCGAAAAATCTACTTAAAAAAACTAACTACACTACACAATACAAGAATCGACTAAAATATTTACAATAATAATAATAATGTCCTCCAGACCGAATTTCGTCCACGGCGGCCAGTCTCAACGGAGACTAGCCATCTGTGCAGGACAAGATCATAGTGTCCAAGTGTATGCGCAAGCACAGGTGCACTCTCTATTCCCTCACTCTCATAGCCTGATGGGACGGTAGACCGACACGACCGGAGAGAGATCAGGGCGCAGGACCAACGGTTTTACGTGCTTTCCGAGGCCCGGGGGTGAAACACCGCCAACTTCCTGACTCCGGGCAGCTACTGAGAATTTCTTGATGGCAAAACTCAATAACTGATTTTTTGGCCCGACCCGGGATTCGAACCCGGGACCTCATGATCAGCAGTCGCACTACTACAACCACTGGACCAACGAGGCAGTCAAAAGTTAAACAGTAAAAAAAGTAAAACAATAATATCAACTGTCAAAATGGCGTGGATAAAGCAGCGCCTTTTTGACCCTTTATTATTTGATACACTGATCGATTTTTCCGGACTGAAACAACTTAGGGACCTTCAAGAAAAAAGCCTACTCCTTTTAAGAGGTCGGCAATGCATGTACAATTCCCCTGGTGTTGCAGTTGTTCATGAGCGGTGGTAGTCACTTACCATCAGGTGAGCCACATGCTCGTTTGTCACTCTTCCATAAAAAAAAAGATTTTGGAAATAATTGTAGTGCCATTTGCCTTTTTTATATGAGACAGATTTGTTTTTATGCATGATGATGCATGCCCCCATACTGCAGCCGTAGTTGCGCGTAGGGATTACCTTGCAAGATAAATTATGAAAAGAAATTTTGCCCCCTCTAATTTGGAAGATTAAACACGCATTATAGGAAGAATAATATGCAATCTCTCAAGATTTTATTGATAACTTGATTAGGAGTGTGCTAAGAATATTGGAAGCAGTTTGAAGAGCTGGAGGGGGTGGTAACATGTAGTACTGATTATATCCCATGTTATAGCCTTTCGTTAGCATTTATAAAAAAAAAATGTTAAGTAATGATTTCTTATATTTACGCGAATACATTTTTATAGTGTTTGATTGAATGTTAGATTAAAAAATTCGTAAAAATAGTTTTATTCAAAATGTTAAGTACGTAAATATTCCTTTCCTGTAAAATTTTTGCTTTTTTTCTTAATAACCAAATTAGGAAAAAAAAATTTGTCATTTGATCATTTGTTTTTTAGATAATAATAAGCAAAATCCAAATAATAAACTTAATTGTCACAAATATTGTAGTGTTATGCTACTTACTTATCATTTTACATTAATTTAAATCCATTTTTCCATTCTGTTTCAATTCTCTGCATTCACTTCAAATCGGGATATTTTACATCACCTTTATTTCCATAGGATCCTGTAACGATTTCAAACCATAAGAACACAATCACAAATCATTTCTACTTCGTATTTCCACATTATCAGCACTTTAAAATTGGTGTCAATGAAGTCTACCTTTTTTTCGATCTTTTAGTTAGTTTTCCGTAACTCTACAATTTCGGGCTTTGTGTGGGTAGTTGCGTTACCTTTTTTCCTATTTTAATAATATCTCCTTTTCCACTTAAATCTTTCCATTTTCTTATAACAAGCCTAAAACTAAAATTTGACATGTTCTATTACTGATGTTTATTTGGTCTCCATGGAAATTATATTCAAATTTGTTACCGGTCTGTAGTTTCTATTTCGATAATTCCACATAAATACTTTTTCCTCTTGACCATTTACAAAAAATTTGCGTTTAATTTAAATAATTTTTCCGTTCTCTCTAGAAAGATATAAAAGCCGAACAATCGGTGAAGAAATTCAGTCTTGCTTCAGTTCTCGTATCGGAAGCATCTTCTAAAGGCCTTATCCCGGGGCCGCTCAGCCCCGGGATCCTGCAAGCCTCTATCCTGCCTGAAGCCACTGGACTCTACGATCCGTTGCTCTGCCTGAAGTCGCCGGATCCTACAAAACGTTGCTCTGCCTGAAGTCGCCGAGATCCCACAAGTCTCTACTCTACCTGGAGTCGCCGGAACCTACAGACCTCTGTTCCGCCCGAAATCACCGGAACCTACAAACCTCTGTCCCGCCTGCAGTCACCGGATCCTGCAGGCCACTGCGCTGTCTGAAGTCGCTGAGGATCCTGCAAGCTCCTGTCTGGGCTGAAGTCGCCGATCCTGCAATCGCCGCATTCACCTGAGGTCGTCCCCTAGAGACGCCCACGCCTACCCACCTACGCCGTGCGTGCTCGTTCCAGGCGCTGAGAGCACGCTTGGGATCTTCGGACTCAGCTACGACATAAATCTTTTTTTTATTACCTTTTTTTTTTAAAAATAATTTGTAAATCACATCATCCATCCTCACATTCATACTCCATTTTTGATATATAAAATTGTAAATACTCTTTTAAAAACTTAAATATATTATTGTCTTGGTCTATTTGGTTGTTTTGCTGATCGTAGGTTAGGTTTTCTTTCTCTTTTAATTGTCGCTTCACGACAGTTTAGAGCACGCTTGGGATCTTCGGACTCAGCTACGACATAAATCTTTTTTTTATTACCTTTTTTTTAAAAAAATAATTTGTAAATCACATCATCCATCCTCACATTCATACTCCATTTTTGATATATAAAATTGTAAATACTCTTTTAAAAACTTAAATATATTATTGTCTTGGTCTATTTGGTTGTTTTGCTGATCGTAGGTTAGGTTTTCTTTCTCTTTTAATTGTCGCTTCACGACAATATCCATGATATTTTGTTTTATACACACTCTTTTTGCGTTCTTCAAATTTGTCCATGAGTGTATAATATTATAATTTGTAATATAGTTTATTAGTAACCTTTTTTATTGTTATAGCTTTATCCACTTGAAAATTCTTACAAATGTGCATCCAATTGTAATTATTTCCTTTTAATTCTTTGTTAAGTGGGTATGGGCAAAAGTCTCCTCCATTCTTTTCTACCTTTCCCTGTCTGTGGCCATATGCATCCAAATTTTTTCTGCTATGTTTATTATGTCAGCGGCCCGTCTTTTCCTCTGTCGTCCCACATTTCTTTTACCTTTTGGACAATACCATTTAGTTGTTTTGTTCCATCTCTTATCATTATATCTTGACAAGTGCCCCGCCCAGTTCCATTTCTGTTTCAAACTAAAATGAAGAGCATCTGTTAAGTTACTTTTCGTTGTTAAGTTAGTTTTGCATTTATCGTTTTTTGTATTGAAAAATGTGATAAGAGGGTGAGGGCGATGTAGGAGTAATCAATAGACGATTTTTTTTCATTTAAAAACCTCCATGTGTGCCCTTTTTTAACCGTGCAACTCTAGGCACGTGCCTAGTTTGCTTTAAGGATAATCCGTCACTGGCTACGTTTCTGGGGTAGTGGAATCTATTATGTCGCCACTATTCGACAAATTCCACAGTGGAAAGTAATTCTTGGTATCATATTGCAGGGGTTCCCAAACTTTTTCAGTTCATGGCACACTCGGAGGTCATTGTGACTATATACATATGACAGTGTAATAAGACATAGGAATTGAAACCTTTTCAATGAATAATATTACATAATTGACATAAATAAATTAAAAAAGCTTTTAGAAAAATTTACTTCGCATATATCCGCGTTATAAAATAAAATGATGTGTCTTACCTAGTATGAAGAGCACCTCCCGCCCTCCCTCAATTGCGTGCACTATCCCCGCCACCACTAATTCCAGCACCGCTACTCCCAACACCACTACACTAGGCAAGACACACCACTGACGATAATACGACACGTGTTTCGCCTCTACACGAGGCATCCTCAGGTGATATAGACTCTACGGTGGCTAACCGCTAAGTGAGCGGCTATCTAAGTCCCCTTATGGCGGACATTTTCATGGATAATTTCGAAAAACAACATATAGTTGTCGATCAAAATATCTTATATTACTATCGATATGTAGACGACATAATTATTTGCTGGACTGGCACAAGGAGGCAACTGGATGTTTTCCTTAATAAAATAAATAGAGTCCATGACAAAATTAAATTTAAACTTGAATTGGAACAAGATTGTTCCCTTAATTTTCTCGACTTAACAATAACAAGAAAAGAATCGTCACATATTTTCCAAATTTATCGAAAGCCAACTCACACCGACACGGTCATCCCCGCGTCATCGTGTCATCCGTGGCAACATAAAGTAGCCGCTTTTTATTGTTACATTTAACCGTTTGTTCACTGTCCCATTAAGTAAAGAAAATTATTTAAAAGAACTTAATATAATTTATCAAATAGCGGTCTTTAACGGTTTTTCAAAAAATCTCATTAACAATTTAATTAAAAAGAAACAAAAGCATGTTGTTCGCAACTCTCTGTACGCGGTTCAACCTCAAAGTGTTCATCGATATGTGAGCAGTTTGACCTACTTAGGCCCCATATCTGAAAAAGTAGCTAATACTCTTCGACAAAACGGCGTTTATGTGGCGTTCAAAACAAACAATTCTCTTAAAAATATCTGTAATAATAGAGATAAGTTGGATATTCGTCAAAAGTCCGGTATTTACAAACTTGTTTGTGACGAATGCCACGCCGTTTACGTGGGTCAGACTGGTCGTAATTTCGAGACACGTTATAAAGAGCATTTAGCTGCGTACATCATCACATCCCATTTTGCCAAACATCTTTTGGACACTGGACACAACCTAGCCAACGACCACTCCTTTAAAGTCTTACATACGTGTAATAAAGGGCTGCGGCTGTGTGTGCTGGAATAGTTAGAGATATTAAAAAGTAATAATAGTACCGTTGCATTGCTGAATGAACAAACAAATGTTACCAACTCACCTCTCTTAAATATCTTTAAGCCTGCTCTCTAATAATAGAGAGCCTCGCAATATGGTCGTTTGTCACCCTCATGGTGATCGACGATTGGTTGCGTGGTTGGAGGGTGGGCGTTGCGCGGCGGTTTGTTTTTAATTTTACAAACGGCTGCGTAAGTCCGGCGGTGATTGGTCGCATGTTTTATCGCATGACGCGGTCGCTCGCTCCGTAAGTAGAGAGCGGTTGCTTCATCGGTCTGTATAGAAGGCACTTGTTTTGGGCTCGCCGCTCACTTAGCGGTTAGCCACCGTAGAGTCTATATCACCTGAGGATGCCTCGTGTAGAGGCGAAACACGTGTCGTATTATCGTCAGTGGTGTGTCTTGCCTAGTGTAGTGGTGTTGGGAGTAGCGGTGCTGGAATTAGTGGTGGCGGGGATAGTGCACGCAATTGAGGGAGGGCGGGAGGTGCTCTTCATACTAGGTAAGACACATCATTTTATTTTATAACGCGGATATTTGCGAAGTAAATTTTTCTAAAAGCTTTTATATAATGGATTTCCGCAAAGTAAGGCCTGATTCTATTAATTATAATAAATTAATATACAAAAGGTGAAAACTTTTAAGGACAAGTTAGTCAATCATGTGAATTTGTCGATTGCCACAAGTTTTTACTCTTATTTTGTTGCTCCAAATCGACTTTTGAGTGATATTTGCTCCTTATTATAGCTGAAAATTAAGCTTTGCATAAATAGGAGGTTGGAAAGGGACCGTGAATTCTTAAAGCTTTTGAACTTAAGAGTATAAAATAGAATAATCAAATCAGTACTTTTACCTAACTAGGGGTGGTCATAACTGTACATAAGACATAATTCCAAAAATGTATATCTCAAAAACTATATGCTTTTGGAGAATAATATTTTGTAATCGAACTAATAAATCGAGTACCCCTAAAAAGTTTGAACATTCAAATCAATTGTAGTTTTTTTTTATTATAGAATAAGGGTGACAAACGAGCACACAGTCCACCTGATGGTAAGTGGTTTCTGGGGCCCATAGACATCTACATCTATCCTCTATTACATACAAATCAATGAGTGAGGACTAAGATGGAATGCCTCATTTCCAGTAAAAAGGGTCTCCGGTTCTCTTCACTCACCATACGAAACGCAGCAGCATTAAGCTGCTATTTTACGCTGGTATTATGTGAGAGCGTGGTCCTTTCCCGGTTGAGCCGACACATTTGTACTACAACTATACTATTAATATAGCTGCAGCATGGCTCTCAATGATATAAATAACGATAAAACTACGAAATACTATAGAAATTGATTCACTTACCTTGTAACTGTTTAATGAATAGGCTTTTTGAATTGTTTTCTTTCATAATTTTTTTTAACAGGAGACCAGACGCAGACAGCAAGTGGAGGCAGCGGAAAAGAGACGTGCCGAAGAAGCTGCACGCGGGGTGAAAGACCCAGAGAAAGTTAAGAGAATGCAGCAGCGAGCTGAAGAAATGGAGCGCAGGGAGCAGGAGTTGCAGAAAGATGGAGGGACAACACTAAAGGTAAGGAAACGGTGACCGTACCTGTGTAGTCCGCGAACTGCCTCAAACTAAAGGTTTTCTTTAATGCTGTACAAGTATAACTGGCGTAACAATGTTAATTTAGAATATAAAATTGCGTTTTGTTTCTCTCATGAATTTAAAAATGATTCCCATATCATTTGAAGATGTCGGACATCATAGCAGACCGCTTATATACAGAATCTCTAATAATAACTGTTAGATATTCCTTTTTAGGGTTCCGTACCTAAAGGGTAACCAACACGACCCTATTACTAAGCCTCCGCTGTCTGTCCGTCTGTCTGTCAGTGGGCTGTGTCTTATGATCCGTAATGGGTAGACAGTTGAAATTTTCACACAATGTTTATTTTTATTGTCGCTATAACAACAAGTAATAAAAAAAAATAAAAATTAAAGGGGGCTCCCCTACTAGAAACGTGTTTTACGATGGTATGGAACCCGTCAAGCGCGAGTCCGACTCTCAATTAGCCGGATATTTTATTTAAGACGTCGAGTCCCGCTGGGTTTCTTGCTGGTTCTTCCCAGGACAGAGGTTTATTTTCGAACCAGTGGTAATTAGACAAAAGAGTGACTTTCAATAAGTATTATTTATAATCTATATTGAATAAAAAAGTTTCTGTTTCTGTTACGACCCATTATTCTGTAAATGTATACAAGACGATAATGTTAAATTCCCAATACTGTCAGAAGTTATCTATGACGCTGGACATAATATCTACCTAATAATAGTACCAAACCCGTACACACACAAATTACTTACGATAGTAATCACTTGTTGTAAGTAATTTGTATCCTGAAGTAACACATCCAGTAATATTAAAGGTAGTACAGAAACATAATTTTTCATCAACCTAAAAAAAGGCAAATCCTCTCAAAACGGGGCACCCTAAGTCCAGCGCTGAACTTTAATAAGTTGTAATGCTAGCATGGATGGAAATATATTGAATTTTTTTAAAGCTTATTATAAGCGACTGCTTGACCGCAATCTCACCTGGTGGTAAGAGGTTTCTTTGTCAAAATTGACATAAAAGTAAGTAAGTAACTCTCAGGTTTTAAACATTGCCTCTATATGAAGAATACGGATACGGCTATATTTATTATCTGTGTTTTTTTTTTCAGTGGACGGCTGACTGAGACGAGGTGCAAGGCGAGAGTGGGAGCAAACAAACGAAAAGTGACAAATACAAATATAAAAATTGATATTTTGATATTGAAATAGCCACTTTACATTTTCTCACAAAATATCACATCTTCGAAAATAAATACCCTTTTTTTTTAAAATGTACTACCTTATATTGATAGGTCGCTGTAATCAATATTTAAATATTATTCATTTAAAAATACTTAACATAATATATTCTATTGCTGTTTATAGTATTTAAAATGTTCGTGATCACTTAATATTACATGGAATGATAAATAAGTTATTTCTCAACTGGATAACTTAGAGAATATTATTTTTTATGTTACTTATTTTTTTTTGATTTGGCATTATATATATATCCTTTGCCTGTTTTCACTTCAGTAAAAGACGCGCGGTAAAATACCGTAAATAATAGCTTTAACAGTGTTCTCGTCTGAGGATGACGACTTGTATATTTATTATCATGACTATCGTATTAGAAATATGTAAGCAAATATAAAAATAAACATAATATTTTCGTCGATATACGAGTTGTTAAAAATGGTTTTAATTTGATATGGATATCAATTTCCTCAAACCTTTCCATTACATTTTTCTAAACCACCTTATCTAATATTAAAATATAAGTTAATTGTTCATATTTTTTTATTTGCTTAGGAGCTTAAGAAAAAATACATTGGTCGTATATTCTACATTAATACAAGTCTTATAGTCGTGGACTAGTCTTATAATATTTTTTTAACGATTTAATATAAAGAAATTAGTTTTATGTATATTTGTTACTATAATTTGATATTGCTTAAGTTATATTGAATAATGTTACAAAGAAATTTAATTTTCTATGTTTAATAAAAGTTTGTCAATCCCTTCCTTACCTGGATGGAACATTTTATTCTACTACTAGCTGAAACCCGCGACTTCGTCCGCGTTGCTTGATATATTATCACTGAACACGTAGTGCTTATAAAAATCGTTGTTTCTTAAAACTTTAATAACTTTATATTAAATGAAGATAAGGACCAAGTGTCTAAGAAATAAAACTTAAAAAACCTAGTTGAAATTCATCCAGTAGTTTTTCCGTGATGCGCGTACAAGTGCAAACCTCTATCATTTTATTTATGTAGATAATACGGCTGCTTTTAAGAAGTACATATATTGCTACAGCTGCTATAGAGGAGTTAGCCAAGTCGACTTTTACGATCTTTAACGCGAATAGAAAACTCTAAAATCAAAGCAAAGTTACAGCTTATCTACGTCCCACTGCTAGGCATAGGATTTATCAGACATGCAGCTTTCCTCCCAACGTGTTCTTGCACCATTGGGCATGTACAAAATCAGCACTTAAAATTGCATTTAACACGATCGAAGAACACTATAAAATAAATGAAGCCTACGTTGAAATAACATGTCTTAACGACGTAACGCTGAGGTATACCATTCCCATTTTTTATAGTTTCCCATTAGCGTCAACGATTGCATAAAGTCTATTTGGCTAACCACGCTGCGGAATTCCTTCTCCGTTTCTTCTCCAATCACAGGTACCTTATTTTAATACTGTAGTAGATGCTATATTAAAAAAAAGAGGTTTGACTAAATCATTTTAGTTTCTTATGTCAAAACAAGAAAATTTCACTTCACTCGATTTATAAATTGTATGTTCATTTCAGAAATAAAAGCGACTAAACGCATTATGATTATGTTTAGTGTGGCTATGAAGGTAGACACTTATATATACATAATATATAAACATATTTTAGACAACTTTTGTAGTCGTAGAATATTTCATGTTGAACTTCTTATATTAATATTTCTATATCTTTGTATCATATATAGGGACCTATGAACGATATTAAATGTGTTCATTACATTGAAGGTTATGTATGTATAAGCCGTCATAGCGCAGAAGTTGAACATAAGGTGTTATGGGGTAGTAAGTGGGACGCGGAGCGGGCGTGCGTATCGTTCGCAAGCTCTGATTGGCTCTCCAGTCGCATTCCGTCACCACCATACGTGATATGTGCGCGACAGTACCCATGCGCAGCTATACCCTCCACGTTTCGTTCAGCGCTAGACTTGCGTGCCGCGACTTGTAATATAAAATGTCTGAAGGCGTATATAGTTAATGATTTCTTATATTTAACACTACACATTTAAATAAAATTAGTTGTTACGGATTCTATCGCGTATAATAACTTATTTTATATTTCCGACGTTTCGAGCACTTTACAGCATCCATGGTCACGGGGGGTACTGAGGTGTTCGAAGTCCCAATATCACAGTTAACCACGGCTACCTCTAGATTAAAATAACTAATTTTTGATCCGATCTACGCAATATGAAAGTTAATATTATCGCCATAGAATTCTTAAAAACTAGTTTAATTTAAAAGCGTATAGACTTAGCTATGTCATCAATCAAATATAATTAGATGTTACTTATAAAAATATTTACAATGGAGATTTTGGAACAATCACTTTGTGCTTTGAAGAAAAAATGTATCCGATATTTTAACTTGTTATAAAGTCCGTTGAATATATACACACGACTCATACAACCTTTCCGACACTAAATACTCTTTAATTATATGTTATACGTGTTCCATTTGTTTGTTTTGTTACGTCATAAATATGTTCAACCAATGGTGTAGCGTTTATTTTGGTTCGAGTATTTTTGATATATCGAAATTTACTATATCTAAAAGATTCAATGATAAATGAGTAATTCCGCAATAACCTAGAATGGATATTGAAATTATAAAAATATTTTTATAGATTTATAATGAAACACTTATAATGGAACACATGTTCAATATACCTACAGTCAGTTCTATATTAAAATGTTGGACGATTATTATGTACAGGCTGTTATTTAAATTTCCTCTATATATTTAGTGTAAGGAAATAAAATAATTATTATGTATACTGCAAATGAAACGTCGATTTACAGTTTAAATTATCCGTTGACCAAGTGATGTTTAGTTAAAATAATATATGTTTTACTTCTTTTTTACTAATACGAGATATATCCAAAACCGTTTAAATATTTATACACAATATCACAGTTTAAAGAGCTAACAGTTGTGAAACGCTTTGTGTTGTCATGAAATTGGGAATAAAATAATTTTGGATATTATATACTCATTATCATTTATTAACAGTATGTATATAGTTATAAATTAAAAACATTTATTGAACGAGATCATTTTTATTACTTACAAGAGAAATACATTTACAAGTGTTGCACTGCCAAATATTTTCGTGACACTTTATTTTTATAGATGTTTTCAGTTTTCGATTGTCAAATTTAATTATGTAGTGCATTCGCATTCGGATGAACAACTTTGACGGAAATATGATCGTCATTTGAAATCATCTTTACTTAATAAAACTATAACTATTAATAGTAATTCAGCATTATAGATATTATATTTTTCAAAAAAGCACTTAATATTACTTAAATAATATAAACCACGCTCCACTAAGTATGCTGTACAATTCATGCGGGTACAATACATGCGGTTGACGCATGTATTGTACAGCATACTTAGTGGAGTGCGCTGGCACACGGTCGCGCCGCCCCCTCCCCGCAAGACCCGCTCGCCGTCGCTCTGAACAAGTACATTCGTTTATCAGCTGTTAGACTCTTTTTAAACTGTGATAATATATTGGAATGTTTGTCATAAAACAAAAGTTGTTAAATTAGTTAAGAAATTGTTTATTTTTTTTAATTAATTACAGTTTTCTATATTTATAATAACAAAACAATACTTCATTTAAAAAGACTGCGTAGTAAGTGTACTAAGGATTTATTTTTCATTTTTTTTTTATAAAAGACATCCAACTGTGCATTTATGTATTCTATCGAAATTTTAAAATGAATGTTAGGGGTGTAAGTACTAATTAAACATAAGTTAACCAGAAGTAGGGGCACCAGTTCGCAAAAATCTTAATACATTTAGCTACACTGCTAAAGCACGGTCGCGGAGCAGGAATTATTTTATTGCTTGGCATTTTTAAACTTTATTCCCCCCACAAAAAGTTTTATATCTATTGCAACTAAGATAGTTTTAGGACCTTTTGAACAGTATTTGTGATTTGAAAACAGGGTTTATCCTCCAGCGATTAAAGTTCACATTTGTATGAATTGCAATAATTTGAAATTTTTCCTGCTCCGTGGTCACGCCATAGTCATAAACATGAACAAGTTTCCCTACGGACCAACTATACTTTACTATGTAAATAAAAATAATTTTTAGTCTTGCTCAAAACTCAACTTCAACTACACTTATATGCCTGTTGTATGATTAAAGCCTTTGTCTCTAAAAAGTGAATACAAAAGTAGTCTCTTCAATGGTGTTTAAGTACCTATTTATGTTGCACGCGTTAATAAGTAAGATTTTATAATGTACTATTTGTTGTATTAAATGTTGCATGTAATTTGTGGTTTTATTGAACAACCTGTGGTTATTACTATAGTTGAAAATCCTGTAGTAACTTTAGCGCTTCTAGTAATTAAGTATGATAAATATCTAATTTGGCATACATTAAAATCACCAATACAACCCTCTAAGTTCGTATAGTCCCATTGTATGGCTATTTCCAATAAAACTCATTCAAAGGGATTATATGAATTTAGAGGGTTGTATTGGTGATTTTAATGATAATAATTCTGTAAACACATACTCGTTACGGTCGCGAATCATATTTTATTAAACATATAACCTGACCCTGACCTGCAAATTCCAAAAAGTGTAAGTAAATTTGAATTTCGCGGTACACCCTGAAGCTTTCACCTTAATTACCGGCTCGAATCGTCGACGACCGAGTCCTTTCCGATCAGCTCGATTCATTGGCACTGCGAAGAGATGTTGCATCCCTTTGCATTTTCTTTCGCATTTACCACGGGGAGTGCTCTGAGAAATTGTTCGGATTAGTCCCAGCCGCCAAATTTCACGAACGCACATCGCGGCAGATCTCCCGATACCATCCACACCATCTGGATGATTGGCGTTCCACCACTGTGCGATTTAGAAGATGTTTTCTTCCTCGCTCGACTTCCTTGTAGAATCGATTCCCATCAGCGATTTTTCCGGACCGATACGACTTAGGGAGCTTCAAGAAAAGAGCTTACTCTTTTTTAAAAGGCCGGCAACGCATCTGCAATTCTTCTGGTTCCCCTGGTGTTGCAGTTGTTCATGCGCGGCGGTAGTCACTTACCATCAGGTGAGCCGCATGCTCGTTTGCTCCTCTCTTCTCTCTCTTTCTCCTATAAAAAAATTACTAGACGCGCGCGGTGCACCCTGCAGACAGAAAGACGATGCTTGCGGACTCATGACAGCGTCAATTACCAATTCGACTGCCCAGGATTTTTTTTATAGAGGTAAGGTTAAAGCGTTTCCCACACGCAAGCGGCTTGCGGTGGCAGCTAACCCCGAACCGCGGTTGTAGTGGCGGTCTGAAGCTCCATTCGCTGTGGTGTTTGTGCTACGATCGGACGTCAGTCAACACGGCTAACCGTGACGATGTCTTTTTATTCTTATTATATTTAGCTATATTATCCCATATTTTGTTTTTATTCTTAATGCTTTTGTAATCAAGGTGTGAAGTGTCATAAACTACTGAATAATTGTGCACTGTTTCTATTAAAATCTCTGTATTTAATGCTATTTTACATGTGACACACGCGGCCTATTGTAAAACTTTGCAAGTGACCGCGCTGTGGCCACCGGCCATCGATAGAGGCCGCACCTTCGCTAACACGCGAGGGGGCAGGGCATGCGGCCGCGGCCAGCCGCTGGCAGGTCGCGACATGGCCGCACGTGTTTCCAGACTCATTGACATTGCAACCGAATACAACTGGCCGCCACCCCATGCCGCTTGTGTGTGGGAGACGCTTTAAGCGTACACCACCGTATGCCACCGCGTGTGTTAGTGAGTGTGCGGCCTATAGGCGGCTACTCACTTGCCTGCCGCAGGGGCAATCTAGGGTGTAGGAGTGGGGATGACCATTAATTGCCTCCTTAATTGTGATGTGTGTAGTCAAGCAGGGGCAATTTTTTAAGTCGGCCCTGCGGCAGGGCGGCAGGGGCGCAAGACCTTCCTTGCTTCCTAGATCGGCCCTGCCTCTGTCGCGGGTGTAGCGCAATTGGGTCAATTTCAATCAGTCTGTTCGCGCGGAGCACATGTGTGAGTACAAGTCACAATGGATACAATAAATAATGTGAAATTTGGACACTGGTGATAGAAATGTATAAAGAGCGCCTTCTTCACCCAGTATCTCCTTTTTGTATTTTTTCAAGTAACATTACTGGGATTTGTTACCGAGTATCGAGGGAGAGTATATAGGTGGCCCTATATACTCTCCCTCGATACTCGGTAAAAAGTATGGGAAAGAAAAAATTCCAATAGTATTAGAATTGCTGAAATATAAAAAATGTCATTAATTAAATAATAATACAAATCTTAGTAATTAAATTTATTAAAACACATCATTAGAAAACTATCCTGGCTATGTAACACTAGTTAAATTATAGTTACTAAGCACTAGTTAGTTAAGTTATATCACAGAATAAATTGGTTATATTAAATTATGACGAGTGAAGTTAGTCATATTTAATTCTCTTTGATAGCCTAAACATAGCGTGGCAGAGCTATGCTGCAGCTTATAAGCACTATATTATGGCTGTAATTATTAATTAATTAGTTGTTTTATTGATAAATGTGACTGTCTGTCTATGGGCTACAGTGTCCATTTACCATCAGGTGGACTGTGCTCATTTGTCAACCTTATTCTGTATAAAAAAGAGCCAAGGCTGTATATACCGATTCGTTGATATTTCGATACAACTGACGACATTCTCAACGCGTGCGTCCAGCGAGACGTACACCAACGTACACTCAACGCCGTCTTAGGCCATACCGGGGCCCTTGGGCATACACAAGAATTTGGGGCCCTGTTATACTTATTATACTCTTTGAGCCCTGTTGAAAAGTAAAAAAAGTGAATGACAAAATAATTTTTCTGCTATATGATCTTATATTTATTATAATTAATTGATATTAATTACTTAAGTATGTTGGTGTTTTGAAAAGGCCGTGTAGTGGCGGTCAAGAATATCCACTACCCCATATCCTCCCGTGGGTGTCGTAAAAGGCGACAAAAGGAAACAGGCAGGAGATGGGCAGCAGCATTTTCCTGGTAACGGCATAAATACAATAAAAAAACTGCGGTTGCCAACCCGCTCGCCAAGCGTGGCAACTATGGCAATATACCCCCCCATGAGCAATGACAATAATAAACGGCCCCCAGTCCCCGGCGGCCCCGCTATTCCTGGCTACGGTGGCGACCATGGTAACGGTGGGGCAGGGGGTGCTAAGAATCTCCGGTGGAGGTTCGGTTGCCACCTTAGACGACTCGACCTGGCAACGTACAACGCACGCACCCTGAGGACTGACGAGAAGATCGTGGAGCTGGAAGAAGAGATAGACAAGTTGCGCTGGCATATTATAGGATTATCCGAAGAGAGGGGGAGGACACGGTAATCCTCGAATCCGGCAACTTGCTCTATCACCGGGAGGGCGACCATCTGTGGCCAAGGAGGTGTCGGATTTATCGTCCACAAGTCTCTCGTTAACAACGTTGTAAAGATCTGGAGTATGTCGACAAGGGTTGCGTACCTTATACTCAGAATCACCAAACGGTATTCGCTGAAGGTCATACAGGTTTACGCACCAACCTCGGCACACCCCGATGAGGAGGTGGAGGAAATGTATGAGGATATCTCTAGAGCCATGCATTCCTCCAAAACCCAATATACGGTGTTAATGGGAGACTTCGATGCAAAACTAGGCACAAGAGAGAACGGTGAGCTGAAAGTAGGGAAATTTGGAATAGGGCAACGGAACCCAAGGGGCCAGCAGCTGGCCGACTTCATGGAGAAAGAGGGACTCTTTATGATTAACTCTTTCTTCAAGAAGCGGCCCCACAGGAAGTGGACCTGGTCGAGCCCCGACGGTTCGACAAAAAATGAGATTGACTTCATTATGACGACCAGACGACAACTGTTCAGTGATGTCTCAGTGATCGCGAGGGTGAAAACCGGCAGCGATCACCGAATGGTTAGAGGCACACTGAACCTAAATGTTAAGTTGGAGAGGTCTCGTCTGATGAAGTCAACGCTCCGTCCCCCTCGTGCTCTAATCCAAAGTCCCGAAACCTTTCAGCTCAAGTTACAAAACCGATTTCAGTGCCTAGAAGACTGCAATGAAGTGGACGATATGAATGACAAGCTCGTGGAAACTGTCCATGCGGTCGGAGCTAAGTTCTGCAAGACCCGCCGCAGAAGAACACAAAAACTCTCCGATCACACTCTTAATCTCATGGCTGTTAAACGGGAGATGAGGCTACATTCTTCAACAGATTTGACAGCATACAGGCAACTGAACAGACAGATCTCCAAATGCATGCGGCGAGACTTACGCAACTTCAATACAGCTCGTGTTGAAGAAGCGATCGAGCGGAACCAAGGCTCCAAAGTCTTTGCCAGAGATCTGTCTGTCAGAAAGAGCCAACTGTCAAAGCTGAAGACCGAATGTGGCAGCATCGTTTCCGGGGCACCTGAGATTTTGAGTGAGATTGAGAGGTTCTATGGGCAGCTGTACACGTCATCGTTGGAGCCACACGCAAGTGTGAGTAACGATCCAAGAGCGAGTCTTATTCGACACTATTCCGAAGATATCCCGGACGTCAGTCTGAGCGAGATTAGAATGGCTCTCCAGCACCTTAAAAACGGCAAGGCCCCAGGCGAGGATGGAATTACAGCGGAGCTTCTGAAAGCGGGTGGAAGACCGGTACTTGAAGTCCTTCAGAAGCTCTTTAATTCCGTCCTCCATGGTGGCATTACACCGGAGGCGTGGAGCAGAAGTGCGGTGGTCTTGTTCTTCAAGAAAGGTGACAACGCTCTCTTGAAGAACTACAGACCGATTTCCGTATTCAATAATCAATCTACAATCTTTGCTTTAATAGTGGCCGATTCCCCATAACATTTAAAAGAGCATTAGTAACCCCCATACATAAAAGTGGAAGTAACCGATTGTGTATTGAAGTGTTTGTACAGTAGAGCTACGATGGCTATCCGAGTACAGAACCAGAGTACGAAACCTATCCAATTGCAGAGAGGTGTAAGACAGGGTGACGTTATATCCCCGAAACTCTTCACCGCTGCATTGGAAGACGTTTTCAAGCTTCTGGACTGGAAAGGATACGGAATTAACATCAATGGCGGGTACATCACTCACCTTCGAATTGCCGACGATATAGTAGTCCTCATGGCAGAATCGCTGGAGGAGCTAAGCACTATGCTCAATGACCTCAATAGTGTCTCCCAACGGATAGGTCTTAAGATGAACATGGACAAAACAAAGATTATGTTTAATGTCCATGTCACACCTATGCCGGTAGTTGTTGGGAGCACTAAGCTCGAAGTTGTTGACGAGTATGTTTACCTGGGACAAATAGTCCGACTAGGTAAGTCCAACTTCGACCGAGAGGTCAATCGACGGATTCAACTCGGCTGGGCAGCGTTCGGGAAGCTACGACACATCTTCTCGTCAGAAATACCTCAAAACCTTAAAACAAAATTGTACAACCAGTGCGTGTTGCCAGTGATGACTTACGGAACTGAGACGTGGTCCTTCACTGCTGGCCGTATGAGGAAGCTCAAGGTCGCTCAGCGAGCTATGGAGAGGGCTATGCTCGGAGTTTCTCTGCGTGATAAACTTAGGAATAAGGATATCCGCAGTAGAACCAGAGTAACCGACATAGCCCAACGGATTAGTAAGCTGAAGTGGCAGTGGGCCGGCCATATAGCTCGAAGAACCGACAACCGATGGGGAAGAAAGGTTCTCGAGTGGCAGCCTCGTACCGGTAGGCGAAGTGTAGGGTGTCCCCTCACAAGATGGAGTGACGACCTGGTAAGACATGCAGGAAGTCGATGGATGCAGGTGGCTCGGGACCGTGCTTTGTGGCATTCCTTGGGGGAGGCCTATGTTCAGCAGTGGACTTGTGAAGGGCTGTAATGATGATGATGACGACAATGGTTTCTTTCGGGATTTCTCTTGTGCAAAATCTTCTATTATATCTTCAAAGTCTATTTTTTGAAGGATATCACTTTATATACACATAATTATTGACTAATTTGTTAGTCGTTCTTGTAACACAGTTATTCGTAATTCATTTTTTATTCTCTTTAGTTGTGAATATGAGCGCTCTCCAATACAATTGGTAACCATTAAGCAATGGAACAGTTTCTTCTAATTTATAAGCCTTTATTAGTTTATATAACTCAGCCTACACACACAACACACACTAGCAACAGATTAATTTGCTATGTTCTTTAATTAATGCCCTAAATAAAAACATTCTGATTTGAGCTCATATGCATTTATGTCTTCATGATAGAATTCTTCAAATTCTTTGCATTTTTTGTCAACTCATCAGAATCGATTGTTATTAATTGATAAAGAAAACTAAAACGATTGTAAATTTAATGTATCGATTTCAAGGAATAAACGTATCTACACGAAATTTTTCTTTGCTATTTAAATGTACAGTCTCAGAAAATCCTTCAAAAAGGTAACGCGTGTGCTGCGAATTCTTTTTCTTTCAGACTTATCTTTATAATCAGTATTTGGATTTTTTCTTCGATCGATTCGTACTGATGAAAATTATTGCGTGTGTTATTGACATAATTGATCAGAGATGCGTAAAGTTTTGTTGCAACGTCCATGGTCATAGTGCTATTCTGTAATCTTAAGTTGGTTTTGATCATAATTTCAAAAAAAGAAATCATTCCATATCTACCTTAAAAGTATAGTATTCAGTTTCTCCATTTTTTTGCTCGGCTTTGGGCTTCGTTTCTTGTTTCTCTTGGCTGATTGATGTCACTTACAGTTGAGGACAAAGGACAAAGCTTCAGAAAAAAATATCATAGCTTTCAAAAAAGTTTAAAATGATATCTGCTATACATCTGAACAATGTTTATCCATAGGCAAAAACTGCAAAAATCTCTCAATGGGTTCTCCGTCTTTTACGTATCTAACGATGAAGGTTAGTTTACAATTGTTATTAAAACTCGCTGTACCATTAAATTAATAAACTCATTGCAAATATTTGCAGACAAATATGATGTAGGTTCTTCCTTTTCCACGATTTCCGCAGTTTCGTATATGATCAGCAAGAATAGGATCAAATTCACTAATCAATTCTAGGCATCCTAAATAATTCCCGTTATTTTGAAACCCCAATATCTCATTTTTTTTTTATTTACCCATCTTAAGCTAGGGTCCCACGGCCTGTTTTGTCACAGATCAGACCGCGCCAGGCCGGACAACAGGCCGTGGGAACCATCGCATCCGATGAGGCCTGTGGTGGCCTGTGGGCGCCTGTCCGATCCATCGGGAGTCGGTAAGATCAAAGGCGCGGCGCGGCGCGGCGCGACGGCGCCTGTCGCGGCCTGTACGGGCGCGTCTGCGTCGCTTGCAATCGTTCATTTCAACTGCGGTGGCGCTTGCGCGTACATGCTCATGATGGAATGGACGAATGGAGCTTATATTCGAGTTTTTAACTCTTTACGAAAATGAACCAACGCTTTGGAATATTTCGTCGCCTCAACATAAAAACAAGAACGGCTTTTGTTGAATGACGACACCCACCAGAGTCGTTTCCTCTGCTTTCTTTTTGCTTGGTTTATCAAACGTTCACCACTGAATAAAACCACAGCGGCTGCACACGCAGCCATGCGCTCCGTATCACTTCACATGTTGGAATGTCAGTCGACAGGCCGCACCAGGCCGGCACACGCCGTGGGAACGCTTAGTACGGGCCGCGACAGGCCCATACAGGCGGGACAACGCCTGGCGTGGCCTGTCGCCTGGCAGGCCGTGGGACCCTAGCTTAACGATCGTTCATTCAAAATGTCTGGCAACATTGCTGCCGTCTATTTAATGCTACTCATAGCATTAAATAGACGGCAGCAATAGCAGTACACCGATTTCTTCGACGGTGAATATAGGAGCCATTTTCTTTCTAAAGACTCACCATTTATGAATTTATGGGTAAAAATATTTATAAGTACTTCACTGTATAAGTTTGACCTTTCAGGAAATCTCCCAATCAAACACAATGTCGACTTCTATGTAGTGCATTGTATAGACTCTGCAAAGACGAATTTGCAATGTAGATACTTTTTAGATATTTTTTATAATTATTAAAATATTCACTGTTTAGTAAAAGATTAAAAAAACTGTTCTGATGTTCGATTAAAATTCGCTAAGCTACTACCTATATTCATGTATTTTCCTATTATCAATTTAACCAACAATATTAATTTAGCTGTTATTATATAAATACATAGATTGCCGGAAATTAAATAATCCAGGCTATGAGTAAGGCGATTGTACAGCTCGAAAAAAACGTTTAAATGGTGGCGAAACGTGGAACTACATACTTTCTACATAAGAAATCTGTCGATGCCACTTTTTCTGTCAAACTCGGCAATGTGGGGCTTGTCCCTACTCAGGGTTTCAGAAAGTCACTAACAACGCCCCCATGTGCTCTTGTGTCGGGTTATATTTTCCTAAAATAGAAAAAAGATTGTATAGTGTAAACGAATATATCGGCCTTTCGGGGACCCCGTGACGTGGGGGCCCTGGGCACGGGCCCCGTGTGCCCTTATGCTAAAGACGGTACTGCGTACACTCTCATACTGAACCATAGATTACTGTATACATACTAGAGAACTGTACTGAACGGCAGGCACATGTGTAGACACAGTTCAGATATTGCCCCGATCCAGTGGCGTAGCGTGCCTTAGATGGGCCCTGTATCAAAATTTGTTGGGGGCCCCAATGAAGAGTAAAGATTTCACAAAGGGAACAAAAACACTCGAATTGAGTTAAAATTATTATATACCTATTGATTATAAGTTATTACTTACAATTAATACTTCTAGGAACTAAGCTAGCCAAACAATACTAACATAGCTGAAGACGATTCGGCGGCATTCATAGCTGAAGACGTTTCAGTTTTTTTAAATGATTTGCTTCTATAGATAATAGTGATAGCCTTTCCTGTCCCGTAGAAGTCCTTGGAATTTTTGGTTACACACGTTCGGGTTCGGGGCCCCTGTAGCCCGGGGGCCCCGTATCATTGATACGGCTGATACGGCGGTAGCGACGCCCCTGCCCCGATCGCTGTACAGTGTACACCCTAGATTGCCCCTGCGGCAGGCAAGAGTAGAAACTAGTGAGTCAAACGTGGACTTACTGGGTCACCTGCCCTATAGTCCCGACCGCATCCGAATCGCACCTTGCGATTTTTATTTATTTCCGAAAATAAAAGAAAAACTTCTAGGAAAACATTTTATGGGCGCCGAGGAAGCAGTGGCTGCATTTCAAAATGCCGTCGAAGAGACCCCTTTTTTATAGGATAAGGGTGCCAAACGAGCACACAGTCCACCTGATGGTAAGTGGTTGCTGCGGCCCATAGACATCTACATCTATCCTCTATTACAAATCAAAATGTAGATGCGTTGTCACCCGTGAGGACTAAGATAGAATGCCTCATTTCCAGCAAAAAGGGCCTCCGGCCACCTGCACTCACCAAGCGAAACGCAGAGGTAAACCTCTACTTCACGCTGGTTTTCTGTGAGGTCGTGGTACCACCCCGGATCAAGCCGGCCCATCCGTGCGACAGCAAAAGCTGCCGCGTGCAAAGTGCTTTTCTCAGGGATTCCATCGGATGCAGAGATGTATTGATGTAAATGGACACTATTTTGAAAAGATATAATAAAACCAATAGCTTGCTACTTTGTTTGCGATTTTGATTTTCTAAGAACTTTCAGTGTCACCCTCGTCATTACTGTAATTGAATTAAAAGCCGTTGTACTGAAATAATTAAATAAATAAGTAGGTTAAGTAATAGTATACTCATGCAGCCCCGGCGGTGAAATGTTACAAGAAAACGCGACCTTTTTTTAATTACCGTACTAAATTTATCCACTACGTTTATAAAAAAGTTTTACTTCAATAACTGGTCCAGAACGACGCACTTCACAGTAACGGGTTGCTCTAATTTTGAGATGGTATTGGTAATGGTAGTGGTCTGGGTGGTAGAGCCACGCTGCAGCTATATTATGGTTGTAGAACACATGGGCCGACTGAACCGGGAAAGGACTACGCTCTCATAGAATACCAGCGTAAAATACCGGCTTAATGCTGCTGTGTTTCATTTGGTGAGTGTAGAGAACCGGAGACCCTTTTTATTGAAACGAGGTATTTCATCTTAGTCCTCAGGGGTGACAACGCATCTACATTTCGATTCTTAATTGAGGATAAATGTAGATGGTTATGGGCCACATCAGGTGGACTGTGTGGTCGTTTATCCCCCTTATTCTATATACTTAAAAAAATTATGAAGTAGAAAAGCCATAGACTAGGTAAGTATATTATAATTGCTACGTTTAAGGATAAGCCGGCAAGTTTTGGCAAATTTCACACATCCTCAAAATATATTTCATTCCTCAGAGATACCATCTGCATGATCGCTCAGTGGTGGACCGCCAGTCTACCACTGAGTGATTTAGAAAAAGTTGTTTTCCTCGCACAACTTCCTTGTGGAATCGACTACCACCAGAGATGTTTCCGGTCCGATACGACTCTATGGGCGGCGGTAGTCACTTATCATCAGGAGATCCTCGTTTAGCAGACTATAAAAAAAGACAATCGTAATGCAAACTACAAAAAAGGACACGCAGGAACATCCGATATATTCAAAGTATTTAAATCGAAATTTTAAATGAAAAAGTATTTTTACTATAATAACTTCAATTTTAATCCTTAATTTCTTACGATTAAATTAAGTTGTTTGTTTACAAGGTGTATAATAATTGTTGACAAAGTGTATTAAAATATATTGAAAACAATAACCATTCATAACATTATCTAATGTTTTATTTTAAATACCCTAGTCAAACATCGCACTTGTAAATGAAGACTAATACCTAATTAATTTTCTGCTCACCAGATGTCGCTAGTTGACACTGAGGTAATGTTTTTTGTTACACAATGTAATTAAATTGAGAAGTTGTTTTTTTAATAAAAGTTTATCAGTTTCTAGAGTATTATATAAATACACAAAACAATGCGTCAGTGATTTGCTCTTTAATTTTTTGCACATTTTTAACTTTTTTATATTTTTCTACTTTTATGAATATCTGTGGTTTGCTTTATTTTTAATCCCATTAATGTAAAATATAGCTAATAGTATAGAAAGAAACATTAACCTTCACATTTTTCGAAAAAATAAACTTCCCCGTACTGAAATCTGTCAAATGTTATACCTCACTTTTAAGTGGCAGAAAAAGTCGTGCCCCCATTGTCGTAAGAGGCGACAAAGGGAAGCAGACCAGAAGATGAGCAGCAGTGTCTTCCGAATAACAACTAAAAATAAAAAAAACTGCGGTTGCCAACCCACTTGCCAAGCGTGGCAGCTATGCCGAATGTCCCCCTATGAGGTAATCAACGGGGAGTACTATTAGGTTCAGCAGTGAACTGGGGCTGTAACGGTGACGGTAGTCAAACAGCGTACATACAATAAGTTAAAATTAAAAATAATGTACAACCGACTTCAATATAAATTATTAAGAATAACTCAAAAACTATTGGTGAAACCTTGATCAAATTTGTATGGGACTACATGTGAAGGACCAGATTTCAAATGAAAAAAGAATTACCGAAATCGGTTCACCCAGAAAAAAGTTATGAGGTAACACACATAAAAAAACATACATTCGAATAGAGTACCGTCTCCTGTTTGAAGTCGGTAGAAAATACAGACAGAGTTTGACGTGCTATTATAGTTACAGTGTCGTACATAATATACATTCAACTATCTGCTATCTCCTTAAGGGCGCGTTCCCACGACACGCACCCGCTACGCGCACGCCAAGCGCGTCAGCACCCGCGTCTAACTCGCTTTGAAATTTGTTGCATATAATTTGAGTCTTATGAGAAGTAAATAAACCTGAAATTGCATTTATCGACGTTCAACCGCACACGCCTCGCCCACGCCACGCGCCCGCCACGCATTCGCCACGCGCCCGACACGCGTGGCGTAGGCGTGGCGTGCGCGTAGCGGGTGCGTGTCGTCGGAACGCGCCCTTATTCATATAATTTAAAGTCTAATCTTTTTCTTTATCAGCTTCCACTCTTTTTTAAATCATATGCTGCTGTCACGACCTTCAAATGAATTTATACGATCATTTTGTTGAGCTTAAGAGTTTGAAACTTTTGAAATAAGTCTATAAGAAAGATGATGTCGATTCGAAACGTAGATACCGCTTTAATGATAGATCTACCCCATAAAACATTAATAGAACCACTCAACAAAAGACACCCAAAGAGACTCGTTCGTGCGGTAGCGTGAAATTGGATCGTGCGTAATGTGTATATCTGATTTTCTATCTGATCTTTATCAGATTAGGAGTCATTCCAGACAGGAGTAGGCCCACTGCTGTGTGTCCGTTGCAGAGGTAAGAGAGCGAGTTTTTAATTTTGACGGTACATGAGATGATATATTTTGTTAATGAAAGTTAGCATACGGCTACTATACAAAGATGAACATTATGTTAAATCATTATCTACATTTTAGTCCTTTGCAGGTGCAGCCTTAAGTTCCACAGGTGTTTCGCCCATCACCCGCTTTTCTGCCTTGTTCATGAAGACAACGGTGGTGATGGTGATCAGTAAAGAAAGCAGTACAAAGGTGGCGCACACGACGCTCATCACATACGGGAATTTCTTGTTCTGCAGTAAACATCTGCCGTTCTCATACCAGTTGCAAGTACCAACTGAAACAAGTAATTGAAGTTGATAACTATGAAATGTTCGCAATTAAATTAACTAGCAAATTATGATTGAAAACAAAGTGCGGTAAAATACCCGGGTACAATTTGATCAGAGTTCAATCAAATTGTACCTGGGTTGCTTGCGTACTGCGAAATTTTACAACGAGTCTGACGTGGTAGAGCCATGCTGCAGCTATATTAATAGTATAGTTGTATTACGAATGGGTCCGCTCGACTGGGGAAGGACCACGCACTCACAGAATACCAGCGTAAAATAGCAGCTTAATGCTGGAACCGGAGACCCATTTTACTGGAATAGAGGCATTCTATCTTAGTCCTCACGGCTGACAACTCATCTGCATTTTAATTCGCAAACGAAGACAGATGTAGATGTTTATGAACCACAGCAACCACTTACCCTCTGGTGGACTGTGTGCTCGTTTGTCACCCTTATTTTATAAAATACGCCGCGGGCACAGCTAGTCTTGAATAAAACTATTATTGGATACGGATTCTATCGCTTTTAATTTTACTTATTTTTCTCGACTTAAGTGTTTGAAGTCCCAATATCCTAGTTAACGAGAACGTTCAGCTTTTTAATTATTACTTTCATTCCGTACTACGCTAAATGAGCTTACTGTATGTTAGTTTTGCAGTGGTATGATTGGGTTAATTTTAGGACTAAAAGTAAACCAAGAAATAAAACTAAATAAAAATAATTAATCGCAATAAAACCCGTATCTATCTAAAAATAGTTAAACGTATTTTATCGTATAACAGTGTAATAGTTGTAGGATATAAGAGATGCAGGAAGTCGATGGATGCAGGTGGTTTACGACCGTGCTTTGTGGCATTCCTTGGGAGAGGTCTATGTTCGGCAGTGGACTTGTGAAGGGCTGTAATGACTAATACTAAAGAACAGTTGAAAACAATTATTTTAATAAATAATAACGGCTCCGTGGCACAGTGGCTTAGCAATGAGTTGCTGCGTTGGGGGGCGCGGGTTCGAATCCCGCACGGAACAAGTATTTGTATGGCCTACAAATAATTGTTCCGGGTCTGGATGTTTGTCCTTGTGAAATTTGTGTTTGTAAACTGCCTCCACGATACAGGAGAAAATCCTAATGTGGGGGTAACGTTTTAAAAAAAAAAAATAAAAAAAAATGTAATAGAGATTTTAATTTAATCTAATGGCTGGATTAGAGCGAGTGCTATAGTACACGCTTATGGACGTCATTGAAGTTCGCTGTCTGCCTGGGTGATGGAACCTCAATATATGTCTGCCATGCAATATATATATATATATATATATATATATATATATATATATATATATATATATATATATATATATATATATATATATATATATATATATATATTAACAGTGGTAGAGCCACGCGGCAGCTTTTGCTGTCACACGGATGGGCCGACTCGAACCGGGGTGGTACCACGACCTCACAGAAAACCAGCGTGAAGTAGAGGTTCACCTCTGCGTTTCGCTTGGTGAGTGCAGGTGGCCGGAGGCCCTTTTTACTGGAAATGAGGCGTTCCATCTTGGTCCTCACGGGTGACAACGCATCTACATTTTGAATTGTAATAGAGGATAGATGTAGATGTCTATGGGCCGCAGCAACCACTTACCATCAGGTGGACTGTGTGCTCGTTTGTCACCCTTATTCTATAAAAAAATATAAATGTAAGTTAAATAATATTATCAACAACGTATATACATTGCAGCTTTATTGAAATACCGTAAATTATAAAGAAAAAATGTACTTGTCAACCTGTCTCCCATGACAGGTTGACAAGTACATTGTACGTACCTCTCGTAGTATGGCTACGTACGTACTACACGTACATTGTACGTACGTGGTAGAGCCATGCTGCAGCTATATTAGTAGTATAATTATAGCACGAATGGGTCGGCTCGACCGGGGAAGGACCACGCTCTCACAGAGTACCGGCGTCAAATAACAGCTTAACACTGCTGTTTCGTATGGTGAGTGTAGAGAACCAGAGACACATTTTACTGGAAACGAGGCATTCGATCTTAGTCCTCATGGGTGACAACGCATCTGCATTTTGATTCGTAAATGAGGATAAATGTAAATGGATAAATGTCTATGGGCCACAGCAACCACTTACCATCAGGTGGACTGTGTGTTCGTTTGTCAGCCTATCCTATAAAAAAAACGACCTTCGAACCGCCATAGGTGTCTGTCAATGTCATTTTTCAGTAACTTTTATTGAATATTTTGAAGCGGCAGACTTTTGACTTACATTCACGTTTTTTTTTCGGTCATTTTGTTACACCTTTCACACTTGAGCGTCTCTATATCAACCGCTGGTCAAGTCCCTATTTCATGAACCTCAGGTATAGGGGGATTAACTGAGAAAAACGTGAAGCTTATTGAAATACCGCAAGTCTGCCGCTCAGTGACTCTTAAACCAGTAAACATGTACCAATTAAACACGATAAAATATGTAAACTTAATTTTATATTATTTTCAATTTCACAAAAGAAATCTCCAATGCCTAAATACTCAAACGCGGCTCAATTTTAAGATGCCGTTAAGTCTAGTGCTGTCTCTATCACTTTAAGTCAAAGAGACTGTGACACCACGAGTCTCAACGACATCTTAAAGTGCTGTCTCTATTACTTTAAGTCAAAGAGACTGTGACACCACGGGACTTAACTACATCTTAAAGTTGTGTAGCCATAAGTGTTTTAATTGTAATGTAACCTAGATCACACCTGGCATTGTTCTTTATTTGTAGATGAAGTTTCATCACTATCGGTGAGCTATTCTGAAGACTAGCCCAGATAGACAGACAGACAGATAAGCAGAAAAAGAATGATCTTCATAGCGTGCAAATAACCCACTGAGATATATATTAAAAGGCAGTTATTATTGTGTAACAGACAGACACTTCAATTTTGTTTATATGTATAGATTTATAGATATGATTTTTTTATAGGATAGGGTGACAAACGAGCACACAGTCCACCTGATGGTAAGTGGTTGCTGCGGCCCATAGACATCTACATCTATCCTCGTTTGCGAATCAAAATGCAGATGCATTGTCACCCGTGAGGACTAAGATGCCTCTTTTCCAGTAAAAAGGGTCTCCGGTTCTCTACACTCACCATACGAAACACAGCAGTGTTAAGCTGCTATTTTACGCTGGTATTCTGTGAGAGCGTGGTCCTTCCCCGGTCAAGTCGACCCATTCGTGCTACAACCATAATATAGCTGCAGCATGGCTCTACCACGTATAAACCTTATTTTCATATCAAAGCACATGCAAACTTTTCTCCTTGTCTCCCTGGGTCGACTAGCCATCTGCGCAGTGCGCAGAACACAATAATAGTGCAACAAGCACAGACGCATATAGGTACTTATATTACATTCGTAATCGAAGATAGATGTAGATGTCTATAGGCCACAGGAACCACTTACCATCAGGTAGACTGTGTGCTCGTTTGTCACCCTTATCCTATAAAAATAATGTAAAACTGTCACATTTCGGTGGTGAAAATACTCACTTTACATATGACAGCAACATGAACCGTTGTCGTTTTTAATTGAATTTGGACTATATTACATTTTATATACTTAGCTTCTTCTTAGCCTTTGATACCGTGCTTATCGAGAACATTTTCATTGTAATGGTAAAAGAATAAATAAAAAAATTAGCTTACCGCTAACCCGAAGGAATAAGAGATGACCGCAACAAAATGCAAAGAGTGCGACGGCGCTACTGATCATGCCGACCAGAACGGACTTGTCGCGGTTGTCCACGGAGCGCAGCATCACCATGCCGTGCGCTTGGAAGGCCAACGCTGAAACAAATATTTCATGTATATCTTTGTACGTGGTGGGGCTAAACTGTAGTGTACTGGGTGCAGTAGGAACGGGTCAGCTCAGCTAGCGAAAGGCCACGCTCGAACAAAGTACTAACGTGAAATACACGGAGTACTAGCGTAGAGAGTTTTTTTATAGGATAAGGGTGACAAACGAGCACACAGTTCACCTGATGGTAAGTGTATGCTGTGGTCTCTAGATTAAAAAATAAAATACAGAGGCGTTGTTACCTCTGAGGTCTAAGAGTTTCCAGTAAAAAGAGTGTCCGGTTCTCTACATTCACTATACGAAACACAGCAGCATTGAGCTGCTATTTTACGCTGGTATTCTGTTAGAGCGTGGTCCTACACCAGTCGAGACGACCCACTGCTACAAACATAATATAGCTGTAGCATGGCTCTATCACGTACAAAAGTTAAGTCTATCAGTATAATTACAGAAAGGTAAGGCATTCTTTCATCATAGATACGTCGACCTGAGGACTATCCTTAGGTGTGACAATGAATCTGTGGTAGATTGAAGTTGGTTGCAGATATCCATGATATGCAATTATCACCATAGGCGCTGTCCTATTGTCATCGCTCGCGTGATGATGCGATGCGATTTCATCATCCGATGAATCCGCCCGCACGATTAGAAATCTTGTGTCCTATTTTGGAGCGATGCGATCACTCTCGAAATGGCTCTTAATGGTGCTTAATGGTGAAATGGTGCACAGTTTTTGCTGCCGAACAATATTTCTTTAATAGTGTGTAACTACAAAAAGAAAACCTACACCACATAATTTACAATATAAAAACAGAAATCAGTGCGGTGAATTTCACAATCAGTATTACGACGTACGGTAAAATGAAGAAGATTTTTTTTAATTAAGTTTTCTTCAAATGTCATCTTACGAATCCATGCAATCGAACCGAAATTTACACAAAATTGCAGGCCGTCGAGCCGAGCGTACTTCGTGGTACTCCTCCCTTGCGTCCGCCCCTTAGTCGCGCAAGTGCCATTAGGACATTCAGTACTGATTAGTATGTTTGATCGGACGATCGTCCGATCTATACGATGCGTCGATAATCGCACGATGAAAATAAGACAATTCGGTCGCATCGCGTGATCGCGCGACCTTCAATAGGACATTCCGCAGATATGAGTATATTTAAACGCACGGTCGAACAATCATTTTCGTCGGACGCACGCTTGATCGCGCGGGCGATAGCAATAGGACGGCGCCACAGACTGTTAGGTCGTTTAACGGCGTAAAATTATAAATAATTAACTCACCAGAACCAGAGAGCATCACTGTATAGAGTAACTCGTGCAGCCCGAATATCCCCCTGCAGGAGTAGTCGCTGCAGGATCCGCTTGTAGCGCGGCCGGTCAATGGAGCGCATGTGCAATTCATGTACACCCTGTAAGTAAGCTAAGCGTAAAGCGGGCGACTTCAAACACAGAACAAACGAGACACAAAGTTAAAGTAATATAGTTTTTTTTTAAATACACAAAGGTAGTTCAGCATTAAAGACCAGATCACATGCCATTTGTGGGTGTTGTAGGAGACGGTTAAAAGAAAGGTCTAGTAGATCTTGTAGCCTTCCATATAGACGGCGATATGAGCATTTCGTATAGATATAGATATAGCCAGGCAACAAAGTTTGAACTTAATGCTTTATCGACTGTCATTTTACACAATTTACTTTTTTTTTTTCGCGTTCGAATATTGATGTTAAAAATGTATTTACTTACATAGAAAGTGCCTTAACTACTTGGAAACAGAGAAGTTAATCAGTGTTTAAATTCACACACACTAACCCCCCCCCCCCCCCCCCCACACACATACACACACTCACACACACACACACACACGTTTGCGGTAATTAGGAAGTTTTCTCTTCCTTGTCAATTATTATTTTTATTTTAAACTTACTAACTTACAGTTTTATTCTACTATATATAACGTACATGAAGGTAATATGGTCACCTTAAGCTTTAAGCTCTGCAATTCCCCTGGTGTTGCAGTTGTTCATGGGCGGCGGTAATCACTTACCATCAGGTGAGCCGTATGCTCGTTTGCCCCTTCTCTTATAGAAAAAAGCTTTTTGTTTTGTACGACTCAGGGTGGAAGTCAGTTTATAGTAGCGGTTAACGCTAACTGCTTCGAATACATAGCTACATAGCTTTGTAATTAAACATGTACTATACACAAGTGTAATTTGTCAAACTAAGAGTCTAATAAATTATTATTATTATTTGGGGTATTTATATAGTTTTCTCATCTGTTTGAGCTGTATAAATATCAATAAAATAAAATAAATACATTTATTATTAGTATTATAATATGTTACATCAACCTTTCTGCCCAGATAAGCATTTCTGATTAACGGTTTCTAGAGTGGCCATGCATGCCGATGATGATTACAACCGAAGTGATCGATGAAATCCATAATCATCGTCATCGGTCTAATTACAGAATCACACGTCACAAATACTCAATAGAAATGTCCTTTTTATAGCATAAGGCTGACAAACGAGCACACGGTCCATCTGATGGTAAGTGGGTGCTGTGGCCCATAGACATCTACATCTATCCTCAATTACGAATCAAAATTCAGATGCGTTGTCACCAGTGAGGACTAAGATGAAATGCTTTGTTTCTAGTAAAAAGGGTCTCCGGTTCTTTACACTCACCATAACAACAGAGTGTTAGGCTGTTTTACGCTGATATTTTGTGAGAGCGTAGTCCTTTCCTGGTCGAGCCGACCCATCCGTGCTTTAACTATAATATAGCTGCAGGTTCCACCACGCAAAAATGTTTTTGATCATTATACGAGTACTTACTGTAATCCGCTTATTGTTTCGACGCCCGAACAGCCAGCGTGACAAGGTGATAAATAGGTTATCATCTGGTCTGCCACGCAGACTGGTAAAAGCTCTGGCCGATTAATGTAGCATCTACAAAATAACAGACAAACTAATCAATCTGTTGGGGCTGGAATTCTTCTTACTTCAGATAAGATAATGGAGTATAAAGTATTCGTCATGTTGTTCTAGTAAAAATTGGCGACAGTTCTATTGGTCTATTGGTCTTTTGCAACTGCTGATATTGCGGTCTCGGGTTTGAATCCCGGGTGGGGCCAAAACTCAGTTATTGACTTTTCTGTCAAGAAATTTTCAGTGGTTGACCAAAGTCAGGAAGTAGAGTGTTTCATCTCTACTGGCTAATGTCTTTTGGGACTGGCCTGGTATTCAAATATTTCCTATATATGACCTGGATTAAAAAAAGGATAAGGCTTAAGACGGTATGAACGACATGCTTACTGTGCTGTATGCTCTCAAATTGCCACTATTCTATTGAACAATCAAAGAAGTACGTCAAAGAAATGCTTTTTCTTCTAAATATATATTAATTAAATTTTGGTCGTGGGGATAAAGAATTGTAATTAAAACTAGCAAGTCAAAAATTTAAAGGAATAAAAAGTATTCGTACATAATATTGACCATTTGGTCTACGAAATTCCTCAAGTAAATTTCACCTTTATATTGGAATGTATATGATATGACCGCCAACAAAGTCCAATAACAAGCTACAAAGTAATTATATATTTTATGAAAGGTGAGCTATAGCGACTTTGTAATCAAATTTGCTCACCCGCATAATTGACTGCATTGTAGGTGCGTATAGTCTTTTTGCTGCAAGCCAGCAATATCGCCCGTGGTACAAGGGAGCGCTCCCGACGCAATGTAAGCGAGGATCATCAAGGCATATGCTTTAATAGTGATGGTCAACAGTTTTTTCTTCTTAATTTTTTGCATTATTGGTGGTCCGAAAACCACTCCCACGAACTAAAACACGTAAAACTGAATAAAATCAATTTTATTTAATCTTTTTTTAGTTTTTATATTTCGATGTTTGAAGTTCTTTGTAGCATCCATGGTTACGGGAAACTGAGTTATTTTACGCTCAAATAAACAGTTACCCTTAAATGATTAACATTTTTTGAAATCAGTCTCGACCCAAAAAAATGTAATCTAATAAATAAGAATTAATTTTTGTTTATTCGTATTTTATGCACTGCCATACTTTTCATTAGATTGCAGTAAAACGTTGTCAACTTATTGTTTGCACTTGCGCGAAGGTTATAGGTATAATACAATTAACTTACAGTAGGTGGCGCGCGTATAAAGTTGCAGCCTATTTACGTCCCACTGCTGGGCACAGCTGTGGGACGTAATAAAGCACCTCCTCTCATTTCTGAGAGGGTTTTAGGGCAAGGAAATGTCCGCCTCGTGTTGGCGAACTTCACATGTCTTCGAAATATTTTTTTCTTATTTCCCAGACATGCAGGTTTCCTCACGATGTTTTCCTCCACCGCCGAGCACGTGGTAAATCAGCACTTAAAATTGCAATTAACAATTTCATTGGTGCCGGCGGGGATCGAACCCGAGTTGCTCGAGTACTGTGAAGCTCACAGCGAGCGCTAACCATCTGAGCTACCACGGCTCTTATCGTCGCGTGTCGTACTGACAAATTTGTATGAAAGTTCTTTGACATTCAATTTCAATGAATGTATTAGCATTCCTAACTAAACAATATAAGCCTTCCAAATTTAAAACGATATTTCCACAATTATTTCTTCTGCGGTAGCAACGCGCCGGATATCTACCAGCTAGTATTGTATAAAGAAAGCAACCGAGTGGAGTGGAGGGTTGTGAATGTTTATAGGACAGCCGTGATCATTTCTATAATGGGCTTACCAATGTGTACAAAATTTGTAAATAAACAAGTTTAAATGTTTTATTAAAGAAAAATTGTACAAAAAGGGTTATTATAATATCAAAGAATACATAAGTGAAAAAAAAACCCCTGGGAATGAGATGATTGCCACCATGCTGGTTCTATTAAAACTCATTTAAAATTTGAACAAACAAAAAATACAAAATTATTGTAAAGTGAAATATGTTTAAAAAAGTCCCATTGGATTTCTTGCTGGTTCTTTCCAGGACAGAGGTATTTTCCGAACCAGTGGTAAATACAAATTTACTTTCAATAAGTATTATGTAATAATTTATATTGAATAAAAATAATTCTATTCTATTCTGTTCTAAGGATACTATTACGAGAGTAAGGGGCTCCTTATTCCCCCATATTGACATGAAAAATGTTTTAGTTTAGCAGTGAAATTCATAAATCATGATTAAAATTTACATTCCAGAGAGTGCCTATATAATTCCGGAAATAACAGGTTTAATATCACCTAACTTGCCTAAATATTGCTGCCTATTTATGCTGTTCAGCTTTGTTATTATTTGGAAGTAAAGACTAGAAATGAGTTGGGGGATCATGGTTGAATAGATGCAAAAAGTTCTCATTACACTCCTAGGGGGTCAAAATGGCCTAAAACCAAATAATTAGGGGGTGGCTTGAACATTAGGCCTAGTCAGTTTGAATAGCCTATCATGTAGATGATGTCATGGGAGTCATAGTTCAATATGGGCAAAAAGTTCTCATTAAACTCCTAGAGGATTAAATGGCCAAAAACCATGAAATTAAAAATTCTTATTTTGGCTATAACTCCGCCTCCTTCGGAGGTTCTTACACAGTCTTTACTTCCCGCAACCCACTAGTTGTAATAATTATTTTAGTTCATATATTGCATTTTTTCATTGTAAAATTATAAAAACTCCTATTGTTACAGTTTTAAACAGTGTTGAAACAGTTTGAAATATTAAATTTGAAAATAACTCACCACAGTTACAAAAACAACCACAATTAAACGTAGTAACTCAGCAGAATTTTCCACAATATTGGTATCCAAATTTAGATTGTATTTTGCCTGTAACATATTATTTTTTTTAATAGTTTAGGTTAGGAAGTACTTAAGGATATAAAATACTTTGTACACTAGTGATGGAATAGTTCAAAATTGTAATACCAACATAATAAAATTCGTTTCAATGATTGCACATATACTAATTATTAAACGTATAATACACTAGCTGATCAGGCAGACGTTCTGCCCTCTCCGACGACCCTGTGTCCTATAAAAATTCTTAGATTCGAAATAAAAAATATGGAGGGTCACTTATAGAGATAAAAACTATCCTATCTCCCATCATCATCCTATCTCGTTGGACCGAACTGCACACAGTGTGCAAAATTTTATTGCAATCAGTTTAGTAGTTTAGGAGTTCATCGCGGACAAACAATGAGACACGTAATTTTTATATATAAAGATTGAGCTTGTGCCAGCGGTGTAAATTAGTTTATATATTTAAATAAAACTAATTTTACGGATTTTATCGCGTATATTAACTTATTTTACATTCCCGACGTTTCAAGCACTTTCCAGCACCCGTGGTCACGGGGAGGACTGAGGTGTATGACGTCCCAATGTCATAGTTAGCCACGGCTACCTCCAGATTAAAAATTATTAGTTTTTGTTCCGATCTACGCAGTATGAACTTACAGTATCATGAAGTCTTGCAGTTGTATGCTTGGGTTGGGATTTAATTTTATTAATTATGGGATCCCAAGCAGATGGTAGCATCCAGCCATCTTCTCTATTGAAATTAGGATGTTTCTTGATTTCAATAGCCTCGCGAATCATCCTTGGAAGGAATCGGTGTTCTTTAGCGAGGATTTGTGGTCTATTAAATCTAATGTAGTGATGGGGTCGATCCTGTACGTGTTCACAGACTGCAGACTTCCCGGAGCGTCTATTCTTCACATCAGCTATGTGTTCTTTAACGCGGGTTTTTATGGATCTTTTAGTTTGTCCTATATAAGAGAGACCACATTCACAATCAAGGAATGTAAAATAAGTTAATATACGAGATAAAATCCGTAAAATTAGTTTTATTTATATGTGTAGTGTTCGCGTAAATATAAGAAATCATTAGTTTTATATATTTATTATATTTATATCTTAAAAAATAATCGTTAAAAATTCGAGTTCAGCCATGTTTTCAAATCTTAACTTTTAACTTGATGTTGTGGTGTTATGTTTGTGTTGCCACTGAGTGAACTGAACTTTGTCCAGCAAATAATATGATATTCAGTGTTTCTTTTGTACATATATCAGGTCATATAGCGATTTAGATAAATAATAGAAAATTTAGATTAAATATTTTTCTTTAAAGCCGATATTACACGGATCAATTTCGGTTCAATACTGCTTTCAATTTAATTGCTTCAATAGAATTGATACATCTACATTTAATACATTTAAATGCGATTGCGCAATCTCATTGAAATCTTCGATTCACCGAACGCTTTTAATGCAATGGCAGCAATATTGGTCACTGTTCAATGTGGTTGAAAAGTGTATACATGAAGGTTGAATGGATGAACGGCGATTCATTCCGCACACCGCACGACAGCGAAAATGATTATTAAGTTTCGTGACAGTCATGTTCCGCTATTTTTGGAGCGTTTTCAATTGTATGAGTGTTTGTGGGATACAAAATCAGTCTTACAAAGATAGAAATCAGCGTGATAATGCTATAAGATCACTGAAGGAACATTTAAATATTGATGGTGTAACTGAAGAGGACATAAAGTTAAAAATAAAAAGTATTCGCACAAGACATAGTTATGAATTAGCTAAAATTAAAAAATCTACAAGATTTTTAGTTTTTAATTATCATAAAGGGCCATTACAAAAAATAAGCTTTTAAGTAAGTTATTGTTTTTTAAAATAAAAGTCATACTTTTTCTACTAATAAAGTGCTTGAGGCTCCTTTAGTTATCCTTCCCGAAATCCACGGGCGTACCCACCAGCGCCGAGATTTTCTTTTTTTTTATTCTTTAACTCATTTATTAAATAGTCGCAGATTGACGAAATTCCTACACGTAGGAGTTGACGCGACATCGCATTGCGTTGTGAACATTGAATGTTATTTAAATGACTTAGGTGTATATTGGTAAAGCTGTTCAATGTGCAATATTCAATACTTTTCAATGGAATTGTTTCAATTTGGTTGATCCGTGTAATATCGGCTTAATACCATGATGAATGCTTCTTGATGGTACGCGAAACCCCAAATCGCAGAAGCAGTCAGAGCCATCGCAGCCATTTGTGATGTCACCAAAGCATTGGACAAAATACGACCCACGCTGGAAAAGAACCCTGGAAGTTAACCAAATAAGTTACTTATTTAGCGCAAAAGATCCACTTAATTGTTCTAAAACTGATATATTTAGATCTAGTTAAATCTATTAACAAAAAATCGGCTGGCAAAATTGTTGGCAACCGGTAGCTAGTTTTTTCTAATTTGTTGCTGGCTGTCTCTTCTCTCATTTTATTGCTGGTCAGAAAACTCTCTATTTCTGACCAGCAACAAAATCTCTGACTACATTTCGCCAAAAAAACGGTGTATTATGCTAGCAGGGACTGGTTGTTAGCTGGTTGCCGGGTCCAGCCGGTTGTTGTTTCTATTTGCATTTCATTTCTGAGCAACCCTGATGGTAAATGAAACTAATTTTTACGGATTTTATCGCGTTTAATTAAACTTTTTAATTCCCGACGTTTCGGGTGCTTTACAGCACCTATGATCACGGTGGGGGACTGAGGTGTTTGACGTCCCGATGTCATAGTTAGCCTTCAGTTTTTTAATATTAATTTTTGGTCCAATCTACGCAGAATGAGCTTACAGTATCTTGAAGTCTTGCAGTGGTATGCTTGGGTTTGGATTTAATTTTATTAATTATAGGATCCCAAGCAATTGGCAGCACCCATCGATCAGTAAAAGTTTGTTTCATTTAATGTGTAGTCTTCGCGTAAATATAAGAAATCATTATGCATCCCTGATGTCATATCTGATATATGGCATCAGGGATGCTCAGAAATCAACAAAATCTATGACTGCATCTTGTCAATAAAAACCGCGGGTTAAAGTAGCTTGGAAATTGGTTGGCGGATGTGTGCGAAAGCGTTCTCGAGACCCGGCCAATATGTAGTAAAGGAGGAACACCATGGAGGGTTAGTTGGTACGAGACCAACATAACCTGTGCGTGCTCCCGCGAGGCTTGTATGCGTCGGCATTTTTCAATGTAAAAAACCATAGATCCGCTCCAGCTTCGCACGTCTGATTTCTGGATCTCGACAACAACGCTACCTACCGGGTCCAATTGTGAATTTAAACCATTCTCTAATCAACTTAATGAAACACACACAAAATTTCATTTAAATCGGTCCAGCCGTTTAGGAGGAGTTCAGTCACATACACACGGACAGAAGAATGTTATAAAATATAATAGGCATGTATTATACATATAAACTTTTCTCTTGAATCATTCTGTTCTGTTCAAAATCGCATCAAAATCGCATCAAAATCGCATCAAAATCGCATCAAAATCGCGTATATATAGTTTAAAAGATCTAAGCGTACAGACAGCAGAAAACTACTTTGTTTATACTATATAGAGATAATTTTTCTATTTTAATGGTAGTTTCATTTTTTTTATAGGATAAGGGTGACAAACGAGCACACAGTCCACCTGATGGTAAGTGATTGCTGCGGCCCATAGACATCTACATCTATCCTCGTTTGCGAATCAAAATGCAGATGCGTTGTCACCCGTGAGGACTAAGATGGAATGCCTCATTTCCAGTAAAAAGGGCCTCCGGTCACCTGCACTCACCAAGCGAAACGCAGAGGTAAACCTCTACTTCACGCTGGTATTCTGTGAGGTCGTGGTACCACCCCGGTTCGAGCCGGCCCATCCGTGCGACAGCAAAAGCTGCCGCGTGGCTCTACCACTGTTAAAAAAAATGTGAAGACAGCTGTTGTTTTTTTGGTACAAAATCAGTATTGTAGAAACTAATTACTCGTAGCATCTATTTAGCTACAAATTCTGATTCAAAAACCAGTCTGTCGACTAAATTTGGTAAAAAATTACTTCGCGTACATCCGCTCGATAAAATAAAAAGATGTGTACTAGGTAAAGTTTGAAGAGTCAGTCTGTCGACTTTAGCAACGAAAGGAGAAATCTCACCGAAGTGATTAAGTAAGTTCGGGATAGCTGGCGTGTCCCCAGTTTTTGGTGTTTTCCTCGGAATATTCATCATTAACCGTACAAAACTGATTAACAGGTCGATAGCGAAGGACAATGTCTGAGATGTTGGATACGTTTCCACATATACCGACAGCATATTGTAACCCACGATGAAGGTCAGCATCCGCGATGTAGTTAGCACCCCTAAAAATTTATATAGATTAAAAAATAGCACCTTTTACGAAACTAATGAAATCAGTAAACGAAAAAATGTGCCTATATTATAAATACCAACATAGAGTATATTGTATACAATTAGTGTTGACACACATGTACACTGACTGATAGGTAAGTTTAATATACGTTTTTTTTTTCATTCAGAATCAAACTTATGGGATATCATCCCCTGAGACCTTAGTCAGATGGAAGGACTCGTTCCAATAAAAAAGTCTCAAAGAAGCAGGAGCATTTGAAAAAACCATTATATCCACACTAGCAATTTCTCTTGTATCAATCAATGAATCTTTATTTGCCAACCAAGTGTACATAAATGATCTTATAATAATAACAATTTGTCTCAACTTAGTAGCCTTTTTCAGGTATTGAAATTTTGATAAAGGGAAATAAAATAAGTTATTAAATACAAACATTATAGAGTGATTAATGAATTAATAATATAGTCTAATAATTTAACAGTATTAAATCGTGCCAAATATAAAGGCATTTATGACATTTTAAAGACATTTGTATCGTGGAGGCAGTTTACAGATACAAATCCAACCCCGGAACAATTATTTGTAGGCAATATATATATGTACCTGTTTCAATTATCTATTCATTTTTATTATAGTGAATATTTTGAAGAACGACAGAAAAATAGAAAAGTAAAGAGCTACTTACCAAAATGCAAGGCCATTTTAGAGGGTGCGTGCTCTTCAATGTAAGCAATCCCATGAGAGAAGACGATAAGTCTTGTTACACCAAAGGAGATGAACGTAATTATAATAATGGACAATCTTAGTAAAACGTTGGAGCTACGGCCGATATTATGAGATGTGTTGATCCCGTTGCAAAACTCTGTAATGATTGGGAGCACTGTACTCTTAAATTGTCGGCGCATACATAAAAAAACTAACGTTTGAAATGATTAGATTGGTGCACATACCAATAGATGTTGATGAGGGCAAATAATTTTTCGCTCACCAGATGTCACTATTTCGGACGGATGTGAAGTTTTTTGTTACGCATTGTGATTTAATTTTGAACTTAGTTTTAAATAAAAGTTTATCATTTTCTAGAGTATTATATTAATACACAAAACAAAGCCGCAGTGGCTTGCTCTATCATTTTTTGCGAATTTTTAACTCCTTTTTTTATTTTTCTACTTTTCGAAATATCCGTCGTTTGGTTTATTCGTT
The DNA here is from genome assembly GCA_033319125.1 of Parnassius glacialis. Taxonomy (NCBI): domain Eukaryota; kingdom Metazoa; phylum Arthropoda; class Insecta; order Lepidoptera; family Papilionidae; genus Parnassius; species Parnassius glacialis. Next base: position 3,212,045 of record JAVANC010000025.1, on the reverse strand, counting down.
TCTAACCTAATTATTATAAGATATAAATAATATTATAGAAAGGAACTTTAACTTTTACATTTTCCTAACAAATTGTCTTCCTCGCTATGAAATCTGTCAAATATACATATGTTACAGTCAAAACCACTTTTGACTGCAAAAATCAGGCAAAAGTAGTTTTGACTAAGGACGGTTGGTCGAAACCACTTTTAACTGCAAAGATATTGGGTAATAGTGATTTTGACCAAATTATATCGGTTAGAAGTGGTTAAGAATGTTAGTCAAAACTACTCTTGATATATGCTTTTGAATTTTTAAATTTAAACAGTACAATTCTTTCAATGTTATATTTTATGTCATTATAATGTATATATGCCATCGCAACTGCACCCTAACCTACTGTCGCTGATATTTCGATTTTTGACCGATAGTCTGAACTTTAAATCAAACAAAATTACTTTTGATTAAGAACGTTGGTCAAAACTACTTTAGTCTACGATAATCAGTCAAAACTGTTTTTGACTAAAAGCATTGGTCAAAACCATTTTTGCCGGATTTTCGAAGTTAAAAGTGGTTTTGACCTATTATGAGTTTTGACTGTAACATATATGTTAAATATTATAACACCTCATTCTAAAGAGGCGCAGCCCTGGTGAAAAAGCCGTGGATGCCCTCATTGGTGGTGTTGGAAGTTAATGTTAGTTTTATATCGTGTTTATTTTTAAAAATATTTGTGATCACTGTTTTTTAGACCTATTGTGGTGATGAAAATAGTTCATCATCTTATGCCATCCCGTGGGTAGTCGTAGCGATTCCGGGATATGCCAGATTGCATGACTTCTCAAAACTATCTCACTGACGTAATGTTTAGATTAGGCCAGTAACGGGGAGTATAACCACTATTCTATCTGATTCTTCTAGATAACTTTTGCATACCTTAAGCGCGAAGCGCGTATATATGTTCTATTAGGGCCTAAAATGGTAGAGCCATGCTGCAGCTATACTAATAGTATAGTTGTAGCACGAATGGGTCTGCTCGGCCGGGGAAGGACCACACTCTCACAGAATACCAGCGTAAAATAGCAGCTTAACGCTGCTGTGTTTCGTATGGTGAGTGTAGAGAACTGGAGACTCTTTTTACTGGTAAAGAAGCATTCTATCTTAATCCTCACGGGTGAGAACGCATCTGCATTTTGATTTGTAATAGAGGATAGATGTAGATGTCTATGGGTCGCAGCAACCACTTACCATCAAGTGGACTGTGTGCTCGTTTGTCACCCTTATTCTGTATAAAAAAATATCAAGATTCCAAATTTTTGTCGTATGAAATCGTATGTAATAATCATATTGTACATGAAAATAATCTAAAAAGCACATTGGTCGAAAGATTGTTGAGTGTTTTCTGCCGACTTCCAAAAAGGAGACGGTACTCAATTCGAGTGTATGTTTTTTTTTTATGTGTGTTACCTCATAACTTTGTACTGGGCGAACCGATTACGATGATTCTTTTTTTTTATATGAAAGCTGATAGTTCTCGTGTGGTCCCATATGAATTTGATCAAGGTCAGACCAATGGTTATTGAGTTATTCTTAAATAACCTATATTGAAGTCGCTTATATTGAAGTCGGCTGTACAAATTTTTTAATTTTAAATTATTAAATCGAATAATTGCTATTTTTACTTTAAAAAAATGGTTTTAGTGACTTATGGTGTGGATTTTTTGGTGCCTTTTAGTACTTACGTGCTTTTTTCCTGACTGAATGTATGTTTGTATTTCCTCAGAATGTAAATAAACCATGGAAGAGTAAGTCATCTCCAAAAGTAATAAAATATTATATCTCGTATTTGCAATGCAGCAATTTCAGTTTTAATAATGTGAAATTAAGCTAAGCAATCAAGCAAAAAAAGTACGTACCACCACCTTCCACCAAATGCACCTTGGGTAAAGCGAGCCACAGTAATGAGATGACTCCGGTCACCAAGCACGCTACTGCCATCATAATTCTGCGTCGATTGTACCCGACCCAACCAATAAAAGGCGCTACTATTGCCTCTAACATTGCTAGGATTACTATGAATAGATCTGAAAAGATAAAAATTAATACGTTTTTACTTTTAAGATTTTGTATGTATAAGGGTGCGTACAGATCAAGTAATATGTTTTATAACACGTCCATATTATTTTCAGCATTACAACATATAACAATACTTTACACATTAGACATTTTAACAGTGGTAGAACCACGCGGCAGCTTTTGCTGTCGCACGGATGGGCCGGCTCGAACCGGGGTGGTACCACGACCTCACAGAATACCAGCGTGAAGTAGAGGTTTACCTCTGCGTTTCGCTTGGTGAGTGCAGGTGGCCGGAGGCCCTTTTAACTGGAAATGAGGCAATCCATCTTAGTCCTCACGGGTGACAACGCATCTACATTTTGATTTGTAATAGAGGATAGATGTAGATGTCTATGGGCCGCAGCAACCACTTACCATCAGGTGGACTGTGTGCTCGTTTGTCACCCTTATCCTATAAAAAAAATGCTGTTGAAAATATCCATCCATGCATTACAACCTATCTATCAAAGTCCACCATTGTATACAGGCCTTCCCTTATAAATTTCCTCTTAGAGGAGATTTTGCCATAGTTGCCACGCTTGGCATGCGGGTAGGCAACTGCACATTTTATTATTTTTGGTTGTTATATGTATATAAAAAAAAATTAGAATAACAATGCAATATAACAATGTTATATGACATTGTCGTATTACATTTTCGTTTGACACGTTATATAACACGTTTTATGGCCTCCACATTACTGAAACATGTTATATATAATGTGTACGCACCAAAGAGAATATAATCACTACGTTTAGTACGCACCGTTAAATTGACTGTTTTTTAGGGATGGGCAATATAAAAAAGATATCGATACTACCTTTATTTCCTTCAACTATCCTTCAATAGGCCTGCTGGAAGAAATTTCATCATGGAATAAGCAGTGCCTTTGTACATAATTATGTTTTTACCATTTTCCTATCGAAGTATGTGTGTACATAAACTGTTAAATAATAAATAAATAATAATACTTATATCGTCATGTTTTGCATGAGGTAGTAGGATAAGACCCAAAATTTTATTACTGGACGGTTGGATGACGAAAAAAAAAACGACAACTGCACACGAATACTCTTGTACCTGATTTAGTTGCGTAATGTTTTGTCGATTAATACAACATAATAATATATCGAAATTGATACGAATTCGACACTCTAAAATAAATATCGAATGTCGATATATCGCGCTTAAAATACCTATCTATTTTTATGAGAAAATATCGATATAGCGATGTTTTCCTACCCAAGCCTTATTGTGGATACAAGTGTTTGGGGTCCTGCATGAAGCAAACGTTTATGATCATATTCAAAGTGAAGTGTAGTGAATATGTGCTTGTCACACAAAACTTTTGTGTGACAAGCACATTTTTGTGACAATAGATTTGGATGTATTATCGCAAGCAAATTTCTTAGAATCCTTTAATCTTCCTCCAGCCCTAACTATGAGGTTTTTATAAAAGAATAGATTAAGAGTTAATATGCTACGGCTACTTTTAAAGGGCTTCTTAATAAATTATATTCACTATACAGAGTTATTTTGCAATAACCGGCCAAATTTGCAGAGAAGGTTCAGAATAAGCAATATAGGCAAATGGTGAAGAAACATTAATTCAAAATAAAATCTCAAACCTTTTGTCCTTTTTATCTTTTAAATTAAATTTTTACTGCGCACACATTCGTAAGGGGAGATCGGTAGGCAAAAAACTTGTTGCCCGTAAATCACATTAAATATGGGATAATTTGAAATAAAATTAGAAGCCTTATTTACTCGTATTTTCAAAAACTGCAAAAACGGTATAACATTCATCATCATCATCATTACAGCCCTTCACAAGTCCACTGCTGAGCATAGGCCTCCCCCAAGGAATGCCACAAAGCACGGTCCTGAGCCACCTGCATCTATCGACTTCCTGCATATCTTACCAGGTCATCACTCCATCTAGTGGGGGGATGCCCAACACTTCGCCTGCCGGTACGTGGCTGCCACTCGAGAACCTTTTTTCCCAATCGGTTGTCGGTTCTTCGAGCTATATGGCCGGCCCATTGAAACTTCAGCTTACTAATCCGTTGGGCTATGTCGGTCACTCTGGTTCTACTGCGGATATCCTCATTTCTGAGTTTATCACGCAGAGAAACTCCGAGCATAGCCCTCTCCATAGCTCGCTGAGCGACCTTGAGCTTCCTCATATGGCCGCCAGTGAAGGACCACGTCTCAGTTCCGTGTAGTTATATAATTAAGTTAAAAATTAATAGTCTGTTAAGGTCATTGAGCATGGTGCTTAGATCCTCCAGCGGTTCTGCCATAAGGACTATATCGTCGACAAAACGAAGGTGAGTGATGTACTCGCCATTGATGTTAATACCGTATCATTTCCAGTCCAGAAGCTTGAAAACGTCTTCCAATGCAGCGGTGAAGAGTTTCGGGGATATGACGTCAACCTGTCTTACACCTCTCTCCAATTGGATAGGTTTCGTACTCTGGTTCTGTACTCGGATAGCCATCGTAGCCCTACTGTACAAGCACTTCAGCACTTCGATATACCGACAGTCAACTTGGCACCGCTGAAGGGACTGCAGCACCGCCCAAATTTCGACGGAATCTAAGGCTTTCTCATAGTCCACATACGCCAGACATAGTGGCAAATTGTACTCCTCTGACTTCTGTACAATTTGCCGAAGGGTATGTATGTGGTCTATGGTGCTAAAGCTTTTTCGGAAACCGGCTTGTTCGGGAGGCTGGAAGTCGTCAAGTCTGCGTGCGATACGATTCGTAATGACTCTCGAAAACAGCACGTAGACGCGGCTCAGAAGGGAAATCGGTCTGTAGTTCTCCAAGAGAGCGTTGTCGCCTTTCTTGAAGAATAAGACCACCGCACTTCTGCTCCACGCCTCCGGTGTAATGCCACCATGGAGGACGGAATTAAAGAGCTTCTGAAGGACTTCAAGTACCGGTCTTCCACCCGCTTTCAGAAGCTCTGCTGTAATTCCATTCTCGCCTGGGGCCTTGCCGTTTTTAAGGTGCTGGAGAGCCATTCTAATCTCGCTCAGACTGACGTCCGGGATATCATCGGAATAATGTCGGATAAGACTCGCTCTTGGATCGTTACTCACACTTGCCTGCGGCCCCAACGATGACGTGTACAGCTGCCCATAGAACCTCTCAATCTCACTCAAAATCTCAGGTGCCCCGGAAACGATGCTGCCACACTTGGTCTTCAGCTTTGACAGTTGGCACTTTCTGGCAGACAGATCTCTGGCAAAGACTTTGGAGCCTTGGTTCCGCTCGATCGCTTCTTCAATACGAGCTGTATTGAAGTTGCGTAAGTCCCGCCGCATGCATTTGGAGATCTGTCTGTTCAGTTGCCTGTATGCTGTCAAATCTGTTGAAGAATGTAGCTTCATCTCCCGTCTAACAGCCATGAGATTAAGAGTGTGATCGGAGAGTTTTTGTGTTCTTCTGCGGCGGGTCTTGCAGAACTTAGCTCCGACCGCATGGACAGTTTCTACGAGCTTGTCATTCATATCGTCCACTTCATTGCAGTCTTCTAGGCACTGAAAACGGTTTTGTAACTCAAGCTGAAAGGTTTCGGGACTTTGGAACAGAGCACGAGGTGGACGGAGCGTTGACTTCATTAGACGAGACCTCTCCAACTTAACGTTTAGATTCAGTGTGCCTCTAACCATTCGGTAATCGCTGCCGGTTTTCACCCTCGCGATCACTGAGACATCACTGAACAGTTGTCGTCTGGTCGTCATAATGAAGTCAATCTCATTTTTCGTCGAACCGTCGAGGCTCGACCAGGTCCACTTCCTGTGGGGCTGCTTCTGGAAAAAAGAGTTCATCATAAAGAGTCCCTCTTTCTCCATGAAGTGGGCCAGCTGCTGGCCCCTTGGGTTCCGTTGCCCTATTCCAAATTTCCCTACTTTCAGCTCATCATTCTCTCTTGTGCCTAGTTTTGCATTGAAGTCTCCCATTAACACCGTATAAGGGGTTTTGGAGGAATGCATGGCTCCAGAGATATCCTCATACATTTCCTCCACCTCCTCAACGGGGTGTGCCGAGGTTGGTGCGTAAACCTGTATGAACTTCAGCGAATACCGTTTGGTGATTCTGAGTATTAGGTACGCAACCCTCGTCTACACACTCCCGATCTTTACAACGTTGTTAACGAGAGATTTGTGGACGATAAATCCGACACCTCCTTGGGACAGATGGTCGCCCTCTCGGTGATAGAGCAAGTTGCCGGATTCGAGGATTACCGTGTCCTCCCCCTCTCTTCGGAGTTCGGATAATCCTATAATATGCCAGCGTAACTTGTCTTTCTCTTCTTGGAAGAAGAGAAAGACAAGTTACGCTTAGAAAAAGATTGTGGAGCTGGAGCTCCACAATCTTCTCGTCAGTCCTCAGGGTGCGTGCGTTGTATGTTGCCAGGTCGAGTCGTCGTAGGTGGCAACCGAATCTCCACCGGAGATTCTTAGCACCCCCTGCCCCGCCGTTACCATGGTCGCCACCGTAGCCAGGAATAGCGGGGCCGCCGGGGACTGGGGACCGTCTCTTCGTAACTTTATCCATTTGGGGGGTCTTCGCCATAGTTGCCACGCTTGGCGAGCGGGTTGGCAACCGCAGTTTTTTTATTCAAATTTTAGCTGTTATCAGGAAGATGCTGCTGCCCATCTCCTGCCTGTTTCCCTTTGTCGCCTTTTACGACACCCACGGGAAGATATGGGGTAGTGGATATTCTTAACCGCCACTACACGGCGAAAATAACTATACGTATAACATTACTTTAAAAACTTTAAAAATTGGCTACTCTTTGAAAAATAACCCTGTATAGGTAAATATATTTGCTGGGAGACATTAGTTAAAACTTTAATTTTAGATTGTGGGGAAGCCTATATTACGCTGTATTTCATTTTTATTACTACAACAGTTATTAATAACTAATATGTCGTAATAAATACGCCGTTATTCGGCCCAGTCCGATAAATAAAGACAATTTTCAAATAGGAGAAATATGAAATATCCGACTTTAATTCAGGCAAGTCAGCCACAGTATAAATTATTTGGTCAGTGTTAAAAAACCTTAGTGAGTTTAGATTGGATGGAAATTCTGACTCACGCCATCATAAATCAGGGTCTTGAAGATTATATAATTCAAGTACACGAGATAAGAGATCAGCTGGGTAAAATTTGCCGCTAATAAAAATTCTCTACTTTATTTTCTTTAATGTAAATGCTTTTTTTATAGGATAGGGTGACAAACGAGCACACAGTCCACCTGATGGTAAGTGGTTGCTGTAGTCTACATCTATCCTCGCTTGCGAATCAAAATGTAGATGCATTGTTACCCGAGAGGACTGTTATTCAGTTGGCTTTTACAGCTTGATCGTACTCTGGGCTCGCAGTGATACCACTGCTGTCGGTGTTCAGCAGGGTGACCTATTGAGTCCAGCACTTTTCAGTTTGGGAATTCAACCAATTATTTCAAAATTGAAATCCAAGATGAATGTCTGGTACCTAGACGACGGTACACTGGGAGGTAGAGCAGATGACGTCCTCAGTGATCTTACTCATATTTTTCGAAATTTTAAAAATATTGGTCTTGAACCAAATGGCAATAAATATGAATATTTTTTTCCAATAATTTATCTACTTCTCACAGAGACACTTTAATTCAAAAATTTTAAACATATTACTCTAGAATTAAAAACTGTCAGTACGGAATCATTATACCTGTTAGGTGCCCCTTTGTTTTTCGATAGTATTAAACCTGTTTTAAAAACAAAATTTGATCAGTTTTTAAACCGCGTTGATAAATTGTATAAATTAAACCTTGCTCTTACTATTTTAAAATATTGTCTCCTTGTACCTAAATACTTACTCTGTCTGGAAATGTTCGGATATTTTAAAAGATATTGATAATAAGATTATATCTTAAAATAGCTGTAGAAAAAAAACTAAATTTAACTTTAAATACAACAGCCTGGACTTATGCTACTTTACCTATAAAATTTGGTGGTATTGGTGTGAGAAATCTTTATAGCGTTGCATTGCCTGCTTTCCTTGTTTCCGTGCATAGTATCAGTGTTTTTTGTAACATACTTTTAAATAATAAAGTAGACCTGTGCTTTGCTACGGAGGCAGGGCAGAAATGGCAAACGCTCTGTCCTGGTGAAAATGTTCCACTGGAAGTTAACCAACAAAAACAGTGGGATATTCCGTTGGTACAGAACGTGCAGAGAGATTTGTTTCATAATTTTCATAGGGACCAAGATTAGGCACGCCTTCTAGCTGTTTCCACTAAGAAATCTAGTTACTGGTTGGTTACACGCTTTACCATCAAGTAATCTCGGCACATTACTTGATGGGGAAAGCTTGCGCATCGCCGTAGGAATCCGACTAGGAGCGGCGATTTGTCGACCCCATCAGTGCCCCTGTGGTAGCAGCGTCGGCAAGTTTGGGCTCCACGGACTTTCATGTAAGAAAAGTGCTGGTAGGTTTTCACGGCACGGTTCTTTGAACGATGTCATCCGAAGGGCTCTTGTCTCTATAAATGTTCCCTCGGTTTAAGAGCCTTGTGAAATATTTAGACACGATGACAGGAGACCCGACGGTATGACATTGGTCCCTTTGGAGAGAGGTAAAGTCCTAGTGTGGGATGCTACTTGTGTAGACACTCTGGCGGCCTCTCATCTCAGGGGTACCTCGTTTAGAGCCAGGGCGGCATCAGAGGCAGCTGAACTGAGTAAGTGGCGCAAATACGAGTCTCGGAGAGATGACTACATATTTGTGCCATTTGCTGTAAAGACTATCGGTCCGTGGGGTCCACGTGCGGTGAAGTTCCTAAAGGAACTCCATCCGCGGGTGGTCGTTGCTGCTGGTGATAAAGAGGGCTGGTGCTTTTATCGCTCAAAGGCTAAGTATAGCCATTTCTTGTCACGATACCGCGGGGGAAGGACTGTATGATAATTAAGTTACTAGTTTTAGTTTATTTTTATTATAGTTTAACAGTGGTAGAGTCACGCGGCAGCTTTTGCTGTCGCACGGATGGGCCTGCTCGAACCGGGGTGGTACCACGACCTCACAGAATACCAGCGTGAAGTAGAGGTTTACCTCTGCGTTTCGCTTGGTGTCTTTGGAACCTTTATTATTTTCTCCCACAAATAGTTAGTACATTGCATAATTTATCTTTTACAAATATATTTTTTCTTATAAATAAAACAAAGAGTTTGTGGGAGACGGGAGTCCAAACTAGGATACCCTGTGATATGGATCTCCCGGTTCCCCATTGAGGATTGACTTGAATTTTTTTAAATTAAATATTGCAGTGACATTTTTTCTTTTATATTCAGATGCATGAGAGCCGTGGTAGCTCAAATGGTTAACGCTCGCTGTAAATATCTCAGTACGCAAGCAACCCGGGTTCGATGCCCGCCGGTACCAACGAAATTGTAAGTTGCAATTTTAAGTGCTGATTTACCACGTACTCGACGGTAAAGGAAAACATAGTGAGGAAACGTGAATGTCTGAGAAATAAGAAAAAATAAATTTTCGAAAATATATGAAGTTCGCCAACACGCATTGGGGCAGCGCGGCGGACATTTCCTTGCCCTAAAACCTACTCAGAAATGAGAGGAGGCCAGTGCCCAGCAATGGGACGTATATAGGCTGTAACTTTAATGCAGGTGCATTGTCATAACAGTGGTAGAGCCACGCGGCAGCTTTTGCTGTCACATGGATGGGCCGGCTCGAACCGGGGTGGTACCACGACCTCACAGAAAACCAGCGTGAAGTAGAGGTTTACCTCTGCGTTTCGCTTGGTGAGTGCAGGTGGCCAGAGGCCTTTTTTACTGGAAATGAGGCATTACATCTTAGTCCTCACGGGTGACAACGCATCTACATTTTGATTTGTAATAGAGGATAGATGTAGATGTCTATGGGCCGCAGCAACCACTTACCATCAGGTGGACTGTGTGCTCGTTTGTCACCATTATCCAATAAAAAAAAAATTGTCATCCGTGAGGACTAAGACAGAATAATTTCTAGTAAAAAGGGTCTCCGGTTCTCTACATTCATCTTACGAGACACACTAAATTACACTGGTATTCTGTGAGAGCGTGGTCCTTATGTACTACTTATATAGCTGCTACATGGCTCTAACACGTATAAATTTGTAACATATTTTAAGACTTGTATCTTTCTAGTCATCAAAATTGTCTATTTCTGTTTATCTAGTGAATTTGATATCATCATCATCATCATCATCATTACAGCCCTTCACAAGTCCACTGCTGAACATAGGCCTCCCCCAAAGAATGCCACAAAGCACGGTCCTGAGCCACCTGCATCCATCGACTTTGAATTTGAATTTGATAAATGACAATGAATCCTATTAATACCGTGATGTAGTCAATATTTTTACCGACTTAAAAGGGACACGGTACTCAATTCGAGTGTATGTTTTTTTTATGTGTGTTACCTCATAACTTTGTACTGGGTGATTTCGATGATTCTTTTTTTATTTGAAAGCGTGATCAATCGAGCATGTTATATAAATTTGATCAAGGTCTGATCAATAGTTTTTGAGTTATTTTTAATAATTTATATGGAAGTCGCTCGTACAAAATTTTTAATTTTAAAATACGTATTATATATGGTCGTTTAGAAAGACACATGAGACCATCGCATAATTATTATCTAAATTTGTTATCGTCTACGAACAAATCAAAACACGTAGTAGAAAAATGTTAGGATCTACGAGGACAATGTTATTTGGCAGCCTCGGTGTTCCAGTGGTCGTAAACGGGGTGGCAGACTATGAGTGCCCCGGGAAAGAAATTCCGAGTAGCAGCCCGGAGTCAGGAAGTTGGCGGTGTTTTCACCTCCGTGCTTCGGAAAGCACGTTAAGCTATCCTGCGCCTCTCCGGCGGTGTCGGTTTACCGTCCCATCTGACTATGAGAGTGAGGGAATAGTGTGCACCCGTATTTGCGCATACACTTGGCCACTATAATTCTGTCCTGCGAGGTTGTGACCGAATACAAATTCTTTATTTGTATAAAACACAGTTTTTTTTTATTGGATAATGGTGACAAACGAGCACACTGTCCACCTGATGGTAAGTGGTTGCTGCGGCCCATAGACATCTACATCTATCCTCTATTACAAATCAAAATGCAGATGCGTTGTCACCCGTGAGGACTAAGATGGAATGCCTTATTTTCAGTAAAAAGGGCCTCCGGCCACCTGCACTCACCAAACGAAACGCAGAGGTAAACCTATACTTCACGCTGGTATTCTGTGAGGTCGGGGTGCCACCCCGGTTCGAGCCGGCCCATCCGTGCGACAGCAAAAGCTGCCGCGTGGCTCTACCACTGTTAAAAGTTGACAGGTTGACAGCTGACAGGGTCTTCGGTTAAATATCTATAATGTACGTGTTTAGTGCAAATATTTAGGTACATATAACAAAAAAACTATCTATAAGTGGATCTCATAAATCATTAAACTAATTTTTCCATTCTCAACATTATTTTAGGCTACAGAAACAATTTCCAGCAACCATTTCGTTAAATTATTTTTGAAAGAAGCTCCTTTTTTTTCTTTTGAATTCTTAGGTAATGTGTTTTATAATAATATGCTCGTGTTATATATATTTCTCTTATGTACATGTCTTTATGACAGGGAGGTTGATATATTAGGTCTGCATATGTATCTTGGCGGGTTTTAAAATGATTTGACAAAAAGACAGGCTTCTCTGATATATAAACAAGGTAATGGAAGAATATTATATTTTTTAAAGTAAGGTTTACAACTATCTAAATACCAAATGTTGCATAAGGCACAAATGCATTGTTTTTGAACTAAAACTGCTCTTTCTACCTCAACAGAGCCCAAAAGCAATATTCCATAGCTAAGCACCGATGATACGTAGCTATGGTACCTACGCGGTGAGAGCAGCCTCAATTGATATATTTTGCCTAACACTTTTTAAAGCAAAAGCGAATCCTTGAAGCTTTTTACAAACGATATCAATATGCTCCTTCAAGTTTAGATGTGTATCAATCTTTACTCCTAAAAACTTATAGTTATCTATTTCATCAATTTTGTTATTGTCGTATAAAATATTAAAGAGTTGTTTAGAAGATCTGTATTACCTAAGTTGCATAATTTAGGTGAGCGAAGGGTTGGGCGCCCTCTCACTAAATGGGGGTAATGACCTAGTAAAAGATGCAGGAAGTCTTCAAGACCATGATTTATGACATTGCTTAGTTGAGGCCTATGTTTAGCAGTGGACTTGTTAAAGGCTGTAATGATTTTTATGGCGACACTTTTTCATTTGAAGTTAATTGCAGACGTATAAGAGGTTCATTAAACAGTCCCATTAGTTGGACTTATGGAGTGTGGAGTACAAGGAGAACCATCTTATAAGGGGCGAAAGTTGAAAAAGTGTCGCACAATATGTACTGAAAATAGAGGTTCCAAAACCTACCACAATAGCGCTGGCGTCTGAAAAACTACGATATGAAGATAGCTGTTGTGAACGGAGTGAAGTCAGCTGAATTCAAATATTTAAAAAATTCATGACTAGAGTAGTTAGTAAAATGCCAGTATACAAAACCTCAACTATTTACGTAGTACAAAACCAAGCGGATTGGTCGGTCCTTGTTTATTTCTCCACCTTATTCTAATTACTTTTGGCGCTTTTTTAAAATTTATCCTATGCTACTGCAGTGCCACCCTTATTGGACACGTTTTTAGGGACATTTTTCATATATAGAGATGGTCCTCCTTCTCTCTACACTCCATAGTTGGACTGTAAAGTGACTTCTTATTCTAATACTTACATATTAAAAAAATAGAAACCTGCATATTTAGAAACTTCGAGATCTAAAAACTATTTAAATCTGCAGTAGCAATGTATACTGGCCACTAAGTCCAACTTCGACATGCCATGGTCTCCGATGGTCGGGTTACCTTGGCTTTGATGTTAATGTTAATAAAGTAATCCTTATTTTCCTACCAGTCATGTAAGGCGGGAGATCCCCCGCGGTCACGTTCTGTCTGAGCAATCTGTACGCGCAAATTTCCCCAAGCGTGACCGAGAAAATCACCATCATCAGACATCCTCTTAGCTTCTCTGCTACTACTCTTGCACTGAAGAACCAGTTGTTGAATTTGGTTTTCACTGAAATTGAAACGTATGAATTACTTATAATTGTTGGTTATCGCTTACGCAAATCAAGTATTAGTTTTTTTTTATAGAATTAGGGTGACAAACGAGCACACAGTCCACCTGATGGTAAGTGGTTGCTGTGGCCCATAGACATATGCATCTATCTTCATTAGCGAATAAAAATGCAGATGCGTTGTCAGCCGTGAGGACTAAGATAGAATACCTCTTTTCCAGTAAAAATGGTCTCCGGTTCGGTCGATTACGCTGGTATTTTGTGAGAGCGTGGTCCTTCCCCGGTTGAGCCGATCCATTTGTGCTACAACTATCCACGTAATAACCACGTAAATAAATAATAGTTGTCTCTATAACTGTCTCTTTCTTTTGTCATTTAGTGAAAAGAGAGAACTGACGTCGATTTTTATGTACAATGCCTAAAATATAGTATAATAAACGCTGTGCGCTTCATTGTTTTTTGTTATCTCTACTGTTGTCGTTATTTGTAAAATAAAAAGAAGGTAATTCATGAATACGGGTAGTTTTTATAATATAGCATATTTTATTTAAAGGTATTTACTCTGTATTGTAAACCCACCTAACACGCGTAGTATCTATAGGCATATGTCCAGCGGTTGACTGTTTAAAGCCGCGTCTCCACCAAAAATGTTGACAACATTTATGATTCGAACTGTTGACAAATCAACAAAAGTTGACGACATTTGTTTCCGAAAATGTTTCAAAATGTTGCAAGAAGCGTCTCCACCGAGGGAATAAATGTCGGCAACAAGCGTATTCCTTTGATGTTGCCGCCGAAAATGGAAACACGATTCCCGACATTGTTTCGTTTCGTTGCTAAAACTAGGTGATTACAGAAACATTTGTTGACAAAACGGCTCCGTGGCGCAGTGGCTTAGCAATGAGTTGCATGCGCTGGGGGGCGCGGGTTCGAATCCCGCACGGAACAAGTATTTGTATGGTCTACAAATAATTGTTCCGGGTCTGGATGTTTGTCCTTGTGCAATTTATGTCTGTAAACTGCCTCCACAATACAGGAGAAAATCCTAGTGTGGAGGTAACGTTTTTTTTAAAAAAAAACGTGTTGATAAATGTTGTATTGGCAACAAAACTTTGGTGGAGACGCGCCATAAGAGGTTTATACGGCTATATACATACGAGCATACGTGGTAGAGCCATGCTGCAGCTATATTAGTAGTATAGTTGTAGCACGAATGGGTCGGCTCGACCGGGGAAGGACCACGCTCTCACAGAATACCAGCGGAAAGTAGCAGCTTAACGCTGCTGTGTTTTGTATGGTGAGTGTAGAGAAGCGGAGACCCGTTTTTACTGGGAAAGAGGCTTTCCGTCTTAATCCTCACGGGTGACAACGCATCTGAATTTTGATTCTTAATTGAGGATAGATGTAGATGTCTATGGGCCGCAGCAACCACTTACCATCAGGTGGACTGTGTGCTCGTTTGTCACCCTGATCCTATAAAAAAAAACCCCGAACTTTTATTATACAGTAACTACTTTTAATTATTAAAGTAGTTAGACTTCATTCATCTGAAAGAAGCGAAAGAGGTATGTAAGGATCGTGACACTTGGCGATCTGTTCTCTCTGGCTACCCCGTCAGGGATTGCGCGTGATGATAAGTAAGTAAGTAAGTAAGTTAGACTTCATAACTAAATCAACCAAAATGCACAATCAACAAAGATTAGCGGAGAATTACATAATCGATAAATTAAAGCTGCTCTACCACGTATAAAAATGATTAACTTTTACTGCCTGTTCGAAATGTTATGTTTCCTAATCGGAAATTAATCTCCATTTGAGTAATAAATTATTCAGCAAAAGCAATTTTAATTTTGATTAAACGTTTAAAATTTTTTTGTGTTGTGAAATATTTTTATTTAATATTATTGATTTAACTTCTTATCTCATCAGTCTCACTGACATCAGTTTTGAATCCGGCGCATATCCCTAATTCCAAATGCTGCAGGCGACGATGATAGTAGTACATAAATTTATGCTGCTTTCTAGCTGTTTTATAAATGCGTTCTAGATTTTTAATTGCTTCATTAAGCTTCACTTGCGAAACATATAAGTTTTCCATTATTATTTCTATCATATAGATACTAGCGACCCGTCCCGACTTCGCCTGTACAGGATCTATTAATATGGTGTTATTTTGATTTCATTTAATCAAAAACCATTTATGTTATTAATTTTACGCTTTTTGAAAAAAAATTTAAGTTTTTAGTATAAATAGAGACTAAATTCCTCTTGGAATTGCTCTATATCTGTTCTTCGTTGCCACTATAATAAAGTTAATTTGCCAATTAAAAGTTAAATGTTTGAAAAGAAAATATGTTTATATTAACTTAAATAAACCTAGCAAGCTAACAGCATAGCAAAGTGGCGAAGCAATCAGCTTTGTAGCGGTTTCTAACGGAAAAAAAAAATTTCAAAATAGGAGGTTCAGATGCCTGGGTGATCAGTAATTGATTGCTGAAAACAGAATTTGAAAATTCGAAACCGTTCTCGAGATAATCGTGGGAAAGACGGACAGATGGACGGACAGACAGACAGACGGACAGACGGACAGACATCGTGAAATCAATAAGTGACTTCGCAAGCTTCGCCACTTAATAAGTGTCCTTTTACGTGGTAGAGCCATGCTGCAGTTATATTGGTAGTATAGTTGTAGCACGAATGGGTCGGCTCGACCGGGGAAAGACCACGCTCTCACAGAATACCAGCGTAAAATAGCAGCTTAATACTGCTGTTTCGTATGGTGAGTGCAGAGAACCGGAGACCCGTTTTACTGGAAAAGAGGCATTCCATCTTAGTCCTCACGGGTGACAACGCATCTGCATTTTGATTCGCAAACGAGGATAGATGTAGATGTCTATGGGCCACAGCAACCACTTACCATCAGGTGTACTGTGTGCTCGTTGGTCACACTATCCCATAAAAAAAGTGAAAACCTAACATGTGTGTATTTTTTTATAGAAGAGGGGGCAAAGAAGCATGCGGCTCACCGTACCACCATAATGGTAAGTGTCGACCGCCACCCATGAACAACTGCAACACCAGGGGATATGCAGGTGTTTTGTCGGCCTTTTAGAAAGGAGTAAGCTAAGTCCCCTGAGTCGTATCGATCCGGAAAAAATCACCCGTAATAAACAATTCCACAAAGAAGTCGTGCGAGGAACAAGATTCCTAGCAAATTGCACAGTAGAGCCAAGAGTCCAGATGATGTGGATGGTACGTGAGTTTTGTCCCGATGTGTATATAGATATAGTTTTTTTATAGGATAAGGGTGACAAGCGAGCATACAGTCCACCTGATGGTAAGTGTATGCTATGGTCCATAGACATCTACATCTATCCTTGTTTGCGAATCAAAATGCAGATGCGTTGTCAGCCGTGAGGACTAAGATGGAATGAAAAAGGGTCTCCGGTTCACTCACCATACGAAACACAGCAGTATTAAGCTGCTATTTTACGCTGGTATTCTGTGAGAGCGTGGTCCTTCCTTGGTCGAGCTGACCCATTCGTGCTACAGCTATACAATTAATGTAGATGCAGCATGGCTGTACCACGTTAAAATTAATTAACTAATTAGCAAAAAAATTCAAAGATCTTACTTTTTTGCCGCACCTACTGCTACAGCTGTTGATATACTGCTGTGCTGTTTTCTGCTGGCGCTTGATGCTGAACTGATGTTGTAACACGTGAGAAACTGATCTCCTCTTCCAACAGGCTAGGATAACCGGCGCATGCGGTTCTGCAGGTTATTGTTCGAAGGTCCAAAATGATCCATAGTTCGCAACGCACATCAAGTAAATTTATTTGAATAAAAGAGTTATTATTGGAAAAACTGTTATAATGCTTATAGTGTATTAATTACGACCAATAAAGAGCACACGTTGCACGCGAGCGTAGATTGGACGTGAAATAATGAATGTCGCGATGATGGGATGAAATTTTGTTAACTTTGTATCCACAGCAGGCCTGTGTCACTCTTGCTACCTGTGTGAAATAATTACTTACAATCCCGAGGCGCCCCGGGCTACATATAGTCGGGGCTAGCGCGTTATATGCGATTGAATGATAAAGTTTTTTAACGCTGTTTACGTAGATAGTTTTTTGTAAACACTTATTGAAATACTCGTCGAAATAGTTTTTGTTTAGTGTTTAGTATAATATTTAATTGTAGGATAAAATAATTGACAAAGTTTGAATGTAATTTAAAAATAATAAATATGTATATAATCTATTTATTTTATAAATTATAATGGCACAACGTCGTTCCTACTATAATTGTTGCGGGGATGGATGGTTAATGAGCAAACAAAAGGATTCAGATAGGCATATCATTTTTTAAGTTACCGAAGGATATTAGATAGATAGTTATAGCAAAAAATAATTAAGAAATAATTTAACTACAAAAGTAATACCTAAGTACTTTATTATATAAAACTTAGTTGAAATTTACTTCACTATCCAAGTGTTTACAAAATTTTAACTAAGTAGAATACGATCACATTTCTGTTAGGAATCGTATAAAGATATTTTATTTTGCAAATATGGGTACAGTATATAATAATAATAATAAATATTTATTTCAAAACAATGGGTACATTATATTATATTAATGACCGTAGCGCCCTTTTAAGCTAATGAGCCCGTATCAGGGCGCAACGCTCTTCCATTGATTTAGGTCGTTTTAGAACAATGTACAGTTTAAACATAATAAATTTTGGAGCTACATGATTTTTGAAGTAGCACGTTTAAAAGATAACAATGAAAATAATTATTCTAATATAGTTCCAATATAAAACTAATTCTAAAAGTAACACCAGGTGTAGTGTTACTTTTAGATCAGGTTCATTTTCTTTACATTTTTTAAAACATTTGTGTGTGTGTGTGTGTGTGTGTGTGTGTGTGTGTTGTGCGTGTGTGTGTTGTGCGTATGTGTGTAATGCGTGTGTGTGTGTGTGTGTTGTGCGTGTATGTGTTGTGCGTGTGTATGTTGTACGTGTGTCTGTTATGCGTGCGTGTGTTGTACGAGGGTGTGGTGTGCGTGTGGTGTGTGGTGTGTTGTGTGGTGTGTGGTGTGCGTGTGGTGTGCGTGTGGTGTGTGTGTGTGTATGTGTATGTGTGTGTTTGTGTGTGTGTGTGTGTATGTGCGCGTATGTATGTCAGTGTGTGTGTGTTTTTGTTACTACTTAATTATTTAGTAATGCCTCTAGATCATCATAGGTTTTATCTTCCAAGCATAACTGTAAGCACCTCTTACAGTCGCTATATGTTTTAGCATATAAGTTTAGTCTTTTATTAATCATTTTGTAGAGGTAGGCCGAACGAGCTACTTATTTTTTTGAAGCAAAAACAGAATTGCTATTGACGGTTTCCAGCGTATGCCTTCTTCTTACGGCATTACTAGCATCAAATTTCAGGGTTTTGTGTTTACTCAGAATTGTCTGTACATTGTAAAACTTTGTAATTGAAGGAATTCGGGTAGTTTGATAAAGTTTATCAGTTGAAAACAATTATTTTTTGTAATACATGACCTTTATCAAACCACGTTGTGTACGTTCTGCCTCAAAAAAGCGCGTCTGAACTACACCTTCCCATACAGCATAACACAAGACCAAAAATAATTAAACAGTCTTAATCTCAAACAATTTTTTTTTCAGTCAAGAATTCTTTGTTACGCTATAGTATGCTTTCACTATTAAAAAGCTTCGAAGCCTATTTTTAAATATCGATAGCGGCAATTTTTTCCAACTTTTAGATATTTTATCATATATGACCGGAACCATCGTTAGTGCTGTCTTAGCGGATAGATGATACAACAGGGTATTGTCGCGTCTATAATGTGAAACTACATCGCGTAGGCGTTTAAAACGATTTGGGTGCAACTAGCTACTTTTAGTATGTGTAAACAAGGTAATGTCAATATTTTAAACTGTTTAAAATAGGGCATGCAGTTATCGGTAGTTTTAAGCTTAAACATGGCATATCTTTTACGCTGCATCTTTTTCAATTGAGTTACCCCAAAATATTATTCTATATACTAGGTGGAATTCTACTAAGCCGTATTATATATGCGGATTTGCTAATTTTCTTCCATAAAGTATTAATATGTGCTTTCCAGTTAAATTGTTTATCTATTTTGGAGACCCAGGAAATTTGTAGTTTCATCTTCTTTTACAGCATCATTATTGTAGTGTATATTAAGGTTCATGCTACGAGGGTGGATTGAAAAGTACTCGGCCTAACACAGATCCATTCAATTCTTAAATTCAAATCTACCCACATTATTTAGTTCAGTTCAGACTAGTTCATTGTGTGAAGTTCGAAACGTGTGCGATAATTAGTTGTGATTTTATAAATTTATTAACAAAGTAATCGGACATAATTTCCGCGAATGGAGCAAATCGAGCAGCGTGCCGTCATTAAGTACCTCCATAAGAAGGGGCTATCATCAAAAGCCATCCATGATGACATGGTCAGAACATTAGGCGATTGTGCTCTGTCATATTCATCCGTCAAAAAATGGATAGCAGAATTTAAGCGTGGTAGAGAGAGTGTGAAAGATGAACCCCGCTCTGGAAAGCCTTCGACGTCAACTACTGACGAAAATATTAAAAAAGTACTTGATTTAATAATGGGAGACCGTAGATTAAAAATTAGAGAGATAGCCGAGATTATAGGCATCTCTTATGAACGAACTCAAAACATCATTGTCAACGAGTTGGGTTTCCACAAGGTGTCTGCGAGGTGGGTTCCGCGACTGCTTTCAGTTGAACAAAAAAGGACGCGATTGACTATTTCACGCGACTGTTTAGAGTTATTTGAAGCCGATGCAGATGATTTTTTGAATCGTTTTGTTACTATAGACAAAACATGGGTTCACTACTGTACAACGGAAACAAAACAACAATCAAAACAGTGGAGAAGACCTGGTTCACCACCCCCTAAAAAGGCTAAGTCGATTTTGTCGGCAAATAAGGTGATGGCTTCAGTATTCTGGGACTCGAAAGGTGTGATTATGATTGATTATCTTGAAAGGGGTCAGACTATAAACTCTGATTACTACTGCACCTTACTACGCCGTTTACGAGAGGAAATAAAAGAAAAACGTCGAGGAATGCTCAGAAGAAAAGTCCTGTTTCATCAAGATAACGCCCGTGTTCACACGTCAGTACAGTCAATGGCTGAAATTCACAACTGTGGCTTTGAACTGTTACCGCATCCGCCGTATTCACCTGATCTGGCACCATCAGACTTCTTTCTGTTCCCTAACCTAAAAAAGCACTTGGGAGGTCAAAGGTTTTCGACAAACGACGAGGTCAAAGCAGCTGTAGACGCATATTTTGACTCTAAGGAAGAATCATTTTTTTTCAACGGTCTAAATGCTTGGAAGGGGAGGTGGCAAAAGTGTATTGAACTTGATGGTGATTATGTAGAAAAATAAAAATATAACTGATTTAGTATGTGTTTATTTTCTTGGTTAGGCCGAGTACTTTTCAATCCACCCTCGTAAGAATCCGTTGACTGAAGTGTAACTTTTGTTTTAATAAAGTTGTTTGTTTTTAATTTTTGTTTACGATTAAACAGTTTACAACTAATTTTAAGGAGTTATTAATGTCACTTTCATAGGTCTCTACGCTTATACATGGTATTGTCACGGTGATATCATCCGCAAACAGTGTTACTGGTTGTTCTATGCATTTAGGTAAGTCATTAATGTACAATATAAATATAAAAGGACCCAGTACACTCCCCTGTGGAACTCCAAATTTAACATCACGCTATGACGATTGAAACATCTCTTCCTTTTTATATACTATATTAATTTGATTAATTTCAGTTATTTGTATTCTATTTTTAAGTACGATTCAATTAGATTAATAACATTGCCTCAAATACCATAAGCTTCAAGTTTTCTTAAAAGAGTCGGATAATGTACGTAATCAAATGCCCTGGTCATATCGTAAAATATGCCACAGAATGTTGTTTACGTTTATCGACATTTTTTTTAAATGTTACCCCCACACTAGGATTTTCTCCTGTACCGTGGAGGCCGTTTACAAAAACAAATTGTACAAGGACAAACATCCAGAACAGGAACAATTATTTGTAGGCCATACAAATACTTGTTCCGTGCGGGATTCGAACCCGCGGCCCCCAGTGCAGCAACTCATTGCTAAGCCACTGCGTCATGGAGCCGTCAAATTATTAATAACATTGTATATAAAGTCATATTGATTGTCGTATTTGGGTCCATTAGTTCTCTATTTTCTTTATTAAACAGTGGATGTTTTTAAGGCATCTGGGTACATACCTGCGCTAATACTTAGGTTAATTAGATGACTTAGATATCCGCATATTTCCATTGATATGTGTTTTAATATTTTTGTAGCAATGCCATCGTATCCCACGTTATTTGTATTATTTGTCGACATTATTATTTTGTGAATATCACCGGCAATTTTGGTGTAAGATTTCAATATATTTATTAGAGAAAAAGCAGTTCATTTGCGGAATCTTGAGAAGAGGGGATGACTCACACTCCTGTTTTGCGTCAAGGAAGTGGTTTATATTATCTTCATAGCTAAAATCCACACATTAGTTTATCATTAGACTTAGATTAACGAATATATTGGCCATACGTGATTATTGACACGTTCACTTTTCTTCCAAAACATTTTATAATCGTATGACAGATAAAAGTTAGAATCAAACAAATACGCGTAATTACATGTATTTACATATAGATACATCAGGCTGTTAAACGATTCTATTTTTCCGTTAAATATCGCGGATTAAACGAACGTGTTTACTAGTACTATTATTTAAGTACTATTATTTATTCTGTGCCCATAGAGCAACACGGGTAACCGGCGTATTGGAGGGGAGTAGCCATAGCGTTCTTTCTCGATACGTATCTGTCTGACATTTTTTGCGGGGGAGAAATTTGCGCACATTTAAACAATCGTCTGTACCACGAAACTCACACATATGAATTAAAACAATATACTAACAATTTTACACACACATACTATCGCTCGGTGACAGCTAGAGCTCGGATACAGACTGATATTAGTCACTCGACCGATTCGCATATTACAAGAGGATGAGTGGCCTGTGTTGGTAAACAAATCTGACACATCACAACCACTATTGTTGTAACTAAACGTAGTGATTATATTCTCTTTGGTTGTAACTTTTAAGTTAACAAGGTTACCCCTTGTTAACTAGCAATAATGTGGTTAAAAGTTACTTATGTAGAAAAGGTAACGCCTCTTTTTATTAATTTGGTGTATCAGATCTCTTATTGCAGCAAAAAACTGAACAATTTGTCATTTTTGTAGGACGTCGATTCAGCCGCGCAATTACATTTAGTCTAGTGAGCAGTGCGGTTGCAACTACACTTCGACAGAGGGGACACCTGCGTATGGTTACTCTTCTCCGGTCCGTCGGTGTCGGTGGCCCGTGTTGCTCTATGTTTGTACCTAACCGTACAAGTCACACTAAAATTATTTGAAAAAAAAAGAAAAGTGTATATCGGTAATAACCAAAGTTCAGTACAAAGTTTAATGACATTCAAGGTGCCCTTTGTTGAGCTCAGGGGGTTATTTGCATGCCATTAGGACATGAACAACCCTTTTTATACCTGCGTATTTAATTGACTTCGACTGACTACATTCATGATGTTCTCATTTTATTTATATTGAAGTCGGTTATACAATTTTATATTTTATTTTATCACTTGTTTGAGAAATCGAAAGGTTTATAAAATAAATGACATTAGAACTTGTCTCTTGAACTCCAGTAGAACATGTCCTGGTGAAAATGTTCTACTGGAAGTTAACCAACAAAAACAGCGGGATATTCCATTGGTACAGGGCGTGCAGAAGGATTTGTTTCATAATCTCCATAGTGGCCTAGATAAGGCACGCCTTCTAGCTGTTTCGACTAAGGAATCTATCTAGTCACTGGTTACACGCTTTACCATCAAGTAATCTCGGTACATTACTTGATGCGGAAAGCTTACGCATTGCCGTAGGAATCCGACTAGGAGCGGCGATTTGTCAACCCCATCAGTGTCCCTGTGGTAGCAGCGTCGACAAGTTTGGGCTCCACGGAAATTCATGTAAGAAAAGCGCTGGTAGATTTTCACGACACAGTTCTTTGAACGATGTCATCCGAAGGGCTCTTGTCTCTATAAATGTTCCCTCGGTTTTAGAGCCTTGTGGAATATTTAGAGACGATGGCAGGAGACCCGACGGTATGACATTGGTCCCTTGGGAGAGAGGTAAAGCCCTAGTGTGGGATGCTACTTGCGTAGACACTCTGGCGGCCTCTCATCTCAGGGGTACCTCGTTTAGAGCCGGGGCGGCATCAGAGGCAGCTGAACTGAGTAAGTGGCGCAAATATGAGTCTCTGAGAGATGACTACATATTTGTGCCATTTGCTGTAGAGACTATCGGTCCGTGGGGTCCACGTGCGGTGAAGTTCCTAAAGGAACTCCATCCGCGGCTGGTCGTTGCTGCTGGTGATAAGAGGGCTGGTTCTTTCCTTGCTCAAAGGCTAAGTATAGCCATTCAGCGGGGAAACGCAGCCAGCGTTCTTGGCACGATACCGCGGGGAGTAGGACTATATGATATTTAAGTTTCTAGTTTTAGTTTTTTTTTTTAATTATTATTATAGTTTTTAGTATTGTAGATAAAAATAAGTATTTGCTGTTATTAGAAAGAAGCTGCTGCCCATCTTCCGTCTCAGTTTCGCTCTGTCGCCTCTTACGACACCCACGGCAAGATATGGGGTAATGGGTATTCTTACCCGCCACTACACGGTTTCATTTACGTTAACTTTTATGTTTGTTGTCGTACCTATGTATATTAAAAACTAACACGATTTAATATTAATATTTACCAACAGGTGTCATTGTTCACTTTGATTCT
The DNA here is from genome assembly GCA_033319125.1 of Parnassius glacialis. NCBI lineage: Eukaryota > Metazoa > Arthropoda > Insecta > Lepidoptera > Papilionidae > Parnassius > Parnassius glacialis. The sequence continues at coordinate 3,187,801 of JAVANC010000025.1, read as the reverse complement.
TTACATAAAATTCTCCAAATCATCATCATTATGATCATTAAAACTTTATCACAAGTCCACTGCTGTACATAGGCCCAAGGAATCCCCGAGGTATACCACATGGCGCGTTACTAAGCCTCCTGCATCCTTCCGCTTCCTGCATATGCTCATACCAGTTTGTCACTCCATCTTGTGGGGGGCTGCCCTGTACTCCGCTTGCCGAAACAAGACTGGCACTCGAGAAACTTCTCCATCGGTTATCGCTTCTTTGAATTAAATGTAATATATGGCCGGCCCATTGCTACTTTAGCTTATTATTTTTAAATACATTTTTTGTAGGCGACAGCTGAGAAGACGAGTTGAAGGAAGATTAAAATTCTGCAACATTGACTAGAATATGAATTATCGCAAAATCACCAGAGATATCCTTTATCTAGAAATTCCTAATAATTCTTAATGATTCTATTCGAACAAAGTCCCGGGCACAGCTAGCAGTAAATAAAATTGAATCCATACCCAAAAATACCACTGTAGTCTTACTAATTACTATAAACGCGTTTTGCGTAGATGGGACCAAAAATTAATGTTTAAAAGATCTCAGTCCCCCGTGGTCATGGGTAAAGCACTCGACACATCAGAAATATTTTTTTGTTAAAATTGGACGCGACAATATCCTTAGAATTGTTTTATTCAATTTTTCTTTCATTAGTCCTATTTTAGAGTACATAGAGTAAAAAAGATCTTTTTTCTTCCGTTAAATTTAAGACTTTCTAGGGTACTCAACTAGACGTGGTATTGGCATGCTGCAGCTATACAGGGTTATTTTTAAAAGAGTAGCCAAATTTTAAACTTAAATAGCATAACGACTACGTACAATTTTTATCAATATGGAATAAATCCGGGGAAATAATGTGATAATATCTCATTTATATAGTAAAGTGATTTTATTTAGGCCGTAAATGATCGTGTTTCGGGGAAAGATGCGGGGTACAGCACATTTCATGTCAATATGAAGCTATGAAATATAAAGACTTTTGAGTGCTGTAGAGATCTATTTAGATTTTTTAGTGAATATCTCCGCTCCGCTACATCCACAGCCGGATTTCCTATAGTGTCAAAATTGTACCGACGATAGGCTCTTTAAAAGTAAAAGGGGATTAAATATACATATTAAACTATGCCATAGTAAAAGTATTTAGGTTTCACAGCCTACCGTAGAAATTCATAACTCTATTAGTAATTCCTCTAATGACACACATTTTTACCTTTCTTCGGAGCAAATTTACAATTATCATTGTAATGTACCAGTGGTTAAAAAAAATCCTAAAGGTGCGAGGATGCAACTTGCTAAAGCATTGTCAAGCACTATTCGAAATTGTTTCACGAATAGTGAAAACAATTGGCAAAATTATTTACTTTCGCGTATTCTCATTTTTATTTTGATAAAACAATAAATAAATCAATTACATTTCAACTAAAAGAGACATCTTTCCAAAATTTAGATTACCCAATTAATACTGATTTATCTCGACCACGTCCTAAATTTGATTTAAAAAAGTAGTTGAGTCGAAAGTAGTGGATGGCGACTTAAAAAATGCATCCCGTATTTTATTCTCAGACGACATCCTGGCTCCTCGTAATGTCGAAACTCTTGAAAGCCTTCGTCAGAAGCATCTTTCGAGCAAATCGTCGCAAGGTTTATCGTTGCCTCCCAAGATTTCTATGCAACCTTTACAAATTTCTGAAAAAGGCACTTTAGAAGCAATTATGTCATTTTGGAATGATTTTGCTGGCGGCATTGATGGAATTACGCCTCAACATCTTGAAGATCTTGTAAGCGCTTCTGCCAGCAACGGCGGCGGAGTACTTCTTAAAGACATTACAAGATTATGTAACTTTATGCTTTCTGGTAATGTTAATCCAAATTTCATTGCATTCTTATATGGGGCAAGATTATGCCTTCAAAAAAAAAAGGATAACGGTACCCGTCCTATTGCTGTTGGTTCCACATTTCGATGCTTAACTTCAAAATTATCCTGCAGGCATATTATCTCTAACCTTAACTAAGAAAACTAAGACTTTCAGCTTACTCAACTAGGCTTTAGCACTAGAAGTGGCTGTGAGATGGCGGTACATTCAGTGCGTACATTTTTAATAAACTCTGATGCAGATGTTCTTGTGAAAGTTGACCTAAGGAATGTTTTTAACTCTTCGATAGGGTAACCCTGCTAAAAGAAGTGGCTAAAAATACCCCCGAAATTTATCATTACGTTTTGCAATGTTTGTCGTGAAGCGACAATTTTTTTTTTTTTTTTTATAAGATAAGGGTGACAAACGAGCACACAGTCCACCTGATGGTAAGTGGTTGCTGCGGCCCATAGACATCTACATCTATCCTCAATTACAAGTCAAAATGTAGATGCGTTGTCACCCGTGAGGACTAAGATGGAATGCCTCATTTCCAGTAAAAAGGGCCTCTGGCCAATTAAAAAAAAAACCTAACCTAAGAACAACAAAACAACAAAAGTAGAACAAGAAAATAATATGTTTAAATTTTTAAAAAGGTATTTACAATTTTATAAAAAAAATGAGATATGATGATGATGATGGATGACGTGTAATTACAATTAGATAAAAAAAAGTAAAGATAAGAGAATATTGTATTGTAGTGGAGCCTAAAGGTCGAAGTGACACACGCTGCGCTTGGAGTAGAAGTAGGCACACGCTGAGCTTGTAGTTTCTTGGCGGTGATGGCACGCAGCGCCTGGTCTGGGCACACGCAGCGTCCGGAGCCGGCGCACGTAGCGCCTGGAGTAGGTGCGCTCAGCGCTTGGAGCAAGCAGTCGCAGCGCCCAAAGGTAGCGCGGACAGTAGGTGCACTCAGCGCCTGGAGCAAGCAGTTGTAGCGCCCAAAGGTAGCGCGGGCAGTAGGTGCACTCAGCGCCTGGAGCAAGCCGTCGTAGCGCCCGGAGTAGTGTGGCCCCGCGCTTGAAGTAGACTACGCCGACGACTTCAAATGTAGATGGAGGCTTGCAGGATCCCGGGGCAATGCGGCCCCGGGATAAGGCCTTTAGTAGATGCTTCACGTTTGAAAAAAGAAGCGAGACTCCATGTATTCTCCGATTGTTCGGCTTTTATACCTTTTTAGAGAGAACGAGAAATTATTTAAATTAAAAGGACATTTATTGTAAATAACCTAGAGCAAAAGAGTATTTATGTGGAAATATCGAAATAAGAACATCAGACCAGTGACGAATTTGAATAAAAGTTACCATAACAACCATATAAATAATGGTTGTCAAAAATATAAATTTTTGGTTTTAGGTATATAATTGAAAAACAGTTACATTTAAGTAAGAAATGAGATATTATTCATATAGGAAAAACTATAGCGCGGCAGTGCGCACGAAACCTGAAATTGCAGAGTTACGGAGAACTCAACAAAAGATAGAAAAAGGTAAGACTCCATTGACAGCGATTTAAAAGGTGCTGATAGCGTGAAAATACGAAGTGAAAATGATTTGTTATTGTGTAAAAACGTTACAGGATTCTATGGAAATAAAGGTGATGCAAAATATAAATGCAGAAAATCAAAAACAGAATAGAAAAATAGTGTAAAATGATATGTAAGTAACATAACTGATAGCGTGAAAAGTGATGCAAAATATGAATGCAGAAAATCAAAAACAGAATGGAAAAATAGTGTAAAATGATATGTAAGTAGCATAACACTACATGTTACAGTCAAAATATTAACTAGTTTTACGAAAACCATGTTATCGATTTTGCTGTCGGTGTTCAGCGGTGTGACCCACTAGGTCCAGCACTTTTCAGTTTGAGAATTCAACCCATTATTTCAAATTTGAAATCCAAGCTGAATGTCTGGCACCTGGACGACGGTACACTGGGAGGTAGAGCAGATGATGTTCTCAGTGATCTTACTCATATTTTTAGAAATTTTAAAAATATTGGTCTTGAACCTAATAGCAATAAATGTGAAATATTTTTCCAATATCTACGCCTACTTTACAGAGACACTTTAATTCAAAATTTAAATCATATTTCTCCAGGAATTAAAGCTGTCCATACGGAATCACTATACCTGTTAGGCGCCCCGTTGTTTTTCGATAGTATTAAACCTGTTTTCAAAACAAAATTTGATCAGTTTTTAAACCACGTTGATAAATTGTATAAATTAAACCCCCACATTGCTCTTACTAATTTAAAATATTGTCTTCTTGTACCTAGATTTACATACTTACTCCGTTCGAGTCCAGTCTGGGAATGTTCGGATATTTTAAAAAAATATTGATAATATTCTTAAAAAAGTTATAGCCTGGACTCAATCTACTTTACCTATAAAATTTGGTGGTATTGGTGTGAGAAATCTTTCTAGCGTTGCATTGCCTGCTTTCCTTGCTTCTGTGCATAGTGTCAGAGATTTATGTAACATAATTTTAAATAATAAAGAAGACCTTTTATTTGCTACGGAGGCAGGGCAGATATGGCAAACGCTCTGTTCTGCGAAAATGTTCCACTGGAAGTTAACCAACAAAAACAGTGGGATAATTCGTTGGTACAGAATTTGCAGAAAGATTTGTTTCATAATTTCCTTAGGGACCAAGATAAGGCACGCTTTTTAGCTGTTTCGACTAAGAAACCTAGTCACTGGTTACACGCTTTACCATCAAGTAATCTCGGCACATTACTTGATGGGGAAAGCTTGCGCATCACCGTAGGAATCCGACTAGGAGCGGTGATTTGTCAACCGCATCAGTGGCCCTGTGGTAGCAGCGTCGACAAGTTTGGGCTCCGCGGACTTTCATGTAAGAAAAGTGCTGGTAGGTTTTCACGGAACGGTTCTCTGAACGATGTCATCCGAAGGGCTCTTATCTCTATAAATGGTCAAATGGTCTCGGTAATGGACAAAGACCCGACGGTATAACATTGGTCCCTTGGGAGAGAGGTAAAGCCTAGTGTGGGATGCTACTTGCGTAGACACTTTGGCGGCCGCTCATCTCAGGGGACCTCTTTTAGAGCTGGGGCGGCATCAGTGGGAGCTGAACTGAGTAAGTGGCGCAAATATGAGTTTCGGAGAAATGACTACATATTTGTGCCATTTGCTGTAGAGACTCGGTGCGTGGGGCCCACATGCGGTGAAGTTCCTAAAGGAACTCCATCCGCGACTGGTCGTTGCTGCCGGTGATAAGAGGGCTGGTTCTTTTCTCACTCAAAGGCTAAGTATAGCTATTCAGCGGGGAAACGCAGCCAGCGTTCTTGGCACGATACCGCGGGGAGTAGGACTGTATGATAATTAAGTAACTAGTTTTAGTTTTTTTATTATTAAAGTTTTTAATATTGTATACAGCAAAATATTTAACTTAAGTTCAATTATATAAAAAAATTATTAGATACTATTGTTTTATTGAAATAGTTATGTATATACAATATTAAAGCTATAATAATCATAAAAAACTAAAACTAGAAACTTTATTATCATACAGTCCTACTCCCCGCAGTATCGTGCCAAGAACGTTGGCTGCGTTTCCCCGCTGAATGGCCATACTTAGCCTTTGAGCGAGAAAAGAACCAGCCCTCTTATCACCAGCAGCAACGGCCAGCCGCAGATGGAGTTCCTTTAGGAACTTCACCGCACGTGGACCCCACGGACCAATAGTCTTTACAGCAAATGACACAAATATGTATTCATCTCTCAGAGACTCATATTTGCGCCACTTACTCAGTTCACTTTACAAGGCACAGGTTCGGCCTCACATGGAATACTGTTCCCATCTCTGGGCAGGGGCCCCCCAGTGCCAGCTCCTTCCACTTGACCGCATCCAGCACAGAGCGGTTCGAATCGTCGACGACCGAGTTCTTTCCGATCGGCTTGACTCACTGGCATTGCGTAGAGAGGTTGCATCTCTTTGCGTATTTTATCGCATCTACCACGGGGAGTGCTCTGAGGAATTGTTCGGACTAATTCCAGCCGCTCAATTTCACCATCGCACATCGCGACAGAACTTGCGATACCACCCATATCATCTAGATGATTGGCGGTCCACCACTGTGCGATTCAGAAGAAGTTTTCTCCATCGCACAACTTCCTTGTGGAATCGATTACCACCAGCGATTTTTCCGGACCGATACGACTTAGGGACCTTCAAGAACAGAGCTTACTCCTTTTTAAAAGGCCGGCAACGCATCTGCGATTCCCGTGGTGTTGCAGTTGTTCATGGGCGGCGGTAGTCACTTACCATCAGGTGAGCCGCATGCTCGTTTGCCCCCTCTCCTATAAAAAAAAAGTTCAGCTGCCTCTGATGCCACCCCGGCTCTAAACGTGGTACCCCTGAGATGAGAGGCCGCCAGAGTGTCTACGCAAGTAGCATCCCACACTAGGGCTTTACCTCTCTTCCAAGGGACCTATGTCATACCGTCGGGTCTTCTGCTATCGTCTCTCAATATTCCACAAGGCTCTAAAACCGAGGGAACATTTATAGAGACAAGAGCCCTTCGGATGACATCGTTCAAAGAACTGTGTTGTGAAAACCTACCAGAATATTTTTTTTAATTATTTATTTCACCATTTGCCTATATTACTTATTCTCAACCTTCTCTGGAAATTTGGTTATTGCAAAATCACCCTATATTATGGTTGTATCACGAACAGGTCGTCTCGATCGGGGAGGACCACACTCTCACAGTATATCAGCTTAATGCAGCTGTTTTTTGCATGGTGAATGTAGAGGACCGGAGACCCTCATTACTGGAAACGAGGCATTCTATGTTAGTCCTCAGGTGTGCATTTTTTTCGAGGATAGATGTCGATGTATATGGGCTTTAGCATCCACTTACCATCAGGTGGACTGTGTGCTCCATAAAAAAAACTTTTCGTACTTAGTAACCATTGTGATCTAAGCCAGATTAACAATTTATAAACCAAATAATAAATGAAATCTTTGTTTTATACTTCTGGAATAATTCGGATCCCTTTCCCCAATGCATTGTGTTTTATAATGAAACACCTAAAGCCTTGAATTGGTTGATATCCACAATTTCTTATCTTTTTTCATACGACCGCGTATTTGTTAAATATCATAAACATCGACAACACAATAAATAACTTTCTTTTGATAAATTCATAAACACACGAGCTGTTTTATTTCGCACAACAGACAGTGGCAAAAAAACTCTCGAAAAGATTAACTATGATTAGATACATCATATCAAAACATTTGGAGATAATAGTTAACTTCCTTTTGAAATATGTCTCACTTATATATATTTCATTTATCTTATAATAATAATAATATTGTCCTCCAGACCGAATTTCGGTCACGGCGGCCAGTCTCAACTGACACATACATCTGTGCAGGACAAAAATATAGTACCCAAGTGCATGCGCAAGCACAGTTGCAGTCTTTATTCCCTCACTCTCACTCATAGTCCGATGGGACGGTAATTCGAAACGACCGGAAAGAGATTAGGCGCAGGACCAACGGCTTAATTTGTATTCCGAGGCACGTGGGTGAATGATACATCGCTTATCTTTTCACCCCGAGCTGCTACTGATTTTTGACAGAAAATCTTAATAATTGATTATTGGCCCGGAATTCGAACCCGGGATCTCATGATCAGTAATCTCGTTTGCGACCACTAGACCCACTAGGCAGTCTGAATTTATCTCATGTACTCGTACAGACTGTACAACTGTACAAGTTCTCACAGTTGAACTGTCTCTTAAACTAGTCAAACATTTTTTTTATAGGATAAGGGTGACAAACGAGCACACAGTCCACCTTTATCCTCTATTCCAAATCAAAATGTAGATGCGCTGTCACCCGTGAGGACTAAGATGGAATGCCTCATTTCCAGTAAAAAGGGCCTCCGGCCACCTGCACTCACCAAGCGAAACGCAGAGGTAAACCTCTACTTCACGCTGGTTTTCTGTGAGGTCGTGGTACCACCCCGGTTCGAGCCGGCCCATCCGTGCGACAGCAAAAGCTGCCGCGTGGCTCTACCACTGTCATCATATAGACATAATATTTGAGAGACAATTCAAATGGCAACCTCCAACGAGCAATGATGTAAGTCCATCATTAAACCCGCACTACATGTATGTAGCTGACATTTGAAATGCGGAATTTATTATTGTTTTTTTATAGGATAGGGTGACAAACGAACACACAGTCCACCTGGTGGTAAGTGGTTGCTGTGGCCCATAGACATCTACATTTATCCTCGTTCGCGAATCAAAATGCAGATGCGTTGTCACCCTTGAGGACTATGATGGAATGCCGCGTTTCCAGTAAAAAGGATCTCGGTTCTCTACACTCACCATACGAAACACAGTAGTGTTAAGCTGCTATTTTACGCTGGTATTCTGTGAGAGCGTGGTCCTTCCCCGGTCGAGCCGACCCATTCGTGCTACAACTATACTACTAATATAACTGCAGCTTGGCTCTACCACGTATACGATTGTACCACAGAACACAATTACTCGCTACCGCGATGATTGTATCATGAATGGCGCTACCGGTGAAGTACTACGCTCTCACAGAATACCAGCGTTAACCACTCATAACTGCATAGTGTTGCTGTGTTTCGAATGGTAAGTGACGAGAAACGGTGTCCCATTTTACTCGTATTATAAGGACTGTGACACATACACAAACACACACACACACACACACACATGTGTGTGTGTGTGTGTTACGGCTGAAAGCCGAAGTGCAGTTACACCTAGTTCTTGCCGGCGAGAACTAGGTGCGGCCAGTAGTAGTTGGTTAAATTTAGATGTACTGATAAATTTGTAAAGATACGGAAATACGTATCAAGTAATATCAGCGACAGTAGTTAAGGTCCGGTTGATCTGGTTATTATGTATGATATATATGCCGCAATCCACTACACCTTGTTTTAGCCGACTAAACCTAGGTGTAACTGCACTGCAGCTCTTAGCCGTAATATATATATTGTTACGGCCCACGGCTGTTCCTACAAATGTTCAATCTTCGGGGCCCATCAGCGAAGATTCAACGAACAGACGCAGGTCGGGCCTCGATTTGGCCGCGTGGAATGTCTCTAATTACAATAACCTATATGGGAGCAAACTAGAAAGCAAAAGTACTTACCTGTATCAGGAGCCGACTTCGCTCCAAGGCTTGGGCAGGCCGTGAGTGTGTGTAATGGTAGATAGAGAGGCGTGTACAGTGAGGTGTGAATGTGTGGGGCCTTGGCAAGCATAGGCGACCAGCAGCGGCCGAGTTCCAGGCTGCTCCAAAATGCTGCATCGCTCCAGACAGCTCCAGCGCCGGACCACTTCTTTCTTTACTGTCACTGATTTAGTCTCTTAGCTTCATTGTACGTTAGTGAAGTGAAGTGAAGGCCTTACCTTCACTTCGCCTAATTCCACACTCATCGCAGAATCGAACACGTGATACCCGACACGGCAACGGACAGTAGTTCAAAGTTCAATATTCAATGTCCCGGATTCACTTATCACAAATTATAACGATATCCTGACAATTAACCGGGAGAAGCTCACAAACAAGGAATGCGCGGCTCGAATCCTAGATCGTATATCTACTCCACGCGCTTACACTATTCCACACTCTCGCACAAGTTAACTATCGCACGATTCACATATCTACGTGACGAAGAAACACGTGCCCAAAATTCAGATTCTAGACCCTAATCAAACAAAACCCGGTCACGCGCGAACTTAACCCGGCTTAACCCGGTCGCTGCTTGCAAGTCACTCTCACCTACTGTCTCGCCCGACTGCGCCAAGACGCTGGGAAGCTCCCTTCCGCTGCCCCCTCCCCGACACACGCGTGACACCTGGTACGATCGGGCGATTGGCAAAGTCGAACGTGATTGGATGACGTTAAACATGACTAAATTTAGGCGTAAACGTATATATATATATATATATATATATATATATATATATATATATATATATATATATATATATATTACGTGTAAGGGTGACAAACAAGCACACACTCCACCTGATGGTGAGTTAATTTTGAATCTGTTATTACTTGTATTTGGTAATTTCGAAAAGTTTGCAAGCTGTGTCTCATGACCAAATAATTTTTTATGCTACTGATTTTTACTGCAATGATACCTAATACTTACCCTATTCATGGTGTGGCCGGTGGAAGGAAAAGGGGAGAGTTCCCGCCGGGCAAGGTGTTCTGGCCGGGGAGCGGCCAACGCTCCGAGTGGTAATTCGGAGCTATTCTATATATACTGCTTTAACTTCGGAACTTTTTAGCGCGATTTAGCCTTCGATGTGTTTCGCTTGTGGCGCGACGACAGCGCCGCCACATCACCCCCCTGCACAGATCGGAGGTCGATAGTGTAGTCCGATTGCCGGTGTGTCCTTAAAGCTGGTGGGGAATGTATGCTGGGTGCGTAAGGGTAAGTGACGCCGGTGCAAACAATATGCCGGTGTATATTGCATGCCGTACTACGCACTTGCAAGTGATGCCCGGTGAGAGCGATGAGTAAGAGCAAGTGCTAGGGATTGCCTTGTAGTCTGCGGTGAGTCGAGAAGAAGGCAAATGATCTGCGAGAGTGCCGTGAAGCAGACGCGAGCAGTAAGGCTCAGAGCCGTGCCGAACACTGTAGCGCAGAGAGTAGTTTAAAGGAACAGGAAGCATTATATTCCACTGCTGCGATGAACCTTTGTAAAGCTAGGTGGCTTGCAGAATGTGAAAACTGCAGACAATATCTGTTCGGGAGCGAATGAATGGGGTACTTGAGGATGATGTCGAAGGTTTTGAAGTTGTAGTTTCCGAAGGTCGTTGGTTGCGTGTTCATATCACGTTGGGGTCACCACTGTGGCCGGTGGAAGGAAAAGGGGAGATCTCCCGCCGAGCAAGGTGTTCTGCCCGGAGAGCGGCCAACGTTCCGAGTGGTAATTCGGAGCTATTCTATATATACTGCTTTAACTTGGTAACTTTGTTAGCGCGATTTAGGTTTCGATGTGTTTCGCTTATGGCGCGACGAATGCGCCGCCACAATGGAAAATAAATGAATTTGAATTTAAACGCGAGTTAGCGATACTAAGCCCGCTGCCTAATTGTTGCGTTGTGCGTTGTATGTGATTGGTGCAATTGCTATACTAGTTTTAAGCACACACGTATACCGTTACAGCCAATTAAAATCTACTGCTGAAAATAGCCCCCCCCCCCCCGCCATAGATTGTCTCTTAAGGGGGATATTTGCCCTAGTAGTGGGCATCTCCCCTTACATATTACCACATTCAAATAGCAGTGCCAGCTACTGCTGTGTCTCGGTCTGAAGAGTATAAAGATTCAGTTTAATATACTTATATAACTTTTGCCTGTCAATATATTCACGAAAATTTAATGTATGTTCACAAAAACAAAGGTAGTTTTAGTAAAAGAAAGTGACACACACTCTGTAAACACTAACAATAAACACAAGCTAGTGATACCAGTTTTTCGACTCCACAAATTCAGTAATTCATACTTGGGCAATGTATAGGCTATTACAACAAAGTCCCAGAAAATATACAAGGTACCTCTATTAGCAAGTTTAAATATCTTATTAAATTAAAACTGTATAAAAAGAGTTATTATAATATAAATGATTACATGGTTGATAATAATCCCTGGGAATGAGGTGATCGCTTCCAAGCAGTTTCTAAAATAAATTTTGTAAATAGTTTGTACAACCATTCATGTTAAATTTATTTAAAAAAAATCCCATTGGGTTTCTTGCTGGTTCTTCCCAGGACGGAAGGTTTATTTTCAGAACAATGGTAAAGTAAATAATGGCTTTCAATGAGAATTTCACATTGATCTATATTGAATAAAAATTATTCTATTCTATTTTAGTCTGCGTAGTTGACAATGCAATTGACCCTTCTTTGTTTAAAGTTGGTTGCATAATTATTTTTCTTCAATTGTGACATCTTGTTCGTGCAAAAAAGCTTGCATCTCTATGCTAGAATATAGAAACCGTAAGGATAAACTTTTTAAATCCTTTTTACTGGAAACGAGGCATTCCATCTTAGTCCTCAGGAGTGACAACGCATCTGCATTTTGATTCTTAATCGAGGATAAATGAAGCTGTCTATTGATCACAGTATCTACTTATCATCAGGTGAACTGTGTGCTCAAAAGTACATTAAAGTAACATGATTTTCATCAAATCAAGGAAATTCTCCGTTGTCGTGTCAGAAAGCATGACTGTGAATTTATTTGTCACTTAGATTTTATAAAAATATATTTTTACTTAAACACTCACCAGCCAAATATATACCGTGTTTGGATAATCATCTGAAGTCTGATTCTATGAGAAACGTTCTCGGAAAGATCATAGTCATAGTCATAGTCATTTATTCCAAAAACAATATACATTGTGTGGGAAAACTTAATTTTAACATAAAATATTAAATTAAATTAATTAGCATTATACGTGTATTCTAAAACTGTCTACAACTTAATTATTAATTAAATAATGCATGCAACATTAACCTTTACCAAACTCAATGTAATCATTCACCGAATAGAAACATTTTTCCAATAAAAAAGACTTTAACCTTTGTTTAAAAATTTTAACATTATTTATGGTTTTTAGACCATTAGGTAGTCTATTAAAAAGTTTTACAGCTTGATTTCTAACGCTATGCTCAACAACCTGTAGTTTTGTTTTTAAGACATTGGGTATATTCTTTCGTCTCGTGTCGTATCTTCTTGCCATTTCATCATCAGTTTCATATCTATTCGGATGTTTGACAAGATCAGTGAGTAAAGTAAGAATATACAAACAGGGCACAGTAAGGATTTTCAAATTTATAAAATGTTCTCTGCATGATTGCCTCTGGTGTATGCGAGATATAATTCTAATTGCTCTTTTTTGTAGAACAAACGCTTTTTTTACATTATAGGCATAACTATTTCCCCAAAACTTAATACTGTATCTTAAGCGAGATTCTATTAGAGCATAATATACAATTTTTAATTGTTTCGTGGTTAGTTCTTCCCTCAAGCTTCTCAAAGCATAGCATGCAGAGCTGATTTTGCTCTCTATATTATTTAATTCATCTTTCCATGCCAAATACGAGTCTATATAAACACCTAAGAATTTCACCGATTGTACAAGTGGTATGCAGTTTTCATGTAATTTGATGTTCAAGGTATCTCGCGTTTTCGCTGTGGTTTTGAATAGTATAGCTTTAGTTTTTTCTGCATTCAGCATAAGATTATTTGCATTAAACCACAGAGAAAACGTTAAAAGAGCTCTATTTAGTCTATGGTTGAGATCATTTGTATTCTGTGCCGATATTACCGCATTTGTATCATCCGCAAAAGCCACAATATGAACTTCCGGTAGAGAGTTATACATAAAGGGGATCAAATCATTTATAAATATGATGAAGAAGATTGGTCCCAAAATGGAACCTTGTGGCACTCCTCTATTAATTTTATCTAATTTAGATTTATACGTCTTTTCATACTTATCCTCGATACACTTCAGTTCAACATATTGCTGTCTGTTTTCTAAATAAGACTTGAATAGCTGTAGCACATTTTGCTTTATTCCGTAGTATTGAAGTTTTCTTATTAATATATTATGATCAACCATATCAAAAGCAGAGCTTAAATCCAGAAATAATCCCGCCACTTTCTTTTTATTATTTAAATTTGTGATGACATCATCAATTAATGTATCTATCGCATCGTTGCTTCCTATTTTTGGCTGATATCCAAATTGTCGTGTATTTATTATTTTATTATTATGTAGATGTTTAGTTAATCTAACTTTAATCAGTTTTTCAAAAATTTTTGAAATTGTTGGTAAAAGCGAGATAGGTCTGTAGTTTTTAGAGTCATGTTTTGAACCTTTCTTATGTACAGGTAATACTTTTGCAATCTTAAATTCATCAGGGAAAATGCCCTTTTCATAACATTTATTGTAAAAACTCGCTAATGGTGATTTTAAAAAGTCTATGTTTTTCTGAAATATTGAAATTGGTATGTCATCCCAACCGCATGACTTCTTGTCTTCCATACTTTTTACAACTTTAGATATTTCCGCAGGTGTTATGTGATCCCAACACATATCATTTATGCAAGGTTGTACATTATGCTCAAGAAACTTCATTGATAGTTCTATGGAACCTCTCGAGGGTGATAGGCAATGATCAAAGTTTTCCGCAAAGATATCCACAACTTTTTGAGTACTTTCGATATATTTGTTATTATGCTTTAAGGTAAATATATTCTCATTTACATTGGGAACTTTCATCCTGTGTTTGTTAACTACACTCCAGATCATCTTAACAGAGTTATTCGATTTCTCTATTTGCGACTGTATTGATAACCTTTTGGCACACCTAATTACCCTTCTGTATACTTTTATATAATTGTTTCTATAATCAACAATAGATTGGTCACTGATGGATCTATGTGCTGGCACAAGGAAACGCTTCATATTGCTGGCCACTTTTATCCCTTTTGTAATCCAGCTTAAACTTTGTTTAGTTCTTATTCTAATAGTTTTTACCTTTTTCTTAAAACTCTTATCAAAAATTGCATACAGTTTTTTTATGAAACTATTTATTCCATCATTTTGCCATTCATGTTTCAATATGTGTTCTCTGAATAATTTATTGTTCATCTCATTAAATACTCTTTGTTCTCTTGTAATAGTTTTATTTTTATTATTTTTCGTGATTCCCTGGATTTGAAGATCAACATTACATATTAGTGCTGCGTGACCATCTGACAACCCATTTTGATCTATTATAGTATCTTTTATGCATTCATCTGGAAGATTTGTTATGAAATTATCCAAACAGGATTGAGCGTTACCCCGTGTGAAAGTAACCGATAAAATAAGGGGTCTAAAATTATAACATTTTAATAAAGATAAAAAATCTGACTTTTGTTTAGTGTCACTTAAGAGATTAATATTAAAATCCCCACAGATTATACATTTCTTATTAATAAAATATTCAAACAATGTTTCAAGCTGCTCCATAAAAGCTGAGAAAAATTCATCTAGTGTATTCCTATACAGACAAATTACGTTTAATTCGGTTTTAACATCCTTAATGCCACATACTTCAAAATACTGTGTTTTATACAGTTTTTTACACTCAACTAAATCTATAAAATTACAATCGTTTAGTCCTAATATAAGACTACCTCCTCTAGTTTTTTTTGACCTAGTGTTATATGAAATTATGCTATAATTAGACAAATGGAAAAGTTCAATATTTTGACTATTTAAAAAATGTTCCGTAATGCATACATATTGTGGCTTAGAGGTACTTAATGTTTCTAAATATACATCTAATTCAGCCTTTTTGGTATTTAAACCACAAACATTTTGATGATATATAATAATATTATGTAATATGTCTTTATCTGTAAAGTCATCATTAGCTAATTTTATGAGTACATTATTGTCAATGTTTACTGACGGAAGATTTCCTCCGAATTTATTTTTAGAACAAACGAAAAAAATATTGAGATATATTTTCAAAAATATTTTTTATTCCTAAATTATTGAGTTTACCAGTTGTCTGAGAAAACATGTCAAAAGTTAAGTCATAATTTGAGTCAAAACAGTATGCATACTCAAATTTCTGTATGCTATTTTGTAGACTAGAATTGAAAATTTCTACCTTATAGTTATACAAGGGTGCACCACATATATACGTAGGTAATGCTATGATTACATTAGTATGCTTTATTTTTTCTAGCGTGTTTTTTATGTTACTTATAAGATTTGTATAGTTATAGGATTTTTTGAAGTCTTCTTCTCCAATCAAAATAACACAATAGTCATTCATAGTGTAGTCTATTAATTTGCTATGTAGTCCACTCAGTAGCTCGATTATTCCCGAATGTGGTTTTATAAAATGACAGTATTCAAAATTCTCAGTATCTAGATTCTCTATAGCTTGTATCACTTTATTCCTGTTGTTACTGCTTATTACGCAAAGTCTAAAATCCTTATTTTCATGCATAAGTGTAGAATTTAAATCGCTCATCTGCTCTTCTTTATCTAAAATTGTGCTTTGATGGTCTTCATGTGTTACATTATTCAATACAGTTTTTTCTTTGGTTCTTGGTGTTGGTTGAAAACTTTGCCCACATTCGGCCTGGCTTAAAAGTGTGTAATCTAATTTTGTTTTGTTTCCCTTTTTTTGTTTCTTTTTGTTTTTATCTATCTTTGGAGTTGAGCGACATAAATTAGCCAGTGTATCAGTTTTCTTTTCATAGGCTATGATTTGTTTTCTTAAAGAACTGTTTTCTATTGATAGATTGTCTATTTCTTTTTCTGCACTTTCCAACTTCTTTTCTAAGTAAGTGATTTTAGCTCTTAGTTCTCCCAACTCCTCCCTGTTTTTGGGGCTTATTTCAGGGCAGCTGCGATTTAATTTACTAGTCTCTATACAAGAACAATCCTCATCGACAGAGCTCTCCAACTCCAGAGACTCAGTATGTTTTTTTCTTTTTTTGTTTCGATTGGTAATGAAATCAAAAAAATGTTGAGGTGTTTGTGTATTATTTTTACCCACTTTCGGTGATATTGATGATGTCTGTTCATTAGTTTGTTGCGATGTTTTTGGTGTATGTGGATAATTTTCAGACTCTGTGCAAAGTGTAACAGTGTTTGGACGAAAGTGAGAATTATTAACCAAACTTGCTGTTGACGTTGATGAGCTATTCATTGTGTGCATCATGTTTACAGGTACAGCCCCTGGTGTCAATGGTGAGCTTGTACATTCTCTTAGCAAGAGTGCGCACTTTACGCATTTCCAATTGTTGCTTTTCTTCTCTTTCATTGATTTAAATGTTTTTTCTGTTACGTTTGCACAGTTTAAGTGGTGAAACTTTAAACAGTTGAAACATTTCAGAAATTGTTTATCTGAGATTATTTTATCACACTTCACACATTTCCTTACCATTTTGATATAGTTCGTTAAGAGTAACGAAAAGTATGACTCGGTCGTTTGAACGCAGCACAGGCAGCGACGTTATTATTACACTGATAACAAATGTATTCTAGTTTGGGAAGATTTAACAATATTAAGTCATTAGTTACCACAAGTTATTTAAAAGTTCAAACAGTTGTTAAAGTCGTCATGTTCGTGTCTTAAATTATACTATTACAATCCACACAAATATTATTTTTTGTTCCAAATATTTTAAGGTACAGTCAAATTCACATATTAAATTATGAATATTTTTAACTTTTGTTTTTAAACCAAAATTTATTTAAACTAAGAAAAAATCTTTATACTAAGGAATTCGATTGGACTCGATCTAACAACACATTGAGTTCATACTAACGCATTAGACCGTTTGACCAATTTATTAATAATTGTACCAGTTCAAAAATGTCATTACTAGGTTTCAAAATTATGATTTACGCTCAGCTAATTGGTTGGTTTGCGCAGTGTTATCAATCATGGAAAGTTTTAGACATTTGAAACGTTAACCGACTTCTTGCAAATAAAATTTTGGTTTTCACTTTTTTCTATCACTTTTTCTTATGTAATGATTAGGTTAAACACAACACAATTAGTCTAAACTTGATTTATACACTGGTAAAGAAAAATAGTCTAATTCAGTGAGTTTAACATGTTTTCACTGTCTTTTTATGTTGGATTTAAAAAATATGATAAAAACACGTTTTTAACACTTTCACTTAATAATCAGAACAGGAAGACTTTATATTTAACTTCTAGCGATCAAAATATCTATAAAACAAATTTTAAGGATTTAATTTAAGCGGAGCACTTGTTACTCGACCGCTAGCGTTAGCGCAGTACATCATCAGCAGATCGTTTATAACATGCAGACAGGCCCCGTGGTGATCACTTATACGCTGGCACGGAACACAAATGATCTCACTAAGGCGAAGTATAGTCGAGTGAAAAAAGCTAGTAATGACATCTTGTTTTATTAGTTATATCATCCTGTTTGCGTACATTACAGTTCACAGCTGGAAATAGGACTAGATGTCTTATACCGTTCACGCTGCTTCCCCCTATCAGTCTATCCACTGTCATAAATTTCTGCCTTTTCCCATAGTTGTTTCCATCGATCACTAATAAAGAACTATAATGTCCTTACCGAATGAGCGCCCACTCGCTCATTTGGGTGCGCTTTTAATTTGTACCGTAGCTTTGTGAATGCAACTTTACGTAATGCGTTTAAGGTTGAATTTACATTAATGTATATTTATTTCAACTAGAATTACATCAAAACAATTGGCGATGGTTTTTAGAGAACTTTTTCATGGGATTGTGTATCTAGTTTTTTTATTAGTGATCGATGGTTGTCTCTTACAAAACTCACGGGACAAAATGGGCTGATTGTTGTAAGTTGATGAAAGGGTTATCACGTACTACTAGATTCCATTTCATCTATCCATTACATCCGATTAAAGTCCACTGCGAAACACAGGGCTCCCCATACACTGCCTCATAGGAAGGGATTTTACCTTAGCTGTCACGTCTGGCAGGCGTTTAGGAAGACGCTGCTGCCCATCTGTCGTTCCGGTTCCCTCGCCTCTTACGACACCCACGATATGGGATAGTGGATTATTCTTACACCGCCACTACGTGGGTAAACTACTACAACTAAGTAAGGATAATTTGAATTAAACAAAAATATAAGTAAATAATAAAATCATTTATTATTTTATATGTATAAATCTTTAATTGTAACGTAACAATTACTTCTATAATAATTTATAAAATTATAAAACTTAAATACATATGAAAGATATACAGTTTATATCTCGTTGGGCACTGGTACCTCTTTTTTTAATACTAGTAATGCTATTAAACATTACTAATATTCCCTTTAACCACTTGTGGTAAGCTTAAAACGCTTGTGTCAGAAGTGGTTCACGACAGTATTCGAATGGCGAACTCGAACCCACGACGTTTCGAGTTCGCGCCTTGCCATTAGGATACTGACGCATCTTAACCTCTTATTTCTAAAACAGTTCCAGTGCTTGGTGAAAAAACTTATTTATACATTAATAATATACATATACCCATCTTTGTCTACAAACTTATTGCATAATTGAACTATTTAAAAAAAAAGTTAAAATGTTTGTATTATTTCTAGTTTTTAAGTCGGTTTTTTACAATTCTGTTATTTCAACCCTTTTGAGCGTACTAAGCAATTTTACAAACTCAACGTAACTACTGGAATGTCGCAAATTCACCACAATTTCATTTTAATTACAGATAGAATTCAAAACAGGCCTCACCAGACAGACAGTGTCAGGGGCGATAATTGTCATAGTTGGCACGCTTGGCAGGTAGGTTGGTAACCGCATTGTTTTGGTAACCAAGTCAGTTCTTAGGACTCCAGTGTTGGCAGACTTACCACTTTGAAATATATTTTATTTCTCAGACATGCCAGCCTTTTTTATACGTGGTAGAGCCATGCTGCAGTTATATTAGTAGTATAGTTGTAGCACGAATGGGTCGGCTCGACCGGGGAAGGACCACGCTCTCACAGAATACTAGCGTAAAATAGCAGCTTAACGCTGCTGTGTTTTGTATAGTGAGTGTAGAGAACCAGAGACCCTTTTTACTGGAAATGAGGCATTCCGTCTTACTCCTCACGGGTGACAACGCAACTGCATTTTGATTTGTATTAGAGGATAGATGTAGATGTCTATGGGCCGCAGCAACCACTTACCATCAGGTGGATTGTGTGCTCGTTTTTCACACTTATCCTATAAAAAAAGACATGCAGGTAGACCTGGTAGATTCCTCGTATTTAATTCAAATAATAAATTAAAAATGTTGTTTACAATTGTAAATATAGATTGTAATCCTTAATTTCAAATAAGTTGCTATTGACTAGGTGTATAATAAAAATATTGCAAACAGTAAACACTCATAAAGTCGTTTGTAAAAATGGCAACTACTTCTCTAATACCATAGTCAAAACTCACATCAACAGCGTACATACAAAACACACACACACACACACAAACGCGCGCGCGCACACATAAACATATAGAAACCCGTTTGACGTGCTCGTATAAATAATGTGACGCACATATCTTTCACTATTCGCTATCCCTTTCTTACAAATAATTTTACTGTATGTCGCTGCCACGACTTTGAAATACATTTTTACTGTTATTTTGTTGAGCATAAAGCACAAAAAATAAAGTTCTATATTATTTTTAACATTAAATAGGTGGTATTGATTCGAAAGGTAAACCGCCTTATTACATCCCCCGCGTACTGTACTGTAACCGAACAAAAGGTATTTGAAGATATTTCTTTGGAAGGTCGAGTGAAATTGAAATGAACAACAGAGCATGTACGGGGGGGGGGGGGGGGGTAGGGGGCAAGTAATTGTAGAGGATGGGAAAGTGAAAAAAAATCTATTGCGATTCTTATCTCTACGGCGATTGTAATAAGAACGGTACAAATTTTAATGTGTAAAGCTCCAGGAATGAAGAAATAAGATTGATTAATTTGCATTTGACTACATTTTTTTGAGTCTCTAGGGAGGTG
The DNA here is from genome assembly GCA_033319125.1 of Parnassius glacialis. Lineage (NCBI taxonomy): Eukaryota > Metazoa > Arthropoda > Insecta > Lepidoptera > Papilionidae > Parnassius > Parnassius glacialis. The sequence continues at coordinate 3,167,265 of JAVANC010000025.1, read as the reverse complement.
GGGGCAGTTACCCTTCCCTGCCCCCTCGTGGTTTTTATTTTATTTTCCATTGGGTCCTTTTATGTCTAAAAGTCAACGCAGACAGCAGTAAACCTAACTGTGGTGATCCAGTTTGAAGGGCAAGAGACATATTTTCTTGATGAAAATTTTATTAATTATTATCTATATTTCAATATCATTTACAGGTCCAGCCTCCTGTTCTACAGGTGGTTCGCTCTTATCCCGTTTTGCCGCTTTGTTCATGAAGACAACGGTGGTAATGGTGATTAGTAAAGAGAACAGTATGATGGCGGCACATACGACGCCCGTCACGAACGGGAACATTTTGTTCTGTAGTTTACATCTACCGTTCTCATACCAGTTGCAAGTACGGGCTGGAACAAAATAAATAATTGATATTGACATCTACGAATATTTCACAATAAAATTTTTGGTTTGAATCATATTTATTTTCAATCTTGTGTATTTATTTTCAAACTTGCCTTTTTTCGAAAAATCTCATGAAACCTAACCGCAAAAATGTAAACGATTATATTTAAAAATTTAACACATAATAAGAAATATTGTGTTGGCCTATTCTTAGATCTATCAAAAGCATTTGATTGTGATATATTAAATATTTTTTAAGCAACTTCATTATTATGTGAGTAGCTATTAATTCTTTGAAACTAATTCAAAGTTATCTCACCACCAGAGTTCAAACTACAATTTTAGATACATGTGACAGAACAAAAGCAGTTTTACGAATACAGTCTGACTATAAAAAAGTGCTCCATGATTATATCAAGGGAGTGTATTGGGACCTCTGTTATTTTTGATATATAGTTTGAGTTATAATCAATATGTCAATGAGTTAACCTCCATTATCTCATTAGTACTATGGTACGAGTATGAGGTACCCATGTTTCTATTAATATTAATAAATCAAATTCTATAAGGGCCATGACCAAAAATTTAATACAAATTTGAAATCGCCCCCGTAAAATATTGTGTCGTACAAATTGTAACACTATATTCTTATCTTTTCACACTCTAGTTGAATTTTACTAAATCCTGTCTTAGTGGATGCCTTCCTACCTAATAAGTTGTCCTAATTTTATGCTTTTACAATCAGCAGTTTAGGCCGCGCGTCTAAATACAATATTTTTCATAAAAACTTTGCAACCCGGTTTAAAAGATTTAAAAATTAATATTAGATATATTTATTCATTTCGGGTGTATTAAATTACTCCATGGGGTTGTTTCACCACTAATTTATGAAAAAGTATTATTGAGAAATAAATGCATTTTTATTTTTGTATTTATTATTACATTATTTTAATTTATGAGTATTTGAACCTGTTTTTAAATTAAAAAATATCCTCCTTATAAATTTTAACATCCTCTGCAGCCACTATAAGTATAGTCGCAAAATAAGTTATCATTTATTTTATTTTTTTTAATATATCATATTATTTTTTTATTATATTTTATATATTATTAAATTTATTTTTTAATACTCAGTAAGTTTGAAGTCAATCGTCCCGTAAAATAAAAAAGTTTCATAACAAGTGCAACAGCCTGTAATACTGAGCTATCAAGAATATGTAAATTACTTATAACGGTTAAAATATCGGCTTACCGCTAATTCCAAGGAATAAGAGATGACCGCAACAAAATGCAAAGAGTGCGATGGCGCTACTGATCATGCCGACCAGAACGGACTTGTCGCGGTTGTCCACGGAGCGCAGCATCACCATGCCGTGCGCTTGGATAGCCAACGCTGAAACAAAGTAATAAAAGTATTTTCTATCTTTGTACATGGTGGGACTACAAAACAGCGCCTTCTAGCTGCATTACGAATGGGTTCACCAGGGAAGGGCTACGCGCTTACACCAGCGTTAAATAGTGCTGTGTTTTGTACAAATATAACTGTATCACTCAGGATACGAATACCTAATATAAAGTTATCTTTAGTCACAGTTAAAAATTATAAAAAGAATTAACACACCAGAACCAGAGAGCATCACTGTATAGAGTAACTCGTGCAGCCCGAATATCCCCCTGCAGGAGTAGTCACTGCAGGATCCGCGTGTAGCGCGGCCGGTAAATGGAGCGCAAGTGCAATTCGTGTACACCCTGTAATCAAAACAGTGATCTAATTGTTAAACGATAGACTTTCAACATAAGAAACACGTGATGTAACCGGCACCGTTAGCATTACAGCTCTTCAAAAGGCCTCTGCTGAACATTGGTCTTCAATATAGATAGCCTATAGGTGGGATATTGGTCTTACTTTATTGTCAGGAAGTTGATGCCCACCTCCTGGGTTTAATTCCCTCTGTCGCCGCTTACGACACCCACGGGACGATATGGGGTAGTGGATATTCTTACAGAAACAAACTTTTTTATTCAATATAGATTATAAATAATAATAATTGAAAGTCACTCTTTTGTTTAATTACCACTAGTCTGTCTTGGGAAGAACCAGCAAGAAACCCAGGGGGACTTTAAAAAAAACAGCTTACAATCATGTATGTTACACAAATTAACACCACAACAAATTAGAAATAGCTTGGTAGCGATCACCTCATTTCCAGGGGTTATTATCATCCATAAATTCTTTAATATTATAATAACCCTTTTTATACAGACTCAGTTTGATAAAGTTTTTGAACTTTGAGCAGGTCAAGTTTTGTATATTTTCTAGAATTTTGTTATAAAAGCGTATACATCGCCACAAGAATGAATTACTGACTCGATGGAGTCGAGTAACTGGCACTACTAGCTTGTATCTGTTCTATTTACAGAATAAATATCACTATTTTTGTAAAACTACTTTTATTTTTGTGTATGTACATTACATTTTCATAAATATGTTGAGCGGGCAATGTTAATATATTAATTTCCTTAAATTGTTGTCGCAGCTACTCTTTAAGATTTAAATCATAAATTGCTCTTATGACCCTCTTCTGTAAAACAAATATAATTTCAGTGTCAGTCGCGTGTCCCCATAGCAAAATACCATACGACATTATGCTATGGAAATAGCTAAAGTAAACTAGTCTAGCTGTTTCAACACTGGTAAGACTTCCTAATCTTTTTTACAGCATATGCTGCAGAACTAAGTCTGCTTGCTAGTTTTGATATATGGGGGGAGGGGCATTGAAGCTTCGCGTCTAGTGTGATCCCAAGAAAAATGGTGGTATCTACAAGACTCAGTTCCTCCGCTTTTTATGAGTTTCTTTAAGTTAATATTTCTTAGTAGGTATATACAGAATGGAATACGATAACATAACATCCATCGGTAATCGAAGTATGTTCTATGATTTATTAAAAAAGGACGATAAAAATTTTAGTACCTTTACCTAACTAACCTGATTTATCTACTCTCTCACACAAACACACACATGCACACGCAAACACACACGCACACACACACACACAAACACGCACACACATACACACGCATTCATTTCTCAACTTTATAATTATAATTTGAAAAACTAGAAATTGATATAATTGTAGCACTTTTAACTGTATGCATGTATTATTATATACATAATGTTATGGGGATTGGACTGTTACTCCTTAATACAGGTTATTCTGTAACCTAGCTAGGAGTGCAGAGCTACATCCACTAGATTTAAGGACATATTTTATAGATAGTACAAACAATGTAATGTCAAACCCATGTACTACAATCACTTTAATATAATAAAGTTATTCTATTCTAAATTTTTTTTCAGTGTATCAGTATATGATATATATATATATATATATATATATATATATATATATATATATACATATATATATATATATATATATCAAACCCGAGCAGACCATTAATAATTTACGAAACTTAGCTCAGAAGCCCACTTATATTGTACTATATGCAGATACTTCATTGATATTCAAAGCTAACCAAAAACCCTGAAATCTTCAGTGAAGTGAATAGTGTGAATAGTTAGATAAGTTTTTAAATTGATTCCACGCGAATAATTTAGGGTTTAGTACTAAATAGAATTTGCAATGTCTAATGTAAAAAATCTGTCAAATGTCAATTAATAAAATTAACCTTGCAGATTTTATCACTCTGCAAGGTTAATTTTTATTTATTAGACTTCATTGAAAAAGCAGTATTTTTGGGAATCGTTCTGATTTGCGGATTGCAATTGAGTCCACATATAGACACTAGCTAATAAACTCAACTCAGTTGCTTATGCTGTTGTAAAAATTCAGATTAAGGCTTATAAAGGGGTGCGGAAAAAGCATTAAGCCTTATGACATCCTCTACAATAACTACACCTATTAATTACGTTTGCTAAGGTAAAAATAATTATAGTTAAAAAAATTAAGTTACAGCCTAGCCTTTATACGTCCTACTGCTGGGCACATTCCTCCTCTCATTTCTGAAAGGTTTTTAGGGCAAGAAAATGTCCCAATGCGTGTTGACGAACTTCACATGTCTTTTTCTATATATTCGATTTTTCCTTCACCACCGAACACGTGGTAAATAGGCGCTTAAAATTGCAATTAACAATTTCATTGGTGCCGGCGGGGATCGAACCCGGGTTGCTCGCGTACTGTGAAATTTACAGCGAGCGCTAACAATCTGAGCCAATGCTCAATTAATTAATATTATAAATAATTATTCATCACCATCACAACTTATAACAGTCCACTGCTGAACATAAGCCTCCCCCATAGATTGCCTCTAAGGGGATATTCTGCAATAGTATCCACGCTTGGCAGGCGGGTTGACAATCGCATTTTTTATGTTTTTTTTATTTATGCTTAGAAAGATTGTTACATTATATACATTTTAAATTTTGCCAAACTGTAAGCCAGTTTGTCGGCAACGCTCCTTAATAACAATATCTGTTACTTATAAATATTTAAATTAACACATAAATAATTAAAGAAACATTCACTACCTTGAACACAGTGACAGGTAATGTTTTCTCAAGATGGTTTTGAGCTGCGACTTAGTTACGCTTTCGTCATAAATATCCGCCACCTCATTACACAAGGTCGGAGTTATCCATTGCATTGTACGTCGTCCAAAGTAATTTTCAACACTAGGTATGAGATATTTCCTCCTTTGTGTAACTTGGCGCTTCGGCATTATATGTCTTAGGTTTCTTAAATGTAACCCTACCATGCTGTTTTAATATGACGATGGATTTTACTTTCTTGTCTATGGGAAGAATTTTGCAAATTATAAATAACATTTCATAATTTTTATCTAGAGCATTTTTGGTTTTAGGATGAACTAATATCTTTAAGAGTCTTATCTGTATAGACTTTATTTTGTTAAGATAAGTTGGGAATGTAAGTCCATGTGCACTTAAGCCATATCCGATCGTTTTACTTTCAGATGCTGCTGCCCAGCTGTTACAGTTTCCCTCGCATTAATAATAATGCATTATAACACACAGCATAAATAATAACATGGATTTTAATTAGTATTTATTTTATACAGAAAAATGAGGGTAGCACACAAAATGAGATGACTATGGGCCATATTTTAAGAGATCACATGCATACCAGTTAGTGAATTCTTGCAATTAAAAAGACCAGTTTAGCATGACCATAAAGTAATCGGTGAAATAAAGCGATGGACGATTTACAACATCACCATCATCGGTCTGATTGTGGAATCACATATCACAAACCTCACCAGCACCATCACCACGTCTCGAAGTGTAGTAGCAGCGCCAAATAATCCACTACCCTATATCATCCTGGGGGCGTCAGAAATACGACAGAAGGAAACTGAAATAAAATATTATGGACAACGCTGTGTCCTGATAATAATTATCTTATCTTTATTCTATCTTTCTTAAGATTTAGAAAAGGCCTCTATGATCTACTTGCAGAAAGTACTTTTTATAGCGTCAAAGAATTTCTAGATTATAAGTTTAACAGATGAACCACTGTGATTTCACTAATCATGGACATTTTTATTTTGTTAACTATTATTTGACATTTTATCCTATTTAATAATAATTAATAATTGTCTGACATTTCTATTATATATAATAAGAATTAATAATTATCTAATACGTAATTATGTATAAATTTTAATTACAATGTATCTTTCAATATTTTGTAATTAATAACTTATTAATGAGTAACTGAATTAGCCACAGAATTAAATTTGATATTTGCATGCCTCTATGTAAGCGGTGAAACATGTTTGGCCTAAAGTCACCTGTATTTACCATGTTTGATGCGAATAAAAGTTTTAAATCTTTGAATTCAAAATAATATAAACTGTTGCTGCCAACCCGCCCTCCAAGCGTGCCAACTGTGACAAATATCATTTCATATAAGTCAATCTATGAAGAGGCTTATGGTCGGGCTGTAATGATAATGATGATGAACGATGACATCACAAAGGCTCGTTAGAAGTTACGATCATTGATCATTATACTTACTGAATTCCGTTTATTCTTTCGACGCCCGAGCAGCCAGCGTGACACGGCGACATGTAGGTTATCATCTGGTCAGCAACGCAGACCGGTAAAATCTCTGGTCTTTCAATATCGCACCTAAAAATAAACAAATTGATAAATTTCTTGTGCCCAGGGCTCTTCTGTTTTTTTATAGGATAAGGACGACAAACGAGCACCCAGTCCACGTGATGCGGCCCACAGACATCTACATCTATCCTCGATTACGAACCAAAATGCAGATGCGTGTTACCCGTGAGGACTAAGATAGAATGCCTCGTTTCCAGTAAAAAGGGTCCCCGGTTCTCTACACTCACCATACGAAAGACAGTAGCGTTAAGCTGCTATTTTACGCTTGTATTCTGTGAGAGCGTGGTCCTTCCCCGGTCGAGCCGACCCATTCGTGCTACAACTATACTACTAATATAGCTGCAGCATGGCTCTACTACGTACTCTTCGGAATAGCTGAACCGACTGCGATGGAAGTTTCCAACACATAGAGGGAGAGAGAGATATAGGAGATTTTCGAGAAATTAAAAACTGAACAGAATATAATAGAACTAAATGATTTCTATTCAATATAGATTATTACATAATACTTATTGAAAGTATTTTTTTTATTTACCACTGGTTCGGAAAATACCTACGTCCTGGGAAGAACCAGCTGCTTGCTGCCCAAAATTGTTTATTATTTTTGGTCAATAAACGCGATAAAATCCCTAAAAACTGGTTTCATTTAAATGTGCAGTGTTCACGTAAATATTAAAAGTCATAATTTATGTGTTTTGATTGAGAAGATATTAAAAACTGCAGTGCGAGTGCGGTCAAGACGCGCAGATCTAAACAGATTTCTTTTATTTTTTATATTACATCTATATCTATACAAATAAATAAAATTGAAGGGTCTGTTTGGAATATCTAAATTACAGCTTTTTACTAAATGCATGTGAAAGTATATACGGTACTAATAACGAAAATACAATTTTTAAAGTTTTTGTCTGTCTGTCCGTCTGTCTGTCTGTTTGTTCCGGCTAATCTCCGAAACGGCTGGACCGATTTTGACGGGATTTTCACTGGTAGATAGCTGATTTCACAAGGAGTAACATAGCTTACTTTTATTTTAGAAAAAGAATTAGGGTTCCGCGCAAAAAAATTAAAACCCCAAATAAGACGCGGGCGAAGTCGCGGTGAACAGTTAGTTCTTAATATTTATTGGCTCACCCGCACGTTCGACTGCATTCTGGTTGCATATAGCTCTTCTCCTGCAAGCCGGCAACTTTGCCCGTCGTACAAGGGAGCGCTCCCGATGCAAAATAAGCGAGGATCATCAAGGCATATGCTTTAATAGTGATGCTCAAAAGATCTTTCTTCTCGATTTTTTGCATCATTGGTGGCCCGAAAATCACCCCCAAGAACTAAAAATACACACAAGTAAAATTGAATAAGATCATGGCCACGGGAACGTGAGTTCTTCAACGTCCAAATGTTCGCTTAATCTTGAGTGATTAATCACTGAATAGATAACTATTCATTCATTCATTACAGCCCTTCACAAGTCCACAGTTGAACATAGGCCGCACCCAATCAATGTCACAAAACACGCTCCTGAGCCACCAGCATCCATCATCGCCTTCCTGTGTGTGTCGTCACTCCATCTAGTGGAGGGTCGCCCTTTACTTCACCTACCGGTACGAGGCTTTTTTTATAGAAGAGGGGGAAAACGAGCACGTGTATCACCTGATAATAAGTGACTACCGCCGCCCATGAACAACTGCTGAAGTTGTACGAGGAAGAAAACTCCTAGTAAAACGCACAGTCGTGGACCGCCAAGCATCCAGATGGTGAGGGTGGTATCGTGAATTTTGACGCGATGTGCGTTCGTGAAGTTTGGTGGCTGGAATTAATCTAAACAATTCCTCAGAGCACTTCCCGTGGTACCCGTGGTACCCCGTGGCTGCCATTCGAGAACCATTTAAAATTATATAAATTAATTAAAATCACTCACCACAGCTACAAAAACAACAATGTGTAAACGTAGTATCTCGGCATATTTTACCGCTAGATTCCTTTCCAAATGCAGATTGTATTTTGCCTGCAACATTAAAAAAATCGTCGAGTAATGTAAAGTATCCACCGAAGACATAAATGTCAATACGGGGCCAAGTAACTTCGTAGAGCCACGCTGCAGCTATATTATGGATGTAACACGAATTAATCGGCTCGACCGGGGTAGGACCACGCTCTCACAAAATACCAATCTAAAATAGCAGTTTAAAAACGATGCTGTGTTTCATATGGTGAATGTAGAGAACCGGAGACCCTTTTTCTGCTGACTTCTAAAAAGGAGACGGTACTCAATTCGACTGTATGTTTTTTATATGTGTTACCTCATAACTTTTTACTGGGTGAACCGATTTCGATGATCCCTTTTTTTATTTTAAAGCCGATACTTACATACTCCCATATGAATTTGATCAAGGTCAGACCAATGGTTTTTGAATTATTCTTAATAAGTTATATTGAAGTCGGCTGTACAAAATTTTAAATTATTAGGTTATTAGTTATTAATTTTACTTTTTTTTTTAGAATTCCAACTTTTCAGATAAAATATAGCATTGGATCTCTTCTGGTACTGCTCTTTATCTGTTGGTTAAGTTTCATCAGAATCAGTTTAGTCATTCCGAAGATTAGCCTGTACAGTGTACAGACAGATAAAATTAAAAAAAAAATGGTTGTTTATGCCTTAATAACACGCAATTAATTCTCTAAGTTTAATACAAGCCAGTTATTTCAATATTAGAGACGTCACTTCAACTATATGTTTAATTAATTAATGGTGAACATACGGGTTTGGTGACCTGCGTAGAGCTGTTGGTAACTTCGCGTACCATGCGCGGAGCGGTACGGTCATTGCACGCTACGGTGTTTGTATGTGAAGAAACGAACTACTGGAGTTTTTGCACTTTTAGTCGACAAGAGCTTTTTTTGCCTTTTCTTTTCAACTTTTTCAACAGTTTCGGAAAAATATAAATGCCATCAAAAACCTAACTTGTAAAAAAAACCAAGTCACCCAACCATTGAGTTATATGTACTACGTACTAGAGAAGCCATTCCAAACAAAAATTGTGTCCTACTCTATGTATTCGCGCATGCGCGAAGTCTTTAATCTTTATATATAAAAAGTACGTGTCACGTTGTTTGTCCGTGATGGACTCCTAAACTACTGAACTGATTTCAATGAAATTTTTGGTCAATGTGCAGTTTGGTCCAACTTAAAAGATAGGATAGCTTACATCTCAATTTATAGTCGCAATACAATATTATTTTATAGAAAATTGTTTGTCTATTATTTGACAGTCACAATTATCTGTTAGCTCCAAACGATCTGTTGACTGAATTGAGTAAATATTTAATAGATGGCGCTATGTTAAAAATGCAAACCAAAATATAACCACCACGTGTTGCTGTGGGTATTCAACAAATAGAATCGATTTCAAAAAAAAATTTGCAGACTGTGTGCAGTTTGGTCCAACTTGAGAGATAGGATAGTTTTAATCCCGATACGTGACCCTCAATTTTTTTTATTGCTAATTTCAGGAGTTTTTTTGGGAAAGCAAATGGTCGTTCGAAAAGGGCAGAACAACGTCTTGACGTCTGTCTGGTCAGCTAGTTTAATATAAAATAAGATATCAATATAAAATAAATATAAGAATTTAATATAAAATATCTCAATTTAATCTAAACAAACATATTTCTAAATAAAATGTAATAATAATTATTTTATGAAATTCACAAATCTTCAATTTACGCAATATTTAGTTTGTATGGATTGCACTACAGTTCAGTTGAACATAGTCAATGTTCGGAATGGCTTCTCTAGTACGTAGTACATATAACTCAATGCTCCAAACTCAGTTCTCTACCATAAAAGTTGTGAGATACATGTAATACCAAGTCGGTTAATTTATTCAATCCCTACTTAAGAGTCGTTCTGTCTCAAGTTATTACGTAATTAGCTAACCTAACAACATCTTATTAAATCTAATTATATCAATATTAAAAATCTTTTATGTTTTAAATGAATAGATTGACTTGGCCAACGCATGAAAACACAATGTATCTCACAAGTAAAACATATTATAATTTTTTTATTATAAATTATTCTTTTTTATTATAAATTATTCGATTGTTTAGGCAAAAAAATTTCAACTCGTCATGCGATAGTTAATTTTTTATAGAATAAGGGTGACAAACGAGGACACAGTCCACCTGATGGTAAGTGGTTGCTGTGGCCCATAGAAATCTCTATATCTGTCTTCGTTTGCGAATTAAATGCATGAAACTGCTGGTATTCTGTGAGAACGTGGTCCTTCCTCGGTCGAACCGACCCATTTGTGCTACAAGTATACTATAATATAACTGCAGCATTTCTTTTGCTAATTATACGTTTGATTGAACATGAATATTGCAAGTATGATAATTGTTAAACTAACTATTAAAGTGATTAAGTTTTTAATTTTACAACAACGTAAATTGTTAATAAAGAACTGAAAAATAAAAAAATCAACGGGGATCTATTCTGAAGATTTTCGACAATAGCTCCATGGAATGGAAAAAAAAATCAGATTTATAGTTTAATAATATCAAACTTGCAACCTAAAAATTTAATGTTACAAAGTTAATGTTACAGCCTATATACGTGCCACTGCTGGGCACAGGCTTCCTCTCATTTCTGATAGGGTTTTAGGGCCAGGAAATGTCCGCCGCGCTGCCCCAATGCGTGTTGACGAACTTCATTTTATTTTATCTAGCGGATGTACGCAAAGTAATTTTTACTATCTCTAATAATTCTAGGTTGCCTTACAGTTTTCATCTCAGTCACTATGATTACGCATCTTTGACCTTATTTGCTAGAAGTAGATTGCAGATGTCTGTGTGTATGATTTCATGGCGTTTGCTATGGGATTTGCAAGCGCTTTTGTAAGTATATCTTTATTGCAAAAGTAAGTTGAAAAATACTATTTTAAAACTGTTGACTATTGTGAGGATCAGAACGTATGGAAATAAAAATATTTCTGGCTTAGTGATCTGACAGCCAATCAAAGTTATTTTTTATAGGATATGGGTGACAAACGAGCACACAGTCCACATGATGGTAAGTGGTTGCTCCGGCCCATAGACATCTAAATCTATCCTCGATTACGAATCAAAATGCAAATTCGTTGTCACCCGTGAGGACTAAGATGGAATGCCTCTTTTCCAGTAAAAAGGGGCTCTACCACATATTCACTGCCACTACACGGTGGAATTAGATCAATGTGAAAAAATAAGAAAGTAGAATTAGATTAAATATTTTGCTAATACCTCTATGAATGCTTCTTGGTGGTAGGCAAAGCCCCAAATCGCAGAAGCAGTCAGAGCCATCGCAACCATTTGTGACGTCACTAAAGTATTAGAGAAAATGCGGCCCACGCTGGAAAAGAATCCTGGAAGGTAACCGTAATTGATTTAGTTAAATGACTGATGGTTTAGTCAATAAAATTAATGAACTCTGTTTTTTTATAATTAAATCTATTTTCAAAGGTCTTAATTTTTTGAACAAATATTTAGAAAGAACGAATAAAAAAAAATAGTTCGGATAACAAGAAGCCGGTAAGAATTTGCCTAACCTTTTCCACCAAGTTTGTTATTTTTAACTACGTTTTACAAATAAATTATTTTGATTTGATTTTTGTTATAACAACCGTCTATTGGAGATTTCGCGCTAACTGTAATGGTTAAAATTTTAATAGTATAAATAAGTACGGTGTGTGAGTATTTAAAACCATTAAAAATAAACATGGACATCACAACAGTCAACAAGTCACACAAGACGCACAAAATAAAGATACAAGGAAAGCCTTTAGGAATACTAAACCAGTTACAGATTTTTTAAAACGAATCATTTGCCGCCCTTTTTCCAAAAAATACAAACATCAGCCCTAATAATACCCCGATTGAGGAAGGAAGTGTGGCCTCTCCCTCTGCTGCCGAAGTGTAGTTTCGTCGACGAGAATTCTCTAAACTCCACGACCGAAACGTGGCTGGAGCCAAAATCATAAAATCTAGAACTAGAATGGTTTTGCTCCCGAATACTCGTGTTAGGTGGATTGTGGAGGGGGAGAGGACGAAAGGTAAGAAGATAATACCATTATACTCTATAGCGACGAATGGGAACAGAGAATTGAAGCATTAAAAATGTCAAAAAATAATTAACTAAGATCGTACATCATAAATTTTTTTTTTGGGAATTTATGGCCTCGTATCTAGACCTTTAGGCCAAGTCTTGAGTATTTTTATTCGGTTTATTATAATTTCTCCAAATGTATAATTATCTTTCATAGTTCACTACTTCACAATATGTTTATGCGTCACATTGTGCAGCCCTTGGGAGATTTTGACGGCAACTTAAGCCAGCAGACAGCTGACAGTTGGTGATGGTACCTAAAGGCGCCTATGCAAACAGCTTATCTTGAGAATCCATCACCATCAGAGCATTTGTTTCGCCGTTTCCACTAATAGTTCACATGCGTAGACAGTTAATACATAAAATCGCACCACTTTTACATATCAAAATCCACTTCAAACTATTATTTAAACTATAATACAGGAGCAGCAAACCGCCGCCGATCAAGTTCCCGCCAAAACTCTCGTACATCATAAAAAAATATATCTTTATTGCCACATTCGGAAAACAAATTTACATATTAACTTATTTTATTTTATACTGCGGGTTTAGATAATTAATTATTAACATTTTTAATATCATGGATTTCGGCAAAGTTATGTCTTATTTATAATTGATGGTCGTAAAAGTAATGCTAATATAATTTAAAATTTAAAATTTTGTACAGCCGACTTCAATATACGTTATTAAGACTAAAAAACTATTGATCTGACCTTGATCAATTTGATTCATATGAGACCACACGAGAAGTACCAGCATTTAAATAAAAAAAGAATCATCCAAATCGGTTCACCCAGTACAAAGTTATGAGGTAACACACATAAAAAAACATACAGTCGTATTGAATACCGTCTCCTTTTTGGAAGTCGGCAGAAAAGTATTTGCGACCTCATTATGAGTTTGGACTATTTTATTAATATGAGATAAGTCATAGAATTATGATTTTGCATGATTTAATGCATTCATTTAGTAATTTCTTTTTCTACAATTGTGCCAGGTTTATAATAAAGTAGAAAAAAAAACAATTTTATTATATTATATTCTATTGTATTCTGCTCCAAAGGTGCAATATATATAGTGTGGTGGTATCTTCAAACCTTTTGAAAAGCATAGAAAGGAGGCCATGTCCAGTACAATTAAATGTTACACATAATTACACAATCTACTTAATGTTAAAAGGTTGTTGTAGTACGTAGACACACATACACCTACACATATCCCCAATAAAGAATCAAAATACAAATTGCGTTTACATCCCAAAAGCTTAAGATTGAATAACTAGTGTACGCGTGAGAGGAAAAGGGAGATCTCCCGCCGGGTAAGTTGATCGGCCCGGGAAGCGGCCAACGCTTCATGTTATTCTGAACTTTGATAGCGCGATTCAGGTGCGTTTCGCTTGTGGCGCGGCGACAGCGCTGCCACACTCGTAACCAGTAAAATGGGTCTCCAACTATCGTCACTCATTATACAATCATATAAAACGCATCAGCTTTGTGCTGCCATTTTACGCTAATTTCTGTGAGAATATGGTTTATCCCCGGCTAAGCCGGCCTAACACTTTTGTTGAAGCTGACGCAGAGCCGACGTTTATAAAAATGGCAAATATTAATTACCTAGTATTTAGTTTTTAATCTATCTTCCACTGTATATTCCCTAATAAAATCAAAATCCAAACATGGATAAAAAATTCGAAAGAATATTATATTGTCAGCCATTTTAAAACCCCAAATGACACGTATAAACTTAAGGACATTCAATTTGTAGCAATTAGTAGGTACTTGTTGCAAACTTTTTACGAACCAATATTAGGTAACAATTTTTAAAAATAAAAGAAAAGAAAAAAATATGACAAAGAAATACTTCGACTACATTGTATTTATAATTAAAATAAGTATATATAATGATATTGAATGTATATGATATGATATTTTATAACAGATGTTTAAAAGTTAGATAATTCGAAAATAGTTAGCCCTCTAGTGTTGCTATGCTTTTGTAGGGCGATACATGTATATCTATCAATAATGTACCATCTATAGTAATGTGACATGCAGTTAATAATTTGAATATGATTTTGAATTTGGTTGGCGATGTTTTTTCAAACGCCGAATATTTTGGACGTTTCTGATACCATTCTTGGAGCGTTAATACCCGACATTTCATCATCATCATCATTACAACCCTTCACAAGTTCACTGCTGAACATAGGCCTCCCCCAAGGAATGCTACAAAGCACGGTGCTGAGTCACCTGCATCCATTGACTTCCTGCATGTCTTACCAGGTCGTCACTTCGCCTGTCGGTACTAGGCTGTCACTCGAGAGCCTTTCTTCCCCATCGGTTGTCGGTTCTTCGAGCTTTGTTGCCGGCCCATTGCCACTTCAGCATACTAATTTTATGGGTTACGTCGGTTACTCTGGTTCTACTGCGGATATCCTCGTTTTTAAGACTATCACGCAGAGAAACGCCGAGCATAGCCCTCTCCATAGCTCGCTGAGCGACTTTGAGCTTCTTCATACGGCCAGCAGTGAAGAACCACGTCTCAATTCCATAGGTCATCACTGGCAACACGCACAGGTTGAAAAGTCTCGTTTTCAAGTTTTGAGGTATACCTGACGGAAAGATGTGCCGTAATTTCCTGAATGCTGCCCAGCCTACTTGAATCCGTCGATTGACCTCTCGGTGGAAGTAGGGATATTCGTCAACAAATTCGAGCTTAGTGCTCCCAACAACTACCGGCATAGGTGTGACATGGACGTTAAATGATTGATGTTTTGTACATGTTCATTTTAAGACATATCCGTTGGGAGTCACTATTGAGGTCATTGAGCATAGTGCTTAAGTCTTCCTGTGATTTTACCATAAGGACTATATCGTCGGCAAATCGAAGGTGAGTGATGTACTCGCCATTGAGTTAACCCAACCCAACGTTAACTGAACCCAAGGGACCAGCAGCTGGCCAACTTCATGGATAAAAAGGGGCTCTTCACGATGAACTCTTTCTTCCAAAAGCGGCCCCACAGGAAGTGGACCTGGTCGAGCACCGACGGTTCGACATAAAATGAGATTGACTTCATTATGACGACTAGACGGCACCTTTTCAGTGATGTCTCAGTGATCGCAAGGGTGAAAACTGGTAGCGATGGCCGAATGGTTAGAGGCACACTGAACCTAAACGTTAAATTGGAGAGGTGTCGTCTAATGAAGTCAACGCTCCGTCACCCTCGTGCTCTAGTGCCTAGAAGATTGCAATGCAGTGGACGATATGAATGACAAACTCGTGGAAACCCGACTGTTCGCGCAAAAGCGTTAATGTCAATAATGGACGTCAGAGGGCGCGCGCGCCTCTACGATACCGGTTTTGACGTCCGGTCGTTTTGAGGACACGCGAGAAAAAATGATAGTCCAATTCATCGCGTCGAGAGATAAGGACGCGTTATTTGGTCGGGAGCTCGTCATGGTAGGCGCGTATAGTAAATATACTGACTGGGAATTGTAGCGCGTACATTCTGTAAATACTAGGAACAGACACAAGCTAGTAGTACCGGTTACTCGACTCCATCGAGTCAGTAATTCATTCTTGGGGCGATGTGTACGCTTTTACAAGAAAATTCCAGAAAATATACAAAATTTGACCTGCTCAAAGTTCAAAAACTTTATTAAACTAAGTTTGTATAAAAAGGGTTATTATAGTATTAAAGAATTTATAGATGATAATAACCCTTGGAAATGAGGTGATCGCTACCAAGCTATTTCTAATTTGTTGTGTTGTTAATTTGTGTAACATACATGATTGTAAGCTGTTATTTTAAAAAAAAGTTCCGCTGGGTTGAGGTTTTTTTTTCGCACCAGTGGTAATTATACAAAAGAGTGACTTTCAATAAGCATTATTTATAATCTATATTGAATAAAAAAGTTTATGTTTCTGTTTCTGTTTATTCTTTGCTGAGAGCGTCACCCTGGACTTTTAGGTTTAACGCTGAGTCCGTATAAGTGGATTCGACTGTATTAGTTACTAGTGCGGTATTTGATATTCTAGAGATAACGGTGACCTTTGATCCGTACGTTCTGTGTTCATTTCGCGAGTCAGGCGTTATAACAAACGAGAGTTAGTGGCTTCTGTAAGGTAGTTAATCGTACGAAAGAGTTAAAGAACTGTCATCGTAGAAAACGAAGAAAGTGACTGCGGAAGGAGACCGTAGTTTGGAGAGGTGCTGAGGGCCGAACTGCTTCAGAGGGTAACGGTCTAATAAGGTCAATAACACTACCAGCCACACCCAGATACCCATCACTGACCCTTACTTTCCTAGCACTATACATCCACACGCGACCTGACCGAATCCTGAGGGACCAGTCGCCTTGGATAGAGGTAAGTAAGCTCTGTTCAATAGAAGGTAACGCTCCCCCCTAATCGTTTATTGTAATTAGAAACTTAAACCTTGGCCTGTAGCAGGCCCGACCAGCATCTGCTTGTAGGTTCTCCGTCTATGGGCCCGCGGGGGACCCTACTCCTGGGATAAGCAGCTGTTGGTCGTAACACCGACATTTATTACAAATTAATGCCAATTCAACTTCACTTAAGGCAAAAACCCTCGCTCACACGGGCTCGGTGCTTCGCGAAACCCAAGCCGCACCAAAGCGTAAGAAAACTCATTGTATGCACTCTGCCTACCGCTAGAAACCGATCTGACGACTTTAGGAACGAAAGGCGAAGTCTCACTTCGATCATCCCTCGGGATTGGTGCCAGTTCCTCCGTTTTCGCTGCTTCCCTCGGCATATTCATTATCACCTGTAGAGAATTGATCGATAGGCCGATAGCGATTAACAATATCTGAACTGTCATATTTGTTTCCACAAATTCCGTCAGCATAGTGTAGCCCACGACGAAAGCCAACATCCGGAATGTTGTAAGGATCCCTGAAAAAAAGTATAGATGAGAAATTTATTTCTAGGCTAAGAAAGAAATAACAGAATTTTGTTTAAAAGCAACCGTATTTTTGGAGTTTACTCCTTAAGCTGAACGCACATTTGTCCGCACCGTACGCATCGTACGCGCCGTACGCGCAGAGTTTTACTGATGGCCTCGCACATTTACCCGTACGCATCGTCCGCGCCGTACGCAAATCTTTTGTATTATCAACAACTTTTGTAGTTTTTTCCAACCACTGGTGTGAAATGGTACAGTGAAATTGATCGCTCGAAATCACTATGGAAAGAAATATTGCCTGCTTATTGGCAGAGGAAGAAGAAAATAAAATTCGAAGAAAAAGAAGATTCTGGATTCATAATATTAATTTAAAAAGGCAATTGTATTGAGAATATGAAGGGGATATACTTTATTTAAATACTTATTTTTAGATGATAATGAACGATTTTTTTATATATTTGCATTTAATATACAAGAACTTTTAAGAATTGCTACATATACTAAAACCATATCTTTCTATGGAAAACTCAAGATATTGAAGACCAATTGAACCAGAGAAGAGACTTGTATGTTTGAGATAATTATTTTTATTGACCATTAAGTAATCAGGTTTTTGGGGGATGAAGCTGCTCGCGTCCGTAGGAATTACTTGAACCCTGATTCCCTACACGTATCCCCTGGGTAGTGCCAAACGAGCAGTACTACATACTGGTGGTAGGTTGGTCCTCTACTAGTGAGAGGCCCGGCCGAGGGTTAGTTACCACCCACTGGCAAAGACATACCGCCAAATGATGCAAATCATGTTCCGGTATGATGTTAGGTGAAACCCATATCTTAGGGAGAATGGGTCTGGACAGTTGCGTTACGCATACGGACCGGTTGCGACGCGGCCGTTTCTTAGTGTCAGGTGCCTGGTTATGGAGGTTAGCGGGATCCGAAGCACGGTTGCACCGCTGGCCGACCGTAGATAGTTGGGGGCCCAATTAATGAGCCAGCCACTCATGAAAGGCTGCCCCGCCATCTTACGAAAAATCCTGGGATGGCTCCACCATGCCGGTTGGCGACCGGAGGAGAGGGCCTGGTGGCGATTTCCAGGGGGGTTCGGGCGTACCCGCGATCTCCATGCTAGGTTCCATCGATGCTATGACTCTGTTTGCGTCCCTAGGTTATATGTGTGACGCCTCGTCCAACTGCCATTCTGTCAACCTATTCACTCCCACCATATATGAAAAAAAGGAAAAAGAAGAGTAAGTTTGTACAGCGGTTGCACTCCCTCTCCATTAAAGTGCACCTCACAAACATCCGAGGCCTGCACTGTAATCTCAATGCAGTCCATTACCACCTTGAGACTGACAAGCCGCACTTACTCTTCTTGACTGAGACGCAGATCAGATGTCCTCTAGATGCGGCGTACCTTGGCTACCCTGGGTACACATTGGAGCATAATTTCCATCAGCGCGCCGGAGTCTGTGTTTACGTCCGCAACGACATCTGCTGTAAGCGTCTCCGTCACCTTGAAGACCCCACTTTCTCTACGATCTGGGTATTGATAGACACTGGAATGGATAAAATTATTTATTCTTGTGTCTATCGATCGCACAGCGGCGACCAGGAGACAACTAGGCTGTTTGAACACCTCAGTGAAGCCTCTGATGTGGCTCTAAATCGGTACCCTAATGCACAGTTGGTTTTTCTGGGGGACTTTAATGCCTGTCATCAGGACTGGCTGTTCCCATACCAGAAGACCGACCACGCTGGGAGAGAGGCGTGGAATTTTGCCTTGTCGCTGGGGCTCTCCCAGCTGGTGCAACAAGCGACTAGGGTACCTGATGTGGATGGGCACACATCCAACTGCCTCGATCTTCTGCTGACGACCGATCCAGACAGGTACGATGTTCAGGTTACCTCACCCTTGGGAACTTCGGACCACTGTCTGGTGAAATCTATATCGTTATATTCCCCACCTAACTACGATTTCCACGGGATGCGACGAATGTGGCGATACAAGTCAGCAGATTGGGATGAGATGCGGCATTTCTTTGCATCTTATCCTTGGCGGCAGGTCTGCTTCTCCTCTAGAGACCCATCGAGCTGCGCGGATGCCATAACCAATGTGATACGTCAAGCGATGGAGTATTTCATCCCCTTTGCTGACGTGCCCATTGGTGGTAAAGCTCGCCCTTGGTTTAACGCCGAGTGTGCTCGTGCTGAAAAGCACAAGCATATGGCGTACTTATCCTGGGTCGATGCTCGAGACCGTAAAGCACCGGATGTTAGCCTTAAGAAAAGAGCCTTTAACCAAGCCGCCAAGTCGTGCAAAAAGGCATTACGCCAAGCCAGTTTCGACCGCATTAAACGAATCGGCACAAAGCTCTCTGTCAAACCATCTGGCAGTAGAGCTTTTTGGTCTCTCGCCAAAGCGGTCGAGACAAACTTTTGTCGGTCTACACTGCCTCCGCTGGTAAAACCAGATGGCTCACTGGCGCATGCGGCTAAGGAGAAAGCGGACTTATTTGCTTCTCTTTTTGCTTGCAATTCGCGTCTGGACAGTAGCAACAGCGTACCATCACAATTACCTCACTGCGATACCTCTATGTCTGAGGTCCGTATCACCAACAAGGAGGTTCTTAAAACCTTGCGAAGTCTAGATGTGAATAAAGCTAGTGGACCTGATGGTATACCAGCTATAGTTCTAAAGGTCTGTGCACCTGAGTTGTCTCCTGTGTTGACACGCTTGTTCCGCCTCTCATTCAGGACTGGAATAGTGCCTAAATCTTGGAAGCTGGCCAATGTGCAGCCTGTGCCTAAAAAAGGTAGCCGTACCGACCCTGCCAACTATCGGCCAATTTCAATTACCTCCATACTCTGCAAGATTATGGAGCGTATATTGAACGCCCACCTTATGGCATACCTAGAGCAAAATGATCTCCTCAGTGATCGCCAGTACGGGTATCGCCGAAATCGATCAACTGGGGACCTTCTATATGTCCTTCCGTATGCCACTCACATATGGGGCGAAGCCCTCGAGAACAGTGGTGAAGCACTTGCTGTTTCCCTAGATGTTTCGAAGGCTTTTGACAGTGTTTGGCACGCTAGTCTATTAGGCAAGCTTTCAGCGTACGGCTTATCCCCTGGCCTAATTGTCTGGGTGAAGGACTTTCTGAGTGAACGGTCTCTCCGGGTCGTCGTTGATGGCTGCTCATCCAATACTGTGGCGACTAACGCCGGTGTTCCTCAGGGGTCCGTTCTCTCCGCAACTCTCTTCCTGCTGCATATAAATGATCTGCTCATTCCCGGTGTCTATGGGTATGCAGACGACAGCACAGTTGTGGAGAGATACCAACCAAGTGCCCGGGCCAGTCGGGATCAAATCCAGTCAGAAAGAGAGGCTATGGTTGAGCGTGTGAGTCTCACACTACAGGCAGTCTCCGAATGGGGCGATGCCAATCTCGTGAGATTTAACGCCTCCAAAACACAAGCGTGTCTTTTTACCGCTAAAAGGAGCCCGCTCACCTTGGCTCCTACTTTCCGGAATGTATCCTTGGAGTACACTGACCGCCTTCAGTTGTTAGGGATTGAATTTTCTCCGAACCTAAACTTTGGGCGGTTCATTGAGTCCAGAGCCAAAGCAGCCGCAAGGAAATTTGGTGTCCTTGCAAGGGTGCGGCGGTACTTCACGCCGGGGCAGCTTCTTACCTTATATAAAGCCCAAGTCCGGTCGTGCATGGAGTACTGCTGTCACATATGGGCTGGTGCTGCAAAATGCCACCTAGCAGCATTAGACTCAGTGGAGAGACGTGCTAAGAGGCTCATTGGTGACCTTGATTTGGTTGAAACCAATCTTGTCAGCCTTGAGCACAGGCGCAGAGTAGCCAGTCTCTCGGTATTCTATAGGATGCATTTCGGTGAGTGTGCGCAGGAATTACACGCCTTAATTCCTCCCTCTCCTTTCCACCATCGGACAACCAGACGGTCGGCGGGTCTTCATTCCTTTGTTGTCGATATTCCACGCATTAGAACCAAACGGTTTGCTTCGTCTTTTGTAATGCGTACAGCAAAGGAGTGGAATAATTTGCCGGCGTCTATCTTTCCGTCCGAATACAATCTAGGCGTCTTCAAGGCAAGAGTGAATAGGCTTTTGTTACGATAAGACAGTGCGATTTACCATCTAAGGCTGCATCACCACTTACCACCAGGTGGGATTGTGGTCAAGCACTGGCTTATAATAAGTAAAAAAAAAAAGGTATAATTGGGTTTTTGAATGAAATTTAACTATTTTTTTGTAGTTCAGTATTTAAATAATTTATCGCTAAGTATACATATTGAAAATCGATGCAAAAAAAATTCAAATTGTGTATAATTAATTACGAATGGATTAAAATTTATAAAAATATTAAAATTATCATGCAAGTCGAAACCACCGGTTATAGTGGAAAATCCACTAAGTTGGCAACATTAGACAACACTTAGTATCAGCACGGGCCGCATTATATGACGTCATCAGCATTCGTCCTTCGATATCGTATACCTACTGCATTTTATAAAATTCGGCGCGTACGGTGCGGGTGTAATGTGCGAGGTTTCATATGATTTCATACAACGAATTCTAAAATTCGGCGCGTACGGCGCGTACGGCGCGAACGGCGCGGACAAATGTGCGTTCAACTTTAACAATCGTTTCTTAAATCGTCTCTATTTAATCGTCTCTTAAAAAATAGATGGGAAGTAAAAACAAGCTTAAACAAAAAGTGAAGTCGTTATAGTTTTTCTCTGCACAACATACTCGCGCATCTCATAGAATATCTGATATAAGTCATATATTTTTATATAATATATTTTATCAATGTAAATAAATAAATGGGTTCATTTACTTCCTTTGCCTATTGTATATATTTTAAGACAATCGTATTTCAGGAGTAAACTCCAGTTACGGGTCAGATCTGTCACGCATAATTTTTTTTATAAAGTGGGTGACAAACGAACATAGTCCAGCTGATGGTAAGTAGATATTGTAGCTCAAAAAATAGATTATGCTTTAAAAAAGTCACGCAAGGTTACTGCTGGTTCTTGCCAGGACAGAGGTTTTTTCCGAACCAGTGGTAAAGCTTAAATGATTTTCAATAAGTATTCCTGTAGTCTATCTATACAAATAAATAAAATTGAAGTGTCTGTTTGTAATTTCAAAATTACAGCTTTTTACTAAATGCATATGAAAGTATATACGGTACTAATAACAAAAATACAATTTTTTAAAAATTTTGTCTGTCTGTCTGTCTGTCTGTCTGTCTGTCCATCTGTCTGTCTGTTTGTTCCGGCTAATCTCCGAAACCACTGGACCGATTTTGACGGGATTTTCACTGGCAGATAGCTGATGTCACAAGAAGTAACTTAGGCTACTTTTATTTTAGAAAAAGAATTAGGTTTCCACGCAAAAATATTAAAACCCCAAATAACACGCGGGCGAAGTCGCGGGGACCAGCTAGTATTGAATAAAAATAATTCTATTCTATTCTATTCATAGACAACTACATCTATCCTCAGATAAAAATTAAAATGCAGCTGTGCACCTCTGAAGACTAAGATGGAATGCTCTGGGGCGGTGTATACGCTTTTACAACAAAATCTCAGAAAATATACAAAATTTAACCTGCTCAAAGTTTGAAAACTTTATTAAACTAAGTTTTTAAAAAAAGGTTATTATAATATTAAGGAATTTATGGATGATAATATCCCCTGGGAATGAGGTGATCGCTACCGAGCTATTTCTAATTTGTTTTATGTGGTAATTGTGTAACTTACATGATTGTAAGCTGTTATTAAAAAAGTCCCGCTGGGTTTCTTGCTGGTTCTTCCCAGGACAGAGGGTTTTATCGAACCAGTGGTAATTAAACAAAAGAGTGACTTTCAATAAGTATTATTTATAATTTATATTCAATAAAAAGTTTCTGTTTCTGTTTAAAGTAAAGTAAAGTTGCAGCCTATTTACGTAACGTCCTACTGCTGGGCACAGGCCTCCTCTCACTTCTGAGAGGGTTTTAGGACAATGTCCACCGCGCTGCCCCAATGCGTGTTGGCGAACTTCACATGTCTTCGAAATATTTTATTGTTATTTCTCAGACATGCAGGTTTCCTCACGATGTTTTCCTTCATCGCC
The DNA here is from genome assembly GCA_033319125.1 of Parnassius glacialis. Lineage (NCBI taxonomy): Eukaryota > Metazoa > Arthropoda > Insecta > Lepidoptera > Papilionidae > Parnassius > Parnassius glacialis. The sequence continues at coordinate 3,143,518 of JAVANC010000025.1, read as the reverse complement.
GAGCACATGGTAATGTTTCTGTTTAATTTCCAATAAAAAGGGCCGTATATTGACTGTATAAGAAGAAAATATTATCTTACGATCTGTTTTTATAAATTTTATTATTTAACTTAACCTGTACACTCGGCGTTTTCTAGGAAATCTTAACTGTTGCATCATAGTTAAAGTAAGAAACTTTTTTTAATACCTTTGACAAAATTATTGATGTCCCTAACTTTAACGGGTGTAATAAATCTAAACTTACTATACCAAAGACAGTTATCAAAAAAAATATTGGCGGCTTAGTTTTAAGCAGATGTATATATTTATTACAAGATTCCCTTCATCATTCAAAGTAGATCAGCACCAAATACACTTCATGAAATGGAACATTTGTATATTAGTTTATTTCAGTGTACCTTCCTCTGAGACATGAAAATTGTATAAAACAGTTACAATAAAAAGTCACTTACCAAAATGCAAGGCCATTTTAGATGGTGCGTGCTCATCAATGTAAGCAATCCCATGAGAGAAGACGATAAGTCTCGTTACACCAAAGAAGATGAACGTTAATATAATAATCGGCAATCTGAGCGGAATGTTGGAGACACTGCCGATATCTGGAGACGTGTTGTTTATTTTGCAAAACTCTGTAATAATTGGGAATACTTTAATTTGACTGGAGATTGATGCAAATTTAATTTAATTTGTGGATGGTGTAAGGAAAAGGGGAGATCTCCCGCCGGGCAAGGTGTTCTGCCCGGAGAGCGGCCAACGCTCCGAGTGGTTCGGAGCTATTCTATATATGTTGCTATAATTTCGGAACTTTGTAAGCGCGATTTAGGCTTCGATGTGTTTCGCTTGTGGTGCGACGTCAGCGCCGCCACAAATTTAATTTTTGAAGTGAATATTCTTTAGCCCCTTTGAGCGATTTTTGGTAGGGGAAAAACTTATGCGTTCGCGCCACCGGTGACCTGGACTACTAAGCGTTACAAATCTGGCTTACTCCAGATTAGCGACGAGTATTATAGCGGCCTGTCTACATGTATACGCATATATCATTGAGTTTCCACTGCTGTCGACAGTCCTCACGACTGTCTCTGTTTTTTTTATTCTGATAACATCTCTTTCGAACATATTTATTTATTTATTTATTTATTTAACCATTTATGTACACACAAAATAATGTTAAAATGAAGAAAAAAAAAGATATTTTGTACAAAGGCACTGCTTATTTCATATTGAAATCTCTTCCAGCAGGCCTGATACTGGACAAATTAAAAGAGAAGCTGAACTAGTGTGCACTCTTATAATAAAATTTTATAATATTAATATACTTAACATAAAGTAAAGCTAATAAAAAAAATATCCATGTAAACATACATATAACTAAATACCACTATAAATACATATACACATACACATATATATACATATATATATTACATATATAAATATAATAATATATTATATATATAATCATTAGGACGACAAAGAAAGATAGTGCTCTTTGACTCGCCTTTTGAACACGGACACTGTTTGAGCCTCTCGAATTGCAGCAGGAAGAGAATTCCATAACCTAACTGCATGTACTGTAAAAGAGTGAGAATAGGACTTTGTTCTAGAGGAAGGGAAATTTAGGAGGGTTATTTCTAATATAGCGTACACACTATCCTCGCAGGCGAGTCCAACCTCAATGGCCGTTGCTGAAAACCAACGCTACCGCAAACGTGCGATAGCATTATGTTGATTCAGTGCCCAAATCACAGCACTTATACAATCGGATTATTTTATGACTGTTCACTATCATTTATTTTTATCTTTGATGTTTTTATGTATCATTTTATTTTCTCTATCAAAACTGTACGAGTCTTTTTCACGGTCCATCTTGTTGTACGTACCACCAAGGTCATGCACGACGCACGATGCAAAACGACAATGAGCAGGCTTGACGTACGTAATTATTCGTCGTGCATGACTTTTGCGGGACGTACCTACAACTGTGAATAAAGCGCTTATGTCTATGTCAGATTCTTATTTAAATGGTAAAGTTGGCACTCATAACTGTAGTGAAAGTGTTGTCAATATTATTTCTTAACTTATTTCTATATTTTACTACTGGTAATTTAAAATTTTTCCTGCCGTATGTTGGCTGAATAAGTTAAGTCATTACCGCATTTCATTCCGTAAATAGGTGTAGCTAATATTGGAAATGCTAGATCACAGGGCCTCTTATAGATCATAATATAATCATCTGAAAAATGATAACACTTTCATTTCCAAAACTCACAAACGGTGATGGGAACTATTAACTGCAATTTAATTGATTTCTTCTAGAAAACTTCTAGTGTCTTATAGCGAGTAATATTAGGTATATCTCTTGCATTATCAACTGCCCAAATATTGACTGCACAAGGACTGCACCTCTAAAAATGTATTGGCGTTGGCGACCCCTTTTCCTTACTATGAAAAAGATTCTTAGTTCTTTAAAAGAAATTAGTTCTCTTCTTTCTATTTTGACTTTTTTTTATAGGATAAGGGTGACAAACGAGTACACAGTCCACCTGATGGTAAGTGGTTGCTGCGGCCCATAGACATCTACATCTATCCTCTATTACAATTCAAAATGTAGATGCGTTGTCACCCGTGAGGACTAAGATGGAATGCCTCGTTTCCAGTAAAAAGAGCCTCCGGCCACCTGCACTCACCAAGCGAAACGCAGAGGTAAACCTCTATTTCACGCTGGTATTCTATGAGGTCGTGGTACCACCCCGGTTCGAGCCGACCCATCCGTGCGACAGCAAAAGCTGCCGCCTGGCTCTACCACTGTTTATAACTTTTAATTAAATTCTCTCACCAGGAAATAGGAAACCTCCTTAAACTGCAAACTGAAGAAATGAAACTTCAAAAGAAAAACCAATTTAAAAATATACGTACCAACACCTTCACTTCCCACATGCACCTTTGGTAGAGCGAACCACAGAAATGTGAAGACTGCAGTCACAAAGCACGCTACCGCCAACATGATTCTCCGTCTATTTTGGCCGACCCAACCAATAAAAGGTGCTACTATTGTCTCCAGCACTGCTAGGAGTACAATAAATAGATCTGCAAGACAATCATTGCTTATGTTTTATTTATTTCTCTATTAATGTGACGTTATTTATATTTAAGATAGTCGAGTATCCTTAATGTTATAAATTATTCTTTTTGTTTTTTTTTTAAATCTGGTTTTCCGGATAATATATAGCCTAGATACCTGGCACTGCTCTCTATCTGTACGTAAAGTTGCATTACAGTCGGTTCAGCTAATCTGAAGATTCGCCTGGATAAACAATCAGACAGACAACCAAAAATTTTAATAATTAAAAATAAAAAATTTTGTACAACTGACTTTAATATATATTATTAAGGATAACTCAAAAACGATCAGTCACACCTTGATCATGGGACCACATGAAAAGCACCAGCTTTCAAATAAAATAGAAACATCGAAATCGATTCACGTAGAACAAAGTTATGAGGGAACACATAAAAAAAACATACAGTCGAGTACCTCCTCCTTTTTGAAGTTGGTAAAAAATAGTTACTTATGCATTATAGCATTCAAATAACCCCTTGAGCTTATTTGAAGACAGTTATTTTAATATTATTGTCTGGTTATTTAATTTACATACATAGATTATATTCTATTTAGAATTGTCTACCGTTGAAGTCGGTACTCAAATCGACTGTATGTTTTTTTATGTGTGTTATCTCATAACTTATTATTCAGTCAACCGATTGATCGATGATTCTTTTTTTATTTGAAAGCTGTGCTTCACATGTGGTCTCATATAAATTTGATCAAGGTCTGACTAACAGGTTTTGAGTTATTCTTAATAAACAAAAAACAAAACAATACTCTTTATTGTACACCAACAAAAGATAACATCAAAAATAAAAAATAACAACTATTGAGGTAAATACAAATAAAAATAAAAAATAAAAAAATAAAACTTAATAATTTGTATTGAAGTCGGTTGTACAAAATTTTAAATTTTAAATTATCATAGCTCTAATCCCTGAGCTACGACGACGCGACCCCTTAAATTTCATAGTACGTGAGCAAACCGAGTTCGACCTCCGTTGGATGTGGAATTCTTTACCTTTCAACATCAATCGTGTTAAATCTCTTACTACATTCAAGTCTTGTTAAAACCTACTTAGAACGCATATAATTATATGTTTACGTAAGTTTCTAAATCAGAAAGATTTTAGTAAAATTGTTCCATAAGAAAGAGCACTGTTGCCTGAGATACAAGCTCAACGCTTAGTTCAGGCGCAGATGCAAATGAATGTGTTTGAACATTTTCCTGAATAAAGAAATTATTACAGTCATACCTCGACTTACGCTACCTCGTTTTACGCGAATTCGGAGATACGCGGTTTTTCATTTGTCTACTTCGCTCTGTCAATGTTCGCTTTACGAAAAGTTCGACCGTGTTACGCGTACAATTACTTTACGTACACAATACACATTTGGTTTACGACAGGCTCGGACGTGTTCCTCGTGGAATTATTGTACGTATGTAGTGCACAGTCATCAAAAAAGATAAAAAAATGAGTCATTTGAACCTAACAAGTAAAAAGTTACTGGCATGCTATGAGAAAGTTTTACGTGAGAAGAAGAAAAACTTAACTCGTCAGGCGACATTGTTAGACTATATGAAGTCTTCGACATCAAAATAACTTCGGTTTATGTTGTTTTATTCATAGTAATGTAAATTGTTTTTATTATCTAACATTTTATTAAACATGATTCTTGTAAATTGTTGTTTTCTTTAGACTCTGGTCCCGATTTTACAAACTTTATACGTATTTATATGCAAAATTGAAACCCAACTTACGCGATTTCGACTTATACGGCTATCGCTAGGTCCCACCTATCGCGTAAAGGATGACTCACGCTAGATCGTGCCGGGTCCGAGCTGAGTGTCGGCCGTAGCACGGTCAACTAATATTACATAAATTTTGTATGGACACACTCAAGCTATACCGAGCGGCAACCGAGTGACGGCCGGGCAACGGACAACGCTCGGAAACAACTCGGCTCGGCTCGGCCATTTCCTTGTAGTAGAAGATTTATCAGATTGTTCATCGTCCAGAGTGATCGCAATAGCCGCTAATTCCAGATCGTCAAAATTCAACATGATTGTAGTCTAGTTACAACAGTATTTTTGCTCGGACGAGTATACTGCATCACGGCGCAACGATAACTGCTCGGTCGAGGCCCGGTCGGTTGCAATTACATGCACGGGATCGGCTCGGTGACCGTGCTACGGCCGACACTCGGCTCGGACCCGGCACGGTCTAGCGTGAGTCATCCTTAAGTCCGGGGTATTACTGTATTATATAAAAATTATAAATTTCTTTAAATTTTCGTTTTTATGCTTTGACCGCTATTATTTGTACGTATCTATATTTATATGCATAATATATACCTAAAAAAAGATATATATCTTTTTTTCAAACACGCTACTCTACTTTAATCTTTGTTTGATTCAGTTCTTTGGACAAATATTGTCTGAAAGAGATCACTTTCAGAGAGATAAGTCCCCAGCTTTACACATACTTAAGCCGTACTTCTATTCGTATTCCTATTGCGGTGTACAAAACAGAATAAATAAATAAAAACATATGAACAGTACCGTAGAACGTTGACATCTGAACATCGGCAAACTTTCTACTTACACAAATGTTTGCTTTGGCTCTAAATTCGACCCGCGTAGAAGAAATTACTTAAACACTTGGTTATGCAGATTTGGGGTTTTTGGGAATAAAGAGATGCTTAATATCCAACTATTTAGTGATCGCGTTCGGGAATCTACTACCTCATATCATCCCGAGGGTGTAGTAAGAAGCGACGAAAAAACCAGGAGGGCATGGGCAGCAGCATCTTTCCGATAACAAGTCTCGCAAAATATCAACGTAAAAAGCAGCTTAACGCTGCTGTGTTTCGTATGGTGAGTGTAGAGAACCGGAAACCTTTTTTACTGGAAACGAGGCATTCCATCTTAGTCCTCACGGGTGACAACGCATCCGCATTTTGGTTCGTAATCGAAGATAAATGTAGATGTCTGTGGACCGCAGCAACCACTCAAATCAGGTGGACTGTGTGCTCATTTTTCGCCGTTATCCTATAAAAAAAAAGTCAAAAATAATAAGAAAACTGCGGTTGCCAACATGTCAATCTATGGGAAAGAAAGGTAAAGAGGCAATCTATGGGAAGACCTATGTTCAGCAATTGACTTTTGATTGGCTGTAATGAATGAATGAATGAATAAATTCCCTACCAGTCATGTAAGGCGGAAGATGCCCTGCGGTGACGTCCTGTCTGAGGAACCTGTACGCACAAATTTCTCCAAGCGTCACCGAAATGATAGCTCCCATTAGACATCCTCTTACTTTATCCACCACCACTTCTGTACTGAAGAACCAGTTCTTGAATCCGGTTTTCACTGAAAATGAAAATAACTATGAATCAGAAAGAAAAAAGAAAGATAGAAACATTTATTGCAATTCAACATAATATAATTTGTTTTCGAGTTTCAAGGTATACGTGAGAAAAGTTGTGTCGTAAAAATTTGTCTGGTACAGCCATGTTGCAGCTATATTATGGTTGTAGCACGAATAAGTGGCCAGGACCAGGACTCTCACAGAATACCAGTGTAAAATAGCAGCTCAATACTGCTGGGTTTCGTATGGATGGAAGATTTACCATCTTAGTCCTCAGGGGTGACAACGCATCTGCATTTTGATTCTTAATAGAGAATAAATGTATATGTCTATGGGCCACAGCATCCACTTACCATTAGGTGGGTGTGTGTTCGCATGTCACCATATTATATTAAAAAAAAACATACACAGCCAAGTTGGATCCTTCGATAGACCCTTCGTTCGAAGTTGGATATTTCCAGTCGAATAGTTTATCCTAAATAAACATACTTACGTGGTAGAGTCACAGTACTGCTACAATATAGTTGTAGCACGAATGGTTTCGCTAGACCAGGGTAGGACCACGCTCTCAGAGAATACAAGCGTAAAATAGCAGCTCAACGCTGCTGTGTTTCGTGTGGTGAGTATAGAGAACCGGAGACACTTTTAACTGGATACGAGGCATTCCATCTTAGTCTTCTGGGGTGACAACGCATCTGCACTTTGAAGTTGGACATTCCTAGTCGCCCAATTTGTCGTAGGTAAACATACTTGTCAACAACTTCGAGCTTAGTGCCCTCAATAACTACCGGCACACACGTGTGACTTGGAAGTTCATAATGACCTTGGTTTAAAGAACTGCATCCTCATCAATAATAGGACATGGAGAACAAAAAGGGTATTTGCGTAAAATCTTTTCGACGTTTCGTCTCCGGTAAAAAGATCTGGGTAAGCTTTATTATAAAATTATTTTATTATTATTTCAACAATTTATACTAATATAATAAAGCGGAAGAGTTTTTTTTGTTTGTTTAAACGCGCTAATCTCTGGCACTACCAGTCCGATTTGAAAAATTCTTTTTGTATATTATAGCCAGATTCATGTGGAATAGTAAAGGCTATCTAGCATTAAGCTATATTACTCAGCTAGCCTTAAATATGGATATTTGTTAAGCTAGTCAGAAGAAAAAGGACTCCCGAAATGATTTATCCGCGTACGCTGGTGTTATCGTTAGGGATACGTAAATACAATGTTCTAGAAAAATATAGATCTTTATTCCGTCTAAAAAAAGTCCGCGATACCATATGTCTATTTTTTACACATAAGCCATAATTTGTTTTTTTGTGACAAAAAAATATTGAAAATTTAAAAGTGATTTATGAGAGTTATTATTAGGCATGGCCTATTTATCCTTACGAACGAAAGTTACTTCATCATCAAGACACTTATGAAAATAAACTTTGTTCTTTATACCATGTTATTTGGACGCATAGTTTAAGAGATAATGTAAAATTAAAATAATTCAATACTTGACTGGGCGCGCGAACGACGCTTAAACCCTAGCCGTTATAAAATGCTTGAACTAGGTCATATCGCGCACCTCGGACACGTAATGACGCGGGTGAATACGCGGGGCACAGCTAGTTTAGTATATTAGCGCTGGAAGAGAGGCACCAGCGTCTTCCTGATAACAACCAAAAATAATAAAATGTGCAGTTGCCTACCCGCATGCCAAACGTGGCAACTATGGCAAAATCTCCTCTAAGAGGAAATTTATAAGGGAAGGCCTGTATACAATGGTGGAATTTGATGGATAGGTTATAATGCATGGATGGATATTTTCAACAGCATTTTTTTTTATAGGATAAGGGTGACAAACGAGCACACAGTCCACCTGATGGTAAGTGGTTGCTGCGGCCCATAGACATTTACATCTATCTTCGACTTCGATTACGAATCAAAATGCAGATGCGTTGTCACCCGTGAGGACTAAGATGGAATGCCTCATTTCCAGTAAAAAGGGCCTCCGGTCACCTGCACTCACCAAGCGAAACGCAGAGGTAAACCTCTACTTCACGCTGGTATTCTGTGAGGTCGTGGTACCACCCCGGTTCGAGCCGGGCCATCCGTGCGACAGCAAAAGCTGCCGCGTGGCTCTACCACTGTTAAAAGCATGCATGTATGTTTTTAAAATTATTTCATCGAACACTAATGATTGAAGACGCTATGCCTCGAATCTCTTTATCAAATCATATATCATAAATGTCGCAGTTATCATATTTATCTTTCAGAAGTAAAACAAAAATATTATTTTGTTGATTCATAACTTAAGTAATGATAATATTGTCCTTCAAATAGAACATTGTTCACGGCGGCCAGAATCAAAGGAGAATAATTATCTGCGTAGGACAATATCCCAAGTATTAGGACAATACCACAAATATAATTCACAATTATGTGTGCAAGTATAGGTGCAGGAATGGAAAGAGGTCCGGCGTAAGAAACCGCCAACTTCCTGGCTTTATTAAAGAATAAGGGTGACAAACGAGCGCACAGATCACCTGTTGGTAAGTAAATGCTGTGGCCCGTAGACATCTACATCTATCCTAGATTAGACATCAAAATGCGCAGATGCGTTGACATCCCTTAGGACTAAGATGGAATGCTTCGTTTCCAATAAAAGGGTATCCAGTTCTCTACACTCATTCTACGAAACAGCAGCATTAAGCTGCTATTTGACGCTGGTATTCTGTGAGAGCGTGGTCCTTCCCCGATCGAGCCGGCCCCTTAGTGCTACAACCATAACATAGCTGCAGCATGGCTCTATCACGTGGAAAACTTCGTGCTTGTACTGAGAATTACTTGACAAAAAACTTATTAACTAATTAACATTAGTTATACTATGTCTTTACGGATTAGTAAGCTGAAGTGGCAGTGGGCCGGCCATATAGCTCGAAGAACCGACAACCGATGGGGAAGAAAAGTTCTTGAGTGGCAGTCTCGTACCGGTTCGCGAAGTGTAGGGCGGCCTCCCACGAGATGGAGTGACGACCTGGTAAGACATGCAGGAAGTCGATGGATGCAGGTGGCTCAGGACCGTGCTTTGTGGCATTCCTCGGGGGAGGCCTATGTTCAGCAGTGGACTTATGAAAGGCTGTAATGATGATGATGATACTATGTCTTCGGCAGCATGACGGCTGATGTGTTACCATTAGATGGATTTTTGCAAGAGATGATTCTTAAAATTTTAATTACAATTTTGGTCTATTAAAGATAAAGAATTTGTGGCAGGTGGAAGGAAAAGGGGAGATCTCCCGCCAGGCAAGGTGTTCTGGCCGGGGAGCGGCTAATGCTCCAAGTGGTAGTTCGGAGCTATTCTATATATACTGATTTAACTTCGGAACTTTGTTAGCACGATTTAGGCTTCGATGTGTTTCGCTTGTGGCGCGATGACAGCGCCGCCACCCGCCACATCACACCCCTACTCAGACCGGAGGTCGATAGTGCAGTCCAATTGCCGGTGCGTCCTTAATGCCGGTGGGGAATGCATGCTGTGTGCGTAAGGGCAAGTGATGTCGGTGTGAATGATATGCCGGTTTGTAATGCATGCCTTACTACGCACATTCAAGTGATGCCGGTAAGAACGATGAGCCGGAGTAAGTGCCAAAAGTCTGCCTTATAAATCTGCGGTGAGTCGAGATGAAGACAAGTTGGACTGACTTGCAGGAGCTGAAGACTGCAGAAGACTATATCTGGTAGTGAATGGTAGGGGTTCTTAAGGGTAATGACGAAGGCTTGATGTTGTAGTTTTCTGAAGGTTGTTTGGTTGCGTGTTCATATCACGTCGGGTGGTCACCACTGTGGCCGCTGGAAGGAAAAGAAGAGATCTCCCGCCGGGCAAGGTGTTCTGCCCGGGGAGCGGTCAATGCTCCAAGTGGTAGTTCGGAGCTATTCTATATATATTGCTTTAACTTCGGAACTTTGTTAGCGCGATTTAGGCTATGATGTGTTTCGTTTGTGGCGCGACGACAGCGCCACCACAAATTTATTTATAAAAAGAAATAGAAATATTATATATGTACCTTTGGAACAATCTGGAATCCTTGCCCGATGCATTGTCTTCTAAAACGAAGCGCCAAAAGTTTTGAATTGGTTGATATTAATTCCACAATTTCTTATCTTGTTTCGTATAATTAATTTCATCCACACCTGTTAATAATAATTAATAAATGCCCATTAATACCATAGATATTTGCAATGGAATACATTAAAAAATGTTTTGATAAATTCATCAAACATACGGGCTGTATAAATTTTAAAATTTCCGCGTTAGTCACTTGACTTCTATCTTTCGTGTTGGAACGGTTACAAAAAACTATCGAAGAGTCTAGCTTACTAGCGATATGATTAGATAAAAAAGATATACAGCAAAACACATATAATATGTTATGGCGATAGTGCTCACTTCCTATATACAAAGAAAGAAAGAGACAAATATATTTTTAAATACTAACACATGACAACCAATACTTCCCGACGCCAAATATAAGATAACAATATAAATGATAGAAAACAAATCAGACTTATGTAATTTTTTTTTTTATAATCTAATAAGCCAGCGCTTGTCCACAATCCCACCTGATGGTAAGTGGTGATGTAGCCTAAGATGGTGAAGCGCACTGACTTAATAAAAACCTATTCACTCCTTCCTTGCAGACACCGACACTGTAATCGGATGGAAAGACGGATGCTGGCAACTTATTCCACTCCTTTGCTGTACGCATGATGAACGACGTACCGAAACGTTTGGTTCGAATACGTGGTAAGTCAACAACGAAATGGTGGAGACTGACCGAACGTCTGGATGTCCGATTTTTTTTATAGGATAAGGGTGCCAAACGAGCACACAGTCCACCTGATGGTAAGTGGTTGCTGTGGCCCATAGACATCTACATCTATCTTCGATTAAGAATCAAAATGCAGATGCGTTGTCATCCGCGAGGACTAAGATGGAATGACTCGTTTCCAGTAAAAAGGGTCTCCGGTTCTCTACACTCACCAAACGAAGCACAGCAGCGTTAAGCTGCTATTTTACGCTGGTATTCTATGAGAGCGTGGTCGTTCCCCGGTCGAGCCGACCTATTCGTGCCACAACCATAATATAGTTGCAGCATGGCTCTACCACGTATAAACCGATGGTGGAAGGGAGAGGGAGGAATTAAATTATGAAATTCGTGCGCACACTCCGAAATGCATCCTCTAGAAAACCGAAAGGCCGATTACTTTGCGTCTGTGTTTATGTACCATCCGTTACAACGTATGAAAGTCCGTTGACTCATGGGGTGATCTTGGCATAATTGTCACGCTTGGCAGGCGAGTTGGCATCCGCGTGGTTTTGATCGTGGTAGAGCCATGCTGCAGCTATATTAGTAGTATAGTTGTAGCACGAATGGGTCGGCTCGACCGGGGAAGGACCACGCTCTCACACAAAAATGGATACTTAATTAAAACTTAATTAAACTTAAATTTACTTAAAATTTAAACTTTATAAAGGCTTAATTGTTACAGTAATATCTATTTTAAAGCTTAGCAGTAAGTTTTCCGAATAAAATAAAATAAAATAACATTAGCACTTAAAATGATAGCCAGGTCAGCTAAGGCTTCAGCAAATAGATATACCGTCGATTTCTATGACCTTCTTAAATAATTTAAATATAATACCGTATTTACGTATTTCTGAGCTCTGAAGTGAACAAAATAGCTTCCATTGAAAACTAAACTATATGAATAAATCAAAGGAACATTTTAGGTGATACAAATAATTAATAAAATTTCTAGAAATAGGATAAATACGTCTGGGGATTTTCAATTAGAAGATTCGAACATTAGATATAATACAAAACGTAGCAATTTGTCACGAAAGATGTCCGTTAGCCTAAGTATTCACACACAGTATTCACGAAATTTGACATTTGCTGTTAAATTCCTTTTAGTTTGTTTGTCCGCTTAGATTCCACAGAACGTCAGTACAGTCCATGTGATGGTAAGTGGTCACTGCAGTCGCTGGACACCAACACCAACATCAAACAAAGAAGATTACAGGTCCCCTTTTTTTTCTACCAACTTCAAAAAGGAGACGGTACTCAATTCGACTGTAAAACATACACTTTATGGTATGTATGTTATGGAGGTAACACCTCATAACTTTTTACTAAGCGAACCGATTTCGATGATTCATTTTTTTATTTGAACGTTGGTGCTTCTCGTGTGGTCCCATATAAATTTGATCAAGGTCTGACCAATAGTGTTTGTATTATTTTTAATAATTTATATTGAAGTCGGTTGTACAACATTTTTATTTATATTGAAGTCGGTTGTACAACATTTTTAATTTTTAATTATTACAGAATAAGAATGATAAGCGAGCACACAGCCCACCTGCTAGTAAGTGGATGTTATGTACCATAAATACCTACATCAATCCTCGATTAAGAATCAAAATGCATATGCATTGCCAACTCTGAGGACTATGATGCCTTGATCCAGCAAAAAGGGTCTCCAGTTCTCTACACTCACCATAAGAAACACAGCAGGATTAAGCCGCTACCTTACGCTGGTATTCTGTGAGAGTGTGGCCCTGCCACCTTAATATAGCTGCAGCATGGGTCTACCACGTAAACCACGCGTACCACGTAGCCGCAGATCACCATGAGACACATAGACTACGTAGTAAATGTAAATAGTTTCTTTACAATTAGCTATACAGCTAATTTAAACGTGGTATAGCCGTGCTGCAGCTTTATTAGTGGTATAATTGTGGCACGATTGGGTCGGCTCGACCGGGGAAGGAGCACGCTCTCACAGAATACCAGCGTAAAATAGCAGCTGAACTGTGCTGTGCTTCGTATGGTGAGTGTAGAGAGCCGGAGACCCGTTTTTGGAAACGAGGCATCTTAGTCCTGACATGTCTCATCTGCATTTTGATTCTTAGTCGAAATTAGAATAAATGTCTATTAGCTACAGTAGTCAATTACCATCTGGTGACTGTATACTCGTTTGTCACCATTTCCCTATAAAAAAATATTGATGTATTTATCAACAAGAGCTTCTGCTCAATTATTCCATTGAGTCAGTTGTTCCTTATCAGGCCTGCGTTTCGCATTTCAATGATAAAAAAAAATATTACAAATAATATGTTGTTGTAACATTTTATTATACTATTTTAGTAATGAAACGTGGTTTAAGGACCAAGTTTTATTATTGAACTAGCTGTTCCCCGCGACTTCGCCCACGTGTAATTTAGGGTTTTATTTCTTTTTAAATAAAAGTAGCTTAAGTTACTCCTTATGACATCAGCTATCTGTCAATGAAAGTCCCGTCAAAATCGGGTCCAGCCATTTCGGAGATTAGCCGGAATAAACAGACAGACAAAAATTTAAAAAGTGGGTTTTCGTTATAAGTACCGTTTATAGTTTCATATGCATTTAATAAAACGCTGTAATTTTGGCATTACCAACAGACACTTTAATTTTATTTATTTGTATTTGTATAGATCACGTTATATTATTAACAATCAACCCGCCCCGGCTTCGCGTGGATATGATCTATAAAAATGGCGTTGTTTACATTTAAGATAAAGATCATTTATTTCATCACCTGGTAGAGCCATGCTACAGCTATATTAGTAGTATGGTTGTAGCACGAATGGGTCGGCTCAACCGAGAAGGACCGCGCTCTCACAGAATACCAGCGTAAAATAGCAGATTAATGCGGCTGTGTTTCCTATGGTGAGTGTAGAGAACCGGAGACCGTTTTTACTAGTAACAAGGCATTCCATTTTAATCCTCACGCATCTGCATTTTGATTCTTTGTTGAGGACAGATGTAGATGTCTATGGGTCACAGCAGCAACTTACCATCAGGTGGGCTGTGTGCTCGTTTGTCACCCTATCCTATAAAAAAATCAACTTTTTGTCTCTTTTTCAAATGTATTAGTTTTTGAAATAAAATATGTCACAGATGCGTCATCACTCTTTACGTTTCAAACCGTGACACAGCAGTGCAGACATTATTATTTGAGAAACGAAACAGTTAAAAGGATAGTATCTGTCAAGTGTAACTCCTAGTCAGGCGCGGAATCCTAACACCTGGTAAATTCGTACAGTCGGCTATTACAGCAACCACGGAAAGAATAAAAATACAGATACTTTGCACCCCTGGTAACTAAAATGGAATATCTGTTATCAGTAACAGGGTCTTCGATTTTGTCTCACACCAAGTGACACCGTACAACAGTATTATGCTGATTTGACAAATTTTTTCTTTTTTTTTAAATGTGGACAGTGTTCCTACTTTAATTTATTATGTTTTTGAACGTGTAGTGGCGGTGTAAGAATTTTCACTACCCCATATCATCCCGTGGGTGTCGTAAGAGGCAACAGAGGGAAATAAATCAGGAGATGGGAAGCAGCGTCTTCCTAATAACGACTAAAAACTGCCTTTGAAGGTAAAAGCGTGGCGGCTATGGCAAATAACCCCCCTATGGGGCAATCTATGGGGGTGGTCTATGTTCAACAGTCGTCTTTAATAGTCTGTAGTTACCCTAACTATGTTTTTACAATTTGTGTTTTAAAATGTATTTAATAAATAAGCGTTCTTTCTTTCATTCATTACAACCCCATTTTTGTGTATAGTTCCAAAGAGGAGCAAGGTACTCCAATCATAAACAAAAGATTTTTTTAATATCAATATTTTAAAAAAAACGCACACTATAATATTTACTGGCTGATAAGAAACTGACTTAATAAAAAATTGATGTTATACTTTTTTATTGATATAATATTGAATCACTATTGTATTGATTGGATTACATCCGATAATTATGATTGATAAAGATTAATAAAAAAATAAAGTAAATTATTTTTTTTATTTTTTTAAAGGATAGGGTGACAAACGAGTACACATTCCACCTGATGGTAAGTGGTTGCTGTGGCCCATAGACATCTACATCTCTCCTCGATTACGAATCAAAATGTAGATGCGTTGTCATCCGTGAGGACTAAGATGGAATGCCTCGTTTCCAGTAAAAAGGGTCTCCGGTTCTCTACACTCACCACACCAAACACAGCAGCGTTGAGCTGCCACTTTACTTGCTTTATTCTGTGAGAGCGTGGTCCTTCCCCGGTCGAGCCGACCCATTCGTGCTACAACCATAATATAGCTGCAGCGTGGCTCTACCACGTATAAAAATTATATTACATTATTTACTATATTATATTATTATATTATTTTTTTTGTATTACGTTATCATAATACTGAAATACTATCATGTCGATATTCATCACTGGATCATAGATTCGTGGTATGACTAATACGTCTTTATACACTGTCCAAATTGATGTACGTCTCGCCAAGGTCATGCACGATGCACGATGCAAAACGACAGTGAATAGGCTTGACGTATGTGTTACTTGACGTACGTCAAGTTTAAGGTCAGGAGTAAGTAGGACAGCTGACTAACATTTTTGGAAATGTGAAACGTCTAATACACGGTTCGTCTTGCTGTACGTCCCGCAAAGGTCGTGCACGCCACACGACGCAAAACGACAATGAATAGGCTTGACGTACGTCAAAAGTTACGTAAGTCAAGCCTATTTATTGTCGTTACACATACCGTGTATAAGACGTTTTAGTGAGGATGGGACGCAGTAAAACGATTTTTATAGAAAATAGATGACAAACCAAAACAAAAACTATCTGATGGTAAGTAGATGCTGTGGCCCATAGACACCAACATCTGTCCTCGAGTACTAATCAAAAAAGTAAGTGCGATCTTTCTTGATATTACTAAAGCTTTCGATTTCGTAGACCATAAATTATTTTATATAAGTTTGAAAAATATGGAATCCGGGGAAAAGTACATGACTTGTTGCAGTGTTATCTGACTGGTCGAGAACAGTGCGTAGAGGTTGCTAAAATTTAAAAGGGCAATAAAATTACAAGCAGATCTTGGCTACAAAATAATAAATACGGCGTCCCACAGGGAAGTGTGTCAGGTCCCTTTTTATTTCTATTAATAACTCAGCATTCAGTTGCTATTTCACGCTGCTATTTTGTGAGAGCGTGGTCGTCCCCCGACCTATTCATGCTGTAACAATAATATAGCTGCGGAGTGGCCCTACCACGATTAATAGAGATAGGGAAAATAAAATGAAAACTAAATGGAGTGGCAATGTCGGTCTTTTTACCATGTTTTAACCTACTTCAAAAAGGAGGAGATTCTTAATACAAGTATATGTTTTTTTGTATGTATTTTACGCGTGGGGGTAACGTTTTTTAAAGCAAGAAAAGAAAAAATAATGATATAATGATTCAATTTCGAGTTACACAAATTGAAACAGATAAACTGAATTTTATATGAAATATGGGGCGGTGTGAGAATATCCACTACCCCATATCGTTATTAGATGGGCAGCAGCGTCATCCTAAATAACTACTAAAAATAAAAAACTACGGTTGACAACCCGCTTTTGGCAGTAACGGTAACCGTAATTAGTTAGAACTAGCTGTTCCCCGCGACTTCGCTCGCGTGTAATTTAGGGTTTTAATTATTTTGCGCGGAACCCTAATTCCTTTTCTAAAATAAAAGTAGCCCAAGTTACTCCTTACAACATCAGGTATCTGTCGGTGAAAGTCCCGTCAAAATCGGCACAGCCATTTCGGAGATTAGCCGGAACAAACAGACAAACAGACAAAAATTTTTAAACTTTTGTTTTTGTTATAAGTATCGTATATACTTTCATTTGCTTTTAGTAAAAAGCTGTTATTTTGATATTACAAACAGACACTTCAATTTTATTTATTTGTATATATTTAATATCATTAAATACGACTCTGACACCGATAATAAAAATTATAAGTTATATAGATAGATAGATAATTCTTTATTGTACACTAAATCAAGACATAAAACGAACTACAATCAATAAATATACCAGGAAATTGTTACAGAGTTTGCTGATATCGCGGAGAACGGCACCGTGACCGTTGTTAATATTTGTTTATTCTAATTATAGCTTATTGTTGACCGAAATTATTAACAACGTTTGGCAAAGTTAAATAATATGTACACGCGTCAACTAAGTTACTGGAACTGTGGAATTTCCATCTATAGTTCTTAGAAATGTGTGTTTTCTTTTGTTTTAACCGTAGCTAACAAAAAAAGAACACCTGAATTTTCCTCTTTGTTACACCCAATATATATAATACATAAATTACGGATTTTATATATTGAAATAAGGATGTGTTTTGATTTCAATCGCCTTGCAAGTCATGCTTGGGAGGAATCGGTATTTTTTGCGAGGTGTTTTCGTATTTCAACTTTGATGACTTCATAGGTAACAAACACATGTGTATACTTCTTTATTTGAAGTTGTTTGCAGGCGTCCATGCACTGCGATAGCCACTTAACCACCAGTCAGTATGTAAGTTCGCGTATTTATTCACTTTTTTAAAGAACTATGTAAAATGCTAGTACGATGCAAGAGAAATTCCTAGTGAGTTTACGTTTTTGGAACGAAGTTCCCTAACGGACGGTCGAATTTGGCGGATGGGGGCTAAGCGAGAACAAGACAGTGTCACGACCCCTTCTGACGTAGTGTAGACAGTCGCGGCCTTGGCTATAAGGAAGCGAGATGGAATATATCCATCGCTAACGTACTTTTTCTTATCTTGCCATGAAAGAAATATATTTTTTTTTTATAGGATAAGGGTGACAAACGAGCACACAGTCCACCTGATGGTAAGTGGTTGCTGCTGCCCATAAATATCTACATCTATCCTCGTTTGCGAATCAAAATGCAGATGCGTTGTCACCCGTGAGGACTAAGATTGCATGCCTCATTTCCAGTAAAAAGGGCCTCCGGCCACCTGCACTCACCAAGCGAAACGCAGAGGTAAACCTCTACTTCACGCTGGTATTCTGTGAGGTCGTGGTACCACCCCGGTTCGAGCCGGCCCATCCGTGCGACAGCAAAAGCTGCCGCGTGGCTCTACCACTGTTGTATATTATATTATTTTATTTTAATTGACGCTTCATTTTAATAGACGCTAGTAATTCATTTGTGTGTATTTATTAATCAATAATATAATACGCTTAGCAATAATAATATGCTACGAATGGAACTTCGTTTCAACCGAGTGTTCCACGATACTCACGCATGTTTTATTGGCCAATCTGTCAAAAGGTATATTATTATCATATTGCTATAGTTGCTAAAAAAAATTACTGCGCCGGGTGGTCAAAATTATTAGTTTAATTACTATAGATGCACATTTTCTGTTTGGTAATATAGACAATCGAATACATACTCATAAACTAGTTTTACGGACTTTTGTAAGGATTCGATAAGGTGGATTATTCCATCCTTCTTTGAAAAACCGGCCAAGTGCGAGTCGGACTCGCGCACGGTGGGTTCCGAACAAATCCGTCGGTATATAAGTTTAAAATTATTAAAAATATTTTTATTATATGATGTAACTAAAAATTTATGTTTTCGCAATTTTTCCTTTATCTGTGCTATAAAACGGTGCTTCGTACCAAATTTCAAGATTCTGAGTTCACGGGAAGTACCCTGTAGGTTTTGATTCCCTTGCGAATGTCGAAAATTTGCGGCATAAACGGCTGTATCTTTTGATTGCGTTGGCTTAGAAGTTTGATTTTTCCACAGCTCTAAGGGACAGTAGACTTGAGTATTTGGTATGAATTTCAGCTTGATACCCCTACGCGTTCCTGAGAAAAAGGGTCTTGACAGACAGACAGACAGACGGACAACAAAGTGATCCTATAAGGGTTCCGTTTTTTCCTTTTGAGGTACGGAACCCTAAAAACTGCATTTAATGGCATACTCAGAAACCTTTTAAGGTAGTTTTCTTTGTACATTATTACAGGATCTAAAAATTTTCGTTAATCGATTTTCCTCTAAGAGTAACAGTATTCTCAGGTGCACCACAGATCGTTCTATTTCCCATTGTTCTTTACGAGTTCTTCATTTGTCATCATTGCAGCCCTTTACAATTCCATTGTTGAACATAATTCATAAAGAAATGCCACAAAATGCGGTCCTAAACTACCTGTATTCATCGAGTTCCTGCATATCTTACCAGGTCATCACTCCATCCAGTGCAGGGGGCCGCCCTGAACTCCGGAAGAAAGGTTAAGGAAAGTGATGAATTCTTTTACATAGCTGCCTCACGCTAAATATATTATATTCAACTTATATCAGCCTCTCAAAAGTCCGTTACATAATGTCCATAACTGTCTATAATAAACTGCCAAACTCATTAAAAAAAGAAACAATTGCACTTTTTCTTATCTTGTCATGAAAGGAATATTATTTTATTTTAAATGACGCTTCATTTTAATAGACGCTTGTACATAATTCATTTATTTGTATTTGTTAATCAATAATATAATACTTTTATCAATAATAATATACTACGAAAGGAACTTTGTTCCAACCGAAAATTCTACGGCAGTCACACTTTTCTTTAAAGTCTCTAGTATTCGCATCTCCTTCTTTAATAATCTGTAAAAATTCACTGTAAGAAATGATTCTTTCCTGTTGAAGTGGTATGTTTTGTGTGTGTGTGTGTGTGTGTGTGTGTGTGTGTGTGTGTGTGTTTATACGTGTGCATGTGCGTGTGCTTGTACGTGTGTGCGTGGCGGCACAAACGTGCGAGATATCTGGTACTGCGATCGTCAATCCGCCTCCCAGTTATGATGATTAAAGCAAATCCTTCGTCAACGGGAAGGCCCATTACCAGCAGAAGAATTTAGCGGCCGTTGATGAAGAAGAAAAATATAATATAAAATATGAACACACTGCCCTAAAAATATTTTTATAGAATAAGGGTAACAAACCAGCACACAGTCCACCTGATGGTAATGGGATGCCATAGACATCTACATCTTTTCTCGATTACGAATCAAAATGCTGATGCGATGTTACTATTGAGGACTAAGATCGAAGGTCTCGTTTCCAGTAAAAAGGATCTCCGGTGCTATACAATCACCATACGAAACATAGTAGTATTAAGCTGCTATTTTACGTTGATTGTTTATGCTGATTTGTTGATTCTGTGAGAGCATGGTCCATTCCCGGTTGAGCTGATTAATTCGTGCTACAACCATAATATAACACCAGCATGGCTTTACCACTTAAAATATACTTAAATAATAAAAGAGTTTTGAAATGTTAATGAAATACTTACCAATTTCAAAATTTTATATTTAGAAATTGTTGGTAATAAACTTAAACACATTTAAACTTTTTTTTGTTTCAAAAACAAGTGCTTTTGTATTGTAAAAAAAATGTTCCCACTCCTTTCGACCAACCTAGGAGATCATAGATAACACGGAACCACAGTCTTAGAGTAGGACACGGAACGGAAATAATTAAAAATAAACCTATATAGCAACAGGTATTGTCATAAAATTGCGCAGATAACAAATAATAGTTAAATTAAGTGTCACTATTTTGCTTAATAACATCCGGATAAAAAAAAATTAAAAACAAAATTTGTAAAATTTAAAAACAAGAAATAATTTACGCACCAACTGCGCGACGTTTGAATAACTGATCACTGCGTTAAACATGGCTTTCGTTTTATATAAAAACGATGTTTCGCGATAACGAAATCTTGAAATAGTGCTCGCTTTGCCCTTACGCGCTCCACGCTAGGCAAGCGCGTGGGTTAGCTCAGAGTTGATACCAATGGTAGTAATCTGTAGAATTTATGTTTGGGGAGAATTTTGGCAGAAAATTTCTGTCGGCTGATTGCTGCTCGTATATTTATCGCTTAAATAATTGAATATATTTTGGCTAATTATTTCAACTAGAATACTTATTTTTATCTACAATACTAAAAACTATAATAATAATTAAAAAAAAAAACTAAAACTAGAAACTTAAATATCATATAGTCCTACTCCCCGCGGTATCGTGCCAAGAACGCTGGCTGCGTTTTCCCGCTGAATGGCTATACTTAGCCTTTGAGCGAGGAAAGAACCAGCCCTCTTATCACCAGCAGCAACGACCAGCCGCGGATGGAGTTTTGGCTTGAAGTGGATTTTGATACGTAAAAATAATGTAGTTTTGTGTAATAAATATTTAAGCATGTGAACTATAAGTGAAATGATAAAACAAGTGCTTCGTACATTTATAATTGATGACAATATTAATTATGTAACATAGTTACATAATATTAATAAATTAACCTAACTATTATTTATGGAGTGTAGAGTAGAAGGAGAACCATCTTATAAGGTGCGAAAGTTGAAAAAGTGTCCCACTATATATACTGAAAATAGAGGTTCCAAAACCTATCACAATAGCGCTGGCGTCGGAAAAACTACGATATGAAGATAGCTGTTGTAGACGGAGTGAAGTCAGCTGAATTCAAATATTTAAAAAAAATTCATGACTATAGTAGTTAGTAAAATGTCAGTATACAAAAACTCAACTATTTACGTAGTACAAAACCAAGCGGATTGGTTGGTCCTTGTTTATTTCTCCATCTTAAGCTAATTAATTTTGGCGCTTTTTTTTTAATTTATCCTATGCTACTGCAGCGCCACCCTTATTGGACGCGTTTTTGGGGACACTTTTCGTATATAGAGATGGTTCTCCTTGTACTCTACACTCCATACTATTATTAAACTAATTATCTCATTTATTTTTTATATATTCAGAGTTTTGGCTTGGATGCTTGTTTTTTAAGCCATGTCTTTATTTCATTCGGAAACTTCGTTCTTATAAATATTTGTTTCAAAACTTCTTTATAAAATGTTGATGCGTCACATTGCGAAGTTTTTGGGAAATTTTGACGACAGCTTGAACCAGCAGACATTCGATGAAGACAGTATCTCAAGGCGCCTAAGCAGACACATTATCTTGCGGTTCATCGGAGCATTTGTTTCATCGTTCCTACTTATAGTGTACATGCATAAACATTTAATACACAAAATCACTCCATTCCTACTAAAAGTTTACATGCACAGACATTTAGTACACAAAATCACACCACTTTTACGTATCTAAATCCCTTCAAACTATTATTTATACAATAAAACTAGAGCAGCATTCCGCTGCCACGACGGTCATGTTCCCGCCAAAAACAACTTTTGTATTAAGATTTTTGGCTTGGATGCTTGTTTTTAAGCCATGACAGTGAGTCATCAGCTCTGTATCAAGTGATAGTAATCCTTTATAGTACACTGCATCACAATATGTTTATGTGTCACATTGCGCAGTTTTTGTGAGATTTTGACGGCAACTTGAGCCAGCAGACAGTTGGCGATAGTACTTAAGGCACCTAAGCAGACACACACCTTATCTTGAGATTCACATCACTATCGGAGCACTTGTTCCACCGTTTCCACTAATAGTTCACATGCGCATACATTTAATACACAAAATCGCACCACTTTTACATATCAAAATCCGCTTCAAACCATTTATATAAAGAATACCAGGAGCAGCAACCGCCGCCAACCGGTCCAGTTCCCGCCAGAACTCCAACTTATTATTAAATATGATATTAATTATTATATATAATACAGAACGCTGTTTAGCAGTGACAATTTATCCTAATTATAAGGCAGAAAAAGAATAAAAATAAAGTTCGATTAGTTTAATTTATTCAATAAATGCTTTTCTTTTAAAAAATTGCAAGTTGTCACAAAAAATGTCGAGATCTTTGATGACGACATTCAACTCTATATTCATTGTACATAATATAACACATGGCAGAGGTTGGTTTTATGCGATGAGCCACTTGAGTCAACACACACATGTCTTATACGTATACGAGTATGTATTGCACATTTGCCTTGGATAATGGTTGTGCTTGGGTAACAGTGTTACCCTTTAAATTGCAAAAATAAAAGAGCTCGTTTATTTTCTAACGATTTAAAGTGAATAAAAGCGTAGGACAAAGCATGGCAAATAAAAAACTTCAAAGCCTCTTCTAGACTGTGCTTAATTTCATAATTATGATATAAAAAAGGCGACCATATTTTTACCACGTTGCCAGTTCTGGGCTCTGATCAAAATTCCAAGTCTCTAGTTCGTTGGGAAGTTAATTAAAAACATATAAAAATATCTGTACCAAACAAAGAAACAGACGGACAACGTAGAGATTTTATATTGCATTGTCATCCAGTTTTGAACTATTTTTAACAGTGGTAGAGCCAGGAGGCAGCTTTTGCTGTCGCACGGATGGGCCGGCTCCAACCGGGGTGGTACCATGACCTCACAGAAAACCAGCGTGAAGTAGAGGTTTACCTCTGCGTTTCGCTTGGTGAGTGCAGATGGCCGGAGGCCCTTTTTACTGGAAATGAGACATGCCATCTTAGTCCTTACGGGTGACAACGCATCTACATTTTGATTTGTAATAGAGGATAGATGTACCTAGATGTCTATGGGCCGCAGCAACCACTTACCATCAGGTGGACTGTGTGCTCGTTTGTCACCCTTATCATATAAAAAAAAAGTTTCAAGTATCTAGCTAGCTCATCGGCAAGTTAGTTTAAAATAAATTGCAACATTTGTACTGAACAAACAAGCATGACACAAGATGGTACAGAAGAAAACCTGAGTTAATTACCACTATCCCATATCATCCAGTGGGTGTAGTAAGTGAAAATAATAAAAAAACTACGCTTTTAAAAAACTATTGCAAAATCCCCATATGAGGCAATCTATTGGGGAGGTCTATGTTCAGCTATGGACTTTTGATTGGGTGTAATTCTCTGATGTCCTTTAGATCGAATGTTGGTCACAACTGCCAGTCTTGAAGGAGACTAGCCATCTGCGCAGGACAGGATTATAGTGCCCGAGTGTATGTGCAAGCACAGGCGCTCTATCTATTCCCTCGCTCTCATAATCCGATTGGAAGGCAATCCGACACGACCGGAGAGCGATCAGGCACAGGACCTTTTTTTCATGGGGAAATGTCTACGCATACCCGCCTCGCGGGGGCAAAGACGGGTTATGTCGGACTCGCACCGACTAAATCCCCATGGTTTTAGTCGGTGCAAACCAAACCTTCGCCGCAAATTGGCAGTGCCACGGGAACGCTATCACACATGTCCACGGGCCAGTGGCACCAGGTGGTGCCCCAGTGACCAGTAGCCCAGAGACACCAGCGCCTGCCGCCCCAAAGCAGCCCCTCCTTGGGGAGAACTTCTCTTCCCCCCTTATCTTCTCAGGTAAGGTGCCCCAGGAACACAAGGTGCGCCTTCCTCCACGGCTTTTTACTGCAACTGCGAAACGGACTCCCCCGAGTCCGATACGCAGAGGCCATGGGGCCAGAATAGCAAGCAATTGGAAGCACTAGTTTTCCCAACCCCAGCGTCGGATCTGGTCTATGGCTCCGCCGTCAACTAAGATTTGGCTGCAGGGGTTAGAAAGAGCGGCGTCTCCCAATACCGACAATCCTCTTCCCCCGCAGCCCCACCACCACAGTATCAACGGT
This sequence comes from Parnassius glacialis, assembly GCA_033319125.1. NCBI lineage: Eukaryota > Metazoa > Arthropoda > Insecta > Lepidoptera > Papilionidae > Parnassius > Parnassius glacialis. The sequence goes on along the minus strand of JAVANC010000025.1, from coordinate 3,118,525 downwards.
GCGGCCGAGTCAGAGTCGCAGAGGTTAGGGCGCGTAGTGCATCGCTATACCAACACTCCTCTTCCTCCGCGACTCCGCGGACTCCACGGGTCGCGGTAGGGGGAGAGGACGCCCCTCTTGCTACAGCTCATCGACACACATCCGAACTGGGCTCACCAAACCCACTCGGAGTGGCAACCTCGGGCCAGCCATGTGGGTTGCTGCGGCAGGACAAGGCGGGAACCCGTTCCGGGGGGACACTAGCTAAGGTTTACACTTCATCATACCAACCAAGATCCACCATTGATAATCACTCGGAGTGGCCACCTCGGGCCAGCCAAGTGGGTTCCTCTATGCTCATCGCGGATGACCAAGCCGCGGCTACTAAGCTATTTTTAAAAGAGTAGGTAGCCAAATTTTAAACTTGAGGTCAAAAAAATAAATAATCATATACAGCTATTGCAGTTTTTGAAACTAAGAGTAAATAAGGCTTCTAATTTATTTGAAGTTATACCAAATTGAATGTGATTTATGGGCAACACCGTTTTCGCCTATCGATCGGCCCTTACGAATGTGTGCGTGCGCATAATGCATTACCACATATTTTGAATAGGAAAAATAAAAAGGACAGAATGTTTGAGATTTTTATAATTAATGATTTTTTACCATTTGCCTGTATTACATATTCTGAAGCTTCCCCGCAAATTTGGCCAGTTATTGCAAAATAAACCTGTGTAGAGATTAGAATATTAAAAGCATAAGAGCGTTGAGCGAGCTATGGACAGGATTATGTTCAGAAATTCTTTGTGTGATAGAATTCGTGATGATGATGATGATGATGATGTCCGTAGTAGAACCTGACAAACCAACGTGGCAGACCACGCTGCTATATTATGGTTGAAGCATAAATGAGCCGACCGGGGTATGACCATCCTCTCATAGAATACCAGCGTAAAATAGCAGCTTCATACTGCTGTGTTTCGTATGGTGAGTGTAGACAACCGCAAACAAACCTGAGAAAATGACGCATTCCATCTGCGTCCTTAAGGGTTCGCATTTGCATTTTTATTCTTAACTAGCTGTTCCCCGCGACTTAGCATGCGTGTAATTTAGGGTTTTTAATTTTTGGCGTGAAGCCCTAATTAAAGTAGCCTAAGTTACTCCTTATAACATCAGCTATCTGCCAGTGAAAGTCCCATCAAAATCGGTCCAGCTATTTCGGATATTAGCCGGAACAAACAGACAGATAGACAGACAGACAACAATTTTAAAAATTGTGTTTTGTTATATGTACCGTATATACTTTCACATACCATTAGTAAAAAGCTGTTGTTTTGATATTACAAACAGACACCTCAATTTTATTTATTTGTATAGATTGAGGATTAATAAATGTTGGTGTCTATGGGTCACAGCATCCACTTACCATCAGGTAGACTGTATGCTCATCTTTCACCCTTAAAAAGTTACAGCCTATAAACGTCCCACTGCTGGGCACAGCCCTCCTCTCATTTCTGAGGGTTTTAAAGCAAGGAAATGTCTGCCGCGCTGCTCCAATGCGTGTTGGGGAACTTCACATGTCTTCGAAATATTTTTTTCTTATATTGATAGATCTCGATGTCTATGGGTCACAGCATCCACTCACCAAATTTCACCAGATTTCAAATAACTAAAAACATACAATGATTTGATATTCCGAAGTCGGAGTGTTAAATTTTTTTGTTTTACGTTATACCTATTTCAGCACCGACTGCAGAATGTGAAATAATTTTATGTTTTCAGTTATTTGAAGCTTTTACTTTCTATTAAAGGTTAATGTTTACGTTATTAGTAGCTAGCTTCATTTTTTTACTATGGCTATATCTATTTATCAAAAGATTAGAAATGCGATCACGTTTTGTTTAAAAGTGACTCAAGTATTATCAACCATGTTTATCATCGTCGTAAAGAATGTATGATTCACATCTAGACGTATAATTTTTTTTAAATATATTTTTCTTTATTTAATTTGTAATATATACTCGTATCATCTGTTAGCGGTCGTATGTCTTTTGAACTGATTGAGGCTGTCATATTTACACAACATATTTGTTTTGTTGAATGGTTTATAGTTATGTATGGATTTTATGTATTTGTATGTATTTTATACGTGGTAGAGCCATGCTGCAGCTATTAGTAGTATAGTTGTAGCACGAACGGGTCTGCTCGACCGGGGAAGGACCATGCTCTCACAGGATACAAGCGTAAAATAGCAGCTTAACACTGCTGTGTTTCGTATGGTGAGTGCAGAGAACCGCAGACCCTTTTTACTGGAAAAGAGGCATTCCATCTTAGTCCTCACGGGTGACAACGCATCTGCGTTTTGATTCGCAAACGAGGATAGATGTAGATGTCTATGGGCCACAGCAACCACTTACCATCAGGTAGACTGTGTGCTCGTTTGTCGCCCTATCCTATAAAAAAAAATTTAATTCTATATTTATATACCAAAATATTCACAATAAATGTTGGTTTACGTGGTAGAGTCATACTGTAGCTATATAGTTATAGTTCGAAAGGGTCGGCTCGACCGGGGAAGGATCACTCACAAAATATCAACGTAAAATAGCAGCTCAACCCTGCTGTGTTTCGTATGATGAGTGTAGAGAACCGGAAACCCTTTTTACTGGAAACGAAGCATTCCATCTTAGTCCTCACGGGTGACAACGCATCTCCATTTTGATTCGTAATCGAGGAGAGTGAAGTTAGTCGCGGATACAGTTCTTTTAGGGAGGACCAAATGGTGCAGATGTGAGAAAAATACAAATTAAGTTCTGAGATATATTTAAGCGACAGTAGGCTAAAGGTAGGATGCGGACCGCGAACTCAAAAGATCGAAATTAAGTTCTGAGATATATTTAAGCGACAGTAGGCTAAAGGTAGGATGCGGACCGCGAACTCAAAAGGTCGAAATTAAGTTCTGAGATATATTTAAGCGACAGAAGGCTAAAGATAGGATGCGGACTGCGAACTCAAAAGGTCGAAATTAAGTTCTGAGATATATTTAAGTGACAGAAGGCTAAAGAGAGGATGCGGACTGCGAACTCAAAAGGTCGAAATTAAGTTCTGAGATATATTTAAGTGACAGAAGGCTAAAGAGAGGATGCGGACTGCGAACTCAAAAGGTCGAAATTAAGTTCTGAGATATATTTAAGCGACAGAAGGCTAAGGGTAGGCTGCGGACCGCGAACTCAAAAGGTCGAAATTAAGTTCTGAGATATATTTAAGCGACAGAAGGCTAAAGATAGGATGCGGACTGCGAACTCAAAAGGTCGAAATTAAGTTCTGAGATATATTTAAGTGACAGAAGGCTAAAGGTAGGATGCGGACTGCGAACTCAAAAGGTCGAAATTAAGTTCTGAGATACATTTAAGCGACAGAAGGCTAAAGATAGGATGCGGACTGCGAACTCAAAAGGTCGAAATTAAGTTCTGAGATATATTTAAGTGACAGAAGGCTAAAGAGAGGATGCGGACTGCGAACTCAAAAGGTCGAAATTAAGTTCTGAGATATATTTAAGTGACAGAAGGCTAAAGAGAGGATGCGGACTGCGAACTCAAAAGGTCGAAATTAAGTTCTGAGATATATTTAAGCGATAGTAGGCTAAGGGTAGGCTGCGGACCGCGAACTCAAAAGGTTGAAATTAAGTTCTGAGATATATTTAAGCGACAGAAGGCTAAAGGTAGGATGCGGACCGCGAACTCAAAAGGTCGAAATTAAGTTCTGAGATATATTTAAGCGACAGAAGGCTAAAGGTAGGATGCGGACTGCGAACTCAAAAGGTCGAAATTAAGTTCTGAGATATATTTAAGCGACAGAAGGCTAAAGGTAGGATGCGGACCGCGAACTCAAAAGGTCGAAATTAAGTTCTGAGATATATTTAAGCGACAGAAGGCTAAAGGTAGGATGCGGACCGCGAACCCAAAAGGTCGAAATTAAGTTCTGAGATATATTTAAGCGACAGAAGGCTAAAGGTAGGATGCGGACCGCGAACTCAAAAGGTCGAAATTAAGTTCTGAGATATATTTAAGCGACAGAAGGCTAAGGGTAGGCTGCGGACCGCGAACTCAAAAGGTCGAAATTAAGTTCTGAGATATATTTAAGCGACAGAAGGCTAAAGGTAGGATGCGGACTGCGAACTCAAAAGGTCGAAATTAAGTTCTGAGATATATTTAAGCGACAGAAGGCTAAAGATAGGATGCGGACTGCGAACTCAAAAGGTCGAAATTAAGTTCTGAGATATATTTAAGTGACAGAAGGCTAAAGAGAGGATGCGGACTGCGAACTCAAAAGGTCGAAATTAAGTTCTGAGATATATTTAAGTGACAGAAGGCTAAAGAGAGGATGCGGACTGCGAACTCAAAAGGTCGAAATTAAGTTCTGAGATATATTTAAGCGACAGAAGGCTAAGGGTAGGCTGCGGACCGCGAACTCAAAAGGTTGAAATTAAGTTCTGAGATATATTTAAGTGACAGAAGGCTAAAGAGAGGATGCGGACTGCGAACTCAAAAGGTCGAAATTAAGTTCTGAGATATATTTAAGCGACAGAAGACTAAAGATAGGATGCGGACTGCGAACTCAAAAGGTCGAAATTAAGTTCTGAGATATATTTAAGCGACAGAAGGCTAAAGGTAGGATGCGGACTGCGAACTCAAAAGGTCGAAATTAAGTTCTGAGATATATTTAAGCGACAGAAGGCTAAAGGTAGGATGCGGATCGCAAACTCAAAAGGTCTAAATTAAGTTCTGAGATATATTTAAGCGACAGAAGGCTAAAGATAGGATGCGGACCGCGAACTCAAAAGGTCGAAATTAAGTTCTGAGATATATTTAAGCGACAGAAGGCTAAAGATAGGATGCGGACCGCGAACTCAAAAGGTCGAAATTAAGTTCTGAGATATATTTAAGCGACAGAAGGCTAAAAGTAGGATGCGGACTGCGAACTCAAAAGGTCGAAATTAAGTTCTGAGATATATTTAAGCGACAGAAGGCTAAAGATAGGATGTGGACTGCGAACTCAAAAGGTCGAAATTAAGTTCTGAGATATATTTAAGCGACAGAAGGCTAAAGGTAGGATGCGGACCGCGAACTCAAAAGGTTGAAATTAAGTTCTGAGATATATTTAAGCGACAGAAGGCTAAGGGTAGGCTGCGGACCGCGAACTCAAAAGGTTGAAATTAAGTTCTGAGATATATTTAAGCGACAGAAGGCTAAAGGTAGGATGCGGACCGCGAACTAAAAAGGTCGAAATTAAGTTCTGAGATATATTTAAGCGACAGAAGGCTAAAGGTAGGATGCGGACTGCGAACTCAAAAGGTCGAAATTAAATTCTGAGATATATTTAAGCGATAGTAGGCTAAAGATAGGATGCGGACCGTGAACTCAAAAGGTCGTGCGTTCAAACCTGCCATTAGACTACTGTCGTGAACTACTCCTAAAAGAATTTATTTAATCAAGTAACTAAGACCTATTATGTTAGTATTACTTATGGGTGCATAATGTATTCCGCTGCGGCTACTAAGCCCCATCATCATCATAACAGACTTTTATAAGTCCACTGCTGAACATAGGCCTCCCCCAAGAAATGCCACAAAGCACGGTCCTGAGCCACCTGCATCCATCGATTTCCTGCATGTCTCACCAGGTCGTCAATCCATCTCGTGAGGGTTCGCCCTACACTTCGCCTACCGGTACGAGGCTGCCACTCAAGAACTTTTCTTCCCCATCGGTTGTCGGTTTTTCGAGCTATATGGCCGGCCCACTGCCACTTTAGCTTACTAATCCGTTGGGCTATGTCGGTTACTCTTGTTCTACTGCGGATATCCTCATTCCTAAGTTTATCACGCAGAGAAACGAGCATATGCCTTTCCATAGCTAGCTGAGCAACCTTGAGCTTCCTCATACGGTCAGCAGTGAAGGACCACGTCTCAGATCCATAAGTCATCACTGGCAACACGCACTGGTTGTACAATTTCGTTTTAAGGTTTTGAGGTATGTCTGACGAGAAGATGTGTCGTAGCTTCCCCTGCCCAGCCGAGTCGAATCCGTCGATTGACCTCTCGGTCGAAGTTGGACTTACCTAGTCGGATTATTTGTCCCAGGTAAGGAGCTTAGTGCTCCCAACAACTACCAGCATAGATGTGACATGGACGTAAAACATGATTTTTGTTTTGTCCATGTTCATCTTAAGACCTATCTGTTGGGAGTCACTATTGAGGTCATTGAGCATAGTGCTTAAGTCCTCCAGCGATTCTACCATAAATACTATATCGTCGGCAAATCGAAGGTGAGTGATGTACTCGCCATTGACGTTGATACCGTATCCTTTCCAGTCCAGAACCTTGAAAATGTCTTCCAATGCAGCGGTGAAGAGTTTCGGGGATATAACCTCACCCTGTCTTACACCTCTCTGCAATTAGATAGGTTTCCTTCTCTGGTTCTTTACTCGGATAGCCATCGTAGCTCTACTATACAAACACTTCAGCACTTCGACATACCGACAGTCAAACTTGGTACCGCTGAAGGGACTGCAGCACCGTCCAAATTTCGACGGAATCAAAGGCTTTCTCATAGTCCACATACGCCAGACATAGTGCCAAATTGTACTCTTCTGTCTGCAGTTCTTCAAGAGAGCGTTGTCACCTTTCTTGAAGAACAAGACCACCGCACTTCTGCTCCACGCCTCCGGTGTAATGCCACGATGGAGGACGGAATTAAAGAGCTTCTGAAGGACTTCAAGTACCGGTCTTCCACCCGCTTTCAGAAGCTCCGCTGTAATTCCATCCTCGCTTGGGGCCTTGCCGTTTTTAAGGTGCTGGAGAGCCATTCTAATCTCGCTCAGACTGACGTCCGGGATATCTTCGGAGTAGTGTCGGATAAGACTAGCTCTTGGATCGTTACTCACACTTGCGTGTGGCTCCAACGATGACGTGTACAGCTGCCCATAGAACCTCTCCATCTCACTCAAAATCTCAGGTGCCCCGGAAACGACGCTGCCACATTCGGTCTTCAGCTTTGACAGTTGGCTCTTTCTGGCAGACAGATCTCTGGCAAAGACTTTGGAGCCTTGGTTCCGCTCGATCACTTCTTCAATACCAGCTATATTGAAATTGCGTAAGTCCCACCGCATGCATTTAGAGATCTGTCTGTTCAGTTGCCTATATGCTGTCAAATCTGTTGAAAAATGTAGCTTCATCTCCCGTCTAACAGCCATGAGATTAAGTGTGTGATCGGAGATTTTTTGTGTTCTTCTGCGGCGGGTCTTGCAGAACTTAGCTCCGACCGGATGGACAGTTTCCACGAGCTTGTCATTCATATCGTCCACTTCATTGCAGTCTTCTAGGCACTGAAAACAGTTTTGTAACTCGAGCTGAAAGGTTTCGGGACTTTGGAACAGAGCACGATGGGGACGGAGCGTTGACTTCATTAGACGAGACCTCTCCAACTTAACGTTTAGGTTCAGTGTGCCTCTAACCATTCGGTGATCGCTACCAGTTTTCACCCTCGCGATCACGGAGACATCACTGAACAGTTGTCGTCTGGTCGTCATAATGAAGACAATCTCATTTTTTGTCGAACCGGCGGGGCTCGACCAGGTTCACTTCCTGTGGGGCCGCTTCTGGAAGAAAGAGTTCATCATAAAGAGTCCCTCTTTCTCCATGAAGTCGGCCAGCTACTGGCCGCTTGGGTTCCGTTGCCCTATTCCAAATTTCCCTACTTTCAGCTCACCGTTCTCTCTTGTGCCTAGTTATGCATTGAAGTCTCCCATTAAAACCGTATATTGGGTTTTGGAGGAATGTATGGCTCTAGAGATATCATCATACATTTCTTCCACCTCCTCATCGGGGTGTGCCGAGGTTGGTGCGTAAACCTGTATGACCTTCAGCGCATACCGTTTGGTGATTCTGAGTATAAGGTACGCAACCCTCGTCGACACACTCTCAATCTTTACAACGTTGTTAACGAGAGACTTGTGGACGATAAATCCGACACCTCCTTGGGATAGATAGTCGCCCTCCCGGTGATAGAGCAAGTTGCCGGATTCGAGGATTACCGTGTGGGGAGGAATCTTTTCGGACTTCTGATTATCCTATAATATGCCAGCGTAACTTCGAGATCGTGGAGCTGGAAGAAGAGATAGACATCTCTTCTTCCAGCTCCACGATCTTCTCGTCAGTCCTCAGGGTGCGTGCGTTGTATGTTGCCAGGTCGAGTTGTCTTAGGTGGCAACCGAACCTCCACCGGAGATTCGTAGCACCCCCTGCGCCGCCGTTACCATGGTCGCCACCGTGGCCAGGAATAGCGGGTCCGCCGGGGACTGGGGGCGTTTCTTTGTTACTCTCATCATAAGGGGGTATTTGCCATAGTTGCTATGCTTGGCGAGCGGGTTGGCAACCGCAGTATTTTATTGTAAGTTCGTTGTTATCAGGAAGATGCTGCTGCCCATCTCCTGCCTGTTTCCCTTTGTCGGCTTTTACGACACCCACGGGAAGATATGGGGTAGTGGATATTCTTAACCGCCACTACACGGCATGAAAATAAATGATGTTACTGAACATTAATTTTGAAAGTGTAGCTCGCACTTCACCGATTTTTTTAAAACCTTTCCTGTGACTTTTTTACGTTAACACATTAACCAAATAAAAGCTATATATTTTTTCATTTTATTCGAGTTATGTTTGACTTTAACAGTGACCGTTAAAGACGGGTTAGCGTTTGTTATGCAAAAGTTTTGAGAATCTGAACTTGTTAGCTATGAGCCTGTCCGCTAAAATTTAAAACGGTTTTATTGTGTAGGTACAGCTATGACGACTATGTGGTTTGTAGGTCAGGGTATAGGGCAATGTCCTCCATTGTTATCTGTTCTCGGATAAGAGTCGGACCAGTATTTGTGCAGATTGCCAAACCGTTGGTTTCTCTGTTACTAAACCCTAGTCTACGTCCAATTTTATAACATAATAAACCTAGCAAGCTAACAACATAGCAAAGTGGCGCAGCAATTAGCTTTTTTTTTTAGCAATCAGTTTCAAAATAAGAGGTTCAGATGCCTGGGTGATCAGTAATCGATTGCTGAAAACAGAATTTGAAAATTCGAAACCGTTCTCGAGATAATTGTGGGACAGACGGACAGACGGACAGACATCGTGAAATCAATAAGTGTCTTCACAAGCTTTGCAACTTAATAACCGTAATTGACAACAAATATGAGTTGCTGCGCTGGAGGCCGCGGGTTCGAATCCCGCACGGAACAAGAATTTATATGGCCTACAAATAATTGTTCCGGGTCTGGATGTTTGTCCTTGTGCAATGTGTGTTTGTAAACTGCCTCTACGATACAGGAGAAAATCCTAGTGTGGGGGTAACGTTTATTAAAGCATAAAAAAAATATGTTAGTCATGGGTTACTCATCTATTTTATTTGAGGATGAGGGAGTACCTCATTTTATCTAGCGAGGTGCTCACGAGATACCCCTCATTTGAGGTGAGGAATCACTAGTCGGTATATTCATCTCACAAGGCGAGTCGCCTCCTTCCAAAAGTTTTTTGATAGGGGGAAATATTGTTACCATATTCATTATATTTATAATATTATTATGTTACAACAGATGTTATCAGTGGACGCAAATAAAATTCGAGATCACAAAAAAGTTTTTGTGATCTCGAATTTTATTTGCGTCCACTGATTTTATGATCATATATCTATATCATATCATATATCATATTGATATGATTTTATATTCACACTCATATATGTGACTTGATTGTTTCAAATCCCATTACTCAAAAATTATTTTTGTTGTTTATGAAACTTTTTCCTCAATATCGACTCCTCGCTCATTTCGTTTTGCTGCAAAATTCACAATCTCGATAATTACTTGAACTATTTTTAATCGAGTCGTTCGCTCACTCACTCGGAACAGGATTCATATTGTCAGTCATAAGTGAGGCCATGAACGCGGGAGTGAGGTGTTTTAATGTTAAAATTCGAGTAACTCTTTCGATTTGCCGTCACGAGGACCTCAAACGAGGCAACTCACGAGTGAGGGACACATCACTAATATATGTGGTAAAAGTGAGTGCTTAAGTTTTAGGCCATACACTTGTGGAATAACGTTATCAAAGTTCAAAACATTTAATTCAGCTTAGGCTTACTAAAAGTTGATATTTTTATTTTTTTAACAGTGGTAGAGCCAGGCGGCAGCTTTTGCTGCCGCACGGATGAGCCGGCTCGAACCGGGGTGGTACCACGACCTCACAGAAAACCAGCGTGAAGTAGAGATTTACCTCTGCGTTTCGCTTGGTGAGTGCAGGTGGCCGGAGGCCCTTTTTACTGGAAATGAGGCATTCCATCTTAGTCCTCACGGGTGACAACGCATCTACATTTTGATTTGTAATAGAGGATAGATGTAGATGTCTATGGGCCGCAGCAACCACTTACCATCAGGTGGACTGTGTGCTCGTTTGTCACCCTTATCCTATAAAAAAAAAAATTTTTCTTTGTATACTGGCCGGTGGCCGTGCTATTTTTTTTAAATATAATAAGGACATATATTGATTTGAATAATTTTTGGCGGGAAGTCACGCGTCAACTGTTTTTTATCACAAGTTCAAGTTCATTATCCGCAGCAAGAATGAAATTTACGCTTAAAGATTTTAGGGCGATGATGTTTTATGATTTTCAAAGATCACTCTAAACACGAGGTTGCACTGCTCATCTCCAAAATGCTTTTTAGAGGGAAACACCTCTTTTGGGCACCGTACGCCTTACGATATTGTTAGGAATTATTTGTTAGGAAGAATTTGGCATAATGCAGATGCGTTGTCACCCCGGAGGACTAAGATGGAATGCCTCGTTTCCAATAAAAAGGGTGTCCGGTTCTCTACACTCACTATACTAAACACAGCAGCATTAACCCTTTCGCTGTCCCGTGCACTACATATAGGTCACTGCTATTGTCTTACTATTGTGTCTGAAAACCGGACAGTGAAAGTGTTAAGCTACTATTATACGCTGGTATTCTGTGAGGGCATGGTCATGCCTTGGTCGAGCCGACCCATTCATGCTACAACCATAATATAGGTACTGCGGCGTGACTCTACCACGTATACAAACCATAAATTGGTTTCTGTTCTCACACTGGTGGTGCGGCTAGAAGTTAGTATTGATTATAATAAATGACCAATAAATCTAATATAAAAACGAAAATTAATGAATTAACGTCTGGAATTTTAATTTATCGATTATGTAATCCTCCGCTAATCTTTGTTAATTGTGCATTGTTGGTTGATTGCGTTATGAAGTCAACTACTTTAATAGTTATAAGTAATGACTGTATAATAAAAGGTCGGGGGAAAAGTTTCTTCGTATTTTATATACATATAAATTCAAAACATTTTTTTGTCAAAGTTGAATTACATTTAATTCTCAGACAAAAAGTGAAGACTTTTGCTCTGTGACTCAACTCAATGAGTCCGGTAAAACTACGCCTCGCCGTGTACATACACAGTTACACACATGTAACGAAATTACGCCTTGCCTACACGTTCACTGCGGTTCACCCACAATCGGCCTGACGCGGTGCCAAATCAATGTGCGTACAGGATAAATAGATCTCTCTCGCTAGTGCGGAACCTGTTTCCTGGGCATTTATCGAGTATGGCAGAGACAAATATAGTTTTCGATTTGTGATTAACAATATAGTAACATAGCAATTTAATGAGGCGGCCTTTTTCGACCTCCACCGTATAGAATATAAAATAATATATATTGGTAAATCCAATGGAGCATGCCTTCGCATTAAAATAACGTATAGCATGATTATACGGAATTTTTTAAAGTAGTTTAAATACGTTTCGACAGCACTATCGGCTTCAACACCCTCGAAAACCATGATAATGACACCTATGATGAAAAAATTGGTACCTACTTCAGCCGCCATCTTGGTTGGTTTTGAGGTATGTCTGACAAAAAGATGTGTCGTAGCTTCCCGAACGCTGCTCAGCCGAGTTGAATCTGTCGATTGACCTCTCGGTCGAAGTTGGACTTACCTAGTCGGACTATTTGTCCCAGATAAGGAGCTTAATGCTCCCAACAACTACCGGCATAGAAGTGACATGGACGTAAAACATGATTTTTGTTTTGTCCATGTTCATCTTAAGACCTATCCGTTGGGAGTCACTATTGAGGTCATTGAGCATAGTGCTTAAGTCCTCCAGCGATTCTGCCATAAAGACTATATCGTCGGCAAATCGAAGGTGAGTGATGTACTCGCCATTGACGTTGATACCGTATCCTTTCCAGTCCAGAAGCTTGAAAACGTCTTCCAATGCAGCGGTGAAGAGTTTCGGGGATATAACATCACCATGTCTTACACCTCTCTGCAATTGGATAGGTTTGTATCTGGTATCTGGTTCTGTACTCGGATAGCCATCGTAGCCCTACTTTACAAGCACTTCAGCACTTCGATATACCGACAGTCAACTTGGCACCGCTGAAGGGACTGCACCACCACCCAAATTTCGACGGAATCACGGCTTTCTCATAGTCCACATACGCCAGACATAGTGGCAAATTGTACTCTTTGGATTTCTGTACAATTTGCCGAAGGGTATGTATGTGGTCTATGGTGCTAAAGCCCTTTCGGAAACCGGCTTGTTCGGGAGGCTGGAAGTCGTCAATTCTGCGCGCGAGAAATTTCGTAATGACTCTCGAAAACAGCACGTAGACGCGGCTCAGAAGGGAAATCGGTCTGTAGTTCTTCAAGAGAGCGTTGTCACCTTTCTTGAAGAACAAGACCACCGCACTTATGCTCCACGCCTCCGGTGTAATGTCACTATGGAGGACGGAATTAAAGAGCTTCTGAAGGACTTCAAGTACCGGTCTTCCACACGCTTTCAGAAGCTCCGCTGTAATTCCATCCTCGCATGGGGCCTTGCCGTTTTTAAGGTGCTGGACAGCCATTCTAATCTAGCTCAGACTGACGTCCGGGATATCATCGGAATAATGTCGGATAAGACTCGCTCTTGGATCGTTACTCACACTTGCGTAAGGCTCCAACGATGACGTGTACAGCTGCCCATAGAACCTCTCAATCTCACTCAAAATCTCAGGTGCCCCGGAAACGATGGTGCCACACTCTGTCTTCAGCTTTGACAGGTGGCTCTTTCTGGCAGACAGATCTCTGGCAAAGAATTTGGAGCCTTGGTTCCGCTCGATCGCTTCTTCAATACGAGCTGTATTGAAGTTGCGTAAGTCCCGCCGCATGCATTTGGAGATCTGTCTGTTCAGTTGCCTGTATGCTGTCAAATCTATTGAAGAATGTAGCTTCATCTCCCGTCTAACAACCATGAGATTAAGAGTGTGATCGGAGAGTTTTTGTGTTCTTCTGCGGCGGGTCTTGCAGAACTTAGCTCCGACCGCATGGACAGTTTTCACGAGCTTGTCATTCATATCGTCCACTTCATTGCAGTCTTCTAGGCACTGAAAACGGTTTTGTAACTCGAGCTGAAAGGTTTCGGGACTTTGGAACAGAGCACGATGGGGACGGAGCGTTGACTTCGTTAGACGAGAGCTCTCCAACTTAACGTTTAGGTTCAGTATGCCTCTAACCATTCGGTGATCGCTACCAGCTTTCACCCTCGCGATCACGGAGACATCACTGAACAGTTGTCGTCTGGTCGTCATAATGAAGTCAATCTCATTTTTTGTCGAACCGTCGGGGCTCAACCTGCTCCACTTCCTGTGGGGCCGCTTCTGGAAGAAAAAGTTCATCATAAAGAGTCCCTCTTTCTCCATGAAGTCGGCCAGCTGCTGGCCCCTTGGGTTCCGTTGCCCTATTCCAAATTTACCTACTTTCAGCTCACCGTTCTCTCTTGTGCCTAGTTTTGCATTGAAGTCTCCCATTGACACCGTATATTGGGTTTTGGAGGAATGTATGGCACTAGAGATATCCTCATATATTTCATCGGGGTGTGCCGAGGTTGGTGCGTAAACCTGTATAGACCTTCAGCGAATACCGTTTGGTGATTCTGAGTATAAGGTACGCAACCCTCATCGACACACTCTCAATCTTTACAACGTTGTTAACGAGAGACTTGTGGACGATAAATCCGACACCTCCTTGGCACAGATGGTCGCCCTCCCGGTGATAGAGCAAGTTGCCGGATTGGAGGATTACCGTGTCCTCCCCCTCTTTTCGGACTTCGGATAATCCTATAATGCCAAGCGTGCCAGCGTAACTTGTCTATCTCTTCTTCCAGCTCCACGATCTTCTCGTCAGTCCTCAGGGTGCGTGCCTTGTATGTTGCCAGGTCGAGTCGTCTTAGGTCGCAACCGAACCTCCACCGGAGGTTTTTAGAACCCCCTGCCCGCCGTTACCATGGTCGCCGCCGTGGCCGAGGAAGTGCGGGTCCGCCGGGGATTGGGGGTCATTTCTTCGTTACTCTCATCATAAGGGGTTATTTGCTATAGTTGCCATGCTTGGCGAGCGGGTTGGCAACCGCAGTTTTTTTATTCAAATTTTTGCTCTTATCAGGAAGATGCTGCTATCCATCTCCTGCCTGTTTCCCTTTGTCGCCTTTTACGACACCCACGGGAAGATATGGGGTAGTGGATATTCTTAACCGCCACTACACGGCATAAAAATAAATGATGTTACTGAACATTAACTTTGAAAGTGTAGCTCGCACTTTACCGATTTTTTAAAACCTTTCCTGTGACTTTTTTACGTTAACACATGAACCGTTAGTTTAGTATATAAAAACTATATATATATATATAAAAGCTGTAATTTTTACATTACAAACAGACACTTCAATTGTATTTATTTGTATAGATTTAAATTTCATTTTATTCGAGTTTTGTTTGACCTTAACAGTGACCGTTAAAGACGGGTTAGCGTTTGGTATGCAAAAGTTTTGAGAATCTGAACTTGTTAGCTATGAGCCTGTCCGCTAAAATTTAAAACGGTTTTATTATGTAGGTACAGCTCTGACGACTATGTGGTTTGTAGGTCAGGGTATAGGGCAATGTCCTCCATTGTTATCTGTTCTCGGATAACAATCGGACCGGTATTTGTGCAGATTGCCAAACCGTTGGTTTCTCTGTTACTAAACCCTAGTCTACGTCCAATTTTATAACATAATAACCGTAATTCACAATATATATGTTAGTCATGAGTTACTCATCTATTTTGTTTGAGGATGAGGGAGTACCTCATTTTTTCTAGCGAGGTACTCACGAGATACCCCTCATTTGAGGTGAGGAATCACTAGTCGGTGTATTCATCTCACAAGGCGGGTCGCTTCCTTCCAAAAGTTTTTTGATAGGGGGAAATATTGTTACCACATTCATTATATTTATAATATTATTATGTTACAACAGACGTTATCAGTGGACGCAAATAAAATTCGAGATCACAAAAAAGTGCGCATGATTTTATATTCACACTCATATATGTATGTGACTTGATTGTTTCAAATCCCATTACTCAAAAATTTTGTGAAATTATGAATTATGAACCTTTTTTCTCAATATCGACTCCTCACTCATTTGGTTTTGCTGCAAAATACATAATCTCGATAATTACTTGAACTATTTTTAATCGAGTCGTTCGCTCACTCACTCGGGACAGGATTCATATTGTCAGTCATAAGTGAGGCCATGAACGCGGGAGTGAGGTGTTTTAATGTTAAAATTCGAGTAACTCTTTCGATTTGCCGTCACGAGGACCTCAAACGAGGCAACTCACGAGTGAGGGACACATCACTAATATATGTGGTACAAGTGAGTGCTTAAGTTTTAGGCCATACACTTGTGGAATAACGTCATCAAAGTTCAAAACATTTAATTCAGCTTAGGCTTACTAAAAGTTGATATTTTTTCTTTGTATACTGGCCGGTGGCCGTGCTATTTTTTAAATATAATAAGGTCATAAATTGATTTGAATAATTTTTGGCGGGAAGTCACGCGTCAACGTTTTTTATCACAAGTTCAAGTTCATCATCCGCAGCAAGAATGGAATTTACGCTAAAAATTTTTAGGGCGATGATGTTTTATGATTTTCAAAGATCACTCTATACACGAGGTTGCACTGCTCATCTCCAAAATGCTTTTTAGAGGGAAACACCTCTTTTGGGCACCGTACGCCTTACGATATTGTTAGGAATTATTTGTTAGGAAGAATTTGGCATAATGCAGATGCGTTGTCACCCCGGAGGACTAAGATGGAATGCCTCGTTTCCAATAAAAAGGGTGTCCGGTTCTCTACACTCACTATACTAAACACAGCAGCATTAACCCTTTCGCTGTCCCGTGCACTACATATAGGTCACTGCTATTGTCTTACTATTGTGTCTGAAAACCGGACAGTGAAAGTGTTAAGCTACTATTATACGCTGGTATTCTGTGAGGGTATGGTCATGCCTTGGACGAGCCGACCCATTCATGCTACAACCATAATATAGGTACTGCGGCGTGACTCTACCACGTATAAAAACCATAAATTGGTTTCTGTTCTCACACTGGTGGTGCGGCTAGAAGTTAGTATTGATTATAATAAATGAACAATAAATCTAATATAAAAACGAAAATTAATGAATTAACGTCTAGAATTTTAATTTATCGATTATGTAATCCTCCGCTAATCTTTGTTGATTGTGCATTGTTGGTTAATTGAGTTATGAAGTCAACTACTTTAATAATTATAAGTAATGACTGTATAATAAAAAGTCGGGGGAAAAGTTTCTTCGTATTTTATATACCTATAAATTCAAAACATTTTTTTTCAAAGTTGAATTACATTTAATTCATTCATTCATTTTAATTCATTCAATTACAGACAAAAAGTGAAGACTTGCTCTGTGGCTCAACTCAACGCAGTGAGGCCGGTAAAACTACGCCTAGCCTTGTACTCGTATGTACACAGTTACACACATGTAACGAAATTACGCCTTGCCTACACGTTCACTGCGGTTCACCCACAATCGGCCTGACGCGGTGCCAAATCAATATGCGTACAGGATAAATAGATCTCTCTCGCTAGTGCGGAACCTGTTTCCTGGGCATTTTTCGAGTATGACAGAGACAAATATAGTTTTCGATTTGTGATTAACAATGTAGTAATATAGCAATTTAATGAAGCGGCCTTTTTCGACCTCCACGGCATAGAATATAAAAAAGTTATCTCAGTGCGGGTGCGGGATTGCTTTGGTGGATGATCGCTCGCGGCCTGTTACCGCACTATGCAGATGCGTACGCATCGAGCTGCCAGTAGTGATGTGTTGCGCTTGCCAAGGGAGGAGGACACGCTCGCGCTCGTCTATTTCGTGCAACCTTCGTTACAATGGCTCATCGTAAAGACAAAATAGTACTAGAAAATGTTAGTGGTAATGGAGAAGAATGCGGTTGTTCAAATTTTGAAGTCCCTAAGCGAAATAAATACAGAAAAATATTTCAAAAACAAGAAGTTAAGGCATCCACCAGCAAATTTACAGTTTTGGGAAATAAAATAATAATCCGCTCGACAAATAAACATCAAAGATTTTTTAGCGACAACAGTGAAATTGACGTAGAAATTTCTTATTATTTTTTGTTTACGGAAGCTATAATTGAATCATTAACCGGAAAGAAAATAAGCCCTAAGAGTTAGTTAATAAATATTTCTGTAGGATTATTCTGAGATCTACAACTTTCACCTCCGAGTTAAATCGCTCTGCAACAACGACGACAGGTAATTCATAAATAAAAAAAATATAGTTTAGGTAACTTTAAGCATCTCTTCCGACTTTTTGTCCTCCCGGCGGCTGCGTGATGCTCTTTTTGCCGTACGTCACTGGAGTGTGCCGCTCTGCTATAATTCAGACTTCGGCTACATGGCTGTCAAATGCTTTCTTGCTCATATACCCAATTGCTCGTTTGTGTGCTAGGCCTTAGTTTCACTACTGTTTTAGCGGTTTACTGTTATGTTGTGGTTTGGTCATGTAGAAAGAATGAATGAGGAAAGAGTGACAAAGCAAATTTATGTTGCAGAGGTGAATGGCAGAGTCGGGAAGGGTCGCCCTAGGCGAAAGTTTATCGACCAAATAGGCGATATATTGAAAATGGGCCAAATTAAGAGTACCTTTAACCGACGAGCGTGTATGCGTAGGTATATGGATATGGAGGAAGCGAGAGAGGTGTGTCAGGATCGTGCCAAATGGAATTCCATAGTCTCTGCCTACCCCTCTGGGTGACAGGCGTGAGTGTTTATGTTATGTTATGTTATGTTATGTTGTGTATATTATTTTCTCGCATCGCATGTTTTACATGGTTTACGCGGATCGTGACTCCCAATAGTGTGCCGATATCTGCATGTTACAGATACAATTTTTTTTATGTAAGTGACTAATAAAAAATACTACACTATCCATCATGTCTGTCCTGTGACTTTGATTTATCTAATAAATTAAAAAATAATAATTAAAAACACATTTATCAAAGAAACAAAAGTTGTCAATATTTATCAAAAAGTAAATAAGCCGTATGTAGTAAGATTAGATATAATACGAGGCATGAGTAATAATGAATGGTGTAGTATCAAAAAGGTTACTAAGAGTATTTATTCTTTACTAAATCCCTGTATAATCTACTAATTTATCAGAAGTGAAATATATGTTATGAACAGCTATTTTATGCTATGGTTTTTTGTAATTTATAGTTTACTTTCTATTCAATTCCATAACGATACAATTTTCTACAGCAACATACCGTACCCTACCCTGCCCTGCCTGCCCTGAGCTGCCCTGTCCTGCTCTACCCTACCCTACCCTTAGTCCTATGACATGCTTGCATTATGTGGAGTAGGATACCGATTATCACTTAACACTTAATTTGTTATGTCACTAACATCTTGTATATGCTTTAGAATGGGGCACGTATTTAAGCACAATCTTATAAATTTTTTTATTACATAAAATGCCGGAGAAATAAAAACCTCTGTCACGTACTTGTAAGGGGTCCAAAAAGAAGAAATTGTGCACGGTGCTACGAAAAGCTAAGACTGACATTGACTTCCTCAGAAGCAAAATAGAAAGTTAAGAAAATTAAAACAGTCTGTGTCATGAGTAATCAGTCTCTTTGCATAGCATGTTACAAAGGTAGGCATATCTAAATTAATTAATTTGATATAATTTTTTTTAATAATATGTATTTAATTTTGGTCTATCTTAATTATAATGCCACCAACTGATCTGTTCAGGTGGACAAAATTGGAACTAAGGCCGCCATTTTGTTAATGACATTTCACTGTCAGTTATTATTTATTCTGAGCTATCAGGTGAGTGTTTTTAAAAAGTGCAAATAAAATGCCTAAAGCTCTTAAAAGTGATGCGCGACAGATTATCCTAAAAGTTTTTTATTTTATGAAAGAAGAGAAACGTGTACACGCCTCAACTATACCATTTGAAAAGCCGTATGAAAGCGTTGCTGCCGCGACAGTTTAGTATTGCCAGATGTGGAAAATTAAAATCACCAAATAATGTACTTGTGAAACATAGCAAAAAATTATCTCAATTTACTGTAATTCGTCTAAAGTATCTAGCTTTGTAGTGTTTGGTCTGTGAAGTAGCTTTAGTGACGGCATATACACGGGCTTATATTTATTTAATTTTACCTATACAATAATTATTTGTCGTTTTGTTACAGGTGTTTCTGAGCGATTAGTACACAAACTCGTGAATGAAGAGAAACACGTTGCAGAATCCAATTAAAAAATTTCTACCCCTGGAAAAAAGGCAAAGAAAAGCCGGGAAATAAGAAGTTGATAATTTTGACATTGGTGTTATAAGAAGAAAAATTCACGAATTTTATTCAGTGAAAAAAGAAATTCGTACCATACCCAAATTACTGAGTATTTTAAAGTAAGATATTGATTTCGAAGCAGAACGTGAAACTCTTCGAAAATTGATTCACAAAATAGGATTTCGTTATAAGAAAACGAAACCAAATAGAAAAGTGTTGTGTGAACGTAACGACGTAGTTGCATGGAGAGCAACCTACCTACAAAAAATTAAAGAAAATGAGTGTGGTGAAAAAAGACCTATTATTTATTTAGACGAAACTTACATACACTCGTCTCACTCAACTGGGAAATGTTGGCAAGGTCCTAAAGAGGATGGCGATTTGGAACCTGTTTCGAAAGGTAATAGGTGGATCATAATCCATGCAGGTGGAGAAAAAGATTTTGTGGAGAATGCTTCTCGTATTTAAATCAAATACAAAATATGGGGACTACCATGATGAAATGAATAGCACTAATTTCAAAAAATGGGTATATGAAAAATTACTACCTAATCTGCATGAACCTTCGCTCATTATGATGGATAATGCGCCATACCATAGTATTTGCGTAAATAGGTATCCTAACTCAAACCACAGTAAGGCTAATATGCAGAAGTGGCTTGTAGAAATCAATGTGGATTTCAATTAACAAAAATGACAAAACCTCAGCTTTATGAGTTAATAAAGAGAAATAAACCTGCTCCGGAATATGAAATTGATAACCTGATGAAAAGTCATGGCCATGTTATTTTTAGATTGCCGCCTTATCATTGCGACTGGAACGCAATTGAAATGGTATGGAGCTCAATGAAAAGGAACATAGCAGACAAAAATATTGGAAAATCTAATGTTCTAATGCCCTAATTAATTGAAGATGCATTCCATAAAATTACACCGGTGCACTGGAAAATCATTTGTAATTATATGAAAAAAAAATGAAAGTGAATACAGACTAAAAGACGCGTATTTAGATGAACCCTTTATTATAGAGAGTCAGAGAGATAGCGAAAGCGATTCCAGTGACTCAGAAGATGAATTATTGGAACCAGTAGCTAACGCGGGTACATCTTACAAAACAGAAATTCCTGGAGTTCGGCTGCTTGAACTCCGAGACCACGACCACAATTATTTTTGTAAAATATAAATAATATATATGTATAATAACACTAATTCTCACTAATTTTAATATATTAACACGAAATTTGTTTTATTTTATATTATATGTAATGAATATGTAGTCACCTATTTCCTTGGTGAATTTCTTAAATGGCAATAGTAAGCACTACACTAGTGACTCTCTCAACTGAACAGATAAGTTGGTGGCACTATACTATTATTTAAGTCTTGTGTGTAATTAAAACATTAATAAGGCTTGGCTTGGCTTTAAATGATACTAAAACGAAATGTATGAAATTTATGACTCCAAATGTCAAAAAATTAAATACTAATGTAATTTTAAATGGAGAGAAACTGAGTCTTGTAGATACCACCATTTTTCTTGGAATCACACTAGACGCGAAGCTTCAATGGAGCCCCCATATATCAAAACTAGCAAGCAGACTTAGTTCTGCAGCATATGCCGTAAAAAAGATTAGAAGTCTAACTAGTGTTGAAACAGCTAGACTAGTTTACTTTAGATATTTCCATAGCATAATGTCGCTGACACTGAAATTATATTTGTTTTACAGAAGAGGGCCATAAGAGCAGCTTATGATTTAAAGCCTAAAGAGTCGCTGCGACAAAAATTTAAGGAAATTAATATATTAACTTTGGCCTCTCAATACATTTATGAAAATGTAATGTACGTACACAAAAATAAAAGTAGTTTTACAAAAATAAGTGATATTATTCATTCTGTAAATACTAGGAACAGACACAAGCTAGTAGTACCAGTTACTCGACTCCATCGAGTCAGTAATTCAGTCTTGGGGCGACGTATACGCTTTTACAACAAAATTCCAGAAAATATACAAAATTTGACCTGCTCAAAGTTCAAAAACTTTATTAAACTAAGTTTATATAAAAGGGTTATTATAATATTAAAGAATTTATAGATGATAATAACCCCTGGACATGAGGTGATCGCTACCAAGCTATTTCTAATTTGTTGTGTTGTTAATTTGTGTAACATACATGATTATAAGCTGTTATTTAAAAAAAAGTCCCGCTGGGTTTCTTTTTTTTATAGGATAAGGGTGAAAAACGAGCACACAGTCCACCTGATGGTAAGTGGTTTCTGCGGCCCATAGACATCTACATCTATCCTCTGTTACAGATCAAAATGCAGATGCGTTTTCCCCCGTGAGGACTAGGATGGAAAGCCTCATTTCTAGTAAAAAGGGCTTCCGGCCACCTGCACTAACCAAGCGAAACGCAGAGGTAAACCTCTACTTCACGCTGGTATTCTGTAAGGTCGTGGTACTACCTCGGTTCGAGCCGGCCCATCCATGCGACAGCAAAAGCTGCCGCCTGGCTCTACCACTGTTTCTTGCTGGTTCTTCCCAGGACAGAGTTTTTTTTCGAACCAGTGGTAATTATACAAAAGAGTGACTTTCAATAAGTATTATTTATTCTATATTGAATAAAAAAGTTTCTGTTTCTGTTTCTTGTGTTTATAAAAATTAAATAAAATTAATGACTCGATATTTTTCTTTCACTATCCCATCACTAAAAAAATACACTTTAGTGCGGTATCGGGCCCAATCGACCTGACATTTTCGATTGCTAATTCCTCATTTTCTGTTTGGAGGATCCAGAGGCGGGGGCAACGTATAGGCAAGTGGTTCATGAGGATTTTAAAAGTATAAAAATAATGTACAATACGCCTTGACTAAGATAATAGAGCTTTAATACCACCCGGAGGTGTCGGGTGGAAAGGGCCTGCCACGCACAATAAGAAAGTCAAGTGGGTGCATTTTTGGACTACCACCGCACCAGCTGAAAGTCAGTGTTTTTTTTACGCAGTCAACGTGTTACATTTAATTCTCAGAAAAAAAGTGAAGACAGAAGTCTGTGAGCAACGCAGTGAAGCCAGTAAAACTACGCCTCGCCGTGTACATACACAGTTACACACATGTAACGAAATTACGCCTTGCCTTATCAGTCTAGATATATAATAAGAGATATAATAATAAATAGCAATATTTATAATCGAAAATGCTTAATTGTGTAGTGAAAGAATGTAAAAATCAATCTTCAAGAAATAAAAAGCAGCATGGAATCACATTTCACATGCAAGTAAAATTAGAAACTAATATTTAATAAGCCATGGTGCGCGTTATAGTTTAACCCAGTTATGGGTAACGTGGCATAAAACGTAGCTTAACGTAACGTTTCTTGTAATAGTTTATCAATGTATTACAATAATTTAAAACTACATAATTACAATAATATAAAACTATATTTCTACTCATTGACTCACCGACTGGTTTCTTCTCTGACATAATTTTTGTCCCAGAAGAAGCCTCGGAGGTTAAAAATGACATATATGAAGTTTTTGTTTAATTTGTGAGTGACGATGAGTATGGGAAAACTTCAAGATCTTCAAAATCTGCTCTGCATCCGGGAGGCACTTTACTGCCTGCCGAAAGTATAACATTTGGATTCATACTATTTTCACACTATGTACCTTAGTCGAATTTTATTGGCGGTAGAAAGATCAAAATGGCGGAAAACAAGATGGCCGTCAAACAAAATTCAACGTACCTACTATATCTCGAAAACTATTAGTGATAGGTGTAGGGTACTCGAACAAATGTCGTTACTATTAATTCAAAGCAACTGCCCGGCATTAAAAAAATCAAAATGGCGGATTCAAAATAGCAACTAGAAACATATTTTACCGATCCAAATAAAATTTTGTATCCGGAGGTTTTTGGGGTCACTTATTATCAATATTTTCTTTTCTATTTTTTCGATTTGACCATATTTCAAGATCGCTTCCATCCAAATGTTTTTGAACGGTGTCTTGTTTTACTAAAGTAAGGGGTCTCAGCTTTTTACCTTTACTTTACTTTTTTTTTTTTGAAGTCGCATCCCCTGGAATAAGTTTGTAAAATATTAGCTCCCAAATAAATTAAAGTTTTACTATTATAAATCATTAATATCCACCTCAATTTTGTGTTGCAATTGTTAATTGTGTTTAAATTATACTGTGTATTAAGTAAAACGTAAGTTACTTACCTAAATATATTATATTTAAACGTTCGGATTTTAAGTGACAGGTAACGTACTTATATTGTTTGAATATTGCATATTGTAATTCTTGTTATCCCTTTTTATTACATATTTTTTTAGTTCGGTTTTACATATTTAAATCTTTTCTTAATGCGTTTCATTTAAAATCTACAAATATAACCTCACACCATAACTTCTTGTCGTTATTTACACTGCTACTTCTGTATTAAGTAGAAGTTCTAGTTTTAATATTTTAACTAATAAATACATAGCAAAATGAATACTCGTAATGCCAAGACGCGCCAGCTTGAGACCCAGCTCCAGCTCACGCTTCAGGAACTAAAGGTGTGCAAGGAGCAATGTGAAATATTACTAAAAGAAAGGGATGACAATGAAAAAGAAATAGTTGAAATAATTAAAAAGAATACACAATTAAAGTGTGACATGGCAATGTTACACACAGATTATCTTAATGTATTAAAAGAAATGGACCAGCTTCAGGGAACGGTCAATGAGTTTGATCAGTGCAGCAAGGAATATGAAGAAGCTCTCAAATTCATTGCTGCATTGCAATTACAATTGAATGAAGCCCAAGAGCAAATTTTACAACTAAACATAAACTTAGACAACTTAAAAGCCTCCAAAACTCAGAGTCTGTTCCATGAACTTGTAGAATGCACAACGTCTCAAGAATCCTCAAAATTGTTACAAACATCATCAACAGTGGATTTGACAGGTGAAGATGTCTTCATATCGGGAACAGCAGGAAGAATCGCTTGCAGTAACAATAAATTAAAAAAATACATTAAAATTAATAAATACATTAATAAATTGCGAAAAAACATAAAAAATAAAATAAGTATTAAAAATCATGTTAAGTTATGTAAAGAAAAACAAGAATTAATTAATAAGGTCAAAATATATTCAATTGAGGTGGATAGCATTAGGAAAAGTTATGAGACTGACATGGAGTATCTTAATTCAGAAATTTCTTCACTTCATAATGCACTACAAGTTATAACAAATAAATATAAATTAGCTCAAAATGAAATAAAGGAACATATACTGGCCATGGACGAACTGGTGACACTGTGTAAATATAATGAGGAACGTTTTGAGTCATTAGTAAAGCATCAGTGTGAGTGTCAGCGCTCATTACCGGTTACTTCAGGGACAGCATGTGTTAATAATATGGAGAAAAATAATCCCTCTCCTATTTATAAACTCCATGACAGTTCCAGAACAAAAAATAATTTGAATAATTTAAATGTTAGCAAAAATAATATTGTTGTGTACAGTGATGATATAGGTAAAAACTTAGGTTTAGTGTTAAATAACTGTCTAAAGGAACACCAAATTACTAATTATTGTATGCCTGGAGCAACATTTAGTCAAATTATAAATAAAATTCTAATGAGTAGCCATAGTTCTAATAGTATATTGATACTTCTTATTGGGAGAAGGGGCAATGTGAATAAAAAACAATTATTAGATTATATTGAAATTCTAAATAATTTAAATGTTCACAAGATTGTTCTGTTTACATTGCCTTACTTATGGGGTCTGCCACAAGAAAATAAATTAAGACATGATTTAAATATCCAAATGACTAATTTAATATGCAATAATAATGTAAAACTGACATATAATTGTAATAATTATAAATTTCATTTAATTGATTTAAATAATTTAATTAAGAAGTTTTTGACAAGAGATAGGTATGACCTATCAAAGTATAGTTTAAGACTGGTAGCAAATACGCTATCTTATTATTTATATTTTAACTCAGCCAATGATTTGGCTACCTTGACACCTGCTTCTTTTGAGCAACAAAATAATTTTACATATGATTTGGAACCAGTTCCAAGTAATTTAAATTAGATAATAAGACAATAGAGGTAATCTCTAGCAAAGATAATTTAAATAGCTTAGAATGCAACTTACCAAAACATAATTATGTAATTTCACAAAATAACAATAATAAAAACTGTATCAACCTGGTGCATCAAAACATACAAGGTATGTTAGGCAAAGAATTAGAAATTGAATTATTTTTAAATAGTAACAGTATACATATTTTATGTATTACTGAACATTGGTTGAAAGATTATAACTCCATATTTAATTTCAGTAATCACCAGGTGGTCAGTTCGTTCAATAGAGATACTAAGTTACGTGGTGGCTCCTTAATATTAGCTAATAAATCCTTATCATGTAAAGAACGTAAAGACATTGTGAGCCTCTCTGTTGAGCGTACTGTAGAAATGGCATGCGTTGAGCTTGAGCACCTTATTGTTGTCAGTGTTTACAGACGCCCATGTTCAAATTATGATACCTTTGAAAAGGTTATGGAAGAAGTTTTAGTTAAGCTCAATAAACAGAATAAATCTCTTGTAGTGTGTGGAGACTTTAATATCAATCTCCTGGAAACTTCTTCCATCAGTATTAAATTTTGCTCTTTGTTTAAATCCTATAATCTTGGTAATTTATTCTTTGAAGCTACACGTATTGCAGGGTGTAGTGCAACTTGTATTGATAATATTTTTACAGGTGTTGTACCAATCAACAAATCAATAATTCAAAAACTTAGTTCAGATCACTGTGGACAACTGGTTTCATTACCTTATATGCACAAAAAACAGGTAATTGAGAAAAGTGTGTTTGTTCCTATTAATACAAAACGCCTGGAGAGATTTAAAAGTTATATGATAAAAAACCTTCCATCACTTTCTTATAAGAACAATGCAGACTATTTATATGGACAATTATTTACCCTTATAAGCAATAAATTTAAAAAAACATTTACTTCTAAAACATTCTCCAGAAACAGTCGCAAGGCATTTAATGAGTGGGCGACAGTAGGAATTCATAAAAGCAGACGAAGGTTATATGACCTTTACCATGAAAGATCATATAATCTTTCCGATGCTTTTAAAAAATATGTTAAAAATTATTCTAAAATGTTTAAAAGAGTTTGCTCCACAGCCAAATCGTTACATATTAGCAACAAAATTAAGACGGCTAAGAATAAAATTAAAATGACGTGGAGTATAATTAATAATGAAACCGGTAAAGACAAACCTCGTAACTCAAACTATCAATTAAAAATTAACAATGAATTGACTAAATTAAATCAAGAAGTCGCAGCGGTGTTTGAGAAATATTTCACTGATATTCCTATCTTGACAACCGAGTCATTGAATACTTCTCCAACTGTCGCCGAGTCATTACTCAAACAGAATGTTAACACCTGTTTAAAAGAATTTAGATTTGAAAAAGTATTATCGCAAGATGTTGTAAAATACTTCAAAACCATTGATGTAAAGAAGACCGCAGATTTGTGGGGGATTTCCGTTACAGTTATTGCGTCCATAATAGATTTAATTGCACCTCATCTTGCTATTATTTTTAATACTTGTATCGATTCTGGTGTGTTTCCTGATTTAATGAAGTATAGTAAAGTAATACCTTTATTTAAATCTGGTAGTACATTGGACCCCGCTAATTTTAGACCTATTTCTGTACTACCAACTCTCAGTAAAATTTTTGATAAAATAATTTTGGGTCAATTGTTAACTTTTTTTAATACAAATAAATTACTTCATAAAAACCAATTTGGTTTTACAAGGGGTCGCTCGACGTCGGACGCCGGTGTTGAGCTTATGAAATATATTTTTAATGCCTGGGAGAATTCACAAGATGCCTTAGGTATTTTCTGTGATCTTTCTAAGGCTTTCGATTGGGTTCATCATGAGACATTAATCAGGAAACTACAACATTACGGTGTAAAAAATTTAGCGCTTAGACTTATTACTTCATATTTAAGTAACAGAATTCAAAAAGTAGTGATTAATGGTAAAGGTTCCTCCGGATCGGTAGTATCAATGGGCGTTCCTCAGGGCTCGATTCTTGGCCCATTCCTGTTTTTAATCTATATTAATGACTTACCTTATCTTGTAGGGGACAATCACGATATAGTATTATTTGCTGACGATACCTCTTTGATTTTCAAACTCAAACGACTGTTAATTAGTTATGACGATGTAAATAATGCTCTATCGAAATTGGTACATTGGTTTAACGCCAACAATATGCTCTTGAACGGCAATAAGACAAAGTGTATTAAATTTACAATACCTAATGTAAAACATTCGAATACCAATGTGCTGTTAAATGGGGAGGAGTTGAGTCTTGTGGATACCACTGTTTTTCTTGGTATTACTATTGACGCGAAACTTCAATAGGGCCCCCATATATCTAAATTAGCAAGCACTTAGTTCTGCAGCATATGCTGTAAGAAAGATTAGAAGTCTCACAGATGTAGAGACAGCTAGATTAGTGTATTTTAGTTACTTTCATAGCGTAATGTCTTATGGAATTTTGCTATGGGGTAATGCGACTGATATTGAAGCTATATTTGTTTTGCAAAAGAGAGCCGTACGGGCGATATATAACATAAATTGTAAAGAGTCCCTCAGAGAAAATTTTAAAGAAATAAACATATTAACTTTTGCATCGCAATATATTTTTGAGAATGTAATGTATGTGCATAAAATCATAAATAGCTTTAATAAGAATAAGGATGTGCATACTTTAAATACTAGGAACAAACATAAGCTTGTAATGCCAGTTACTAGACTCCACAGAATCAGTAATTCATTTATGGGGCAATGTATACGCTTTTACAACAAAATCCAAGAACATATTCAAAGTTTGTCAATAAACAAATTTAAAAGTTTTATTAAAGAAAAACTGTACAAGAAGGGTTATTATAATATCAAGGAATACATGAATGAAAATAACCCCTGGGAATAGGGTGATCGCCACCATGCTGGTTCTATGAAAATATCATTTAAAAATTGTATAAACAAAATTATTGTTAAGTGAAATTATGTTTAAAAAAAAAGTCCCGCTGGGTTTCTTGCTGGTTCTTCCCAGGACTGAGGTATTTTCCGAACCAGTGGTAAATAAAAAATGACTTTCAATAAGTATTATGTAATAATCAATATTGAATAAAAAATTATTATATTCTATTCTATTCTACCTGCGAAACAAAAGGACTAAATCATTAGCAGCCCACGCACGCGGCGCACTCTAGTTTCATTGTATTAGCATAAGTGTATAAAAGTGTTAGAATGTAATAAATATTTTAATAACTTATTAATTGTTTACTTACCGTTTTACGTTCTTGACACTTGTTTCTAATATGTTGTGATAACGTTAATTTTATTCGAAATGTTATATTTCTAACATTGGTGTACTTTGATTTGCTATGGCAACACCGGCTCACGCACTACATGCACAAAAAATCGGTCTTAATACGTTGTTCGCAACGCTCTGTCTTCACTTTTTTATTTGGTCTGAGATTTAATATAATATACAATATTTTGCTATATACAATATTAAAAACTATAATTAAAAAAAAACTAATGTGCATGTATGAAGAAGACAATGAATCTGAAAGAAGCGAAAGAGGTATGTAAGGATCGTGACACTTGGCGATCTGTTCTCTCTGGCTACCCCGTCAGGGATTGTGCGTGAAGATAAGTAAGTGTTCACGCAAAAGCGTTAGTGTCAGGCATCGACGTTAGATGGCACTCGGCTCGGTCGATACGGAATGACGTTTGTGTGTGTTGAACGTCCGAGTTGACTGAACGGTGGGGGTCGAGAGCGAAAAATTAGAAGTCTTCTTTGCGTCGAAAGAGAAGGCAGTCCATTTGGTTTGGGAGCTCTTAGATCTGATTTTATGTTAGGCGCGTATAGTGAATATACCACTGGGAATGGTGGCGCGTGTTGAGAGTTTACCCGGGACTTTAGGTTTAACGCAGAATCTGTATAAGTGGATTCGACTGTATTAGTTACTAGTGCGGTAGTTAATATTCTAGAAATAACGGTGACCTTTGACCCGTACGTTCTGTGTTCATTTTCGCGAGTAAATCGTAACAAAGGAAGAAAGTGACTGCGGAAGGCGACCTTAGCTTGGAGAGGAGCTGAGGGCCGAACTGCTGCAGGGGGAACGGTCAAATAAGGTCAACAACACTACCAGCCACACCCAAATACACATCACTGACCTTTACTTCCTAGCACAATACACCCACACGAGACCTGACCGAATCCTGAGGGACCAGTCGCCTTGAATAGAGGTAAGTAAGCTCTGTACAATAATTGTAACGCTCCCCCCGGATTATTTAGTGTAATTAGACTTTTAACCCGTGGCGTGAGGACGCCCGACCAGCATCTGCCTGTAGCTTCTTCGTCTATGGGCCGCGAAGGATTCTACTCCTGGGATAGGCAGCTGCCGGCCGTAACATTTGGTAGCAGAGCGTGGTTCTGGGATCGATTCCCGGTCGATCCACCGACCATAGTATTTGATAAAAATTAAATAATTTTGGTGGCAGGGAGCGTTGGGTTGATTGGTTTAATTTTGTGTCTACAATCACGCCCGTCCGTAATACGTAAAAATATTTTTTTTTTATTATATACGTAATAATAAAATTCCTTTCTTTGTTAGCTTGCTTTGTTGTTTGCGGGTAAATTTGAAAAACCACGCCCGGTTCGCGCGCAAGCGGGATATTGCGTCATGTAGGTAGATGGTTATTTTTACGTAATCGGTTAATTATCGTTGTCGGATGGTTGTAGTGTATTACTTGTCGAAGGGTCGATTTCCGAGCAAGGTATTTTTTGTTGATGTGTATCTTCGTTATGTATCTTTCGTATTGTAATTTGTATTTGAACTAAAGAGTGGTAATTTGTATTTACGTAATTTGAATTTAACTTGATTTGATCGCACTAGTATTTGTTATTGTTAATTTGATTTGCCTTTTCTTTTGTACTAACTTGTGTTTGATTTAATAAATAGCGGTTCTTATTTGTGTAATTTCTATTCAACTCGATTTGATAGGAACTGCATTGGTTAGCTGTTAATTTTTTTGTATTTTTTATTTGTTATTTTTGTAATTGTGCTCGAGCGGCGTCGTAATTTGTATTTAGTAGTGATGTCCTCGCCCAAGATGCTAATCCGTTGCCTGCGGACTGAGTTACGCTGGGCCACCAGCGCCCATGCTTTGATAGGTCGACCGGATAGGGTCCATAATTTGATGAAGCGGTTCGAGCAGGTCGATGCTCGAAGGGCTGCAGTGGAGGAGGCTTACGCTGAGCTCGAGGATTCGGATGTGGAAAAGGGAGTCCTGGACTCCTGCTTCGCAGACTACGAGCAGTTCTTGTGGCTCACGGACGAGTTGATCGAGGCTGAAGGCAGGTATGCCGAAGAGGCGCGTGAAGCTCGGACGAGTGGCCTGCCCGAGTCCGTTCGGAAGCAGCCTCAGCCGGAGCTGTTGGGACGACTCCCAACTCTGGACTTGCCAAAGTTCTCCGGGGTCCTTTCCGAGTGGCTGACCTTCGTTGGTCTTTTCGACGGCCTAGTGGACGCCCGGAGTGACTTGACTCCGAGCCAGAAGATGGCGTACCTCTTGGCCTCACTGGAGGGGGAGGCCCTGGGCGTTGTCAGCCATTTGAGCTTGTCGGACGACGCCTACCAAACTGCTCGGGACCTCCTAGCCAGAAGATACGCCAACGTCCGGCGAATTGCGGACGAACATGTTAAGCAGCTTCTGAGCCTCCCGCTGCTGAGTGACCGGGCCAGACTACGTCCGGACCTGTTGGATCCAGTCTTGGAGGCCTGTAATACGTTGAGGCGGCTGGATTTACCAGTAGGCGAATGGGCCTTCTTGTTGCTCCGCATCGTGCTGTCCCGTCTACCTCTCGACCTTCAAATGCATTTTGAGGAGAGGTACGGCGGGGACGAGGCCTCCTATATTCCGCCCTTCTATGACCTGCTGCGGTTTTTGGAGGAGCAGTGCCAACAGATCGAGCACGCGGCGGGCACCGTCGACGACTTACGAGCCGTGCCCAGTGAGAGGCGAATTCCGCCGGGCAAGTCGTCGTCAACCCCCCCCTGCTCCTATTGTCGAGCATCTGATCACCGGGTAACGTCTTGCCCAAAATTATTAAGTAAGCCAGTTCCGGCGAGGCGAACTATCGCCAAGGAGCGCCGCTGGTGTTACTCCTGTTTGGAAGGGCACCTCCAGCGAGACTGTCCGCACCAGCGGCCCTGTCTGCATTGCCAGGGCAATCACCATGTCGTACTGTGCCTGGGTGCGAACGGCGTCTCCTCTCGGGGCGCTGCCAGGCCCTCGACCCCCACGGGCGGGGGCGCTCCGCCATGCCCGTTGACGGGCGACGCTCGGCTCCCGCCGGCTAGCCACCAGGCCCCTAGGTTTGAAAGGGGTCCCTCCCCCGACCAGTCGGGGGGTAATTCCCCCAGGGGCGGGGGTGTCATCACACCCCCTCAGCGTGCGGAGAGGAACTTCACGGCCACTCATCAGTCCGCTGGACCCTTATCGCTCCCGTTAGCTGAGTGGCCGCGACTGGTGTACCACTGTACCCCATTTGATGGAGGCGGCCCTAGCTAGCTGCCGCCTTAGCTCCCACCATGGCTGCCTCTACTGAGCCTTAAGCCGTCAACAGTCCACTTGTCAAGCTGTTCTGTTGCCGACGGCCTCAGTGAGGGCGTACAACCCGAGTGGCGACCGTTAGCGGTTGCGCTCTGTCAGTATCGGGTTCACGCGGTGTGGCCTCCACTTGGTGGTGGGAAGATTAGGGCCCCCTGGAGCGTTGAATCACGCTCTCAAGGGGTATTAGATTTGGTTTGGTCGAGCACTTAGCTAAAAATTCTTTAAATTTAAATTAAAATGCTTTGAGTTTTCCGCGAAATTCATATTGTAGCGGTTGTGATTAAAAGAATTGAATTTAAAATACTCATTTAAATGCTGCTGCATATGTTTTGTAAATACATTTGATCACTGCGTTTGTTGTTGCACGGAAAATGGAGATTAAATTGTGTGCCCTTTTTGAATGCTTGGGCGTATGCTTGTAATTGTATTTGATTGTCGCGCCTGTGCTGAAGGGAAGTTTGAATTCATTTGAAATTTGAATGGCGCTCTATTTTGAAAATTATGTATATGTTTGTGATAGTGTTTAATCATTTTGCTTTGTGATAAGGAAGATTGAAATTAGATAACCCTGTGGTTACCGAAGGAAATAGGAGTCAATTCTCTTTTGGTTTAGATTTTGTTGGCACTGTCTAAGATATTTATTTGAAATAAGAGATAGGGCTGTCCCTTACGTTTATTGTTTTGTTTACTTTGCCAAGTTGACCTATGTGCATCGGTGATTACTTGTTTTAATTAATTCTGTAATTGAACATTGATGCTTTTGAAAAATTAGTTGAAATATGAGCATAGGATCACCTGCTAGGGACCATCTGTGCGTTTCGTTCAGCTCTCCACAGACGACGTTCATGGGGAATTTGGGGGTGCTCTCTGCACTGAAGCTTGAAGGTCCCTCTGGGCCGCTTCGTGTCGCGTCGCTGTTTGCAGACCTGATCCGGTCGAATTGCGGAACTAATCATAGGAGCGCAGATAGGTGTTTGAAGGAGGTCGTCTGACTTCTGTCTAGGAATAGGACTTATTTATGTGCTGCGATGTCCAGGAAGGGCATCCAGTTCAACTCTCCGGCTAGCCCACGTTAGGGCTGCAATTTTGGGGCGTTGGTTAGTGTTGCAAGATCTGATTGGGTGCGTAAGGTGGCCTAGTTTGGTTGTAGATTCGATCTTGCAACTTGCCGTCGCGACCCTGTCCCGCTGACCGGTTTGCTCGCGGACCTAAATCCTTATGTCCGGGACGGGGGTTTGTTCACGCAAAAGCGTTAGTGTCAGGCATCGACGTTAGATGGCACTCGGCTCGGTCGATACGGAATGACGTTTGTGTGTGTTGAACGTCCGAGTTGACTGAACGGTGGGGGTCGAGAGCGAAAAATTAGAAGTCTTCTTTGCGTCGAAAGAGAAGGCAGTCCATTTGGTTTGGGAGCTCTTAGATCTGATTTTATGTTAGGCGCGTATAGTGAATATACCACTGGGAATGGTGGCGCGTGTTGAGAGTTTACCCGGGACTTTAGGTTTAACGCAGAATCTGTATAAGTGGATTCGACTGTATTAGTTACTAGTGCGGTAGTTAATATTCTAGAAATAACGGTGACCTTTGACCCGTACGTTCTGTGTTCATTTTCGCGAGTAAATCGTAACAAAGGAAGAAAGTGACTGCGGAAGGCGACCTTAGCTTGGAGAGGAGCTGAGGGCCGAACTGCTGCAGGGGGAACGGTCAAATAAGGTCAACAACACTACCAGCCACACCCAAATACACATCACTGACCTTTACTTCCTAGCACAATACACCCACACGAGACCTGACCGAATCCTGAGGGACCAGTCGCCTTGAATAGAGGTAAGTAAGCTCTGTACAATAATTGTAACGCTCCCCCCGGATTATTTAGTGTAATTAGACTTTTAACCCGTGGCGTGAGGACGCCCGACCAGCATCTGCCTGTAGCTTCTTCGTCTATGGGCCGCGAAGGATTCTACTCCTGGGATAGGCAGCTGCCGGCCGTAACAGTAAGTAAGTAAAAAAAACTAAAACTAGTAATTTAATTATCAAACAGTATCATGCCAAGAACGCTAGCTACGTAGCTGAATGGCTATACTTAGCCTTTGAGCGAGAAAAGAGCCAGCATTCTTATCGCCAGCAGCAACGACCAGCCGTGGATGGAGTTCCTTTAGGAACTCCACCGCACGTGGACCCCACGGACCGATAGTCTCTACAGCAAATGGCACAAATATGTAGTCATCTCTCAGGGACTCTTTCAGGGAGGGATATTTGTGCCAGTTAGTTCAGCGATAATTAAATTATAATATGTATATATATGCCATTTTGTTCGATAACTTGTTGCCATCTTGTAGGTAGTGACATAATTACGTTGCTGTAGAAAGATTTTTGGAGTATCTGAATCGTCTCGCTAGATGGTGTTAGAAGAACAGGTTATATTTAAATAGTTACAAACATAAAGTTATTCG
Organism: Parnassius glacialis; assembly: GCA_033319125.1. Classification (NCBI taxonomy): domain Eukaryota; kingdom Metazoa; phylum Arthropoda; class Insecta; order Lepidoptera; family Papilionidae; genus Parnassius; species Parnassius glacialis. The sequence continues at coordinate 3,083,551 of JAVANC010000025.1, read as the reverse complement.
ATTTTCGAGAAGCAAAACGAACTTGTTACTTTCCTATAGTCTTGCCAGTCAAAAATTGCAAAAGGTGGACGAGTTGGGCGTCATTATGGATAAAAACTCCGCTTTCACATGCAGATAGGCCAAGTCGCAACAAAAGGTTTCTAAATGCTAGGGTTTGTGCTGCAGAATGCGAATGAGTTCAAACAGCCCTCAACAAAAATTCTTCTGTATTTGGCATTGGTTCGTTTGGGTTTGGAATATTGTAGTCAGGTGTGGTCCCCACATTATGACGTCCATATTAAGCGAATCGAGCGAATAGAGAATAGATTTCTATGGCACCTATCCTACCAATTCAACACAGTCAAACTGCTCTGCCCTCATATAAGGAACGTCTTGCCTATTTTAAACTGCCTACGCGAAGGGCGAATATTGTTTTTTGATCGGTTGCTTTTTTATAAGTTTATAAATGGCCTCATTGACTGCCCTGCGCTATTGTGATCTGTCAATTTTAATATCCCATACAAGTTGCCGCGTCGCGTACGTTAAGTACGTTCTATTCTCACCAAAAGGTGCTAAAATAGCTTAGGTCACCACGCCACCATGAATCGCTTACAGAGACAGTACAACTTAATATCTAAGTCTTACAACATCAACATCTTTTCTGACAAGTATCTTTACATATTGTTTGATTTATCGACATAAAAAATAAGGATTAAAATGTTTAAATTTTCATTTGCTTAGTATTAACTAACCTATTTGAGTTTTATTTGCATAGTCCACATTTGCATGCCGTGACAACCAATAATTAAGACGATATTCATGTTACTTTAAATTCCATATATTAGTGTTCGTCTTGTTGGTTGTCCTTTTCAATAAATAAAAATAAATATAAAAAAACATACAGTCGAATTGATTACCTCCTCCTTTTTTGAAGTCGGTTAAAAAGAGAAACTTTATATATTATCCTATGTCACTTCTACAACTAAAATGATCCTAGCAACACAATATATGTAAGATCCATCAAGACATTTAGGCTACAAAGAATGCCAAAGAAATAGACAGACATACATACATACTCTCGAAAAACATTACTTCCGTTCTGGATCAGTCGGGTAAAAACATGGATAAATTAAAATTATAATTTGACACCTCGGTTATAGCGCGTTGGGTGAGCGTTGGCAACTGTACTGTGGGCCGCGGGTTCGAATCACGTACAGAACAAATATCTGTATGATTTATAAATAGCTGTATGTTTGTCCATGTAAAGTTTTTGTATGTGAAACGCCTTCACAATATACATCATTACTCCAATAATAATCTGTATCTCTAATAATGACTCCTAATGTTTAAAAAAATAAACTAAACAAAACTTTCTCACCTTTTTATGAAGTCCTAGTTACTTGAATAAATTTTCCTTCTTCTTTATAAAAAGGTATTTTCAAAGGTCGATTTATTTTTAAAGATAATATAAGCAAAGCACATATAAAAACAATTTATCTACTGGACACTCGCGTTTTCCCACACATCATGGTCGTTTCACTACAAAACGAACACTGGCCATAGAGAGAATAAAACTGGCGGTTATAACCAGCGGTGGATTTGCAATACAATAGCCACTGGCCTAGGGAATCACCGCAGAAAAGGAAAAGAAAAAACAGTAACATATGCTCCATGTTACTAAACTTCTGATAAAAAAAAAAGTTTGTTATGAAAAAAATGCATGTTAAGTAAATCAAAATAGAAATGAATCATCTCTTAATATTACAAATGCAGTAAATGTATTTAGATTTGATTTATTATGAATTATAATTCAAAATTGAAAAATATGATGATATTTTTATAAAATTTAGCAATCTATAAATTTGTGTATTATGTTTTTTTCTCGTACTTCATATTGCATGTATTTTCATTTATAACTATGCAAATTGAAAGACAAAAGGAAAGCAATATAACATGGAAAAACTTAAGCACCTTCTTATAACTAAACAGAAATAGTGTTAAATGTTTCGGAGGTTTTGGAAGTACAATGAAAATGACAATATTGAAGTTTGGAAACGGGGTAACGACCGCGTAACGCATCGACGAATGATTTTTAATTCCATAAAAGGTTATGACGTGCCCGTGACGTCATGTCGACGTCACTACTAGGTATACTCAATGATTGCGTTACGAAAAAGATATCTATAAGCCAAAGCATCTATTTACCATCAAATAGAGTGCGCGATCGTTTATCGTTATTACCGATGTTGAAAATGTTCACTACTTTCATACACTCAAGCTTTCACCAATTTCTTTTTTTATAGATTTACATTTCAAATAAACAAAACCTGAAAAACGAATGACCCCGCAGGTTATCCCTGGAACTTCCCGCTTATTTACGAGCGGAACGCTCGAAGATCTATTTAAATTTTTGGGTGGCGCCGCCCTGATGGAAGAAAAACTCGTGCGTTTGCTCATTATTATCGCGATATCAGATACTTTAAGTCAATAAAAATTTTACCTGTGCCAATGTGTACAATGGATTAAATATGGACAAACAGATAATTAAAGTTACGATAAGATGTAATTAACACACATTCGTTGAAACTGTACAATTTTGGATTTTGAAATATGAATCAAAATTATTCTAAAACCTATTTTTATTTTACGTGGTAGAGCCATGCAAATTATGGTTGTAGCACGAACTGCTGTGTTTCGTAAGGTGAGTGTAGAGAACCGAAAACCCTTTTTACAGGAAAAAATGCATTCCATCTTAGTCCTCACGGGTGGCAACGCATCTACATTTTGATTCGCAAACTAGGATAAATGTAGATGTCTATGGGCCACAGCAGCCACTTACCATCAGGTGGACTGTGTGCTCGTTTGTCACCCTATCCTATAAAAAAAAGTAAATATCTTTTGCATTCAAGTCCTTCGCTTAGGCCCGCCATATACATACGGAATTCCGTTTCGAGATTCCGTTTCGGAATTCCGAACGGGTCGGCCACACACATACGGAATTCCGTTTTGCCCGCAAAATTTCGAACGGAAAACTACCATACGTGTGTGGCGGGTCATAGATTTTATATGGACTTGCTGCGTTCGGGATTCCGAATCGGAATATCGAAACGGAATCTCGAAACGGAATTCCGTATGTATGTGGCCGGCCTTAAAGGTTTAATATGCTTGATAAACAGCTCTATGTAAGAATATCTTTATGAATCGCTAATTCTTCCTGTTGAGCCAAATCTCGTCTCATACGGCTCATATTTGCTGCGTTATCTGACACTACGCTTCGCACCGTGCATTTGAAAGTTTCACATTGTGTTATTGCCGCAGTAGTAATTTTAACCAAGTAGTCAGCTGTATGGCTTTCGGGGCCTGTATCTATAGTATCAATTAAATGAGTTGAGTTTGTTACCACATCTGCGACACATACAGACTATCGAGTCTTGCCTGACGTTGCTCCAACCATCAATAGACAGATTAACGACTTTGTTTTTCAACTCATCTTTTACGCTATCTTGGGTTGAGTTGTAGACTTCGTCGGCTAGATTAACAGCAATTTGTTTTTGGGGTTTGGAGGTTTATACCCTGTGCGTAAAGTTTTCATTTATTTCAGGAACTGTGGGTGTTATACTCGTACGTGGTTAAAAGGCGTGTTTTTTTTATAGAATTAGGATGACAAACGAGCACACAGTCCACCTGATGGTAAGTTGTTGCTGTGGCCCATAGACATCTACATATATTTTCGCTTGCGAATTAAAATGCAGATGCGTTGTTAGCCGTGAGGACTAAGATAGAATCCTCTTTTCCAGTAAAATAGGTCTCCGGTTCTCTACACTCACCATACGAAACATAGCAGCATTAATCAAATCAAATCAAATCTTTTTATTTTCAGACAACATAGGTCCATAAGGGTTAGTAATTAATGCTAATAGTAAGGGGGTTAGTAGTACTATATTATAATAATAATTTAATTGAAATAATTTACTAATCCGGACATTGTCCGCACATAGCTCCTTAATATAGGTGCATGTGGATCATCTGCTACCATCCTCAGGATGCTGTTGTCACTTCCCCGTACGCGGCTTATTAGTGACGCCACTTTCTTGCGCATGAGTGCCTGAAAACCATCCATTCTCGCCTGCGCAAACATTTCAGATGCACTACAGAAACGAGGAAGTTTCAACATCATCCTGAAGATATTATTATACTGGACGCGAAGGGTGTTTAACGATCCTTTGGTGTAGCCGATCCACAGACCGCATGTTTTGACAAAATGCTTTAAAAAGCGTAATCTTGACTTCATCCGTACAACGAGCGAATCTACGGACCAGCATGTTACCACGGACCGCCAAAGCCCTACGCTCTCGTTCTATGTCTAAATCGTCTCTAAGGTCGTCGGTAAGTATGTGGCCCAAGTAATTGGAAAACTCTGTTCAGCTCCACTCCACCGAGGCAAATTGGAGGTATAAATTCGGGACACTTACCGGCGGCCTTAAAGACCATAAATTCAGTTTTTCTGGCATTGTAGGCCAGACCATGCGACTTAACATAGCTCTCACATACGTTTAACATTACTCTGATAGAACTCGTAGTGGGGCCCAGCAGCACCATGTCATCCGCGTAACTAATATTGTTTACATTAACACCATTAAGCTACTATTTTACGCTGATATTCTGTGAGAGCGTGGTCTTTCACCGGTCGAGCCGACCCATTCGTGCTACAACTATACTATTAATATAGCTGCAGCATGACTCTACCACGTATAAAAAAATTGTTGGTAACAAACATATAACGAGATATAATGATTTCTTATATTTACGCGAACACCTCACATTTTAAATAAACTACTTTTTACGGATTTTATTGCGTATGTTATTTTATATTTATTTTTATATTTATGTATTTATTTTGTATTCCCGAAGGTTCGACGAATTTATGGCACTCATGATCACATGGTCTGACGTGTTTGACGTCCCAATGTATAGTTAACCACGGCTACCTCCAGATAAAGTTATTAATTTTTGTTCCATGAACTTACAGTATCTTCAAGTCTTGGAGTTGTATGTTTGGGTTGGGATTTAATTTTATTAATTATAGGATCCAAAGGAGACGGTAGCACCCAGCCATCTTCTTTATTGAAATTAGGATGTGTTTTGATTTCAATAGCCTCGCGAATCATTCTTGAAAAGAATCGGTGTTCTTTACCGAGGATCTGTGATTTATCATATCTGATATCTGGGGGCGATCCTGTAGTCCTATGCGTGTTCACACACTGCAGACTTTCCGGAGCGTCGGATTTTCACATCAGCCATGTGTTCTTTAACGCGCTTTTTTATTGATAATTTAGTTTGTCCTGTATAAAATACTCCACATTTACAATTAAGCTTGTACACTCCTGCATCTTGCAGAGGGACATTACACTTTACTGATGGTAGAAACTGACTAATCTTCTTCGGCGGCTTGAAGTATGTTTTAATGGAAGCATGCTTCAAGATGTGGCCAATCTTGTCAGTGGCACCTCTGACATATGGCAGTAAAGCACGCACTCGTTAACTGTGACATAGGCGCGGGACCCGAAGCTTGATGTCGTGTAAAACTTGCTTGATGTGTTCGAGCTCGGCGGCCAGGTGTTTACTGTCGCAGATCCCTCGTGATCTCTGAAAGAAAGATTTGCCCACGGTAGCTAACTGTGAAGGGTGGTGGTGAGAATCACCGTTTAAATATCTGTATGGGTCTTTTTTCTATACACAGTGTGGCTCAAGTGGTTATCAGGATTCCGAATTACTTACACATCTAGAAAAGCTAAAGAATTGTTGGCCTCTAACTCCACTGTGAACTGAATTTTTGAATTTATATAGTTCTATCCTAATCTAATCCAATATTTTAAAATCTTGGATTTACGGGAGATGTAAGCAGGGCTTTCTACTCAAAGTCTTTCATGAATATATCGGCGACAATGGGAGATACAGGTGAGCCCATCGCCACACCATCTACTTGCTTTTAGAACTCGTCCTTGCACAATAGGGAGCAAGATGTAAAGCAGGTTCTGAGTAATACCGCATATTCTACGGGCATGTTCTTTTGTTCCTTCTAGTTATAATTCAGATGCAGTCTTCAATAGGTAATCATGTGAACAGTGGCTGCACATCAAAACTGACCATAGTTTCATTGTCTGCTGGAAATGTCCCTGTGTCAACCGTCGTCGAAAGAAAGTAATTCACTGGATTAGTGGGTGGGTTTTTTTTTTTTATAGAATAGGGAGACGAACGAGCACACATTCCACCTGATTGTAAGTGGTTGCTGTGACCCATAGACATCCATATCTATCCTCAATAAAGGATCAAAATGCCGATGCGTTATCACCCGTGAGGACTAAGATGGAATGCTTCATTTTCAGTAAAAAGGGTTTCCGGTTCTCTACACTCACAATACGAAACACAGCCGCGTTATAGTGCTATTTTACGCTGGTATTCTGTGAGAGCGTGGTGCTTCCTCGGTCGAGCCGACCCATGCGTGCTACAACTATACTACTAATATAGCTGCAGCATGACTCTACCACGTAATAGTTATTACGTGGTAGAGCACGAGTAATCCCTTAATTTAAATACAGGGGATTTCCCTATTAAGAATGAACATGATGTATGTAAAGCGTTCAGTGTTGATTAAAGATACGCAACAAAAAATGATGTACATCGATTAATCTATTTTTGTAATTGTTTACTAAGTAAGGCAAATTTAAAATATTTAAGATATGAATTGATTAAGTCTAATTCATATGACAAAAAGTAAAAATAAAACATAAAAACAAAAAGATGGTAGAGCCACGCAGCAGTTTTTGCTGTTGCACGTATGGGCCGGCTCGAGCCGGGTTGGTACCATGAACTCACAGAATACCGGCGTGAAGTAGAAGCTCTGCTTCTGCGTTTCGTCTGGTGAGTGCAGGTGGCCGGAGGTCCAATTCCCCCCCCCCCCCCCATCAACATGGTAGCGGAATTACACAATAGACTACCCCAGGAGGGTACCAGTACCCCTAGAGAATCTCTCGCTGAGCATCCACGACCATGTTATTCCAATCCTGAGCGTGGGTGCTCAGGCTGCCCCGCGTATTCTGGGGCGGGGGGGGGGGGGGAATTCCCCTCAAAAACATAACTGCTCGGGGCAAACTGAGCAACAATACCAAGGCGACCCCTGCCACGCTATCCGTGAATTTCTGCAACATCAGTGGACTTCACTCTAACCTAAACGCCGTCCACTACTATCTCGAGACGGTGAAGCCGGCCTTGCTCTTCCTGACCGAGACACAGGTTTCCTCTCCGGCTGATATTTCGTATCTCTCCTACCCGGGGTACGAATTGAAGCACTCCTTTGTGCCTCGGGCTGGAGTTTGCGTGTATGTCAGAGAGGACATCTGTTCTCGACGCCTCGGCAGTCTTGAAGGTTCGGACCTGTCCATCCTTTGGCTACGCGTAGACAGCGACGACTATCCGCGCGTCTACGGGTGCCTCTATAGGTCCCATAGCGGTAATGCCGAAACTGACCGACTCATCGACCACGTCCAAATGGCTACAGATTCCTTGCTACAACAGGTCCCATCCGCAGATCGTGATCCTTGGCGATTTTAACGCCCACCATGCCGAATGCCTCGGTTCACGTTTAACCGATCATGCGGGGAGATCTGTTTATGACTTTGCCTTGACATATGGTCTGACACAACTGGTTACTTCGCCTACGCGGATTCCTGATGTGGAGGATCATACACTTTCCCTGTTGGACCTTCTGCTGACCTCTCATCCGGACGGATATCAGGTTTCCGTCGATGCCCCTCTCGGCTCTTCGGACCACTGTCTGATCCGGAGTATGGTGCCACTCACGCTCCCTTCGCGGTTGCGTTCTGCAGGTTGCCGCCGTGTTTGGCATTACAGGTCAGCGGATTGCGACGGAATGCGTTCTTTCTTTGCATCCTACCCATGGGTTTGCTTCTCGCCGGATGATCCCAGCGCTGTTGCTGACTCTGTCACTGATGTGGTGCTACAGGGAATGGAACTATTTATTTCATCATCTGTGGTACCCATCGGAGGCAGATCTCAGCCTTGGTTTGGTCGCTCCTGTAAAACTTTTTTTTTTATAGGATAAGGGTGACAAACGAGCACACAGTTCATCTGATGGTAAGTGGCTGCTGCGGCCCATAGACATCTACATCTATCCTCATTTGCGAATCAAAATGTAGCTGCGTTGTCACCCGTGAGGACTAAGATGGAATGCCTCATTTCCAGTAAAAAGGGCCTCCGGCCACCTGCACTCACCAAGCGAAACGCAGAGGTAAACCTCTACTTCACGCTGGTATTCTGTGAGGTCGTGGTACCACCCCGGTTCGAGCCGGCCCATCCGTGCGACAGCAAAAGCTGCCGCATGGCTCTACCACTGTTAAGATGACTGACTGCATTACGCACTAAGCAGGAGTGTTATTATTTAGGCTTAAGCCTGGGCTGCGGCTTCGGTGACTCGGGATGTAAACACCAGCATACTTAAAAAGAAGTATAACTTCGCCTCCAGGTCCTTCAAAAGACTTATTGCAAAGGCAAAGTCAGAGCACATAGGCAGAATTGGCGAGAAACTAGTTCGCCTTCCTTCGGGAACCCGTGCATTTTGGTCTCTCGCCAAGGCTGTCCAAGGGAATTTCTGTAAGCCATCACTACCATCTCTGCACAGGGAGGACGACTCACTGGCCCAAGACGCAAAAGACAAAGCCGACCTTTTAGGCTCCCTTTTTGCGTTCAACTCGAATCTTGATGACGGGGGGAAAACACCGCCGCCCATCCCGCGGTGTCAGTGCTCCATGCCGGATGTGCTGTTCTCACAGCGCTCGGTTCGCAAAGCACTTCTCTCTCTGGACATCTAGAAGTCGAGTGGGCCTGACGGAATCCCCCCACTTGTGCTGAGGACGTGTGCTCCGGAGTTGGCACCGGTCCAAACGCGTCTTTTCCGGTCGGAACAAACTTGTGTCTGAAGTCGAGTCTTTGCTGGACAAAGTCTCGGACTGGGGGCGACTAAATCTAGTCCAGTTTAACCCTTAGAAGACACAAGTTTGCGTGTTTACCACTAAAAAGAACCCCTTTGTCGTATCTCCTCAGTTTCAAGGCACTCCCCTAGTTGCCTCAGCCAGTATCGGAATCCTCGGCGTCGACATATCGAGTGACGTGCAGTTTCGTGGTCACTTGGAAGAGAAGGCCAAATTGGCCTTTAAAAAGCTTGGCGTGCTCAGCAGAGCGGGACAGTATTTCATGCCGGCACACCGCCTGCAACTTTACAAGGCGCAGGAATACTTGGAAATACTCACATGGAATACTGTTCCCATCTCTGGGCAGGGGCTCCCCAGTGCCAGCTCCTTCCACTTGACCGCATCCAGCGCAGAGCGGCTCGAATCGTCGACGACCGAGCCCTTTCCGATCGACTCGATTCATTGGCACTGCGAAGAGATGTTGCATCCCTTTGCATTTTCTTACCATCCACACCATCTGGATGATTGGCGGTCCACCACTGTGCGATTTAGAAGATGTTTTCTTCCTCGCACGACTTCCTTGTGGAATCGATTACCATCAGCGATTTTTCCGGACCGATACGACTTAGGGACCTTCAAGAAAAGAGCGTAACTCCTTTTTAAAAGGCCGGCAACGCATCTGCAATTCCCTCCCTGGTGTTGCAGTTGTTCATGGGCGGCGGTAGTCACTTACCATCAGGTGAGCCGCATGCTCGTTTGCCCCCTCTCCTATAAAAAAAAACACAAGTTTAAAACATTTTCAACTGTTTGTATGAAATAAAAAAAAATCTTTTTCCAACCCTGTATAGGCTATTACAACGTCGGGAAGTAGTCAACATTAAAGAAGTGCAACTTCTGTACACAGTACTATTATATATTCTGTGGTTATACGCAGTAAAATACTAAAAATTATTTTCACGTTCGATTACTCTATTTCCAGCGATCTACTTGTTGGGTACTCCTGCTCTATGCTATCATCTTTTTTATAGAATAAAGGTGACAAGCAAGCAACACAGTCTGCCTGATTTTAATGCTGTGACCCCTAGACATCTTTATCTATTCTCAATTAAGAATATAAATGCACATACGTTGTTGTTGTTATGATATAACGCCTCATGTCCAGTAAAAACGGATCCCCGGTTCTCTACAGTCGCCATACGAAACAGCAGCATTAAGCTGCTATTTTACGCTGGTATTCTGTGAAAGTCTGGTTCCTCCCGGGTCGAGCCGTCCCATTTGTACTACAACCAACAGTGACTCTACCACGTAAAAACTTCTCATAAACGAGATCATGTAACGGAGAATACGTGGATTTTCTGGCGTTTCCTGTGTGGAAATTATTTTAAGCCGCCACTCGCCTGTTGAAGTAGTTATCGTGTACTGTTTGAGTCGGTCAATAAAAGATGAACAAAAATGTAACAACAGGTCTATTTATTAAGTACATACAATATGTTATACTTAAATTAATTATTTAAATGAGCGTTCGCGATATGTCTACGAGATCAATGAATTGATGTAGGGAATGCCGCGGGCGCATAGCTGGTAACCCCACTGCTTCATTGCCGCTCCCCCGCAGCCCTCGCTTCCCCCGCTACGCGCCGTCGTCTTGTATGTGTGTTAACGCGTACTATTAAATTAAAATATTTTAAATTAAGCAAATGTTTTGTATTTAATAAAATTATTTATTATTTTATCTAGATCGGATTCTATTACGACGAGCTATTTTCAGCAACACCACGTCTAAACGCGTATTGTGAGTGTCGGCAGGAATATTGTGATTTTTGAGCCTTAAAATCTCCCGAAGAATTTCAACAGTCCTTTGATGTTGCGAGCAACTTCGGAATTATCCCGGTATGCCAAGCTGTTTTTTTATTTTATTTATAATACAATAATTATAACAGGACAATTACTGCTAAATAATTTAAGAAACTTTACATCAATTAATATAATTTAAAGTTAAAAATTTTGTACAGCCGACTTCAATATAGGTTATTTGATAATAACTCAATAACCATTGGTCTGACCTTGATCAAATTTATATGGGACCACACGAGAACTATCTGCTTTTATATGAAAAAAGAATCATCGAAATCGGTTCGCCCAGTACAAAGTTATGAGGTAACACACATAAAAAAAAAGAAAAAAAAAGAAAAAAACATACACTCGAATTGAGTACCGTCTCCTTTTTGGAAGTCGGCAGAAAAGAGACAATTTCTTTTTGTATAGAGAATGCGCCGACCACAAATTGACTAACGTAACTTATGAAATGAATGTTGATTTACCTATTCCTTATAATCCATAGATTACAATAGTAATATTAGTTTTACCGCATCTAACGTGAATAGTGAGAAATTAACAATGTCACTCACCACGCACTTACATGAATAACGTCCCATTAATTGTGTGTACCTAGTAGCATAGGTCATTTTGCGAGTAAATGACTCGACAAGTATATAACGCTTTTTTTTTTAATAGAATAAAAGTGAAAAACAAGCACGCAGTCCACCTGATGGTAAGTGGATGCTGTGGCCCATAGACATCTACATTTATCCACGATTAAGAATCAAAATGCAGAGGCGTTGTCACGCCTGAGGACTGAAATGGAATGCCTCATTTCCAGTAAAAAGGGTCTCCGGTTCTCTACACTCACCATACGAAACACAGCAGCGTTAAGCTGCTATTTTACGCTGGCATTCTGTGAGAGCGTGGTCCATCCCCGGTTGAGCCGACCCATTCGTGCTACAACGATAATGTAGCTGCAGCGTGAATATACTACGTATAAAGGCCTGTTTTCATTTTGATTAGTGCGAGTGCAGGTGATTAGTAATTGCGCGTGATTAGGGCATGTGTGTAGTGTGAGTAGTATCCAATTTTGTTTAGTGGCTGTGTTTAGTAAATTCAGTTATTAGCCATCGACCAGCAAGTATGGATGCGAATATGTAGACCTCAAGTTTCTTATTTTTTACTTCCAAACCCAGGTATGTCCATAGCTTCATTTATACGTAGAAGTGCCGCGTCTCAGGCTCCTTTAATTTTGCGGTTATTGTGTTTACTATTGTAAAGACCTTCATGTTTTAGTACTCCTGCACAAATTTATAGGTTATGTTTTCGGTCCACGCTAAACGCTAAACACTTAACACAGCTGTCCAGACGTGTTTAGTGGCAGGCATGCTGCGAGTGAGGGGGAAGGAGGAGCGCGCGGGGCGTGGAACTCACAGTCCACTCGCAAAAAAATAGAACACGTTTCTAATCCCTGTAATACACAGGTTATTAATCACTTGCACTAATCAATCGCTGTCCACACGTGTTAAATCCTAATCACTAAGCACCTGCACTAATTACTAATCAAAGTGAATATAGGCCTTAATGTCTTATGTATCTTATGTACAGTTGAAAATTTTGTTAATTTTAATTTTGTTAATTATAATTATCTACGTTCCAGTATCATTTGCAGGTGCGGGTACAGCCTCCTGTTCTACAGGTGGTTCGATCTTCGCTCGTTTTTCCGCTTTGTTCATGAAGACAACGGTGGTGATGGTGATCAGTAAAGAGAACAGTATGAAGGCGGCGCACACGGCACCCACCACATACGGGAACGTTTTGTTCTGCAGGATACATCTGCCATTCTCATACCAATCGCAAGTACCAGCTGGAACAAGAAATTGAAAACGATTATCTAAGAAATGTTTGCATTTAAATAAAATAGTAAATTATGATTTAAGCATAATAAACCGGCAATAAGACCCTTTTTACTGGATACGAGGCGTTCAGTAGAAGTTCTCAAGGTTGACAACGCATTTGTATTTTGATTTTTAATGGAAGATAAATGTAGATGTCTATAGGTCACAATCATCATCATCATCATCATTACAGCCCTTCACAAGTCCACTGCTGAACATAGGCCTCCCCCAAGGAATGCCACAAAGTACGGTCCTGAGCCACCTGCATCCATTGACTTCCTGCATGTCTTACCAGGTCGTCACTCCATCTAGTGTGTGTAGGGATGCCCTACACTTCGCCTGCCAGTACGAGGCTGCCACTCGAGAACCTTTCTTCCCCATCGAATGTCAGTTCTTCGAGTTAAAGAGTATTCATCATCATCATCATCATCATTATCATTACAGCCTTTCATAAGTCCACTGCTGAATATAGGCCTCCCCCAAGGAATGCCACAAAGCACGGTCCTGAGCCACCTGCATCCATCGACTTCCTGCATGTCTTACCAGATCGTCACTCCATCTCGTGGGGGGTCGCCCTACACTTCGCCTACCGGTATGAGGCTGCCACTCAAGAACCTTTCTTCCCCATCGGTTGTCGGTTCTTCGAGCTATATGGCCGGCCCACTGCTACTTCAGCTTACTAATCCGTTTGGCTATGTCAGTTACTCTGGTTCTACTGCGGATATCCTCATTCCTAAGTTTATCACGCAAAGAAACTCCGAGCATAGCCCTCTCCATAGCTCGCTGAGCGACCTTGAGCTTCCTCGTACTGCCAGCAGTGAAGGACCACGTCTCAGATCCGTAAGTCATCACTGGCAACACGCACTGTTGTTAGTTGTTACAGCGGCAACATAAATACACATAAATGTGAAGGATTTTTCTACAAATTCATATGGGACCACCCTTGAAGTATAGCCTACTTAATAAAAAAGAATCATCAAAATTGGTTCAAAATCTGCGAAGATATCGCGTAACAGACATAGAAAAAAGTCATACACTCGAATTGAGAAACTCCTCCTTTTTGAAGTCGGTTCAAAATGGTTATTCAAGTCATGTAATAGATAGATTTTTAACAGTGGTAGAGCCACGCGGCAGCTTTTACTGTTGCACGGATGGGCCGGCTCGAACCGGGGTGGTAACACGACCTCACGGAATACCAGCGTGAAGTAGAGGTTTACCTTTGCGTTTCGCTTGGTGAGTGCAGGTGGCCGGAGGCCCTTTTTACTGGAAATGAGGCATTCCATCTTAGTCCTCACGGGTGACCACGCATCTGCATTTTGATATGTAATAGAGGATAGATGTAGATATCTATGGGCCGCAGCAACCACTTACCATTAGGTGGACTGTGCGCTCGTTTGTCACCCTTATCGTATAAAAAAAAAGATTATACCAACCATTTAGAAAATGTTTGTCTGTCTGCCTGTCTGTGTTCTTTGCCTGATTAATCGCCAGAATGACTGAATCGATGATAATGAAACTTTACGATAAGATAGAGAACAATTACAGAAGTGTTCTAAGAATCTAGGTTATATTTAATTCGAATAATTAGATTTCTTTAAAACAAATATTGATGAAGTAAGTATAAAGTAAAATATCGCGTTTATTTCTACTTAATTTAATTCCCGACGTTTCGGGTGTTTTGCAACAACCCTGGTCACGGGGGACTGAGGTTAGGAACCAAAAGTAATAATTATAAAACTAATGGTACTGCGGGTTAAATATGACGTCACCTCAATCACCTCAGTCCTTCAGGAAAGTGCTGATGGCCATCTTATTTATAAAATTCCCTATGTCGCCTCTTAACGTATCTCTACCTACGTGATGATATAGGTAGTAGTAGATGATACGGAATGATGGGGGTAGTTGGTTATTTTATGCCGTCACTAAAAATTAAAAAAACAGATTACCGCTAATCCCAAAAAATAAGAGATGACCGCAACAAAATGCAAAGAGTGCGACGGCGCTACTGATCATGCCGACCAGAACGGACTTGTCGCGGTTGTCCACGGAGCGCAGCATCACCATGCCGTGCGCTTGGATAGCCAACGCTGAAAGAATTCATAGTCAAAGTTAAAATATTTGTTTTCATTCATTTCCCTTTAATATGATCGAGAAGGAAGATGGCTGCCATATATTTCAAACTAGTGAAAGAGTGCTGCTTGTAGAGGTTCGTCACCTTGCTACGAAGGGGAAAGCGCAAGAACGCACTAGCGGCTGGCCGTGATCCGGCAGGCCGCACTTCGATTTTAATATCCGCATGATAACGCAATGTTTGCGGCCAGCCGTCAACCGCTCAGGTTGTATTGCTCGTTTTTTCGCCCTTTCCCTTTCGGTCAGAGAAATCTTTTTATTTATACTATAAGGGTGATAAACGAGCACACAGTTCCCCTCATGGTAAGTGGATGCTACGGCTCATACAAATCTACATTTATTCTTGATTAAAAATCGAAATTCAGATTAGTTGTTACCCCTGAGGACTAAGATAGAATGCCTCGTTTCCAGAAAAAAGGGTCTCCGGATCACTACACTCACCATAGAAACATAGCAAAGCTTCTATTTTATGCTGATATTCTGTGAGAATCGTCGTGGTCCTCACCCGGTCGAGCCGATTTATTCTTGCTACGACCATAATATATGTGCAGCATGGTTCTACCACGTAAGAATCTCATTTTATAACGGTAGTAGATTTATAGAAAGCTGGCACCCCGCCCCGGTTTCGCCTAGATAGAAAATTTAGAAAATGGCTATTAACGCCTTTTTAGGGTTCCGTAGCCAAATGGCAAAAAACGGAACCCTTATGGATTCGTCATATCTGTTTGTATGTCTGTCCGTCCGTATGTCACAGCCATTTTTTTCCGAAACTATAAGAACTATGCTGTTGAAACTTGGTAAATAGATGTATTCTGTGAACCGCATTAATGTTTTCATACAAAAATAGAAAAAAAACAATAAATTTTGGGGGTTCCGCATACTTAAAACTGAAACTCAAAAACTTTTTTTCCATCAAACCCATAAATGTGGGGTATCTATAGATAGGTCTTCAAAAATGATATTGAGGTTTCTTATATCATTTTTTTCTAAACTGAATAGTTTGCGCGAGAGACACTTCCAAAGTGGTAAAATGTGTCCCCCCCCCCCCCCGTAACTTCTAAAATAAGAGAATGATAAAACTAAAAAAAAAATATATGATGTACATGACCATGTAAACTTCCACCGAAAATTGGTTTGAATGAGATCTAGTAAGTAGTTTCTTTTAAACGTCATAAATCGTAAATTACTTTACTTGCTACTTCGGAACCCTTCATGGGCGAGTCCGACTCGCACTTGGCCGCTTATTAAGTGGCGAAGCTTGCGAAGTCACTTATTGATTTCACGATGTCTGTCCGTCTGTCCGTCTGTCCGTCCGTCTGTCCGTCTGTCCCACGATTATCTCGAGAACGGTTTCGAATTTTCAAATTCTGTTTTCGGCAATCGATTACTGATCACCCAGGCATCTGAACCTCCTATTTTGAAACTGATTGCTCAACGGCAACCGTTAGAAACCGCTACAAAGCTGATTGCTTCGCCACTTTGCTATGCTGTTAGCTTGCTAGGTTTATTATACGTGGTAAAGCCACACTGCAGTTATATTAGTAGTATAGTTGTAGCACGAATGGGTCGGCTCGACCGGGGAAGGACCACGCTCTCACAGAATACCAGCGTAAAATAGTAGCTTAACGCTGCTGTGTTTCGTATGGTGAGTGTAGTGAACCGGAGACCCTTTTCAGTGGAAACGAGGCATTCCATCTTAGTCCTCACGGGTGACAACGCATCTGCATTTTGATTCGTAATCGAGGATAGATGTAGATGTTTATGGGACGCAGCAACCACTTACCATCAGGTGGACTGTGTGCTCGTTTGTCACCCATATCCTATAAAAAAATCGATTGAAATGAAACTTCATAAACAGATATAGAGCAATACCAGGTGTAATCTAGACAATATTTTATCATTAAAAAAATTAACATATTATTAAAAAAAAACGAAAAACTGATTACTCTAAATAATGTCACATTAGTATCTAGACCCCGTCCAGGCGAAGCTGGTTCGGGTCGCGAGTTATGAATAAATTAACTCACCAGAACCAGAGAGCATCACCGTATAGACTAACTCGTGCAGCCCGAATATCCCTCTACAGGAGTAGTCACTGCAGGATCCGCTTGTAGCGCGGCCGTTCAATGGGGCGCATGTGCAATTCGTGTACACCCTGTAGGCAAAATAGATGACTGTATAACGACTGAATTTTAACGTAACACTTGACATATATAAAATAGAGTAGTATAGAATCATTTTTGTTGTTATAGATTACAAGAAGATGGTAGAGCAATGCTGCAGCTATATTACTGGTACAGTTGTAACACGAATGGGTCGGCTCAATCGTGGAAGGACCACACTCTCACAGAATACTAGCGTAAAATAGCAGCTTAATGCTGTGTTTCGTATGGTGAGTGTAGAGAACCGGAGACCCTTTTTACTGGAAAAGGGGCATTCCATCTTAGTCCTCACGGGTAACGACGCATCTGCATTTTGATTCTTTATTGAGGATAAATGTAGATGTATATGGGCCACAGCAACCACTTACCATCAGGTGGACTGCGTGTTCGTTTGTCACCCTTATCCTATAAAAAAAGAATACTTATTGAAAGTTATTTAAGTTTTACCACTAGTTCGGGAAAATACCTCCGCTCTGTGAAGAACCAGCAAGAAACCAGCGGGACTTTTTATTTAAACGCTACCTGGTTCCCGCGGCTTAGTCCTGCTTGATATATCAAGAAAACACACAACACTGAACATCGCATATTAGAAATCGTTGTTTCTTAAAACTTTAATAACTTTATATTAAATGAAGATATCGCAATATTTATTTTAGATACGGGCCAAGTGTCTAAGAAATGAAACTTAGAAATACTAATTGAAATCTATCCAGTAGCTTTTCCGTGGCGTGCGCACAACTATACGTGGTAGAGCTATGCTGCAGCTATATTAATAGTATAGTTGTAGCACGAATGGGTCGGCTCAATCGTGGAAGGACCACACTCTCACAGAATACTAGCGTAAAATAGCAGCTTAATGCTGTGTTTCGTATGGTGAGTGTAGAGAACCGGATACCCTTTTTACTGGAAAAGAGGCATTCTATCTTAGTCCTCACGGGCGATGACGCATCTGCATTTTGATTCTCAAACGAGGATAGATGTAGATATCTATGGGCCACAGCAACCACTTGTCATCAGGTGGACTGTGTGCTCGTTCGTCATCCTTATTCTATAAAAAAACAACTGCAAACCTCTATTACTTTATTTATATAGATTAATATACAATATAATATTTTATACAATTAGTACGTAAACATTTAGAAACAGCATGGTAGTGATCACCTCCTTCCCATGGGTTATTATCAATCATGTGCTCTTTAGTAGTATAATAACCGGTATTAAACAATTTTTGCTCAATATAAGTTTTAAACTTTTTGATAGATATGTCCTGCATATTTTATTTTATTTAAATTAGCTTTATTAAGTGTTAAGTAAATATCTGGTTGTACTTACTTACCTTTTGGAAATAAAGAACTTATTATTATATAGAACTTATATTTTTTGGGACTTGGTTGTAAAAGCGAAATGAAGGAATTACTGATTCTTTGGAGTCGAGTAACTGGTACAAATTTGTGCTTGTTCCTAGTATCCACAGAATTTAAATGTTCATTTTCAAATATACTGAGAGGAAAAAGTTATTAAATTTATTTCTTTAAATATTTATCTAAGGGATTCCTTCGGACCTCTCTACATAGTTACAAAACAAAGTCGCTTCCTGCCGTCTGTACGCTTAGATCTTTTAAACTACGCCACAAATTTTGATTTGATTTTCATTAGTAGACAGAACCATTCAAGGGAAAGGTTTATATGTACATAGAATAGAATAGAATTTTTTTTTATTCAATATTGATTATTACATAATACTTATTGAAAGTCATTTTTTATTTACCACTGGTTCGGAAAATACTTTTTTTTATACATAATTTCACTTAACAATAATTTTGTTTATACAATTTTTAAATGATTTTTCATAGAACCAGCATGGTGGCGATCACCCTATTCCCAGGGGTTATTTTCATTCATGTATTTCTTGATATTATAATAACCCTTTTTGTACAGTTTTTCTTTAATAAAACTTTTAAACTTGTTTATTGACAAACTTTGAATATGTTCTGGGATTTTGTTGTAAAAGCGTATACATTGCCCCATAAATGAATTACTGATTCTGTGGAGTCTAGTAACTGGCATTACAAGCTTATGTTTGTTCCTAGTATTTAAAGTATGCACATCCTTATTCTTATTAAAGCTATTTATATATACATGTATAATACATGTTATATAATTCTTCTGTCTGTGTATATGTCACTTAACTCCCCTTAAACGGCTGAACCGATATTCATGAAATTTTGTGTGTATGATTAAGTCGATTAGAAAATTGTTTAGATTCATCATTGGACCCGGTAGGTGGTGTTGTTGTTGAAATCCAGAAATCAACCGTGCGAAGCCGGGGCTGATCACTAGTAAGTAAAATAAACTAATCTAGCTGTTTGAACACATGTAAGGCCTCTAATCTTTTTTACAGCATATTGCAGAAATAAGTTTGATAAAGGATAATAATTTGTTTAAATACGCCGTGCTGTGTTGTCATAAGGAATGTCAACACCTCATTACACACCACATTAATAGGTGGTTTAGAGAAAGGCCTTGACGACTTTGTGGTCGCAAAATGATGTGAGACGTCATACTATTTGTTTATTTAAAGTGACGTTACAATACTTTTCTACTTTTTCGAAACTCTGCAAATCTACAGAAATATGATTCTATTGCGAAAACAACCTCATTTCATAAACATTTATTATAAGCAGTCAAGATTATTTTTGTTTTTAAATAAATTAATTGTTAAAGTGTTATTAACGACTATAATTTAAGTACATATTCAGGATTATTTTTCAAAGAGTAGCCAAATTGTAAACTCAAATATATAAATAATGATAGTCCGTTATTGCAGTTTTTGAAAATACGAGTAAATAACGCGCCTACTGTTATTTGAAATTAGCCCAAATTGAATGTGATTTATGGGCAGCAACTATGCGTACGCGCGTTTCTCTGTGTGCGATTCAATACAACGTTTTTGCCGACCGATCAACTCTTACAATGTATGCGTGCGTAGTAAAATAGTAGGCGTTAGATGTTTATGAATAACAATCAGTTAAAATTAATGCATTACCACGCTTTTTAAATTTAAAAGAAGAAAACGACAGAATGTTTGGAATTTTTTAAATTAATTTTTCTTCACCATTTGCCTATATTACTTATTCTGAACCTTCTCCGCAAAATTGGCTGGTTATTGCAAAATAACCCTGTATATAGTGTTATAACAAAATTTAGCTAAAATGTTTCATATGTACTTGGTTGGCAAGTCAAAATAAATGAATAAAGTTTGTTAAAACAGCTCATAAAAATATTTTAGCTGATACCAGTGTCAAATCACAGAGTAGGGAGGTAAGGATTCTTTACTCGTGTTTTAAAATACCGCACCACTCTAACGACTAGAAAAAGATATATTAATACCGCCGATGGCATGACAAATGTTTCCGCTGTTTGGTTATAAAAGGTACTTACTTGTCACTATTCACCCCCCTAATTTAGAAATAGGTCTCATCATCATCATTACAACCCTTCATAAGTCCAATGCTGAACATACACCTCCCCGAAGGAATGCCACAAAGCACGGTCCTGAGCCACCAGTATTCATCAACTTCCTGCATGTCTTACCAGGCTGTCACTCCATCTACTGAAATAGGTATGACGACCGACAAATAGCAAAAAATCAATTCGAAAATGTATATATTACAAATTATTAAAGGGGGGTTTCATCAAGGGTCATGTGAGATACGACTTACCTTCAAGAAACGAGCTTACTCCTTTTTTAAAGGCCGGCAACCCACCTGCAATTTGCCTGGAGTTGCGGTCGTTCGTTAGCTGCGACCGACACTTACCATCAGGTGAGCATGATCGTTGGCATCATCTATTAAAAATTTTCATCTATTAAAAAAAAATTCTGCACCACACCTTCTGCCCAGTTGGGTGACTATGACCATGTCTTGCAAAATATGCAAGCAGATGGTAATTTCTTACACTTATAAATACTGATGATGATTATAACAATAATAACCGAAGAGCTGGAGGAGATACAACAAATGATGGATGATTTGCACCACTATCATCGGTCATATTATTAAATCAGACATCACAAACACTTGTTATATATGTATGTATAACTGACGTTGATAGTGGTACTTACTGTATCCCGCCTATTGTTTCGACGCCCGAGCAGCCAGCATGACACGGTGACAAGTAGGTTCTCATCTGGTCAGCTATGCAGACCGGTAAAAACTCTGGCCTTTCAATATCGCACCTAAAATACAAAGCATAATAATTATAACTTTTAACAAAATGTAAAAAGGTAAAACGGACTTCAAATTGCTAAAAACTAAATTACTTACTATATCACATTCACACACACACACACACACACACACACACACACACACACACACACACACACACACACTAGTAAAGTTTATTTAGCTTAGCTTAACTTTCTTTTTTGTATTTTTCTTTATTAATTATGTAAGTACTTTTAAGTCTTAAAAACTGTAAAATGGGTTGAAGAGCGAGGCATCCCCAATACGAGTATGGAAATTACTCTCTGGGGCGTCTCAAAAACATGTATATTTAATTTTTGAGAAATAAAAGTATTTATTATTATTATTATTATTATTATTACTTATTTCGTACCCGTAGAGTTTGAATTTTTTCTCCAAATTTATATAGGGCCCTTGAAGTATAACCTAATTTAAAAAAAAGAACCATTAAATCGGTTCTCAATCTGCGAATGTATCACATGAAATTTCTTAAACAATAGTCCAATATGAAACTTTTCCTCTATTTTCCACCCTTGAGGGCGGATTATTTTCTTCAATATTTAATTGGACCAGCCTCTAGGTAAAGGCCTATTTAAAAAAAGAACCATTAAAATCGGTTCTCAATCTGCAAAGATATATGAAATTCCTTAAACAATAGTCCAATATCAAACTTTTCCTCTATTTTCCACCCTTGAGGGCGGATTTTCTTCAAAATTTAATTGAACCAGCCTTTAGGTAAAGGCCTATTTAAAAAAAAGAACCATTAAAATCGGTTCTCAATCTGCGAAGATATATGAAATTCCTTAAACAATAGTCCAATATGAAACTTTTCCTCTATTTTCCACCCTTGAAGGCGGATTTTCTTCAAAATTTAATTGGAACACCCTTGAGATAAAGCCTATTTAAAAAAGAATAATTAAGATAAAAAAACATACACTGCTTCTTTTTGAAGTCAGTTAAAAATGACAATTACCAGACCCAGGACCCAGGCCTCCTAACATATCTGAGACGATAATGGTGAAGGTAACATTCCATCATGTTGCTTCAGTATACATTGACTTCACAGAAATGTTCATTTTCAGATATTATGTTAAATATCTCGGGCACTTCAAATAGTTTTCCTTCATCAACGAATACGTGAAAAATCTACACTTACGGCTGTGACTTTTAAAGTCATGGTGCAGCTATATTAAAGTTATAGCATGAATGGGTCGGCACGACCGGAGAAGGCTACGCTCTCACAGAATACCAGCGTAAAATAGCAGCTCAATGCTGCTGTGTTTCGTATAGTGAGTATAGATAACTAGAGACCCCTTATACTGGAAACGAGGCATTTCATATTGGTCCACATGGGTAACAACAACGCATCTGCATTTTGATTCTTAATCGAGGATATATGTAGATGTCTATGGGCCGCAGCACCTACTTACCATCAGTACTGACTGTGTGCTCGCTTGTCACCTTGCCATCATCGCTTTTGTCAATTGGAAAATTAAAGAAATACTATTATTTATTGAATATCTCTAAATATATTTGTTTTACTTATATTTATAAATTTTACACGTAATTAAAACTAATAAGTCAAAAAGTTTTAGAACCAAATTAAAAAAAAAACATCTATGCGTGATATTTTTTATCTTTCACTACCCTATAACGTCCCGTGGGTATCATAAGAGGCGATAGAGGGAAACTGAAGCAACATCTTCCTAATTACACCTCAAAATAATAACATAATAATTACTTATATTGTATACGTATTGGCTCACCCGCACGTTTGACTGCATTGTGGCTGCGAATAGCTTTCCTGCTCCAAGCCGGCAACGTCGCCTGTCGTACAAGGGAGAGCTCCTGACGCAATGTAAGCGAGGATCATCATGCTATATGCTTTAATAGTAATGCTTAACAGCTTTTTCTTTTCGATTTTTTCCATCATTGGTGGCCCAAAAATCACGCCCATGAACTAAAAATAATTACATGTAAAACTGAATGAAACCAATTTTTTTTACGGATTTTAGTAAAGTAGGTAAGCTTGGCGCGTCTTGAGCTCTTGAGAGTATAATTCAGATCAGTAACGCAACGTTCGGTAAACCCTGATTCCAACGCATCAAGGCGTTTCCCTGACCAAATAAACTTGAACATGCAGTGCACTGCCGCCCGCACTCTGCGTACCATTTTTACCACTCTGCCTATTTATCATAGAATTCACGCAATTTTTGGAACTATATTAATTAAAAAAGAAAAAACGAACTTTAAAAATTAAATAAAACGTGAATAATATAGATTTTTAAATTATCTATCCATTAGTGTAATCCTCAAATGATTAGAGCGTTGCCTTTAGCAACAGATGCATGTAATCAATAATTTTAGTCATTTTTTAAAAGTAGATTTTAAATGTATATTTATAACACATAAAAACAAATTAGAATGAAACGTGGAATGTGACGAGAGGATATCGAACATTAATTACGTACTTTTAGATGTAGTTTATTTCTCATAACTAATGAGATAATAGTCTCTGAATAACGAAGAAAAATGCACTATCGCAAGGTTTTGGTCGGGATATCGCCTAAATAAAGGCAACTAATAGCCGACGCGCACGATCAGTTCAACTGGTTGCGATGAAACTTCACAAACAGTTGGAAATTCATATCAGGGGTGGTCTAGGCTATATATTTTATCCGAAAAACACTCAGGCTTTTCTTGTGTAATTGAAAAACTTTTAATGTAAATTAGTTTTTGATGATTGTGTCTTATAATATGAAGGATTTAAATAAAGTTTCCAACAAATCTTTTTTTTATTTTTCAAATTCACATGGTAATGTGATCTCAATTCTATTAAAGTTTTGATGCAAAATCGATTTTTATCACTTTTTACTTCTACGCCATTTGCATTTTGCAGGACTGTTATAATATGGGGTAGTACAATGCGACTCAAATCAGAAAAGGAACGTCAATGACCTTGAATGACCGTGATCTGTAAACTCACTAGAAAAGTACGGCTTGCAAAAAAAATCCACATTTATATTTATTTAACTGAGTCTTAGTATAACCAAATCCATTGCAGACATTGAAGACATAATTTTAAAATAAGTTAGAAAGCGAAATTGGGAGCTTAACACCAGAAGCAATTGCTTCAATCATCAGTAACGATTGGAAGAAAGATATAAACTACGTCAAACTAATCGAAAATTAATACCGGCTAAGGGATCTCCCTTTATTACATCATACTATGGCGCCAGGTCAGTCCTATTTTATTTGAATCGCATAGTAGATTCTTACGCTATAACTACACATAACAAACATATACTCACTACAAGTATACATATATTAAAAAGAATTACTTAGTTATAGGATATTTTTTTACGATAGGATAAGGGTGACAAACGGGCACCCAGTCCTCCTGATAGTAATTGGTTGCTGTTGCCCATAGACATCTACATCTATCCTCGATTAAGAATCAAAATGTAGATGCGTTGTCACCCGTGATCACTAAGATGGAATGCCTTGCTACAAGTAAAAAGGGTCTCCGGTTCTCTACACTCACCATACGAAACACAGCAGCGTTAAGCTGCTATATTACACTGGTATTCTATAAGAGAGTGGTCCTGCCCCGGTAGAGCCGACCCATTCGTGCTACGGCCATAATATATTAGCAGAATCACTTCACCATGTATAAACCGAAGTAGAAATTAGAAAATAACTCACAACAGCGACTAAAACAACCACGTGCAAACGTAGAATCTCAGCATAATTTACCGCAAGATTCCTGTGTAAATTTAGATTGTATTTTGCCTGTAACATAAAAAAAATATTGGTGTTAGACATCAATAGTATAAAGATACATCATACATTTAAATTTTTTCTTTTTTCTGCCATCAGAAGAGATTTTTTTATTTATTAATGTTACTAATTAATGATGCACTTATTAATTTAACATTTTGTACGCCTACTGGCGGGACATAGAGAACCTACCTCATATTTTATTATATACATACGAGATCTGTAAATTAACCTATGTTCACAAAATAAACAGATTTGATTTGATTTCTTTTATACTTGGAATCTATCTAGTTGGGTAGGATCAAATATTTTTTACATAATCTGTGATTAAACTTAAACAGCAGCTGTGGGCTCAAAACTTTTCTATTACTACAAAGGAGTAACAGTGACCTGCGCAAACATTTTTTCTGTTTATTCTATTACCTTTTGCAAATGACCATACATATTTCTCCCAGAAAAGATGTTAAACAAAATTTAAATTAACTTTGAATAAAAAGGCTTCTTATAAAATTGATGACTACGGTGAGGATATGGACGTACGGAAATAAAATTATCTATATATATAATCTGCTTTAGTAATTATAAAGTTAAGTTACAGCCTATATACGTCCCCTTGCCGGGCACAGGCCTCCCCTTATTTCTCAGAGTTTTAGGGCAAGGAAGTGTCCGACGCGCTGTCCCAATGCGTGTTGGCGCTTCACAGGTCTTCGAATTTTTTTTTGTTATTTCTCTGACGTGCCGGTTTCCTCACGATGTTTCCTTCACTGCCGAGCACGTGGTAAATCAGCACTTAAAATTGCAATTAACAATTTCATTGGTGCCGGCGGGGATCGAACCCGGGGAAATTTACAGCGAGCGCTACCCATCTGAGCTACCACGGCTCTTTAGTAATTAGCTGACACGAAATTAATTGTAATACCAACCGTTGCCGTTACAGCATATCAAGGTCCACTGCTGAAGATAGGCCTCCCTTACAGATTGTTATTAATACCAACACAATCATATAATTATATTCAATTAGTGTTCATATAACGTGACGTAACGGTGTAAGAGAAAACATCACCAGATAAGAAATTTTGCAAATTTCCTGTGGCTGTGGGACTATGTGAAATACAAGAAAGATACTGTGGCTTCGAACAGACTTTTTTATAGGATAAGGGTAACAAACTAGCACACAGTCCACCTGATGGTAAGTGGTTGCTGCAGCCCACAGACATCTACATCTATCCTCTATTACAAATCAAAATACAGATGCGTTGTCACCCGTGGGGACTAAGATAGAATGCCTCATTTCCAGTAAAAAGGGTCTCCGGTTCTTTACACTCACCATACGAAACATAGCAGCGTTAAGCTGCTATTTTACGCTGGTATTCTGTGAGAGCGTGGTCCTTCCCCGGTCGAGTCGACCCATCCGTGCTACAGCTATACTACTAATATAGCTGCAGCATGGCTCTACCACGTAAAAAATGATGACAATATAATCATCTCTTTACGCCAGGTGTAAAAAGTTGGATGAAAGAGATAAATTTACATTTAGAAATAATCAATTGCAGCTTATTGGCCCAACAAAAGTTACATAGCCAGTCAAGTTCTTTCCGAAGCATCACATGGTCATAAAGAGATTATACGTAATAAACTTTGAGGTTGTCTGCACATATTGTAAGCAAATTAATATTTTTAAACCAAGGCTATATATCATTTATACATAATGGAAAAGCAACGGACCCAGTATAGATCCCAGTGGTGCACCTAAGGATACTGTTTTATCACCTGAGGAAAATATATTAATTACAACAAAATGCTCTAATACCTTGATGAACGCTTCTTGGTGGTAGGCAAAGCCCCAAATCGCAGAAGCAGTCAGAGCCATCGCAACCATTTGTGACGTCACCAAAGTATTAGAGAAAATACGTCCAATGCTGGAAAATAACCCTGAAAGGTAACCGTCAGAGATTTACTGAAATTACCTAAATAGAGTTAATTGCTGTAAAACTAATATCATTATCATCATTATTACAGCCCTTCTTAAGTCCACTGCTGAATATAGGCCTCCATCAAGTAATACTGCAGAGCACGATCCAAAGTCACCTATACTCGTTGACTTCTTGCATGTCTTACCAGGTCATCACTTCTTCGGCCATGGCCATCGGTTTACTAGAGAACTTTCTTTTCGAAACACGTGTACACGACAGATTAAGGAAATATTAAAAAAGAAACAGTCAAGAGCAGTGAAAATAAGTGCTCACTATAAAATATAAGAAAAAAGGCATCACAACAGTCACCAAGTTAACCAATATACGTGTCGGTGTGTCTATTATATACCGGATGGATCGAGAGTAAGCGAGAGTTTGCGTCACTCTAGCGGAGTGTCATATCAATGGTGACAGGGTAGAATTGAGGGTAGATCGAGAGCCAACCTAATAAAGTTCAGTGTAGGTGCCGAGCGAAGGAGATCCCGTTTAAGTCGTTCTACGTAGTAGTAGTGCTAAGATAATATCGTGGTTCGGTCCCTTGTGGTGGTTCTTCTGGTGCAGGCAAGGATCATAGTGTTGCTGAGTGCCTGCCCTGTGTTACATTCAGATGGTTAATATTGCTGTTGGTTTGTATACTTTGCTGTTATGATGTAATTATGTCCTTCAAATTACACCAGTGTGAGGGTTTTGGGAGTTTATAGTCCGAGAAAAGAGGTGTGGTTTCTTTCTCAGTCCTCCGCCTACTAAGAGTAGAACGGACTAACACGGACTAGGTTTACTTTACACTGGCCATGGGGTCATGTAGGAAGTCATGACTGTGCGAAACTGTTCACTTGGCTCTGGCGAAGAATCAACTAGTACATTTTACACTTTACTCAAACATTTACGTGTGTAACAGCTTTAAAGAATCTGTAAACTTTTCTTGTTCAGCAAAGTATACCTATATATGGAATTATATTACCTTATGTAGATAAACAGTCCAACATACCATAAGCCTTTATTTAGGCCACTTAATGGCCAAATACTCAAACGCCACTCAATTTTAATGTCGTTATGTCTCGTGGTGTCACAGTCGTTTTGACTCAAAGTGATAGAGACAGCACGAAACTTAACAGCGTCTTGAAATTCAGTAGCATTTGATTATTTGGGCATAGGACTTACAGAAAATTAATTTGTTGCAATCGATACGTATCACAATAAATTGGCGATAAGATATATTTTTAATAGATTTTTCAGCGCTGTATATTTTGCACGCTTCAGATACCATTCTTGAAGCGTGAATGTCTGACATTCATTACAAATTCATGCCAAATCAGTTACAGTCAAGGCAAAAAACCACGCTCACATGGTCTCATGTACTCTGCCTAACACAAGAAAGTAATGTGTCGATTTTTTTTTATAGGATAAGGGTGACAAACGAGCACACATTCCACCTCATGGTAAGTGGTTGCTGCGGCCCATAGACATCTACATCTATCCTCGTTTGCGAATCAAAATGCAGATGCGTTGTCACCCGTGAGGACTAAGATGGAATGCCTCATTTCCAGTAAAAAGGGCCTCCGGCCACCTGCACTCACAAAGCGAAACGCAGAGGTAAACCTCTACTTCACGCTGGTATTATGTGAGGTCGTGGTACCACCTCGGTTCGAGCCGGCCCAGCCGTGCGACAGCAAAAGCTGCCGCGTGGCTCTACCACTGTAAAACTGTGTACTTTAGTAACTAAAAGTAAAATCTCACTTGGATCATCCCTCGGGATAGATGACACCTCCTCCGATTTTAAGGGTTTTCTCGGCATATTCATTATTAGCCTTAGACAATTGGTCGATAGGCCGATAGCTACTAACAATATTTGAATTGTCATATTAATTTCCACAAACTTCGTCAACATATTGTAGCCCACGACGAAAGCCAGCATCCGGGATGTTGTGATGATCCCTGAAAAGTTTACAGATATAAAAATGTTGATTTCTGTATAACAAGATATTATGTTTAAACAGTAAATATATAAAATAAAATTCTATCTTAAGATCACTTTTAAAGAAATTAAAATCTCAACTGTTGCATCCAATTTTTGATAAATAATATTTATATGATAATATTTCAACTGCCAAACCATTAGCGCCCGTATTTAAATCTAAACTTCCTAAACCAAAGTATAAATATCAAAAAAACCTACCTAGTTTGTTTATGGAGTCAACAGTGAAGTCATGCGACTTACTATATGAATTTTGATTTGCCTAATTATGGGTTCAATCTATTTACAATTTATATTCATATAAAATGACACATTTTGAAAAAAGAATAAAAGTTTTGAAACGATAAAGAAAATTAAGGATAGACTAAAAAGGGACAGTTAAGATAGCAAGGAAAACGCAAGTATCCTAGACAGTGAGTCAGACAAAAATTTTTAAATGGTTATTTATTTTGTTGTAACGACCGTTTATCTGAGTTTCCCTCTGGCTACGATGGAAAAATTAAAAATAAATAAATAGAACAGTGCAAATAAGTGCATCATTATAAATAATTATGTTATGGAAGTTTAAATTATGAAAATATCTTTTGACTAGAACTCTGCTTCCTATGACACGCAATCCATTTGTACACGTCGAGACACATATAGAAATCATAATATAACAGATATTATAATAAAAAACCTACTTACCAAAATGCAAGGTCATTTTAGAAGGTGCGTGCTCATCAATGTAAGCAGTCCCGTGAGAGAAGACGATAAGTCTCGTTACACCAAAGAAGATGAACGTTAATATAATAATTGGTAATCTGAGTGGAATATTAGAGCCACTGCCGATGTCCGGAGATGTATTGTTTCCGTTGCAAAACTCTGTAATGATCGGGAATACTTTAATCTTAAATTTACTGCAGATCGATTAAAATTCTAAAAATGTATCAAATGGTAAGTGTGGTATATTAAGGGTGGTATCGGTGAAAATTATTGTCATTACTATTTCGTTTTCATTTTAGAAAATATAATCATTAATCACTGCTATTCTTATCTTTAATTACTGATAGTTTTTTTGTCTTTTACATTTCGGGTTTAGTTTGCCGTCAGTTCAGTCCATCAGTCTGGTCAGACTTACGCCAAACTGATTGACTGAGATGCACTGATTGAATGATTTGACCAAACTGATGAATTTTTGAATATTTGGTAATTTTCATCTTTCTGACTAACAGACTGATCCTCAGTATCGTATCATTCAATGCTTGGACAGCCATTTAGTCGCAGGATGACGGTATGTCACCGCACACCCTTTGTCACCCGCAATGCTGCAGACACACACCCGTGCAGTGACGGCGTTAGAGAAACCGAGAGTGATACTGCGGACGTTGTAAGAGGTGACACTAGACTGATAGGGGAAACTAAAACAGAAGATGAACAGCGTCGTCTTTCTGATAAAAATTATTAAAAAAGCTGGAGTTACCTACCCGCCTGACAAGTGTGGGAATTAATGGGAAATAAAAGAAATATGGACATTTGCAATTACTACCGTTTTTTTTACGTGGCTCTACCATGCTGCAGCTATATTAGTAGTAGGTATAGTTGTAGCACGAATGGGTCGGCTCGACCGGGGAAGGACCACGCTTTCACTGAATACTAGCGTAAAATAGCAGCACGAATGGGTCGGCTCGAGGTACGACCACGCTCTCACAAAATACCAGCGTAAAATAGCAGCTTAACCCTTTCGCTGTCCCGTGCACTACATATAGGTCATTACTATTGTCTTACTATTGTGTCTGGAAACCGGACAGTGAACGTGTTAATGCTGTGTTTCGTATGGTGAGTGTAGAGAACCGGAGACCCTTTGTACTGGAAACGAGGCATTATATCTTAGTCCTCACCGGTGACAACGCATCTGCATTTTGATTCGTAATCGAGAATAGATGTCGCGGGCCGCAGCAACTACATACCATCAGATGGACTGTGTGCTCGTTTGTCACCCTTATCCTATAAAAAAACTTCCAAATCTTACGAGCCAACCGACAGGGGAGGCCTATGATCAGCAGTTATTTTGAGCTGTAATAAAAAAGAATCAATACAATATAACCAGCCTTATAAGCCAATATAAGCCTTTATTCAGGTGTATGTACAATTTTATTTTGTATCTATTGCTTCCACCACCCCTTTTAGTGCCTTTCTTAAGGTCGGCCACGTACATTCGGAATCTCGTTTTACCCTCAAAATTTCGAACGGAAAACTACTGTACGTGTGTGCCCGTAGGTCCTTGATTTTATATGGATTTGCTGCGTTCGGAATCCCGAATCGGAATTCCGAATGTATGTGGCGGGCCTTATACGACGGCGCAGTGGCTTAGCTTGATTTGGGGCGCTGGGAGCCGTGGGTTCAAATCACGCACGGAACAAGCATTCGTCGTTTTCCAATTTATGTTCGTAAACTTCCTCCACATTACAAGAGAAAATCCTCCTTACCCTCATTATATTGTAGTTACATAAGCTTTTTATTTCTTACTAGCTGTCCCCCGCGACTCCGCCCGGGTGGAATTTACTACGATTTCATGGATTTAAATTTTTTTGCATGGAACCCTAATTATTTTTCTAAAATAAAAATAGCCTTAGTTACTCCTTATAACATCGGCTATCTGCCAGTTAAAGCCCCGTCAAAATCGGTCCAGCCGATTTGGGGCTTAGCCGGAACAAACAGACCAAAATTTTAAGAATAGTTTTTTTGTTATTAGTACCGATATACTTTCTAAGCTGTTATTTTAACGTTACAAACAGACACTTCAATTTTATTTATTTCTATAGATATTATCCATAGTGTGTTATGTCAGTCTTGATTGACCGTGTAATGCCTCGTGTCGCTCCATCAGTCTATTCGTGATCAAGGTCAAGGACTGAATTGACGCCAGAGTGATTCACGATCAGAAGGTCACCGACATCTGAGAGAATTCATCACCCCATTTCCTACTGTGGGCTGTAATGCCTGTTAAAATCCACTGCTGAACATAGGCCTCCCCATAGATTGCCTCAGTGGGGGGGATATTTGCCAGCTACGCTTGGTAAGCGGGTTGGCAACCGCAGCATATTTTTCGTTATTAGGGAGACGCTGCTCCCCCATCTCCTGATTTGTTTTCCTCTGTCGCCTCTTATGAAACCCACGGGATGATATGGGGTAGTGGAAATTCTTCCAACGCCTCTACACGATAACGTCCTGTGGGTAGATGTAGATATTATGTAAAATGCTAGTTCTTTCGGCTTCTTATAGACAATAGTGTAACCACCTGACCGAACATATATAAATTTTTTTTGGTTTGCTTTATGGATTGTAGAGTAGAAGGAGAATCATTATATAACTTATACGGTGCGAAAGTTGAAATAGTGTCCCACTATAAACTGAAAATAAGAGGTTTCAAAACCTACCACTATAGCGCTGGCGTCTGAAAAACTACGATATGAAGATAGCTGTTGTAGACGGAGTGAAGTCAGCTGAATTCAAACATTTAAAAAATGTCATGACTAGAGTAGTTAGTAAAATGCCAGTATACAAAACCTCAATTATTTACGTAGGACAAAACCAAGCGGATTGGTCGGTCCTTGTTTATTTCTCCATCTTATTCTCATTAATTTTGGCGCTTTTTTTAACTTATCCTATGCTACTGCAGCGGCACCCTTATGGACACGTTTTTAGGGATACTTTTCATATATAGAGATGGTCCTCCTTGTACTCTACACTCCATAGTTTTGCTTGGCGGCTCCATGGCGCAGTCGCTTAGCTTGATTTGCGGCGTTGAGGTCAAATCCCGCGCCAAACAAACATTTATATGACCTACAAATAATTGTTCCGGGTCTGAATATTTGTCCTTGTGCAATTTATGTATCAATTAAAGACCCTTAAAAGAAATCAATCTCGTAAATTATTTGCAAAAGGTACGTACCAACACCTCTCGCCACATGCACCTTTGGTAAAGCGAACCACAGAAATGCGAAGACTCCTGTCACCAAACACGCTGCTGCCATCATGATTCTCCGTCTATTTTGGCCGACCCAACCAATAAAAGGTGCTACTATTGTCTCCAGCATTGCTAGGAGTACAATAAATAGATCTGCAAGACAATCATTGCTATGTTTTATTTATTTCTCTATTAATGTGACGTTATTTATATTTAAGATAATCAAACAACTTTTATTTTTTATTTTTCTTATAGGATAGGGTGACAAACGAGTACACAGTCCAACTGATGGTAAGTGGTTGCTGTGACTCATAGACATCCACATATCTCCTCAATAAAGAATCAAAATGCAGATGCGCTGTCAGCCATGAGGACTAAAATGGAATGCCTCTTTACCAGTAAGAAGGGTCGCCGGTTCTCTACACTCACCATACGAAACACAGCAGTGTTTAGCTGCTATTTTACGCTGGTATTCTGTGAGAGCGTGGTCCTTCCCCGGTCGAGCCGACCCATTCGTGCTATAACTATACTATTAATATAGCTTCAGCGTGGCTCTACCACGTACAAAATTATATATGTAGTTTTTAGGAAAAAACGTTTTTTTTTACTCTAATGAAAGTAAACTTCAACTGTATAGCGAATATAATTTTAGAAATAATTCTTAAGTTTTTCAGTAATATATAGGCTTGATCCCTACTGGCATTACTCTATATATGTTCGTAAATTTTCATCATTATAAGAAGATTACTCTGGAGAGACAGACAAACAATAGTTTTAAAAATGTTTATTTATTTCTTAATAATGTGCAAATAATCCCCTGGAGGTTAATGGAAGTGGAAATTAGTTATTTAAATATAACAGACAGACACTTCAACTTTATTTATTCATTTATTTATTTATATATTATATTAATACTATAATATATAAATAAATAAATGAATGTATATTCCAGCGCAACTTGTCTATCTCTTTTTCTAGCTCCAGGATCTTCTCGTCAATCCTCAGGATGCGTGCGTTGTATGTTGCTAGTTCAAGTCGTCTTAGGTTGCAACCGAACCTCCACCGAAGATTCTTAGCACCCCCTGCCCCGCCGTTAACATGGTCGCCACTGGAATAGCGGGGCTGCCGGGGACTGGGGCCGTCTCTTCGTAACTTTATTAATGGGGGGTATATTGCCATAGTTACCACGCTTGGCGGGTTGGCAACCGCAGTTTTTATTGTTGTTTTGCTGTAATCAGAAAGATGGTGCTGCCCATCTTCTGTCTCATTTTCTCTCTGTCGCCTCTTACGACACCCACGGGAAGATATGGGGTAGTGGGTATTTTTACCAGCCACTACAAGGGGGAATAACTATATGTCTCTTTTTAAAGCCTGAATACTTCTAAGTACTATAGAAAATGACCCCCTTAAATATAGTCTATAAGGGTGGCCTATGTTCAGCAATGGACTTTTGATTGGCTGTAATGAATGAATGAATGAATGAATAAATTCCCTACCAGTCATGTAAGGCGGAAGATGCCCTGCGGTCACGTCCTGTCTGAGGAACCTGTACGCACAAATTTCCCCAAGCGTCACCGACATGATAGCTCCCATCACACATCCTCTCACTTTATCCACCACCACTTCTGTACTGAAGAACCAGTTCTTGAATCCGGTTTTCACTGGAAATTAAAATAAATGGTATTAAACATAATGTAATTACATTTTAAGGTATACGTGACGAGAAGATGTGTATTTTAGGGTAGCACCTTGAATATCCGTTACCGATACAGCTTATTACAATCCACCACTGAAGATAGGCCTTCTCCATAGTTTGCCTCATAGGGGGAATATTTTCAATAGTTGTAATGTTACTGTTGATATAATAATTTCACCTCCCAGTGCGTCATGTGCTCCTGGTAGATTATCTTCTATACATCCATCCATTACAGCCTATTAAGGTCCACTGCTGAACGTAGGCCTCCCCCATAGATTGCCTTATAGGGGGGATATTTGCAATAGTTGTAATGTTATTGTTGATTTAATAATTTCACCTCTCAGTGCGTCATGTGCTCCTGGTAGATTATCTTCTATACATCCATCCATTACAGCCTATTAAAGTCCACTGCTGAACATGGGCCTGCCCCATAGATTGCCTTATAGGGGGGATATTTGCAATAGTTGTAATGTTATTGCTGATATAATAATTTCACCTCTCAGTGTATCATGTGCTTCTGGTAGATTATCTTCTATACATCCATCCATTACAGCCTATTAAGGTCCACTGCTGAACATAGGCCTCCCTCATAGATTGCCTTATATGGGGGATATTTGCCATAGTTGTTATGTTTGGCGGGTTGGCAACCGCAGTTTTTTATTTTTAGTCGTTATTAGGAAGCCGCTGCTGCCCATCGCGTGATTTGTTTTCCTGTGTCGCCTCTTACGACACCCACGGGATGATTTGGGAAAGGGATATTCTTACACCGCCATTACACGATAGTCTTGAATATCGTCTAAATAATTACATTCACAACTTCCCATTAAGAGGAGAACTTTTCTTCAAATTAAAATGGACCGCCCATGGTATAGCCTATTTAATAGGATTATTTTAATTCAAACGAACACACAGTCCACCTGATGGTAAGTGGATGCTGTGGCCCATAGACGTCTACATTTATCATTGACTACGAAACAAAATGCAGGTGCGTCGTCACCCGTGACGACTAAGATAGAATGCCTCGTTTTCAGTAAAAGGGGTCTCCGGTTCTCTACACTCATCATACGAAACACATCAGCGTTAAGCTGCTATTTTACGATGGTATTATAATCTCACAGCGTGGTCCTTCCCTGGCCGAGCCGACCCATTCGTGCTTCAACTATACTACTAATATAAAGTAATATAAAGTAAAGGAATCATTTAAATCGGTTCACAACTGGCGAAGATATCGCTTATCACACATACAAAACAAAACGTACAATAGAAATCGGCTAAACAGTAATTAACAATTCTTTCATCATCGTGTACGTCTTACATAACCTGTAAGGGTAATGACCCTTATTAATGATTCATAAATGTTATCACAGTTCACAGTTATCTGGGGGCACGGCAGTGCCCCCGCCAAGTCGAGCAAAAAAACGGCACGGCCGTACCATCCTTTTCTCGAAGCAGTTCAGGCCATTTTCGACCCCCTATAACTTTGTTGTGGATAAAACTAGACGCCTGAATTCAAGCATGCATTGTACAAACACGGTATATTTCAAATTTCATTAAATTTGAACTAGTGGTTTAAGAATTATAACTAGTTTAAGTTTCTTAATTTTGTCACTCACTGACTGACCGATCATCAAAACTCTAAAGTACTTCTAGCAGGCGTAGAATCTTCAAATTTAGAATACAATTAGTGTATAGTGTATAAATTAAGGAAAAACTAAAATATATTATAATTTCGGTCTAGTTTTCCAGATACATCAACTGCATAAATAATTGCGTAATTAGCTAACCTAACAACATCTTATAGTGACCATCTCAATATATAAAAATCTTTTATGTTTTAAATACATAGATCGACTTGACAATCGCACTAAACAATATTATTTATTATAATATGTATTACTTGTGAGATACATTGTGTTTTCATGCGATGGCCAAGTCAATCTATTTATTGAAAACATAAAAGATTTTTAATATTGATATGGTCACTATAAGATGTTGTTAGGTTAGCTAATTACGTAATAACTTAATACAGAAGGACCCTTAAGTAGGGACTGAATAAATTAACCGACTTGGTATTATATGGATCTCACAACTTTTTACGGTGGAAGAACTGAGTTGCGAGACTTGTTTTTTTTTTACAAATTATGTTATTGATGGCATCATATTTAGTTTATAAAGAATCAAACATCATTGGGTTGAGTCACAACTTTAGTAATGCCATGTCATTGCCATCATGTCACCAACGTGGTATAGAAGTAAAGTCCTCCAGACCAAATTTTGAACATCCAGAGACTAGACATTTTTTATAAAATAAGGGTGAAAAACGAACACACAGTCCACCTGATGGTATGTGGATGCTGTGGAACATAGACATCTGAATTTACCCTCGATTAAGAATCAAAATTTTCGCCCTTGAAGACTAAAATGCAATGCATCGTTTCATCATTTTTCCAGTAAAAGGGTCTCCAGTTTTCTACACTCACCGTACGAAACACAGCAGCATTGAGCTGCTATTTTACGCTGGTAATCTGTGAGAGCAAGGTCCTTCCCCGGTTGAGCCGCACCCTTTCGTTCTACACTATAATATAGCTACAGCAGTGCTCTACTACGTATAAATGTATTAATATATGCGCAAGACAGGATTATAGTGCACGAGTGTGTGCAAGAATAGGTGCACTCTATAGAGATTTGAAAAGGAATAGTCCCTCAATCTCATAGTCCGATGGGATACCACTAGGGATCAGGCACCGGACCAACAGCGCTTTGTGCTTTCCGAAGCATGGGGGTAAAACACTGGCACCGCCAATTTTTTTTTATAGGATAAGGGTGACAAACGAGCACACAGTCCACCTGATGGTAATTGGTTGCTGCGGCCCATAGACATCTACATCTATCCTCTATTACAAATCAAAATGCGGATGCGTTGTCACCCGTGAGGACTAAGATGAAATGCCTCATTTCCAGTAAAAAGGGCCTCCGGCCACCTGCACTCACCAAGCGAAACGCAGAGGTAAACCTCTACTTCACGCTGGTATTCTGTGAGGTCGTGGTACCACCCCGGTTCGAGCCGGCCCATCCGTGCGACAGCAAAAGCTGCCGTGTGGCTCTACCACAGTTATTTCTGACTCAGTACTGAAAACTTCTTGACAGTAAACCCGATTACCAATTACTAATACCGTGTAACTGACAGCATGATGACCATGTGGCATAGAAGTCACAGCATCTGGTTATCAGTGGTTCTTCTGGTTACCCCAATTCGAAAGAAACATAATTAATAAAATCAGGCGTTACTTTGCGGAAGTCCATTATATTAAATTTGACAAAACATTACTTTGCGCACTTCCGCTACATAAAATAAAATGATGTGTCTTACCTAGTTTGAAGAGCACCTCTTGCCCTCCCTCAATTGCGTGCACTACGGTGGCTAACCGCTAAGGTAAGTTAGCGGTTAGCCACCGTATAGTCTATATCACCTGAGGATGCCTGGTGTAGAGGCGAAACACGTGTCGTATTGTCGTCAGTGGTGTGTCTTTCCTGGTGTAGTGGTGCTGGGATTAGTGGTGACGGGGATAGTGCACGCAATTGAGGGAGGGCGGGAGGTGCTCTTCAAACTAGGTAAGACACATCATTTTATTTTATCTAGCGGAAGTACGCAAAGTAATGTTTTGTCAAATTTAATCGAAAGAAACATTTTACACAAGTAAAAGTTACAAACTAGGACACAGTCCGCCTTATTGACACATAAATAATCTATACTTAGTTTACAATGAATGATGGAACATCTATATCTGAACTAGATAAATATATATCTGTATTTCGGATCACAGTGTTTTTCCTTATTAGATATTAACAAACTAACATAAGTATAATTTAAATAGAAGGTATACAAAAAATAAAATGTGAAACTTAATCTTAACAAAATGTATTTATTGATAAAAAGAAAAATGTTAAAGTGTGTATTAAAATGTATCTCTTTGTGTATAATATGTTGAATGCATGAGTGTGTGTAAGAAGGTGTGTAAGTAATATTAACTTGTAGTAAGTAATGCTTCAGTTTCTCCATAGTTTAATTGGTGAAGAAATTCAAATAATTTAATTTTGCATTTATTTTTATTTAGAGAGTATCATCATCATCATCGTCATCATTACAACCCTTCATAAGTCCAATGCTGAACATAGGCCTCCCCCAAGGAATGCCACAAAGCACAGTCCCGAGCGACCTACATCCATTGACTTCCTGCATGTCTTACCAGGTCGTCACTCCATATAGTGTGTGTAGGGATGCCCTACACTTCGCCTGCCAGTACGAGGCTGCCACTCGAGAACCTTTCTTCCCCATCGGTTGTCAATTCTTCGAGTTAAAGAGTATTCATCATCATCATCATCATTACAGCCTTTCATAAGTCCATTGCTGAACATAGGCCTCCCCCAAGTAATGCCACAAAGCACGGTCCTAAGCCACCTGCATCCATCGACTTCCTGCATCTTACAAGGTCATCACTCCATCTCGTGGGGGGTCGCCCTACACTTCGCCTACCGGTACGAGGCTGCTACTCTAGAACCTTTCTTTCCCATCGGTTGTCGGTTCCTCGAGCTATATGGCCGGCCCACTGCCACTTCAGCTTACTAATACGTTGGGCTATGTCGGTTACTCTGGTTCTACTGCGGATATCCTCATTTCTATGTTTATCAACCCCGAGCATAACCCTCTCCATGGCTCGCTGAGCGACCTTGGGCTTCCTCATAAGGCTAGCAGTGAAGGACCACGTCTCAGATCCATAAGTCATCACTGGCAATACGCACTGGTTATACAATTTCGTTTTAAGGTTTTGAGGTATGTCTGAC
The DNA here is from genome assembly GCA_033319125.1 of Parnassius glacialis. NCBI lineage: Eukaryota > Metazoa > Arthropoda > Insecta > Lepidoptera > Papilionidae > Parnassius > Parnassius glacialis. Next base: position 3,044,112 of record JAVANC010000025.1, on the reverse strand, counting down.
GAGATGATGTGTCGTAGCTGCCCGAGCGCTGCCCATCCGAGTTGAATCCGTCGATTGACCTCTTGGTCGAAGTTGGACTGACCTAGTCAGACTATTTGTCCCAGGTAAACATACTCGTCAACAACTTCGAGTTAAGTGCTCCCAACAACTACCAGCATAGGTGTGACATGGACATTAAACATGATCTTTGTTTTGTCCATGTTCATCTTAAGACCTATCCGTTGGGAGGCACTATTGAGGTCATTGAGCATGGTGCTTAGTTCCTCCAGCGATTCTGCCATAAGGACTATATCGTCGGCAAATCGAAGGTGAGTGATGTACTCGCCATTGATGTTGATACCGTATCCTTTCCAGTCCAGAAACTTGAAAACGTATTCAAATGCAGCGGTGAAGAGTTTCGGGGCTATAATGTCACCCTGTCTTACACCTCTCTGCAATTGGATAGGTTTCGTACTCTGATTCTGTACTCGGATAGCCATCGTAGCCCTACTGTACAAGCACTTCAGCACTTCGATATACCGACAGTCAACTTGGCACCGCTGAATTGACTGCAGCACCGCCCAAATTTCAACAGAATCAAAGGCTTTCTCACAGTCCACATACGCCAGGCATAGTGGCAAATTGTACTCCCCGGATTTCTGTACAATTTGTCGAAGGGTATGTATATGGTCTATGGTGCAAAAGCCCTTTCGGAAACTGGCTTGTTCGGGAGGCTGGAAGTCATCAAGTCTGCGCGCGAGACGATTCGTAATGACTCTCGAAAACAGCACGTAGACGTGCCTCAGAAGGGAAATCGATCTGTAGTTCTTCAAGAGAGCGTTGTCACTTTTCTTGGAGAACAAGACCACCGCACTTCTGCTCCACGCGTCCGGTGTAATGCCGTCATGGAGGACGGAATTAAAGAGCTTCTGAAGGACTTCAAGTACCGGTTTTCCACTCGCTTTCAGAAGCTCCGCTGTAATTCCATTCTCGCCTGGGGCCTTGCCGTTTTTAAGGTGCTGGAGAGCCATTCTAATCTTGCTAAGACTGACATCCGGGATATCTTCGGAATAGTGTCGGATAAGACTCGCTCTTGGATCATTACTCACACTTGCGTGTGACTCCAACGATGACGTGTACAGCTGCCCATAGAACCTCCCAATCTCACCCAAAATCTAAGGTGCCCCAGAAACGATGCTGCCACATTCGGTCTTCAGCTTTGACAGTTGGCTCTTTCTGGCAGACAGACCTTTGGCAAAGACTTTGGAGCCATGGTTCCGCTCGATCGCTTCTTCAATACAAGCTGTATTGAAGTTGCGTAAGTTCCGCCGCATGCATTTGGAGATCTGTCTGTTCAGTTGCCTGTATGCTGTCAAATTTGTTGAAGATTATAGCTTCATGTCCCGTTTAACAGCCATGAGATTAAGAGTGTGATCGGAGAGTTTTTGTGTTCTTCTGCGGCGGGTCTTGCAGAACTTAGCTTCGACCGCATGGACAGTTTTCACGAGCTTGTCATGCATATCGTCCACTTCATTGCTGTCTTCTAGGCACTGAAAACGGTTTTGTAACTCGAGATGAACGGTTTCGGGACTTTGGAATAGAGCACGAGGGGGACAGAGCGTTGACTTCATTAGACGAAACCTCTCCAACTTAACGTTTAGGTTCAGTGTGCCTCTGACCATTCGGTGATCGCTACGAGTTTTCACCCTCGCGATCACGGAGACATCACTGAACAGTTGTCGTCTGGTCGTCATAATGAAGTCAATCCCATTTTTTGTCGAACCATCGGGGCTCGACCAGGTCCACTTCCTGTGGGGCCGCTTCTTGAAGAAAGAGTTCATCATAAAGAGTCCCTCTTTCTCCCTGAAGTCGGCCAGCTGCTGGCTCCTTGGGTTCCGTTGCCCTATTCCAAATTTTCCTACTTTCAGCTCACCGTTCTCTCTTGTGCCTAGTTTTGCATTGACGTCTCCCATTAACACCGGATATTGGGGTATAAAGAGTATTATAACCATATAATTCAGTCTTTTTATTGATTTCGTTATAAAGAAATGATCGAAGGTGATAAAAATATTTACTAACGAAAGAATTACTAGAATTAGGTATATTTTTGCAAACTTTATCTTTTCTACGTTTAGATAACAATAAGTATTTATCATTAGATAAACACGAATGTTGTTTTAACACTGTATTCAGAATAAATAGCTGACTAACAGTGAGTACGCCAAATGATTGGTATAACTGAAATGTAGGGGAAAGTAAAGGTAAAAATATGCATACTTTAAGAATTGCTCATTGTGCTATTTCAAACAGCTGTAGAATCGACTTGGATGTACGGTGTACCTCCCCACACAGTTATACAATAATTCAGAATTGATTGAGCAAGAGCTAAGTATCCTTTTTTCTGGAATTTGGGATCCGTCAAATGTCGAAGATTTTTGAAAACAAAGCTAAGTTTCCTTACTTTCGCTCAAACCATAAGTATGTGTTCACGAAATGTTAAGTTTTGGTCTAAAAATACCCCCAAATACTTCATGATAGTGGTTTTAATAATAGCAGGACATGAACAATAGTTATTATTACAACACTTATGAGCATTTAGTAAAAGAGAAGGCGACGGTTGGGTAGAGTTTCGCATACTAAAAGAGATAAAATGTGTCTTATCAACATTAAGAGTAAGAGAATATTGTTGCAGCAAATAAGTAATTTTATTTAAATCGAATTGTGCTCTTTTGTAAACGTTCTCCCACGAATCTTCAGAGAATAGTAAGACAGTGTCATCTGCATAGCAAATTATTTTACAATTTGGGATGTTAAGCTGACAGAGGTCATTTATATTGATAATAAACAGGCTTGGGCCTAATATACTGCCTTGTGGCACACCATGTGTAATCGGTAGATGTCATAATCTCATTTAATCGTTAATGTTGGCACATTGATATCCTTTGGATAGATATTCCTCGAATAAATTTAATTGAACACCACGTATTCCAAGACATTCAAGTTTATGTAACAATAAAGGAATGAACACTGTGTCAAAAGCCTTTGAAAGATTCAAAAATATACCTATAGTTTTCTTGCCTTTGTCCAGATTACTTACAATATAGTCAGAAACCTCATGGACTGCATCACTAGTTTTTTTTATCTGATCTAAAACCGAACTGGCTTTTAGAAATAAAGTTATTTCCTTCTATGTATTTGACTAACAATTTATTGATCATGCGTTCCATAAGCTTAGAGATGGATGGAAGTATCGATATAGGCCTGTAGTTGTTGACACAATCTCGTTTACCTGCTTTGTAAATTGGGTATAGCATAGATTTTTATAGAAATGCGGGAAATATACCTTGGGATGAACAGTTGTTAAACATATGTGTTAAAGGAGGGACGAGGTTATGTTTGAAGTCTTTAAAGACCAGAAACAGAAACAGAAACTTTTTTATTGAATATAGATACTTATTGAGAGTCACTCTTTTGTTAAATTACCACTAGTTCGAAAAAAGACCTCTGTCCTGGGAAGAACCAGCAAGAAACTCAGCGGGACTTTTTTTAAATAAAAGCTTACAATCATGTATGTTACACAATAAACCACACAAAATAAATTAGAGATAGCTTGGTAGCGATCACCTCATTCCCAGGGGTTATTATCATCCATACATTCCTTAATATTATAATAACCCTTTTTATACAAACTTAGTTTAATAAAATTTTTGAACTTTGAGCAGGTCAAATTAATTTCGTACATTTTCTGAGATTTTATTGTAAAAGCGTATACATCGCCCCAGGAATAAGTTACTGAATCGGTGGAGTCGAGTAACTGTTATTACTAGCTTGTGTCTGTTCCTAGTATTTACAGAATGAATATCACTTATTTTTGTATAACTACCTTTATTTTTGTGTACCTACATTACATTTTCAATTTTTATAAATGTATTGAGAGGCCAAAGTTAATTTATTTATTTCCTTAAAATTTTGTTGAAGCGACTCTTTAGGTTTTAAATCATATATTGCTCTTATGGCCCTCTTCTGTAAAACAAATACAATTTCAGTGTCAGTCGCGTGTCCCCATAGCAAAATACCATACGATATTATGCTATGGAAATTGCTAAAGTAAACAAGTCTAGCTGTTTCCACACTGGTAAGATTTCTAATCTTTTTTACAGCATATGCTGTAGAACTAAGCCTACTTGCTAATTTTGATATATGGGGGCTCCATTGTTCTTCGCGTCTAGTGTTATTTCAACAAAAATGGTGGTATCGACAAGACTCAGTTCCTGCCCATTTAAAATTACATTAGTATTTAATTGTTTGACATTTGGACCTTATTCGGTATACAGTCCCAGGCCACAGAACTAACATATTTTAACGCTATAATGAGTTGCTCTACCTCAACTTCATCAGTACTTACCAATACGAGGGATTTTATGGAATTTGTAGTACTTATATCCTTTGTTATACTCACTGTGTGAGAGGTTTTGCACTAAAGTGTTTTCTCTGCTAAAGCTTTCCCGATTGTTACAAAAAGTTCGCTTATATTATCGAGTGATCTTTGCTCGTGTGAGGGATCTATCAATACAGTTGCTTTATTTCTAGGTATTAATGTACATGTTATTGTTTTTATCTTTGTTTTTTCTTAGCATTTATTAATAGATTTTTTTTATATGCCCTTTTAACTTTTTTTATTAATTATTACAGTAATTTTTATATCGTGTAGCAAAGCATAATTATTTCATTATTTGGTGATTGTCTTGATTTTCTATGCAAGCTATCTCTATGTCTCATACAACGAATAAGTCCCGGAGTTATCTAGGGTTTGATGATTCTGTTTCGTTTTAATAATTTAGTCTTTAAAGTATTTGACTCTATAGACCTCTAAATTGATGTTATGAAAAATTCCATGGACTTATTTGGATCACATGAAGCGTATACGGTATCGTATACAGATTCCAGAGCCTCACTATTTATTTTGTTAAAGGTTACAAGGGCCAAAGCTTTTTGTTGTTTAACTTTTAGGCATAGTAGTACGGCCTGATGATCCGTGACTGAAGATTGTAAAACTAAAGTTAGGGATTGCAATTTAGTATTCATAATAACGTAATCTAAGCAGCTATTCTGTCTAGTTAGGATATTATGTGCAGGTAATAAGTCATAATAGGAGCATAAATTTAAATATTATAAAGATTTGGGGTTTTTAGTTTCAAAACAAATATTTATTTACGTCACCGATTATAGAGACTGTTTTAAAAGGACATAGCTTTTCAAGGATCCTACCAAGTGAATGGAGGAAAACCTCAATGTTTCTGTCAGATGCAGATCTATAAACAGCTAGAAATGCAAAATCTTTTCCTAACTTTATAATAAGACAGTTACAATCTTGACATTGTCGTTCTTCAATAGTGATAGTCACAATGTGATTTCCTCCTTAAGTTTCAACAGATCCCTTCTTCTTCAATACGAATTTGAGGCACACCTTCTTTTTTCCGAATTTTTTTTTTCCATAGGATGTCCAGCAGTATGAGAAACAGTGACTTTTTGCAAGATCTCTTACTAGGTAAAATAAATGTCTTCCTTTCAGTGTAAGAGCTTCCGATATGTAAATCTGTTGTTTATGTGTGTTGTACCCCAATAAAGTAGAATTTAATTTTTATTTTTTTCTTTCAGAGTAAGTTTTTTAAAGGTTTTGTATAATGCTTTCTTTTGTCAAAACTGGGGTGATTTCGACCACTATTGGTTTTGATATATTAGATTTTGGTGTGTTTCGATATACGTCTTTAATAGCTCTTCTTTCGATTTGTAAATGTAATATGTTTCCAATTTGTTTTTACTGTATTTGAAAGTTCTTGCGTGTTGTCGTTATGAATTGTTGGTATATTTCTGATTTTTATCTTAGTTGAACATGAAGCTCTTTCTAAGTTTTTAAATTTTATTTTCAAGCGTTTTATATATGTTTTATATTCTTTTCGTTCGTTTCTTAGCCCTTCCAACTCCTTCTGAATTTATTTTATATTCTACTAAGCCAGAGCTTATCTACGATCCCATCTGATGGTAAGTGGTGATGTAGCCTAAGATGGTGAAGCGCACTGACTTGACAAAAGCCTATTCACTCTTGCCTTGAAGACCCCACACTGTAATCGGATGGAAAGATAGATGCTGGCAACTTATTCCACTCCTTTGCTGTACGCATGATGAACGAAGTGGCGAACCGTTTGGTTCGAATTCATTTCATCGTACTTATGAGACAGTGTTTCCATTGAGAGAGATTGAGGGAGAGCCGTAAAATATTATTTTGTGATTTTATTTCTGATAGCGAAAATACATAAATACATAAGCACTCACGCCTGTCACCCAGAGGGGTAGGCAGAGACTACAGACTTCCATTTGGCGCGATCCTGACACACCTCTCTCGCTTCCTTTGCATCCATATATCTACGCATACACGCTCGTCGGTTAAAGGTACTCCTAATCTGGCCCATTTTTAATGTATCGCCGATTTGGTCGATAAAACTTAGTCTAGGGCGCCCCTTCCCGACCCTGCCGTTCACTTCTGCAACATAAATTTGCTTTGTCACTCTTTCCTCTTTCATTCTTTCTACATGACCAAACCACCGAAGCATTCCTTTCTTAATCCTTGTCACAACGTCATCCTGCAAACCACACTTTTCTCTTATCACACTATTTCTCACGAATTGTCGAAAACTCCAATGTTTGTAATTTGTTTGTTTGTTCGGATCCAAACCCATAGAACGCATCTCTTCCATAAAACTATGAAATTCATTTTTACGCTTTCTCTTTCTACGTCCCATATTAATATTGCTGTTGTTAGCTGTATTTTGAAAATTAGACACACTTCCGCCTATGCTTTCCGAATCTGTGTCTGAGACATTAGTTTTTTTTTTGGTGGGGTGCATTTCAAAAGCATTATTGTATTATAAGTAATCAGGAGTAACAAACATAATCTAACACTAAAAGAGATGTAGTAGTCAGTCGCACAGGTTACAATTTAAATTATGCCAGGACCGCAGTTACGTACTTCCCGCGTTTACACAGTGCGTGATGTTCTTTGTGCGTGCGCTGTTGATTTGTCGAGCTTCGCACTGCCCTCGTACTCAGTGCGCAGGCGACGATTGGCGGTTAAATGGGTGTTACTAGAGCTATAGTTGGGAGACTGCAGCGATGAACTAGGAGTAGCTGGTTGAAAAACGCTACTTCGTTTTTATGCACTCCTATTTTTGAGAGACAAATTTATGCACAGTAACTATTAAAAATAAATTTAAATAGAGAAAAATAACACAGATTGTTATAAATAATGTAAAAAAAAACAAAAGCAAAATAAAAAAGAAAACAACAAGAAAAAAAACAAAAGAAAAAATATGTTACTAGTCTAGTATATATAGAAATAATGGAAAACAATAAAAAAATATGTTAAGTAGTCTTAATGTAGTAAAAGAATATGTACATCAGGGTCACCGATGACTACAAATGACACAGCCCGTCTAACAGAAAAAAACGTGGAATAAAAAAAAAAAGAAGATATTCCAAAAATGTTTCGCTATGCAATGTCTCTGACCAGCGTCAGAGGTGGAATAGAAAGACAAACAAAAAAAATGTAAATGTCTATGGGTCACAGAATTCACTTGCCATCAGGTGTGTGCTCGTTTAACATCCTAATTCTGTAAAAAAAAAATCTAAAATCTAAATCAGCAAGCTCGGTCTATTGTATTAAATGTGAAACCAAAGTGTCATATTATGCCCGTCGTTAATTAGTATGATAATTAAAAATTAAAAAAAATTGTACAACCGACTTCAATATAAATTATGAAGAATAGTTTAAAAACTATTGGTCAGACCTTGATCAAATTTACATGGGACCACATGAGAAACACCAGCTTTCAAATAAAAAAAAGAATGATCGAAATCGGTTCACCCAGAAAAAAATTATGAGGTAACACACATAAAAAAGAACATACAGTCGAATTGAGTACCGGCTCCTTTTTGAAATCGGTAGAAAATATTATAATATAGGTTAGTACCTCTGGAAAAATCGGGATACCATGTGGGTCGCATTGTCTTTGACGAAGCGCCAAAAGTCTTGAATTGGTTTATATTTATTCTACAATTCCTTATCTTCTTTCGTATATCTGATTTGACAACAGAATAAATATGTATATATTTTTGTTAACACCAATTTATTAATCGTACGAGCTGTTTAAAAGATAATTTCCGCGTTCTACACTACTACTATCTTGGCTGCTGCAAAAATAATAAAAAACCGTCGGCTAACTAGTTTATATTAGGAAAGATTAGATAAAAAGACCTTGAGCTTCCTTATACGGCCCAACGGATTAGTAAGCATAAGTGGCAGTGGGCCAGCCATATGGCTCGAAGAATCGACAATTGATGGGGAAGAAAGGTTCTGAGTGGTAGCCTAGTACCGGTAGGCGAAGTGAACTTCGACCTCCCACTAGATGCAGTGACAACCTGGTAAGACATGCAGGAAGTCGATGGATGCATGTAGCTCAAGACAGCACTTTGTTTCATTCATTGGGAGAGGCCTATGTTCAGCAGTGGACTTGTGAAAGGCTGTGATGATGATGAGATTAAAAGATTTAGAAAAGTCTTATGCCAGTTGTTTTCTGTCACAAATTGAATTTTGTCATCCGTAGCATCTCGCACAAAGTCCAGACCTCGCACCATGCGATTTCCTTATTTTCATAAAAATCAAGAATTTGATGAGAGGTTTGACATTAAAGGTGCCAGAAGAGGCCGAGATAGCTTTCAAACAGTACGCGAAAATGTGCCCTCAGACTAATAGTCGTTATTTTTTAACCAACTTCAAAAAGGAGGAGGTTCTCAATTCGAGAGTATGTTTTTTTGTATGTATATTTTGAACCAATTTTGATGATTGTTAAATAGATATAGATTACATACACACAACATACACATAGACATAGAAACTTCAAGGGTGCTCCCAAATAAATATGGTGAAAAAATTTCACACCTTAGGGTAGCAAATAAATGAGTTTAAAATATTTTATTACATACAATATTAAAAACTATAATTTAAAAAAAAAACTAAAACTAGTAACTTAATTTTCATACAGTCCTACTCCCCGCGTTATCGTGCCAAGAACGCTGGCTGGGTTTCCCCGCTGAGTGCCTATACTTAGCCTTTGAGCGAGCAAAGAAATAGCTCTCTTATCACCAGCAGCAACGACCAGTCGCGGATGGAGTTTTTTTAGGAACTTCACCGCACGTGGACCCTTACGTTTTCTTTCTTGACTTTGACTTTCTTATTCAAAAAGATCTTTTATAGCTCAAAAAATGTGTGTGAGAGCCTTAACTGGGGCCAAATGGTATGATTCGTGTAAGACCTTATTTAAGGAATTGAACATACTAACTTTACCAGGCATGTACATATTTGAAGCAAGTGTTCATGTAAAAAAGAATTTACATATGTACAAAAAAAGTCAGTAGTATCATATATTCAAGGAAAATAAATACAATTCTATTCTTATTTCATTTATATCCTAAATATTTACAATTTCATGTTAGTATTGTTGAAAAATATTATTTCAAATTTATCATTTATAACTTCTATAGTAAATGGTCACACAAAAAATACTAAAATTACAGTCTATTGGTGTTTATATTACACACATATATCACGGGCCCAGGGTTAAAGAATTTTTTGGTTGGTTTTTTCAATGCAGGATCTCTCTGTACTAAGCATGAGGAATTTATAATGGCAATGGATGACTTGGCCCCGGACATTATGGCTATAAATGAAACATGGTTGAGAACTGGAGAGGGGGACAGAGCTCCTAAACTGGCCGATTACCGGCTGAGGCATACTCCAAGGCCAAGCCATATCAAAAATGGGCTTGGGGGTGGGGTAGGCTTCTACGTACGCAGAGGTATGAATGTGAGGCCTTGTTCTCACCCTAGCAATGTGGCATCGGTGGAACAGATGTGGATTTCCACGCGCCTACTCAATAAGGTCATAGTTATTGGCACAGCTTACAGACCACCCTGGCAAGACCTAGAACTGTTCCTTGACGCTATAACTGAGTCTATTGCCTCCTTCACGTGGGCAGATGGACTGATTTTGACTGGAGACTTCAACATAAACCTGCTTGATGAGGGCAGTAGTAGATGCAGGGAGCTAATGCAGTGTATACGCAGTCAAAATCTCAAGCAATTAGTGACTGAACCAACACATCACACTGACCATAGTGCAACACTGATTGATGTGATTTGCACAGACTTGCCAGCACTCCGGGTAGTAGTGAAATACTCCCCAGACCTGAGCCGCCACGCCATGTTGCTGGCTGAATTTAGAATCAAAACAGAGAAAATCAGTCCTCGATGGGTTACATACCGACCTTACAAAGACATCGTCCTGGAGCAGCTTGAGCGAGATCTGAGCGCCATTAATTGGAGGGGTCTTAATCTCAACTGTCTCGATAACGTTGACGAGCTTGTGGAAGCTTTCACACAATGCGTCATAGGACTAATGAACTTACATGCCCCAATAAGGACACGTAAATTTAAGCACCCCCCGCATCCTTGGATAACTGATACCATCAAGGAGATGATTCGTATTCGAGACAATTACCACAAAAAGTACCTAAAGCAGAAAACCTCAGTCCTCAGAAACAGTTATAAAACTATCAAGTGCCTTGTCTTGAATGCAATTGAACGTGAGAAGACCTTCTTTTTTACAAAACAAATAAATAATAATTTGAACAGCCCCAAAACCCTCTGGAAGAACCTAAAAAGTACAATTCTGCCAAATAAGAAGAACATTGCGGAGCTCCCTTCATCGCTCAATGACCCAGATCTAATCAACACGCACTTCCTAAATGTACCAGGCGAGGACAATGTTACAATCTCACAACTGACTTTTTATGAGCACCATAGGCATGAAAACTCTGCTACGTTTTCATTGCACACTGTTAATGAAGACTTAGTCCTCAAGACCATAAAGGACCTGAGATCAAATGCACAAGGGAACGATGGTCTGTCTTTGGACATGCTTTTGCTCACATTGCCTTACTCGCTGGGGGCCATTACTGCGATAGTTAACCGGTCAATACTCGACAGTGTATTTCCAGAGAACTGGAAGGTTGCAATTGTGAGACCGTTACCTAAGACAAGTCAGCCTAGTGCAGTTCAGGAACTTCGTCCTATAAGCATCCTGCCATGCCTGTCTAAGATATTGGAAAGAATAGTGTGCAGCCAACTTACTAATTATCTCGAAGCACAGAACATCCTCCCACAATATCAGTCTGGCTTCCGGAAAGGGCATGGTACGGCAACTGCTCTAGCAGACGTGGTCGACAATTTGTTGGCTGCTCAGGATCGGGGGATGCTAACGATTCTTACACTGCTGGATTTTTCTCGAGCCTTCGACTCGATCAATACATCCCTGCTGCTATCTAAACTGAGATATTATGGCCTTGACAGTAATTCAGTGAAATGGTTCCACAGCTATCTGACACGACGACTGCAATATGTAGAGCTAAAGCAGATGGATAGTACTTCACTGAGGTCACAACCACAAATCGTTATTCGCGGAGTTCCTCAAGGGTCAATATTAGGGCCAGTCTTGTACATCCTGTACAGTGCCGATATTATTAACACCATTGCAAATTTTCGGCATCATCTGTACGCTGATGACCTGCAAGTGTACCTCCCTTTTGCACCGGCTGATTGTACCAGTGCTGTAGCTGGGGTGAACGAGGACCTGGACAGCATTTCTGCCTGGTGCAGTTCAAACTGTTTGACAATTAACCCCAAAAAGTCGCAATTCATGATCATAGGTTCGCCCAAGAATATTGCTAAACTTAAAGATATAACTTTAAATATTCATATAAATGGAGAACCTATGGTTGATACAGCCAGAAATCTAGGACTTGTCATGGATTGCAACTTAAAATTCGAAAAATATGTATCGGAATGTGTTAGAAATAGTTTTTACCGGCTAAAACTCCTTTATAAGTTGAGACCCTACCTGAGTGAGAGACTGAGAATTACCCTCTGCGAGTCCTTGGTCCTCAGCAGGTTTAATTACTGTGACTCAGTGTATGGTCCATGCCTCTTATCAAGAACGTCCAGGCTTATTCAGAGAGTGCAAAATGCATGTGCTCGTTTCTGCTTTACAGTTCCACCTAGGTCACATGTTACGCCATATCTCAATGACGCAAACATGTTGAGGATGGAGGCACGCAGAAGATTGCATTTGACTACTATGATGTTCGGAGTCATCACTACAAGAAAACCTAAATACCTCTTCCTAAAGCTGGAGTGGGCCCGTGATCACAGCAGATACCCCAGGAGGGAGTGTACCCACGTTTTTGCCACTCCAAAACATCGCACCATGGCGTTTCGGGGCTCCTTCAGATTCGCTGCGTCACGGTGTTGGAACGACCTGCCTCCGCCTTTGCGTGTCCTACAAGTGAGAAACACGTTTAAAATTCACGTAAAAAAATACCTTATCTCACTGCAAAAGGCGGGTGGTGCTGATACACTTATCATGGGGTGCTCACGTCGCGCACCGGCGTTGGCGGGCCCGTCCCACCGTAAATAATTCTAGCAATCGCAAATAATACCAGACGTATGGTACATGGTATTTGTTTTGACTGTTTTTTTTTCTTTTTTTCGGATTCGTTCGTTCGGTCAGGACTTGGAACAATTTCTTTGCTTTTTATATAATTATGTTGGTTGGAATAGCCACTACTTTAGTTTTAGTAGTTATTTAATAGTCTATAATTTAATGTAATTTAAGGGAATGTTGTTGATTGTTTATTTGTTTGCTTATTTCAAAATTCCATTTAATATCGATCACTATTATAAATATTTTTTAACCTTTTATTATCTCTTTTGTGTTTTTAACATTGTTTTTTTTTTGACAACCATGATTACAATCATTAAAGCGTCCCCGTATTGTGCACCCTTTCGAGAGACACCCAAGTCACATAAATACATTCATATAATAATAACTGAATTTTAAGTTAGTGTATTCTGGAAAGGATGCACAATGCCAACAATAGGTGTCCGCGGAAGACCAGCGTCTTGACATGCTTCTTGCGAGCATGTCATGACAAATGCTGAGCGGAAGCCTGTTTTGGCACAGTATTAGTGTATAATATATAATTTAATGTTAACCATTTGTATATGTGCATGCACTGCTGTGTCAATAAAGTTTATTTTCTTTCTTTCTTTCTTTCAAAAAAGCATCTGAGGTATATTTACGTAACACACGAAAATCTAGTAGACTAGTTTTAGAACGTATACCTAAAACTGCCTTTTATCATAATGGCTGTTACGCGATGAGTGTAAAGATTTACAATAAACTTCCAGTAAGCATTAAAGAAGAGAAAGAAACTGGTAAATTTAAAACTAAATTCAAAAGCTGGCTATTATTAAAATGTGTTTATGACGTAAAACAATTTTTAAATTAATAAAATCTTGTTGTGTAATAATTTGTATACTCTTTTGACATTTTAATTTTTAATATTTATAATGATTGACATGATGATAGTAATTTTGAATGATGACATGATGATTGTAATTGTAATTTAATTGAATAATAATACATAGTTAATTTAATTTAATTGAATAATACATAATTAACTTCTTTGCTTGAAATTATTATTGTAATTTTAACTTTTTTAATTTATATTTATTTGGTTTTATTTAATCTATGTACATAATGAATTATTTTTATTTAAATAATAATTTTCGCATGCCAGATGTGGTAGACATGTGGACCATGTAAAATATGCAACTATGTGTCACCTCTGATGTACCATGTTTAAGCGAATAAATTATATTATTATTATTATTATTACGGACCGATAGTCTCTACAGTAAATGGTACAAATATGTAGTCATCTTTGCGCGTCTTTCTTGGAAACGCATATTTGCGCTACTCACTCAGTTCAGCTGCCTCTGATGCCGCCCCGGCTCTAAACGATCACAGAATACCAGCGTAAAATAGCAGCATAACTCTGCTGTGTTTCGTATGGTGAGTGTAGAGAAATGGAGCCCCTTTTTTACTGGAAACGAGGCATTCCATCTTAGTCCTCACGGGGGACCACGCATCTGCATTTTGATTCGTAATCGAGGATAAATGTAAATGTCTATGGACCATAGCAACCACTTACCATCAGGTGGACTGTGTGCTCGTTCGTCACCCTAATTCTATAAAAAAAACGAGGTACCCCTGAGATGAGAGGTCGCCAAAGTGTCTACACAAGTAGCATCCCACATTAGGGATTTACCTCTCTCCCAAGGGACCAATGTCATACCGTCAGGTCTCTTGCCATCGTCTCTAAATATTTCACAAGTCTCTAAAACCGAGAGAACATTTATAGAGACAAGAGCCCTTCGGAGGACATCGTTCAAAAAACTGTGTCGTGAAAACCTACCAGCACTTTTCTTACATGAAGTCCGTGGAGCCCAAACTTGTCGATGCTGCTAAAATATTTTTTTTAATTTTAAATTAAAAATGTTGTACAACCGACTTCAATATAAATTATTATGAATAACTCAAAAACTATTGGTCACACCTTGATCAAATTTATATAGGATCACATGTGAAGCACCAGCTTTCAAATAAAAAAAGAATCATCGAAAAGAAGTTATGAGGTAACACACATAAAAATAACATACAGTCAAATTGAGTACCTCCACCTGTTTAAACCGGTAGATAAACTAATTTGAAATCGGTTTCCACTTTTTGTTAAAAGTTATAATTATTCAAAGTTAGTTTAAATGAATGAGAAAGTGTCTTAGTTTTAAAGGAGAATACTTCGAAAAGCAGTAAATATGATTTTATATTACTTTTACCATATCATCCCGCGGTACACCCGCGTGGCGTAAGAGGTGATTGAGGAAAACAAAGCAGGAGATGGGCAGCAGCGTCTTCCTCATAACGACTTCAAATAAAAAACTACCGTGTCCAACCAGCTTGCTACGCGTGGCAACTATGGCAAATATCCCCATATAAGGCAATCTTTGGGTTAGGCTAACGTTCAGCTGTGGACTTTAATAGACTGTAACGGTAACGGAGCTAGAAGGCTAGAAGAGACCGTGATAATGAAATGAATGAATGAAATATACTTTATTGTACACCAAAAATACATATGAGAAAAAAAAAGAACATAATTTATTTAAAGGTACATTTGGCGGCCTTATCGCTTGGGAGCGATCTCTACCAGGCAACCACATTGCAGAGGATAAAATGACCTGTGAGAAAGGGTAAGGGTGTACGTAGATTGTTAGAAAATACACACGACATATATAATATAATCCATAAATACATACATACTATAATAAATAAATACATTTTAAATACAAAAATATATACATACATATACGAGAGCAGAAAGGATTAAACAAGTGAAGTCAAAGCCTAAACGTAAGGAAAAATGAGTAGGTAGTAATTTTTTAGAGGAATGACTATTTAAGGAGGAAAGAAGTGCGCTTTGACAAGTTTTTTACCAAGTTTTTTAGCTTTCAATCAGCTCGTGAAAAATTTGTCCTCGGTTCTTAAGTTATCAAAAATGGTTTCAAAGAATGAGAAAGTCTTTATTTAATGGAGAATACTTTGAAAAGCAGTAAATATATACCTTTGTATTACTTTTGTGGTCAAGCATTGGCTTATAATAGATTAGCGATTCGCCCCGGCTTCGCACGGTTGATTTCTGGATCTCGACAACAACGCCACCTACCAGCCCCAGTTGGAAATCTAAAGCATTCTCTAATCAACTTAATTACACAAACAAAATTTCATCAAAATCGGTCCAGCCGTTTAGAAGTTCAGTCACATACGCACGGACAGAAGAATTATATAATATATAGGTAATATGCATGTATCATATATATAAAGATCCCTCTTGAATCATTCTATCTATTGATGAAATCTGTTGCGTAGTTTAAGATTTAATCGAGACGGCGTCGGCGCGGCGGGAAGCGACTTTGTTTTAACTATGTAGAAATATATAATTTTAAATTAAAAATTTTGTACAGCCGACTTCAATATAAGCGACTTCAATGTAGGTTATTTAAGAATAACTCAATAACCATTGGTCTGACCTTGATCAAATTCATATGAGACCACACGGGAACTATCAGCTTTCATATAAAAAAAGAATCATCGAAATCGGTTCGCCCAGTACAAAGTTATGAGGTAACACACATAAAAAAACATACACTCGAATTGAGTACCGTCTCCGTTTTGGAAGTCGGCAGAAAATAGATTCCGTCACCATTACATCCATTACAGCCTATAAAAGTCCTTATCCATTAAAGTACATAATAGGGGGAGTTTTGCCATAGTTTATACGCTTGGCAAGCGGGTTGGCAAACTGCCTATCTCGGGACGGGACGATATGGCGTAGTGGATATTCCCACACCGCCTCTACACGGTTGTAAAAATTCTAATTGTTAATGACCGAATCTAATCCTACGATTTCTTTTTGAACAGGGTGACAAACGAGCACACTGTCCACCTGATGGTAAGTGGTTGCTGTGACCCATAGACATCCACATCTATCCTCAATAAAAAATTAAAACGTAGATGCGTTGTTACCCGTAAGGACTAAGACGGAATGCCTCTTTTCCAGTAAAACGGGTCTCAGGTTCTCTACACTTACTATACGAAACAAAGTAGTGTTAGGCTGCTATTTTACGCTGGTATTCTGTGAGAGCGTGGTCCTTCCCCGGTGGAGTCGACCCATTCGTGCTACAACTATATTACTAATATAGTTGCAGCATGGCTCTACCACGTCACATACAGCATGGCTCTACCACATCACATGCAGCATGGCTCTACCACATCACATGCAGCATGGCTCTACCACATCACAGATAGTGGATATTCCTACACCGCCTTTAAACGGTTGTAAAAATTCTAATTGTGAATGGCCGAATCTAATCCTACGATATCATTATTTAAAAAAAATATTATATTTTTCTGACCTATATGAAAACGATATGATTATAGCGCCATCTATTAGAAACCATGAGATAATTCTGGAATTTCACATGGTTGCCTTCTTATAACACCCACTGCACGAATGTTAATCCAGAAAGAAGCGTTGTATCCCCTAAAAACTAAGATGGAATGACTCGTTCGACCAAGTTTTCTGTTTATATACCAATAAGTGTTCTTTCTTTCTTTCATGACAACCCCAATACACAGGATTATTTTGCAATAACCGGCCAAATTTACAGAGAAGGTTCAGAATAAGTAATATAGGCAAATGGTGAAGAAAAATTAATTCAAAAAAATCTCAAACATTCTGTCCCTTTTATCTTTTAAATTGAAAATGCGTGGTTATGCATTATTTTAACTGATTTTACTGCACACGTACATTTGTAAAGGCCGATCGGAAGGCAAAAACGTTTTTGCCCATAAATAATAATTTCAAATAAAAGTAGAAGCCTTATTTACTCGTATTTTCAAAAACTGCAATACCGGTATTTCGTTATTTATATATTTGAACTTAAGTTTAAGATTTGGCTACACTTTAAGAAATAACCCTACATGTGTGATATCAGTCACTTACCTATAATAATTATCATAACATTAATAATTATAAATTTATTGATATGAATCATTATTATTTCTGAATCATCAGTGTTATCTATGCCCTGTTGACTTCTGATGGATTAAGATTAACAACAAAAAAATCAATAAATCTACTTAAAACTGCGTACTAAATATTTTGTATCATGCTATCAAAATATTATCATTTCGAAATTAATCACTGGATCACAGATTACTGGTATGACTAAGCACAGGAGTAAGGGAGATAGCAGACTGACATAATGAAATTGACGAATGTGACGCGTTGAAATTAGAAAACAAAAAGTTTTTATACGTGGTAGAGCCATGCTGCAGGTATTTCGATTGTAGTACGAATGGGTCGGCTCGACGTAGAACGAACACATACTGCTGTGTTTCGTATGGGGAGTGAAGAGAACCGAAGACCCTTTTTACTGAAACTAGAGGCATCCCATTTTAGTCCTCAGGGGTGATAACACATCTCCATTTTAATTCTCAACCGCGGATAGATGTAGGTATATTTGGGCAACACCATCCATTTACCATCAGGTGGACAGGTTCTCGTTTTTCATCGTAATTCTTTAAAACAAAAGGGTCCTTGACATTACATTTGATTTTTCTTCACACTGCAGAAAAACATCGACGTATAGTATGTAGGCTGCATTACATTTACTTTTCATGAGATTATACAATAGATTATACTTTTAATAAACTAGTTTTTAAATTTTCATAGGTATTAAGATTTTTGAAACAGATTTTTTTTTATAGGATAAGGGTGACAAACGAGCACACAGTCCACCTGATGGTAAGTGGTTGCTGCGGCCCATAGACATCTACATCTATCCTCGTTTGCGAATCAAAATGCAGATGCGTTGTCACCCGTGAGGACTAAGATGGAATGCCTCATTTCCAGTAAAAAGGGCCTCCGGCCATCTGCACTTACCAAGCGAAACGCAGAGGTAAACCTCTATTTCACGCTGGTATTCTGTGAGGTCGTGGTACCACCCCGGTTCGAGCCGGCCCATCCGTGCGACAGCAAAAGCTGCCGCGTGGCTCTACCACAGTTAGATGCCGTAAATATAAATAAAGTTGAAGTGTCTTTCAGTAATATTAAAGTACATAAGGCGCTGCGCAAACCGTAGACACTTTTGTGTCTTTTGTGGGATACAAGCTACCAATGAATATTTTATTTTCATGTAATCAATATGAAATCAGCCATTCCTTGCGCAGACGCAGACACTTTTTGTGTCCAGTTGCTTCCACTTGACACATACCGACCGCCAATCAAAACGTTTTCAGTGTAGGTAACTTTGGAAACTTTAAGTCGTCAGTTGAAGACACAAGTGTGGCGGTGCTGTCGTCGCGCCACAATCGAAACACATTGAAGCCTGAATCGCGCTAACAAAGTTCCGAAATTAAAGCAGTATATATAGAATAGAATAAACTACCACCAGGAGCGTTGGCCGCTCCCCGGGCAGAACACCTTGCCCGGCGGGAGATCTCCCTTTTCCTTCCACCGGCTACATTAGTGACCCCGACGTGATATGAACACGCAACCAACAGCCTTCGGAAACTACAACTTCAAAACCTTCGTCATCGTCCTCAAGGAAAAATAATGCTTCCTGTTCCTTCAAGTTATTCTTTGCGCTACAGTGTTCGGCACGGCTCTGAGCCTTACTGCTCGCATATGCTTTACGACCCTCTCGCAGATCACTTGCCTTCTTCTCGACTCACCGCAGACTACAAGGCAATCCCTCGCACTTGCTCTGGCTCATGGTTCTCACCGGGTATCACTTGCAAGTGCGTATTACGGCATGCATTACACACCGGCATATCGTTCGCACCGGCGTCACTTGCCCTTACGCACACAGCATGCATTCCCCACCAGCATTAAGGACGCACCGGCAATCTGACTGCACTATCGACCTCCGGTCTAAGCAGGGGGGTGATGTGGCGGCACTGTCGTTGCGCCACAAGCGAAACACATTGAAGCCTAAATTGCACTAAATTCCGAAATTAAAGCAGTATATATAGAATAGCTCCGAACTACCACTCGGAGCGTTGGCCGCTTCCCGGGCAGATCACCTTGCCCGGCGGAAGATCTCCCCTTTTCCTTCCACCAGATACACAAGCAACACAAAGAAAATTTCCTTACATTAATTGTACGGCACTAACATTGACGTGGTTGATTTGCTTGTAAATATTGACGTCAGTGACTTCTACGTCAACGTGTAAATATCACAACAAGTAAATGTAATGTTCCTTCATCGACATCGAATATATAATAGAATAATTTTTATTCAATATAAAAAACATATTTCACTTTACAATAATTTTGTTGTTTTTGTTTGTACCTACAAAAAATAAATGAGTTTTAATAGAACCAGCATGGTGGCGATCACCATATTCCGAGAGGTTTTCTTCATTTATGTATTCTTTGATATTATTATAACGCTTTTTGTACAATTTCTCTTTAATAAAACATTTGTAGTGTAGCCTCCACGACAGTACCTATATATTAGTGTTAAGTAGAATAAGTTTAATCAGTATAATTAAAGAATTAGTCTCAGCTACACGTCTTCTCTTTCATTAACACCTGCCGACATCACACATTTAAACTTATTTATTGACAAATTTATACTTTATACCCATAAATGAATTACTAATTATTCTGTGGAGTCCAGTAACTGGTATTACAAGCTTATGTTTGTTCCTAGTGTTTAAAGTATGAACATCTTTATTCTTATCAAATATATTTATGTTTTATGTACATACATTACATTTTCATAAATATATTGCGATGCCAAAGTTAAAATGTTTATTTCTTAAAATTTACTCTAAGGGATTCATTACAATTTAAGTTATAAATCGCCCGTACGGCTCCCTTTTGCAAAACAAATACAGCTTCGATGTCAGTCGCACTATCCCATAGCAAAATTTCATAACACATCACGCTATGAAATTAACTAAAATAAAATAATCTAGCTGTCTCCACATTGGTGAATCTTCTTATCTTTCTTACAGCTTAAGCTGCAGAACTAAGTCTGTCTGCTAATTTAGTTATATGGGGGCCTCATTGAAGTTTCGCGTCAATAGTAATACCAAGAAAACAGTGGTATCCACAAGACTCAACTCCTCCCCATTTAAGAGCACATTCGTATTCGAATGTTTTACCGATCCGGAGGAACCTTTACCATTGACCACGAATTTTTGACTTCTGTTACTTAAATATGAAGTAATAAGTCTAAGCGCCAAATTTTTTACACCGTAATGTTGTAGTTTCCTGATTAATGTCTCAAGAAGAACACAATCGAAAACCTTATAAAGATCATAAAAAATAGCTAAGGCATCTTGTAAACTCTCCCATGTATTAAAAATATTTTTCATAAGCCCGACACCTGCGTAGGTCATCAAGTGACCCCTTGTGAAACCAAATTGATTTTTATGGAGAAATTTATTTTTATTAAAAAAATTTAACAATTAATATAAAAAAAAATTTTCATGAATATTACTGAGAGTTGGTAGTACAGAAATTAGTTCAAAATTAGTGGGGTCCAATGTACTACCAGATTCAAATAAAAGTATTATTAGAGCACCCTGAACGTGGGGGTCTGTAAACACTGACAACAATGAGGTGCTCAACTTCAACACATGCCATTTCTACAGTTTGCTCAACAGAGAGGCTCACAATAGCTTTCATTATATTTCTTATCACAATAACGTGATATGGATTTATTAGCTAATATTAAGGAGTATCGCGTAATTTAGCATCTCTATTGAAAGAACTGACCACCTGGTGATCACTGAAATTAAATATAGTAGGGTAATATTGGGGCTGCTGCATCACTCACATCCGTTCGCGATGCAGTTCGCGAACAGCTCTACATTTCCATTTTTTTTAACTAAGCAGATGTCTTCTCAATTCTGTATCACTTTTAACTCACAGCGATTTTCTACTTTTTCATTTTTTTTTAACTAAGCAAATGTCTTCTCAATTCTGTGTCACTCATTTTAACTCACAGCGATTTACCATACTCTTTCAAACATTTATTTATATAATCTAACCCTTTCACGGCGTTCACATAAAAACATTGAGGATAATGTAATGTGTGTTGTATCCACGGATCATCTTAAATCTCCCAATCTCTAATAACTCATCCACAGGAAAAACAAACAGCTGTATCATTTATGCTATCGCCAAAATAAAAGAATCCCGCATCAGCCATTTCATTCACCACTGCTTCTCTTAAATCACTCGTTGCCCAATAATGGCTAAATGAAAATAAGCGTGTTTTATATGAATCATATAAACTATATCGGGGTCTGTATTCGTTTTGAGACATGTCCCTCATGCTTTGTGAAGGTTTGATCTTGCTGGTTGCAAGAGTATAATGAAGCTGCAAAGCTGCGCTGATTCCTTATAAACATTTTTAAAAGTTGCTGGTGGAGAGTTTTTTTATGAAATAAAATAAAGAATATTTCAAATGGGCAAAAAATCAGGGCACCATTTATTTAAACAAAAAACATTTTTCGAAGCACTGAGTCATGATTAATACAACTATACAAATCTTTACAATCTTTATATCGATCATACAGATTTAACAAACTAGGACAGCCTTTATCTTCTAAATTAATTATATTATCATTTTCTAAGATGGATTTTAACCATAAAACTTTTTCTAAACCTTTGACGTATATACATTTATCCTTTATATTATCTGCAATCAAATTTTGATAATTTAAATAAGGTGTTACTCCCTCACACAAATATATCTTTCTATTACTTTGAATCCAATTTACATGTTTCTTTTCTTTTACAGTCAATTTGTAAAAAGGAAATGGTGGTTTAATTAAAAGTCGTTGTATTTTATTATTACACAATATTGCAATTTCTTTCACTATGAATTCATTTCTTTCTGTTTTAAAACCTTGGACATCTACGATAGCAGTCATGTCAACTTGCGCACTATGTTACTTAAAGGCTTATATTCCACAAGTTGATCGTTAATGATTAAACAATATCCAGTTGTCTTCTCTGGTATTGCCGTTGTACATTCAATCTCCAAACGAACATCTACGGGTCCCGTTTTTAGACTATCGTTTTGTCTTGAACAATCTATCACAAATAGCGGAGCCTTCTCATTAAAGCTACTTAAATCAAGCAATGGGTCTGCGGGACAGTTGTAGTACGACTGGCGAAATTTCACATACATTTCGTATAATATATTAAATTTGTTTTCGGAAAACTTTAAAGATAGGGGCTCGTGTGGGTAATATTGTGAATTCAAAAACAATGTCACATTTCTCACTCCACAGTGATCAAATACTGAACAGTCTTTCATTTTTTGATTTTTTCTGTTTGTTTGTAAAAAAAAATTACATATCAAGGTTTCTCTAATTGTGACGCAGTCTTAATAGACCAGGAATGCTTAGTTGCTGTAGGAAATAAAGGGTATTCATATAAATTCCAATTTCTAAATGACATCTGTATAGGTTTATCTCTTTCTAAATGTTTAAGAAGTTTCAGTCGTTCACAATCTGATACTTTCACATGTGGCACTCGCCATTGTATTCCTTGTATGTCTATTTGAAAATGTGCAACATCTTCAGTTCCTATAATACTATTTATGTTAGAATTACTTCTGTTCAGTATAAGTTCATGTTTATAATTTATTACAATTTTAGCATAATCTTCTGCAAACCCTAAAATCTTATTTAAAGGTACAGTAGCACTAAAATCACCGTTTTCACTTTTAAATCTATCCATATCCTAACCCCACAAAGCTTCTACTTTATTTTCTGCTTCATTCATTGAAATGTATGATTTAATTGTTGATGTTATACCAGCATTTTTAATACGATCTATTTAGATTCCATTTATCGAATACCTTATGTCTTGAAACAAAAACATAATAGGATTATTACTGAACGTAACAGGTTTTTTAATCTGGTTTCCATCTTTGCTGAAGAGCTTTGCACGACCTTCCGATGTAAATTGAACTGACTGATGGTAATACATATATGTCTTGCTGATGTATGGGAATTCTTATTTCATCGTTTTCTCTAAAGCTATTATTATATGGATTATAAGAATGGACTTCATAACTTTCAATAGAAGTATCTAAGTTTGGTAAGTCATTAATCTGTAGTATATTCATACTTTAAATCCTAAGGACTTTAGAAAATCTTTATTATTTTTACTCAAGGTCTTAAATTTTTTCTCACGTCTTCGCACCTTAGTGAGTGCAGAAGTAATAGGGCGCTTTAAGTAGACTGTAGGGTTTTTATAGTGCAATATCATTTTACTATCCTCAAATGGAGGCAAATTTCAATATATTGTTCTTTGAAATTAATCCTGTAGCCAAATTGATCTAAAACTTTAATAGTTATAGATGTAATATTATTTTATTCACTGGGAAGTAAATAACGTTCTGAGGTATTTCTGTATCTGTATCGGTATAAGTTTTAGATACAAATTCGTGAATAATATGAATAGGTAACCCGTTGCAATATGAGCCGTATATGAGATCACATTCGATTCTGATCACAATAAGGAACTTGCTATCAACATAAGAATATTTTGTTGTTGAGTTTATTACTGAAAAATATAGTAAACCGCACTCGTATTGACCTGATAAACTCAGAGGCGGTTGAAAGTAGAAATCCAATTCTGATTTATTTCCTGAGACAGTAACTGTTATAGACATGCTTGTATACTGAGCAATTTATGAAGTTCTTGTTTATTTTATGTCTTGATTGCGCCAAAAATTCTCCAAAGAAATCAAACAAAGATGTCCACAATTAAAAGGATGATCACGAATGTACGTTATCATAATTATAGTGGACTTTAGGACCTAAATATTTTATCAATTCCATTGGAGGTTTAAGATTTCCATAACTGTCGAAATATTCAACATAATTATTAATCAATGTTAGTTAAGGCGCATTTGGGTAGCCTATATTCTAGTTTTTTATTTCTTTAGATACAAAAATGCCAAATCCATTTTTATGAGGCTTAAACTGTAACCCATTTCCGATACAAAGAGCTTCCATTTTTTCATTGTGTCTCTTCAATTCAGCAAATTGTTTTTTAGCCATTTTGATTTCATTTATAGTTTTAAGTATACCAGCTGCACCACCTGCTAAGGCTCCCGTAGCCGATAATCCGGCAAAAATCGGAATCAAAGGTAGTACCCGACCAGTTTTTGGTATAGGAATAATGCGAGGAAGTTTTATAACAGAATTATCAACTACTTCTCTAGCAGCAGCTATAGCTAGCTCGATTGCTGCTTTCTTGCATTTTAGTTTTAATTTTTACATACGTCTTTTCGTTTTTGTAATGATATTCTTAAACTTATTTTTAAATTCATTCCCCAACTTTCTCGGAGACATTTTATTACTATTGCCATTATTTAGGCCAGCCTGAGTTTTAATTTTTGATTGCATAGCTTTGCTTACTATCTTTGCTGCTAACTTTTCTCTCAAATTTGCATCGGGAGCAATCTCTTGTGTTTTTGCCATTTTTTAACAAAACTAAATCCGCCTTATGTCGATCCTTTAAGTTTGAATATTTGTGTTCTTTACAATATTCGTCTAATTTGTTTTATACCTTTGACTCCACGTAATAGTTTTTGATTAAATTTGTACCAGGACCACAATAATTGTATCCCGGTATATGTAATTCAAATGGTAAATTATTAATCAACCAATTGAGAAGACTACTCTCACCAATGCACATCATAAGACTGTTTAATAGCGCTTGGGATATTTATTAAATATACCATTTTTTCTTATTTGTTCTTAATGTTAAACACAGTGGTCAGTAAGTCTATTACAATATATTTGACTTATCGATCAAACTGTTTTCAGTAGAAGACAAACCTAGCCATTTTACTAAAACTTTATTTCCTTTCCTTCTTAAAACTTTTTGACTAAATATATGTTTGGATTATTGGTCTTTTGTAGCTCTTGCGCATAAAACCCTCCTAAAATTGATTGACCTCTAATTGTATCTTCAATTAAGTAAGTAGTTGGAATTGTGTTCTGTAATTTTCGAATTTTAAATATTTATGTCGACCAATTTGGAATATATCCTTTTTCGAATGTACCTTTGTATTTGCTTATACGCACATAATCACCTACTTTAAACTTACGTTTTACATTATCATTCTTTACCAATCTACCTCAGATTGGTAATCTCTGTAGTATTAGTTTTTTACTTTTATTATTAACATTGGCTGGAATTTCACCAATAGTTCGATGATAAGTCTGATTGTATTCGTAAATAACATTATTAAAAGTATCGCCTATCAGAAACAGAAACAGAAACAGAAACAGAAACTTTTTTATTCAATATAGATTATAAAATAATGCTTATTGAAAGTCACTCTTTTGTATAATTACCACTGGTTCGAAAAAAAAACCTCTGTCCTGGGAAGAACCAGCAAGAAACCCAGCGGGACTTTTTTTTAAAATAACAGCTTACAATCATGTATGTTACACAAATTAACAACACAACAAATTAAAAATAGCTTGGTAGCGATCACCTCATTCCCAGGGGTTATTATCATCTATAAATTCTTTAATACTATAATAACCCTTTTTACACAAACTTACTTTAATAAAGTTTTTGAACTTTGAGCAGATCAAATTTTGTATATTTTCTGGAATTTTGTTGTAAAAGCGTATACATCGCCCCAAGAATGAATTACTGACTCGATGGAGTCGAGTAACTGGTACTACTAGCTTGTGTCTGTTCCTAGTATTTACAGAATGAATATCACTTATTTTTGTAAAACTACTTTTATTTTTGTGTACGTACATTACATTTTTATAAATGTATTGAGAGGCCAAAGTTAATATATTAATTTCCTTAAATTTTTGTCGCAGCGACTCTTTAGGCTTTAAATCATAAATTGCTCTTATGGCCCTCTTCTGTAAAACAAATATAATTTCAGTGTCAGCTGCGTGGCCCCATAGCAAAATACCATACGACATTATGCTATGGAAATAGCTAAAGTAAACTAGTCTAGCTGTTTCAACACTAGTTAGACTTCTAATTTTTTTTACGGCATATGCTGCAGAACTAAGTCTGCTTGCTAGTTTTGATATATGGGGGCTCCATTGAAGCTTCGCGTCTAGTGTGATTCCAAGAAAAATGGTGGTATCTACAAGACTCAGTTTCTCCCCATTTAAAATTACATTGGTATTTAATTATTTGACATTTGGAGTCATAAATTTCATACATTTCGTTTTAGTGCCATTTAAATGCAAATTATTAACATTGAACCAATTTACTAATTTAGATATAGCATTATTTACTTCGTCATATTTTAGCAATTGTCGACTTAATTTGAAAATTAAAGAAGTGTCATCTGCAAATAATACTATATCATGGTTATCTCCTACTATGTAAGGTAAGTCTTGACTTGACTTGACTCGTAGCTGTAATATGGCCAGGACGCTCAAGTCATATGAGGAAAGACTGTCTCATTTTAAGATCCCATCATTGGAAACGAGAAGAAAAATTATTGATTTATTGTTCTTAAAGAAATTAGTGACTGGATTTTTGGACTGTCCCGATCTTCTTAGTAAGATAAATTTTAATGTACCGCATCGATTGCCTAGATCCTGTAATAGCAAATTATTTGTTGCACCTCAAGGTCGAACCAATTTAAGATCACATTGTTCCTTAACGAGAATGTTTGCATTATATAAAGAATACCAAAGCAGAATTGATCTATTCTCAACCTCGATGGCTGGCATCAAAAAAGTAGTTATCTGCGATTAAGGATATGTTCTAATGGAAGTTTCTTCATTATTAATTAAAATTAAAATTTTATTAGAGTTAAATTGTACCTATGTACTGTTGTAAAATCAACGTAATGTCTCTTTTTTTATGCATGTGGTGCCCTCCTATAAGTAATGGGACATTTAGTTTTAATAATTGTGATGTCATTCCATATGTATATATATAAATGCTCCTGGCATGCAATAATTACTAATCATATGTCTTTCTAAACATTTATTTAACATCATGCCCAAATTTTTGCCTATGTCATCACAATACATAATAACTTTATTTTTTTTAATATTTACATTGCTTTTTAAGTTTTATTTACATTGCTTTTTAAGTTTATAGTTATATTATCCAGTTATAATTACCCTGTAAACTAAATGCTTTATACAATTTAGATTTCAAAGTTCGAATAAATCGTTCAACTATGGAAGCCTTCTTTGTTGAAAAGGTTGAGTAATGATTAATATTATAAGAATTCATATTTTTTTTAAACTTAACGTTATAAAATTCTGTTCCATTGTCGGGTTGCAAATTTTTTTATAACTACAATAATACACATAATAGAATAATAGAATTTTATAACGTTAAGTTTAAAAAAAATATGAATTCTTATAATATTAATCATTACTCAACCTTTTCAACAAAGAAGGCTTCCATAGTTGAACGATTTATTCGAACTTTGAAATCTAAATTGTATAAAGCATTTAGTTTACAGGGTAATTATAACTGGATAATATAACTATAAACTTAAAAAGCAATGTAAATAAAACTTAAAAAGCAATGTAAATATTAAAAAAAATAAAGTTATTATGTATTGTGATGACATAGGCAAAAATTTGGGCATGATGTTAAATAAATGTTTAGAAAGACATATGATTAGTAATTATTGCATGCCAGGAGCATTCTTTAGTCATATAATGCATAAAGTTTTAGCTAGTAAATTTTGCCCTAATAGCACATTAATAATTCTTGTTGGGAGAAGAGGCAATGTAAACAAAAATCAATTATTAAAATATATTGATAATCTAAATAATTTAAATGTACATAAAATTATCTTGTTTACATTGCCTTACATACAGGGTTGGCCGCAGGAAAATAAAATGAGATATGATTTAAATTTATTAATGAATAACTTTTCATGTAATAATAATTTAAACTTGACATTTAATTGTCATAATTATAACAATAAATTTAAATTAATAGACATAAATAATTTAATTAAGAAATTTTTGACTAATGATAGGTATTACCTATCTAAATATATTTTAAGACAGATAGCAAATGTGCTATCTTATTGTTTATATATTAACTCAGCCAAGGACTTGGCTACACAGACATCTGCTCCTTTTGAGCAGTGTAAAGACTTAATATGTAATTTGGAATCAGTTCCAAGTAATTTAAATTAGAAAATGAGACAATAGAGGTAATCTCTAGCAGTTGTAATAATTTAAATAATTTAGAACGTAGCTTACAAATCTTTAATAGTATGACTCCACAGAGTGATAATGAAAATTGTATACACCTGGTGCATCAAAATATACAAGGCATGGTAGGCAAAGAGCTAGAAATTGAGTTGTTCTTAAATAGCAACAATATTCATATTTTATGTATTACTGAACATTGGTTAAAAGCTTATAACTTAATGTTTAACTTCAGTAATCACCAGGTGGTCAGTTCTTTCAATAGAGATACGGTTTTAAGAGGTGGCTCCTTAATATTAGCTAGTAAATTATTGTCATGTAAAGAACGTAAAGATATTGTGAGCCTCTCTGTTGAGGGAACTGTAGAAATGGCATGTGTTGAGTTTGAGCACCTCATTGTTGTGAGCGTCTACAGACCCCCATGTTCTATATACGATACTTTTGAAAAAATTATGGAGGAAGTTTTTGCTAAGCTTAATAAACAGAATAAATCTGTTGTAATATGTGGAGACTTTAACATCAATCTCCTAGAAGCTTCCTCAATCAATATTAAATTTAGATCATTGTTTAAATCATATGGTCTTTTTAATTTATTTTTAGAGCCAACGCGTATTGCTCAATCTAGTGCAATATGTATAGATAACATTTTTACAAATGTGAAGCCGTTGCATAAATGTATAATTCAAAAATTAAGTTCTGATCACTGTGGACAAGTAGTTTCATTACCATATGTTCACAAAAAGCAAGTAGATAAGAAAGTTGTGTTTGTTCCAGTTAATGCACGTCGCTTGAAGAAATTTAGAAGTAACATAGTGAAAAAACTTCCATCACTTACATACCAAAATGATCCAAATTTTTTATATGGAACATTATTTAAGCTTATTTGCAACGAATTTAATAATACTTTTACTTCTAAAACATTCTCCTTGAACAGTCGGAAGTCATTTAATGAATGGGTGACAGTAGGAGTCCATAAGAGCAGACATAGGTTATATGATCTTTACCATGAAAGGTCATATAATCATAGCGTCGAATTTAGGGAATATGTAAAAAAATATTCAAAAATATTTAAAAGAGTGTGCTCCACAGCCAAGTCTTTGCATTTGAGCAACAAAGTTAAGACGGCTTCTAATAAAATTAAAATGACTTGGAGTATAATTAATAACGAAACTGGTAAGATCAACTCTCGCAATTCAAACTACCAGTTAAGTGTTAATAACAAATTAACCGAATCAGATCAGGACGTTGCAATGGTTTCTGAGAAATATTTTACTGGTATTCCGATATTAACCACTAAGTCACTGAATTCTTCTCCTGCGGTCGCCGAATCATTACTTAAACAAAATGTAAATGCGTGTACAAAGAATTTTACATTTCATAAAGTATCATCAAAAGATATTGTAAAATATTTTAAAACTATTGATGTTAAGAAAACTGCGGATCTGTGGGGGATTTCCGTTAAAGTTATTGCGTCTATAATAGATACAATCGCGCCTCATTTAGCTACTATTTTTAATACTAGTATTGAATCTGGTGTGTTTCCTGATTTAATGAAGTATAGTAAAGTAATATCTTTATTTAAATCTGGTAGTACATTAGACCCCGCCAATTTTAGACCTATTTCTGTACTACCAATATTTAGTAAGATTTTTGAAAAAATTATTCTTGATCAAATGTTAAATTTCTTTAATATAAATAATTTACTTCATAAAAATCGATTTGGTTTCACAAGGGGTTGCTCGACAACTGATGCCGGTGTTGAGCTGATTAAATATATATTTAATGCATGGGAGAATTCACAGGATGCTTTGGGTATATTTTGTGACCTATCCAAAGCTTTCGATTGTGTTCACCATGAAACATTAATCAGGAAACTTCAACACTACGGCGTAAGAAGTGATGCTCTTAAATTAATCATTTCATATTTAAGTAAGAGAACGCAAAAAGTTGTCGTTAACAGTATGAGTTCTTCCGGGTCGATGGTACAGATGGGCGTGCCTCAAGGCTCAATTCTAGGCCCCTTTCTGTTTCTTGTATACATTAATGACTTATTTATTTATTTATTTTATTAGGCTCTCACAACAATGAGTACACTGTTACTATGTCATTCCATATGGACATTAAACATAATCTTTGTTTTGTCCATGTTCATCTTAAGACCTATCCGTTGTGAGACACTATTGAGGTCATTGAGCATAGTGCTTAGGTCTTCCAGCGATTCTGCCATAAGGACTATATCGTCGGCAAATCGAAGGTGAGTGATGTACTCGCCATTGATGTTAATTCCGTATCCTTTCCAGTCCAGAAGCTTGAAAACGTCTTCCAATGTAGCGGTGAAGAGTTTCGGGGATATAACATCACCCTGTCTTACACCTCTCTGGAATTGGATAGGTTTCGTACTCTGTTTCTGTACTCGGATAGCCATCGTAGCTCTACTGTATAAACACTTCAGCACTTCGATATACCGACAGTCAACTTGGCACTGCTGAAGGTACTGCAGCACCGCCCAAATTTCGACGGAATCAAAGGCTTTCTCATAGTCCACATACGCCAGACATAGTGGCAAATTGTACTCTTCGGACTTCTGTATAATTTGCCGTAGGGTATGTATGTGGTCTATGGTGCTAAAGCCCTTTCGGAAACCGGCTTGTTCGGGAGGCTGGAAGTCGTCAAGTCTGCGCGCGAGACGATTCGTAATGACTCTCGAAAACAGCACGTAGACGCGGCTCAGAAGGGAAATCGGTCTGTAGTTCTTCAAGAGAGCGTTGTCACCTTTCTTGAAGAACAAGACCACCGCACTTCTGCTCCACGCCTCCGGTGTAATGCCACCATGGAGGACGGCATTAAAGAGCTTCTGAAGGACTTCAAGTACCGGTCTTCCACCCGCTTTCAGAAGCTCCGCTGTAATTCCATCCTCGCCTGGGGCCTTGCCGTTTTTAAGGTGCTGGAGAGCCATTCTAATCTCGCTCAGACTGACGTCCGGGATATCTTCGGAATAGTGTCGGATAAGACTCGCTCTTGGATCGTTACTCACACTTGCGTGTGACTCCAACGATGACGTGTACAGCTGCCCATAGAACCTCTCAATCTCAATCAAAATCTCAGGTGCCCCGGAAACGATGCTGCCACATTCGGTCTTCAGCTTTGACAGTTGGCTCTTTCTGGCAGACAGATCTCTGGCAAAGACTTTGGAGCCTTGGTTCCGCTCGATCACTTCTTCAATACGAGCTCTATTGAAGTTGCGTAAGTCCCGCAGCATGCATTTGGAGATCTGTCTGTTCAGTTGTCTGTATGCTGTCAAATCTCTTGAAGGATGTAGCCTCATCTCCCATCTAACAGCCATGAGATTAAGAGTGTGATCGGAGAGTTTTTGTGTTCTTCTGCGGCGGGTCTTGCAGAACTTAGCTCCGACCGCATGGACAGTTTCCACGAGCTTGTCATTCATATCGTCCACTTCATTGCAGTCTTCTAGGCACTGAAAACGGTTTTGTAACTCGAGCTGAAAGGTTTCGGGACTTTGGATTAGAGCACGAGAGGGACGGAGCGTTGACTTCATCAGACGAGACCTCTCCAACTTAACATTTAGGTTCAGTGTGCCTCTAATCATTCGGTGATCGCTGCCGGTTTTCACCCTCGCGATCACTGAGACATCACTGAACAGTTGTCGTCTGGTCGTCATAATGAAGTCAATCTCATTTTTTGTCGAGCCGTCGGGACTCGACCAGGTCCACTTCCTGTGGGGCCGCTTCTTGAAGAAAGAGTTCATCATAAAGAGTCCCTCTTTCTCCATGAAGTCGGCCAGCTGCTGGCCCCTTGGGCTCCGTTGCCCTATTCCAAATTTCCCCACTTTCAGCTCATCGTTCTCTCTTGTGCCTAGTTTTGCATTGAAGTCTCCCATTAACACCGTATATTGGGTTTTGGAGGAATGCTCATATTCAAAAAAATAATGTATTTTATTTTATTCTTATGTTGGTAGTTATTAAAAATAATTCGTTTATGCTGCTTGTTACTTAAATAAATACAGACAATTTTTTAGTAATTTGCAACATGAGCAACTTCACCAATACTGAGTAAAAGCTAGTAATAATTAGTATTTTATTCCTTTATAATGTTAGCTTCTTTTAATTCTTCAATGATCGATAAAATTTCATTATCATGATTTGTATTGCCCGCATCTCTTGAAGCTATTAAAAGTTTTAATCTATCAACTAATTCATTTGGATCGTCCCAATATACAATATCAGAGTTGATTTTATATTTCTTAAGCTTAGGTAAATTACCTCCAAGCTTTTCTTCGATTTTTTTTATATTTGATTAAGGTCTCGGAAAGTAATGGTTTAATTATTTTTCGATATTTAATTCCCTTATCACCTCTTATTTGACTTCTAAGGTTAAAATCTCTCTTATGAGCGTTAGTATAGTGTAGAATATCTTTGTACACGAGTTTATCAGCGCTTGATACTAAATTCAAATCAGGTTTATTCTAAGTAGAAGTTCTCTTAACCCGATAGTTAAATTGTAAGATTTGTCTCCAATTTTTACTAAAAATACAGTTTCGTTATCCAAACTGTCAATTTTAGAAAATGTAACTTCTGAATTTCCCATCATGTAAGTTTTCTTTTCTTTTTTTATCCCAAATGGTATATTTAATTTATCATCGTAAATATCATAGATATAATTCCGATCTAATGAAGCCTCTAAATTGTCTTTAATTTCATTTTTTGGGGATTCTGCAGAACTCAAGTCAGCATCGTAATAGTTCTGAAATTCCGATTCAAATGATCCAGCAGAACTTGCGCATGATTGCATCGATAAACTATGGTCTTGATTTGGTTTTTGCTTATTTACTATGATTTTAAGGGGCTCTGTAACAGGTTTTAGCATTTTATCTAGGGATAAGTTCAGTTCATGCTCGTTATTTTTCATTTTTTTATTTTATTCTTTATGGAGTCCACAGACTTCATTAATTCCATTTTAATTTGCTTTTCCATAATGCTTTACAATACTTCATTCTATCGTGGCTACAATAAAACTAAATAGTTTTATCTGAAAACCCGTTTATAATAGTTAAAAAAAAATATCAAAATTCTTTCTATACCTGCCATTGTTTAACGGTGAGCCTTTGTTAATACAAACAAAATTATACGGCTTACTCCAAACTATATTACAAATATTTTTAAATTGATTCCATGACATATCAGAACTAACATGTTCTTCATAAATATGTTGTAAGTTCACATCATCTTGTTTAAATATTATAATAAAATTGGCATTGTCTCGTAGCAATTGTTTCGTAATTTTTGAGTAGGTCTGAGACAAATAAAAGCAATCGATTTGCTTATGCCAGCCCATAGCAAAATAATTACGAATGTTGATTTGATTTTCACAAGGAACATCATCAATAATAAATACAGAATTGTTTAAAGCTTCACTTGGACCTATAACGTCTTTGTTATCATTGAACTCATAAAATGAAATATAAGGTACTCTCTTAATTACTTCTCGTAAAAAACGATATTTTGGTTGATAGTTAGTTTTTGAATAAAAGTAAAGATTTTGAAATTTAAGCCCATTTTCATGCAACAATAAACTTATTACAACGTTTGTTTTACCGCAATTAGAGGGACCGCATATTATACAGCGAATGGTATTTGGTAAGAGAATGCTATGTCTGATCTTGTGAGCAGAGTGATCAATATTAATATTGCTAACGCTTAGCGATATGGGTTGTTTGATCAACTTCATCATGCTTATTGAATGAGTTACTAACCTACAAACATAGGTATATATTTAAAATTTGCATGAACAATATTAGAAAGAAATGCATGTCACATCATGTCTGTTCTGCTAAATGTTCTCCTATTCACGTGTTACAAATATCTTAGTAGATCTATGCTTACTTTTCAAAATAATGCTATTCTGATCTTACAAATCCAGAGTATATTATGCTTATTCTGTAAATTATACAATTCTCATCTTACAACACGCGATCATGTCATTTCGCTACAGTACTTTCTATAAAGAGCACGTTTGTTTCTTTAGCTGAAATTTGGAGTAAGTACTTTAAATGAAATATTTAAATAATAAAGTAACTTATTCTATTTTCTATTGTAATTCTAACTCTTATAAATGTAATAAAATATGTCACTTATACTCATTTTTGTTTTTCAGAGACATGTCACATACACCATCTTACAGTCCTGTTTTGGATAGTTTAGAAAATATACGTGAGGTAAGTTACTATTTAGTTTTTATTATTTTTAATTGATTTTAAATTTATGGGGTCTATTTATATCTGGCTTTCAGAATTTGATAGACGACTCAAACCCAATTACTAATCCATTTTACTATGCTCAAGATAGGCAAGGCTGGTACGATGAAGTGGCGACAAAGACGTGCGAGCAGAGCCGTCGCCTAAAATCGGAGCAAAAAATAAAAACGAAAAAAATCAAATCAAATTCTTTGAAAAATACATCATTTATCATGCGAAAGGAAACGGGTGATGTACGTCATTTAATAAAAATTATAATACATGATTTAGATGGTCGTAATATCGATGAAATAAATACTGAATCTGAAAATGCAGCTGTGAACGTGCAATATCTAGTGACAAGTGCATAATATGATGACATCATGGATGAGACAGAACATTTAGTTTGTAAAGTGGTAAAAAAAAACTAAGCAAATCTAGTATTTAAGTTTGAAATCAATCAATAAAATGTATGTTAATAAAATGTCTATAAATAAAAGATTAATTTTTTCGACATGTATAACTCTGTTGTAAAAGTTAAGTGTATTTAAATCTGATGTTTTTATGTAATATTTAGTATTTAAGGATCTAATGAGATGATAAATAAAACAAAATATGATTATGATAATACAGTATTTTTATTTCAACTTACATATAAAGGGGTTTTTATATTTTAGCTGAAGTTATAATTACGATGTACTAGTTACAATATAGAACATATTTGCTGTAAAGAATATTCAAAATAAAGTAATTTGTTTTCAATTGCTTATAATGTTTATGTTTATAATTTTTTTATAAATTACTATTACTTTATTTCATCATTTAATTCTTCATTATTTCATATTTCATCATTAATTAAAATATGATGCTATTTAAAATAAATTGCTATAATGTCCCCACCCTGAGGACTGACGAGAAGATCGTGGAGCTGGAAGAAGAGATAGACAAGTTGCGCTGGCATATTATAGGATTATCCGAAGTCCGGAGAGAGGGGGAGGACACGGTAATCCTCGAATCCGGCAACTTGCTCTATCACCGGGAGGGCGACCATCTGTCCTAAGGAGGTGTCGGATTTATCGTCCACAAGTCTCTCGTTAACAACGTTGTAAAGATCGGGAGTGTGTCGACGAGGGTTGCGTACCTTATACTCAGAATCACCAAACGGTATTCGCTGAAGGTCATACAGGTTTACGCACCAACCTCGGCACACCCCGATGAGGAGGTGGAGGGAATGTATGAGGATATCTCTAGAGCCATGCATTCCTCCAAAACCCAATATACGGTGTTAATGGGAGACTTCAATGCAAAACTAGGCACAAGAGAGAACGATGAGCTGAAAGTGGGGAAATTTGGAATAGGGCAACGGAACCCAAGGGGCCAGCAGCTGGCCGACTTCATGGAGAAAGAGGGACTCTTTATGATGAACTCTTTCTTCAAGAAGCGGCCCCACAGGAAGTGGACCTGGTCGAGTCCCGACGGCTCGACAAAAAATGAGATTGACTTCATTATGACGACCAGACGACAACTGTTCAGTGATGTCTCAGTGATCGCGAGGGTGAAAACCGGCAGCGATCACCGAATGATTAGAGGCACACTGAACCTAAATGTTAAGTTGGAGAGGTCTCGTCTGATGAAGTCAACGCTCCGTCCCTCTCGTGCTCTAATCCAAAGTCCCGAAACCTTTCAGCTCGAGTTACAAAACCGTTTTCAGTGCCTAGAAGACTGCAATGAAGTGGACGATATGAATGACAAGCTCGTGGAAACTGTCCATGCGGTCGGAGCTAAGTTCTGCAAGACCCGCCGCAGAAGAACACAAAAACTCTCCGATCACACTCTTAATCTCATGGCTGTTAGATGGGAGATGAGGCTACATCCTTCAAGAGATTTGACAGCATACAGACAACTGAACAGACAGATCTCCAAATGCATGCTGCGGGACTTACGCAACTTCAATAGAGCTCGTATTGAAGAAGTGATCGAGCGGAACCAAGGCTCCAAAGTCTTTGCCAGAGATCTGTCTGCCAGAAAGAGCCAACTGTCAAAGCTGAAGACCGAATGTGGCAGCATCGTTTCCGGGGCACCTGAGATTTTGATTGAGATTGAGAGGTTCTATGGGCAGCTGTACACGTCATCGTTGGAGTCACACGCAAGTGTGAGTAACGATCCAAGAGCGAGTCTTATCCGACACTATTCCGAAGATATCCCGGACGTCAGTCTGAGCGAGATTAGAATGGCTCTCCAGCACCTTAAAAACGGCAAGGCCCCAGGCGAGGATGGAATTACAGCGGAGCTTCTGAAAGCGGGTGGAAGACCGGTACTTGAAGTCCTTCAGAAGCTCTTTAATGCCGTCCTCCATGGTGGCATTACACCGGAGGCGTGGAGCAGAAGTGCGGTGGTCTTGTTCTTCAAGAAAGGTGACAACGCTCTCTTGAAGAACTACAGACCGATTTCCCTTCTGAGCCGCGTCTACGTGCTGTTTTCGAGAGTCATTACGAATCGTCTCGCGCGCAGACTTGACGACTTCCAGCCTCCCGAACAAGCCGGTTTCCGAAAGGGCTTTAGCACCATAGACCACATACATACCCTACGGCAAATTATACAGAAGTCCGAAGAGTACAATTTGCCACTATGTCTGGCGTATGTGGACTATGAGAAAGCCTTTGATTCCGTCGAAATTTGGGCGGTGCTGCAGTACCTTCAGCAGTGCCAAGTTGACTGTCGGTATATCGAAGTGCTGAAGTGTTTATACAGTAGAGCTACGATGGCTATCCGAGTACAGAAACAGAGTACGAAACCTATCCAATTCCAGAGAGGTGTAAGACAGGGTGATGTTATATCCCCGAAACTCTTCACCGCTACATTGGAAGACGTTTTCAAGCTTCTGGACTGGAAAGGATACGGAATTAACATCAATGGCGAGTACATCACTCACCTTCGATTTGCCGACGATATAGTCCTTATGGCAGAATCGCTGGAAGACCTAAGCACTATGCTCAATGACCTCAATAGTGTCTCACAACGGATAGGTCTTAAGATGAACATGGACAAAACAAAGATTATGTTTAATGTCCATGTCACACCTATGCCGGTAGTTGTTGGGAGCACTAAGCTCGAAGTTGTTGACGAGTATGTTTACCTGGGACAAATAGTCCGACTAGGTAAGTCCAACTTCGACCGAGAGGTCAATCGACGGATTTAACTCGGCTGGGCAGCGTTCGGGAAGCTACGACACATTTTCTCGTCAGACATACCTCAAAACCTTAAAACGAAATTGTACAACCAGTGCGTGTTGCCAGTGATGACTTACGGAACTGAGACGTGGTCCTTCATTGCTGGCCGTATAAGGAAGCTCAAGGTCACTCAGCGAGCTATGGAGAGGGCTATGCTCGGAGTTTCTCTACGTGATAAACTTATTAATAAGGATATCCGCAGTAGAACCAGAGTAACCGCGTTAATACTTTAAAGTCCGCAATTAAAAAAGCAAAAGGTGTGAAAAAGCATATTACAAAAAATAAACTATTGAAAAGTATAGAGATATTTTAAATTCTAAAAAACCCCATAGAGACACTATGTACGTAATACGATCTAAGAATCATATACTTTATACGCAAAAAATAAATAAGCTCATTCTTAGTGGCAATGATGCTAAGCGACAAAGATGTGAAGATATGTATAAAACTTTGCCTTGGGGACATTCATCATCATCATTACAGCCCTTCACAAGTCCACTGCTGAACATAGGCCTCCCCCAAAGAATGCCACAAAGCACGGTCCTGAGCCACCTGCATCCATCGACTTCCTGCATGTCTTACCAGGTCGTCACTCCATTTCGTGGAGGGACGCCCTACAAATACGAGTACGAGGCTCCAACTAGAGAACCTTTCTTCCACATCGGTTGTCGGTTCTTCGAGCTATATGGCCGGCCCATTGCCACTTCAGCTTACTAATCCGTTGGGCTATGTCGGTCACTCTGGTTCTACTGCGGATATCCTAATTACTGAGTTTATCACGCAGAGAAACTCTGAGCATAGCCCTCTCCATAGCTCGCTGAGCGACCTTGAGTTTCCTCATCCGGCCAGCAGTGAAGGACCACGTCTCAGTTCCGTATGTCATCACTGGCAACACGCACTGGGTGTACAGTCTTCTCGTCAGGTATACCTCAAAACTTGAAAACGTTTTGAGGTATACCTGACGAGAAGAATTTCCCGCTTATATTAACTGCCTATTTTCCAAGAAGTGTTCTAAATTCGAAACAAACGCTAAATAACAAAATATCTAAGCTATTAAAATTTTAAATCGATTAAGCTCACAAAAATGTTATATTTATAAGCAAAAATATACAGATAGCATAGAATTAATTATTAAATATAATTTAATACAGACAACATAGAAGAGAGAGAGAGAGAGAGAGAGAGAGAGAATGACATTGTCGGCAAGTTCACACTCATGATAAAAAAAAATCTTGTTAACTTTATAAAAATTCCGTAGATTGCAACCTCATTTTCCGTAGTTCCGTAGATGATGACAAAATTGCGTGTATCTACGGAAAAATCCGTAGAGTTGGCAACGCTGCGTTGATATGCAACAGAAGATCCACCAATACAAATGTGATATTTTACAAACTCCCCTCTTCTCACACTCCGTCACCGCGCGCCTCATCACGCCTTCCACCCGACCGCACCTCAAACAAGTTTGGACTCGCTTTCGCTTTACTTAGGAACCGGTAAAATAAAGGTTCTTAAAGGTTCCAATTTAGGTTCTGGTTCCTGTTCCGGTATAGGTACCGAAACCTCTAAATACCTGTTCTATACCGGTATTTTGGAACCGTTTTCAATCCCTGATAATATCACCACCTAATTCATCTTTAAAATACCCTGGTATTTGTTTATTCGCATTTGGAATATGGTATATATTATTTTTAGGAAAATTACTTGTATCAAAGTACTTAATATTATCTTTCATATCTTTATAGAAGTCTTCAGTGTAAATTAAATACAAAAGACTATCTGTATAAGTGTAACAAAGTTTGATATTATTATCATTGTATATTTTCTTCATTACAGAATAATGAAAATTATATAAATGACTTTTTGCAAGTTCCAAAATAGTAAAGCCCACATATATTGGACGATCCAAGATCACTTTTGTTGGTCGGAGTGGAATGGCTACGAGGCTATATACCATTAAAATTATCTTTCCATACATTTACTAGCTTAACATAGACTTGTTTTCTTTTGTTCTCTATAGTTTTTTCAAAAATTGAATTGTTTCGTTTTTTTAAAAAGTCTTTTTCAAAATCAGATGTAGCATTTTGTCTTAAAGATGTATTTAGGGAAATATATGGCTCTAAAAATGCTTTTTGATTAAAAGCTAAAATCCTATGAATCTTCAATAAAACAAGTCCGTTTCTTAGGCATTCTTGTAAATGACGGTAATGGATAACATATTTATATTTATCATAGAGATTCGCAACCAATTTCTTATTACTAATGTTTGATGATATTGGAACTGTTAACTTTTCTGCTGCAAACGGTAAGTCAGAATGTTCATCATGAATATTGCGTGGATATTGCATGTCAACTTCGAGTATATATCCTTCATTACTATTAGAACTAATAGAGTTAAATAAGAGTTTTTAACAGTGGTAGAGCCACGCGGCAGCTTTTGCTGTCGCACGGATGGGCTAGCTCGAACTGGGGTGGTACCATGACCTCACAGAATACCAGCGTGAAGTAGAGGTTTATCTCTGCGTTTCGCTTGGTGAGTGCAGGTGGCCGGAAGCCCTTTTTACTGGAAATGAGGCATTCCATCTTAGTCCTCACGGGTGACAACGCATCTGCATTTTCATTCGCTAACGAGGATAGATGTAGATGTCTATGGGCCGCAGCTACCACTTACCATCAGGTGGACTGTGTGCTCGTTTATCACCCTTATCCTATAAAAAAAAATCAAAATTTCTTAATTCTTTTTGTTTTAAAAACCGAAACTTTTTATAAGGTAGTTGCTGCATCATAGCATAATCATACAAATTTACACCATCTAAATAAACTAAGAAAGAATTTGGATCATCTTCATTAAAATTTGGTAAGTATTTGTTATTAGCCTTTGCATACCTTAACGAGCATTGAGATAGCCCTCCTCTTATACCATTTTCTAAAAATTGATAAATTTGTATATCAGTAATTAAATCCAACTCAATAGTTGTCAACAATAGCATAGCATCCCAACTTAGTGAAGGTGATGAAACATAATGACAAGGATCGAGACCATAATAATTCAAACTCATGGATCTAAATTTCTCAAAAAAGTAGTAAGACATCGCATTTCAGATATAACTCGGTATATTCACCTAAGTTTTTAATACCAAAATTTTGCCACACAGTTAAAGCATGAATATAATATTCGCTTGTTATAGATTCTGATGTTAATTTATTGTAGAATTTTGATTGCTCTGGTAACTGAGTTTCTTTATACTTTTCCCAAGAATCTACATAGTCATAGTAATATACACCCTTCCTAAGACATAATCGGAATAAATTTTCATCTGGAAAGAATGTTCGCAAATGTTTTAAGTCTTCAGGATTTAGAGTTTGTGCTAAATGATCTAAACTTGAACTCAGGAAATTAAAGGAGTCTATAAATTTTAATTGCGCTGACTTATATCGATTGGAAAAAACTTTGTAAAAGAAATAAATTTCTCTTTGCTTTTTGGAATTAAATTTATACAACCGCATGTACTTGCAAGTTCTTTTATAAATAAATGGCAATCATATCCAGAAAGATTATGAAATATAATAGGAATGAAATTACATTTTCTATTGTTTAAATTACATGAATTATGAGCTGGACCTCTGTATTTACCTGTGAAATGGTCATGATCATATACTTTGTAATCAGAAGAACAAAACTTTTTTTTACAAATATAACACACTTCTGCACTATTAAAAGAGCTGCTCTTCACTATTAAGCGGATCCATGTCTTTGGAAATATTTAAAATTTTATATAATCTTTCTATATCCTTATAAATTGAATTTACAAATTTTTTTGAGCAATTAGGCCCTCGATAAGAAACAAAGTCATTCAATTCGGGATTGGATTCACAGCATATATAATAAGCAAAACAAGTAGCTTCATGAATCTGAACATTTTGTACATGTTGACTTTTATTATTGTCAGAATATTCTCTAATTAAACTTTCAAAGTCACCATAAATAACAATTGGAATTCTTTGAGACCTTTCTGGATTAAAAAATCGTAGCTTTGAATTGGTTTCTGGAAGGATAGTTTGCATGCAAGCACAATCATGTGACTCTAACTTTGTCTCAGAATCAAAGTAAATAAAACATTCATCACATAAATGAACTTTACATTTGTGTTTCGTAAGTTGTTTATGTACGAGCTTTTCAAAATGTTTGATTAAAACAAAATGAGTCTTGTTTTGTTTATTCAAAAGCAATAAGTTTACATGCATTAACTTTCTTTGTGATGTTTTGTACAAAGGTCCTGTTACTGCATTATTTTTTTCTAATCCATATATATTGACACTTATGTTTGTATTATGTTTTTCAAAGCGTTTTATATCTTCAAACGTCGGTGGAAAAGACATACCGAACACATTTAAAACTTTAGAATAGTGTGGATAGTAACTCGATTTGGATTACATTTCGCTGGATACATTTGTGCTATGATACACCAAAGGAAGCAGTGACTGTTTGTATTATGAATATTAAGACATGACTTTGTTCTGCCAATACTTTTTGGTAATGAAATAAAATGACAAGCTCTTAGCGGATTATATTTAGCTATATTTAGTTCTAAATGGTTAATTGACTCAATTGTCCATCCAGATTCAGACAATTCAAATTCCATGCATTTGCTGATTAAATTCTTCGAGTTTTCTTCAAAAAGCAACTTTAAATCAGTACTTTGTAATATAGGCGTATATTTAGTATTGAAGCTTTTTAATGATAGTTCATCATTCTTTGGAAGCTTGTACAACACAAATAATTCAAAGTTTACCTTGATTGATTTGTGCGTGGTTAGTAATGTTTTAATTATATTGCAAACAGTGCTAGAAATACTAGATAAGAATAACTCTGGCATAATTATGTCACTTGAATCTGGATTTACTCTATAACTTACAATCCTATTCTTGAAAGCAGTAGCTATTAACTGAACATTATCAAACTCAGTTCTAAGTAAACAACTAATTTTATGTATATTACTCTTCTTATGTGATGAATGATTTGATGCATATGCATTACAGTCCTGGCAGAATTTCATTTTCAATCATATATCTATTATTGACGTTTAGTGTAATACTGCTCAAAACTTGTATATAAATATGTATTTCAATCTTTATTTATATTTGTCTTATAGATTTAAATTCTAATTAACAACTCTAACTTATAACTACTTTGTCTAGATTTTAGGTATTTCAAAATTGAAGTTTCAATCCAGCTTTTTGTTCTTTTAGATTCAGATTTTAGTTTTTAATTTTTTCGTTGTTGTAAGGAGAGACACAGTTTTGAAAAAATATATGGTATATCGCTTAATAATATAATAAAATTATTCACAAATTTAAATTATAGTTACTTTGTCTAGGTATTTCAAAAAATCTAACTTTCAATATCTGGCTTTTTGTTTTTCAGATTCAGATTTTAATTCTTATTTTTTCTTTGCTGTAAGGAAAAGACATAAGTTAGGAAAATAATGTGCTACAAGTCAATAACATTTAATTTTAAGCTATTATGAGCGCAATTACTTTATTATAGGTGCCTAAACAAAGTTAGAAAACATTAATAGGGTATAAAATTGGCTGTATAGCAGCGTACTCATCCTTTGCCGCTGCTACTAACTTTGTCACAGCTTTCCACGTAAGGCTGTTGTCTTCTACAGCAGACTTCAGAGTGACGAGCGAACGCTTCCACCGATCGGAGTCAAGCTTTTCGGCTTCTTTCGTGTTGTACACACGCAGCTCTACATAGTAGTCGCCCGTCTTTGCAGCATCTGCCCTCTGCAGCGTGTAGCCCGAACCCGCACGCCGCGATAAAAAACTTCTCAGCGCCGCCGCTCTAATGGGTTCTTGCAAATCGTTATCTCCCTGTAATTATTTCAAATATTAATGTTAGTATTGTATAGAAAAAGAGGCTCATAATATTTATAACTAAAAAAATATTATAGTGCTGTTTGATATCAGTTAGAAATAAAATATTGGTGATGGCGATCTCGATACTCAAAACAAAGTTTTTTCAAAAGCACTAATCTATACTTATAATAAATCTGTAGAGAGGTCAAAACTGTACATGAAGTATATTTCCAAAATAACTACAAGGGGGTGATTAGTGATGGATACTGATGCCAAAAATGCAAACAGTAAAATTTTTGTCTGTCTGTCTGTATGTTCGTTATGGAAACAAAAACTACTCGACGGATTTTAACGAAACTTGGTACAATCATTTTTCATACTCCTGGGCAGGTTATAGTATACTTTTTATCACGCTACAATCAATAGGAGCAGAGCAGTGAAGGTAAATGTTGGGGAAACGGGAGAAATGACTCCATTTTTTAAGCTTCCGTCGCGTATGCAGCCTTAATGGTAAAAGCTACACAGAAATCATGTGTAACGAAAATGTTCTCCTTAAAATTATATAAAAAATATCCCACGACAGCATATGTCTATCTTTTATGTTTGACTCACAATAACACGTGTAACTCCCGATAGCTTAGCAGTTCGGAGCTTTCTGATTATATTTGTCTACCCTTCCGTTTATAACACTTTCACTCATCCCTAATTAAAAAAAGTTAACATTATTAACTATTCAATAAAAAAAATCATAGAAATCGGTATAGAAACACCAAAGTTATACATGAAATACGCTAATAAGCCATCGCGCGTGAATACTGAATCATGCTATAAGGATTATTTTTGTGTAA
This sequence comes from Parnassius glacialis, assembly GCA_033319125.1. NCBI lineage: Eukaryota > Metazoa > Arthropoda > Insecta > Lepidoptera > Papilionidae > Parnassius > Parnassius glacialis. The sequence goes on along the minus strand of JAVANC010000025.1, from coordinate 2,999,154 downwards.
CGCTCGCCGCGCTCGACGCGGCTCGCGGCGAGAGGTATAAAAAGGCGGGGAGTTCGAGTGCGAGCGACAGAGATTCCGCCTGTGGCACCGCTCTCGAGCGGTCGTGTCCAGGTAGTCCGCGCATCCGTCCCCGTACGGTAGTGCTCTCTCGCTCTCGCGCCTCCGCTGTCCTGCTCGCGCCGTACAGCGTCGACGCTTTGGTGAGTCATTTACGCTAACAGTTCTTGTCTTCGGGCGGGGAGGTTTGACTGACCTCTGCTTATTATTGTCTTAATTGTTATTTTATTGTTATTTTTTATATTTGATTTTTGTTATTTCTCTTGTTATTCTTTGCTTTTCTTGTATTGTTATACGTGTATATTGTCTCGTAGTACGTCTCGTGTTAAAGTCCCTGTTCTTCTGAGAACAGGGACCCGTCCCTAATCCTTATTGTTCGTAGAATTACTGCCCCCAACATGTCCACAGTTAGTCAAATAAAGTCCCTCGTCGCCGCCCTAAACCAAACTCTTGGTCTGGGCCTAAACCTCGATGAGACGGCCTTTGCCGCCATCGCCACCCATGTTACTCCCGCTGCCCCTCAGGCACTCCAACCGCCGCCCGTAATCGCGGCATACCTAGAGACTAAGAACTCTTTTGCCCCTTTAGAGATGGAGTACGCATGCTCCGAGTCCTCTGCGTCGGCCTCCCGGAAGAGGCCCGCCACCAATTCTGGCACCGGTTCATCGGAGTCCTGTGACTCCGACGAAACGGGGGATTATTCATTCACCACGGTGAACTCCAAGCGCAGCGATAAACGCGCCGCGAAAAACCGCACCCTCCCTGTCTCAGCGGCCCCTGCCGCTCCTACAACCTCCGCAGCTCCCGCTGCCGCCTCTGCCCCCGCAGCCCCCGCCGCTGCCTCGGCCCCACTTATGTCACTAGACATCCCCGCTCCGACCAAGCCAGCCTCTCACTGTGCTCCAGTCCTTGCCAAGAAGCAAGTCCCGCAACCGGTCTTCCTAAGAGATAAGGCGAAATTCACAGAACACTCCAAAACCTGCTACAACGCAGGTATTAAGTATGACCACGCCATAAACCTCGGGGAGGCTATTAAGATCATCCCCCACTCAATTGACGACTTCCGTAGTCTCACCAGGCTATTCACAGCCGAACGAGTTTCTTACCATACATACGCTCTTCCGGAAGAGCGTAAAGTCAGGGCCGTCATCCTCGGCATACCCTTCGAATTTTCCAACGAGGAAATCCTGGAGGACCTTAAGTCCCAAGGTTTCCCCGTAGAAGCCGTGCACAAAATGCACAGTAGAAGGGGCCAGAGGTTCTCTCTTGCCCTAATCATTTTAACCAACGTGCCGGAGGCAAAAGCCATCTTCCGTCAGGTACGCACAATGTGTGGCCTGTCGAGAGTGAGGGTTGAGCCCCCACATAGGCGCGGGTTCCCGGCGCAGTGCCACCGCTGCCAGCTATATGGTCATGCGGCGGCCAACTGCTCTGCCCCATCCAGGTGCGTTAAGTGCCTTGAACCCCATAACACTAAAGAGTGTCCTCGGCCCAAAGACGCCGAATCCCCACCCGCGTGCGTACTGTGTAAACAAACAGGCCACCCGGCAAACTACAGAGGCTGCCCTTGCGCACCTCATCCTCGCCCCAGTAGGCAAGCTCCACCGCCGGTCAATGACCGCTCATTCCCGGCTCTTTACCAACGGTTGCCCCGTCAGGGCCTTTCACAGCCCATGCAGGGCTTCTCTCGGCCCTCTCAGGGTCCCCCTAGGCCCCCTCAGGGCATTATTCGGCCCCCTCCAGGCTTCCCTCAGCCTATGCAGCCTCCAGTCTTTCCCTGGGGCCCCAAAAAGGCAGACCCACCGCGGACATCCTCCGCCCCACATCAACCACAGCCCTCAATGGCTGATGACCTAAAACGGTGTATTCCGCTATTAGGAACATCGACGTTGGGGAAATCGCTATGTTAGCACGCAAATTGCGCGCTGCGAGGTCCCCTCAGGACCGTCTCCTTGCTTTGCTGCACAAAAGATTATGATGCTCTTGCAGAGCATCATAATCTTTTGTGCTCGTTGTAAGTTAAGTTAACTTAACATACGATGACAGAGCAGGTTGCTCTACCAAAGTCTCACGGTCGTATCAAACCTAAGGGTTTATCGCTTGTATCCTTTAATATTCGCGGTTTGCGAAATAACCTCCCAGAACTTAAGCTCTTTCTTCAAAACCCTGAAGCCGATTTCCTCCTCCTACAGGAAACTAATCTCAAAACTAAGGATACTAAAGGCCTTTCTATTAAAAACTTTTCTCTTCTTCGTAATGACAGGCACGACCGCCGAGGTGGCGGTACGGCCATTTATTACAAGAAGACACTCCACTGCTCTCCCATTTCTATTCCGCAGCTTAACAATATGGAAGCCACGGTATGCAGGCTAGCTATGACTGGACATCAGTCCATCCTCATAGCCTCCTGTTACATCCCTTCAGGAACCCATCCCCTCAAAAAAGATTTTGAGGCTATTTTATCTTTAGGCAATTCAGTCATTATGTTTGGAGATTTTAACTCCAAGCATACTGAATGGATATGCCGTACTACCTCCCCTAGTGGCAAGATACTGCTCGATATCACGCAGTCTCTTGACCTTACCGTTCACAGTCCCCTCGGTGCTACTCACTATCCCGATGTCACCGACCACGCTCCCGACGTGCTAGATTTTGCACTATTCAAAAGTGTTTCCCTCAACCTCAGGGCAATCGAGACACTAGACGATCTAGGATCCAACCACCGACCGGTCTCCCTCACTCTTGACAATCAGCCACCCCCCTCAACACCCTCTACTAAAACCTTCACAAATTGGAAGGGCTTCAAGGAGTCCCTAGCGAATGCTCTGGACTCACAGGACTCTCCCATCTCCCTATCGTCGGACTTAGACAGTCCCGAAAAAATCGACACCGCGGTCGATTCACTCTCCACCCTTATTAAAACCTCCCTTAAGAAGAATGAAAGGGTAGTCCCGGTTGCTAATAATAGTGGGCTTCCCCTACATATTAGCAACCTATTAAAAGCCAAAAAAGCTGCTTTCCGGAGAGCAGTAAAATATCCCACGCCCGAATATAGGGCACACGGCCAATCGTCTTCAACGAGAACTCCGTTTCCGCTTCTCTGAATTTCGAGACCTCGAAAAGAGTAAACTCATGGAGAATATCTCTCCCTCTCATACAGCGTACTATCGGATGGCAAGAGCCCTCCGCATAGACGCTATCACCCACACTCCCCCTCTCTCCCGTCCCGACGGTACGGTAGCCTTCGAGGAAGAGGAAAAGGCTGAGTGTTTTGCAGACAGCATTGCCGCTCAATGCTCTCCTAGCTCTCAACCCGTTGACCCTTCATACGTCCAGGCAGTGGAGGATGAGGTCCGCCGCCAGAACTCACCCCCTACAGCCTCCGAACCTATCTCTGCGTCCAATGGTGAGATTTCATCCCTCATCAAAGGACTTAAGTCCAAAAAGGCTCCGGACGCGGATGGCATCTCCAACCAAGCCCTAAAACACTTTCCTGAACAGGTGTTAACCTTTTTATCTATTATCTTCAACGCCTGCTTCAACCTTAGTTACTTTCCCACTACGTGGAAAGAGGCAACTGTGATTGGTATTCCCAAGCCAGGCAAGCCTCTCAACCTCCCCTCCAGTCATCGCCCCATTAGCCTCCTCAAGGCCATGGGCAAGCTCTTCGAAAGAGTCATCCAAACTCGCATGAGGCGCCATCTGTTTCCCACAGACGGTGACCCTCTCTTCATCCCCCACCAATTCGGTTTCCGAGCGAAACACTCATGTCCCCAACAAGTTCACCGTATTGTGGAATATATCCTCAGCGATTTTTATCCTCGTCGTCATAAGACCATCGCGGTCTTTTTCGACATAGCTAAAGCCTTTGATAGAGTCTGGCATACAGGCCTTATCTACAAACTGTACAAAATAGGTCTCCCCGATCGTCTAGTACGTCTCGTGGCCTCTTATCTAAAGCATCGTACCTTTCGTTTTAGACACGAAGGAACGCTATCTTCACAGCGCCCCATCAAAGCTGGTGTCCCTCAGGGATCAGTACTTGCTCCTCTGCTGTACATCCTGTTCACCAACGACATTCCCATCCCGTCGAAAGGTGTTCAGCTCTCCCTCTTCGCAGACGACACTGCTCTCTACTGTAAAGGTATCTCGCTACCTTTCATACGTAACAAGGTTCAAAAGTCAGTTGATGACCTAGGAGCTTGGTTCAAAAAATGGCGCATCGATGTGAACCCGGAGAAGAGCTCCGCCGTTCACTTCGATTATAAACGACGCCGTCTCAAAATCACTCCACCAATACGTATGCTAGGGACCCCTGTCCCCTGGCATACGTCTGCCAAATATTTAGGTGTCATTCTGGACACAAGGCTCACCTTCAGGCCCCACGTCAAAAGAGTAACCCGTCACGCACGTTTTTACCTGAGTAGGCTCAACAGTATGTTGGGCCGACACAATTTTTAACAATGGTAGAGCCACGGGGCAGCTTTTGCTGTCGCACGGATGGGCCGGCTCGAACCGGGGTGATACCACGACCTCACAGAAAACCAGCGTGAAGTAGAGGTTTACCTCTGCGTTTCGCTTGGTGAGTGCAGGTGGCCGGAGGCCCTTTTTATTGGAAATGAGGCATTCCATCTTAGTCCTCACGGGTGACAACGCATCTACATTTTGATTTGTAATAGAGGATAAATGTAGATGTCTATGGGCCGCAGCAACCACTTACCATCAGGTGGACTATGTGCTCGTTTGTCACCCTTATCCTATAAAAAAAACAGTAATATGTCCCTCAGAAACAAGCGTACTCTTTATAACGTATGTATACGACCAGTCATGTCCTACGCGGGCCCCATTTTTGCCCACGCTGACCCTAAAATCATTAATACAATACAATACAATACAATAACTTTATTTCAGGCATCAAGGACTTAAAAATTAAGAACATTGGCCCATAGCAATATATACCTTAACCTGAAAATATATATAAAATATAGACATAACACTATTTAGGGAACTTTTTTCTTTGGCGCGTCCCTGTATCGGCGAAACACTACCCCAGAGGGCCAGAAATCGGGAGCGGGGAATGTCTCTTTATGTTTTGCAAGAACCTGGAGTACGTAGGAATTGAAGTTCGTTGACCTATTAGACTCCAGACGCTGCAAATGTAAAGAGATCGGATCCTCAATGCGGCATCGGCTTCGTTCTTCCACGAAACGCAAGACGTCTTCTCCCGACGTACTTTTGTCCAAACGGGAGATGTAGAGTTGTATAGTTGGCTCCACAGCACGCAGAGTTGTACTCGCGTTTATCTTGGCGGTCCCACGCTGGTTACAGACGGGTCGCGATCGACGTCTCTTCTCAACAAGAGTAAACCCGTCCTTATCAATCTTGTCTTGGGTCACCACTGGAACTGATTTTATTTCCACATTCTTCCGCTTTCGACCACAAGAGGGTGCCGGTTGTTTTCGGGCAACATCAGCAAACGTCTTTCCTTGTTTTGAGGTTGGCTTCGGCGGAGGAGTACCAATGGGTTCAGTCAAGGGTTGAGGTGGTGATGCAATGACGACCGAGGTCGCCCTAGTTTCTCGGTCATCAACCCGCTGACAGACGGTATCGCGTGACGGAGTCGCAATCATCGGTGAAATATGACTACTGTTCCGGTTACCGCGTGTCGTATTTACATTCTGTGACGGCGGTGAATTTGCAGATGTTGCAATTATGTTGTGCAACATATTGACTTGGTTCCTCAGCTCTGTTGCGGCTCGTTCCGATTCCTCAAATTTGGAACGGATTTCGGTAACATCGGCTCTCAACGTGGTGATGTCTTTCAACAATCTGGTGACGTCTACGTGATCGAACGTCACGGGAGGCAGCTTGTTAAGATCACGCGCGACAAAAGTTGGGATGTCATCAGGGTCGGTCTCATTGAATAGCCTGAAGATGTCTTGCAGGTCTTTCTTACCGCGGCCATCCCTGTGACGTGTGATAAGACGGATTTGGGTCACGGCTGAATCTGCTAACACCTTCTTCGCTTGGATGGATTATTGAATTGGATTAATGAACTCCAAATAGTTCAAAACTTTTTCTGTCGTCGAGCTGCGAACGCACCGTGGTACGTCCGTAATGCCGACCTTCATCGGGACCTAGAGCTCCCTACAATTCAACAATTTCTTAAAAAACTCTCTGAGAACTTCTTCAAAGCCTCAGAGTCGCACTCCAATCATCTTATTCGTGAGGCAGCTACTTATGCAGCCCCACTCCTCTCTCGCTATCGCGTCCGCAGGCCGAGAAACTCTCACTCGGACCCGCCTTAATAAACTGTCAAACGACCTGAACTGCCTCCTGGCGGCTCAGGCCAACTCTAATTAAAATATTCATAACTAATTTGCCTTCGTAGGCACTCCCTCAGCGGCTCGTAGCCGCCTGCGCCCTCTTTTCCCAAAAGAGGGTCGCTTTCGATACGGCATAAGAAGCTTTAAACAGCTGGTTGCCAGTCCCCAAAGGCGGTTTTTAGAGGGTATCACTTAGGTTCCCAAGGTAGGCAGTGAGTCCCTCATAACCACTATAGACCGGCTGTCGTGGTATGCGTAATGCATTTTCCGCCTCCCTCTGTGGTAGCCCTTTTCCAATTGCTTCCGGCGCAAAAAAAAAGAGTGCGAGCTTCATACAATATTTGGCTGTTGACGCGAATAGACGTTCAGAGTGTTCGACCTTATTTACAGACAATAATTGATTTTAACAAACCGTGCTTATCAGCGCGACTTTTAGTCTACCCTTACGTTTAATAATTTATTTTTAGATTTCTTTGGTTGTTATTTTATAAAATAGGTATTAGTTATTTGGTAGGGTTTAAATATTTCTTAGTATTAGCTTAATTATAAATTAAACTTTTTTTTATTTAGCTGTAGTTTTAATAGGTACCTAGGTATCAGATAGGTTATTTCATTCTATTAGACGTAGTTTAGATACCTACTTATATATTTTTAAGAATTTAATTTTGGATTTAAGGATTTGTTTAGGATCCGTTTTATTATTTAAGTAGGCATTTAGATTTTTTTAAGTGTATGATAGCTATAGTTAGGACCTCTAACGTAGATTATTTTGTTAGGTAACTGAATGCCGTTGATTAAAAATAAAATACACAATGCCACCTATAAAACGATTATCTTTATCTCGAAATTCGAGAGAAGCTAAGAGAATGAGAAATGTGCGTTCTCAAGAATCGGCAGAGGAAAGAGCACATCGGTTAAACTCTATGAGAGTTAGTGCCTCAACTTCTCGAGCCAATGAAAGCTCTCCAGAAAGAGAGATGCGATTAGCAGCTGACAGAGCGAGACGAGCTACATCAGGGGCATCTCAAAGTTCTTCGCAACGAGAGCTAAGGCTTACCATTGACCGAGAACAACATGTGTTATCCCGAGAAGCTGAAACTGCTTCACAACAAAAATTGCGGCTCACAGCTGACCACGAACGGCATACATTATCTCGCGAGTCCGAAACCTACACTGAGAGGGAATTACGTCTCACAGCTGATCGCGAACGTCATATTTTATCTGGAGAATCTGAAACTTTTACTCAATATGAAGACCGTTTGACAAATGATAGGGTGCACCATAATATTATTCGATCTCTCGAAGATGAACATGAGCATGAACAACGACTAGAGTCGGGACGCGAATATTATAATTTTTTGAGACAAGAACGATTAATAAGTTTGTCTAATGAAAGATTAAGAATTGAAAATATTCGGTCTCTTGAAACGGACGAACAGCGAGAGGCCCGTCTTACTGCAGACAGATTTCGACATAGTCTTAATGACTTAGATGTACACATAGAAGATCAATCTACAAATTCGGTGGCGTGATCCGACAAATATAAAAGTGGGTTTGCTTATAACCTCACAATTGATTACAGATCATCTTCTGTAATAGGCGATATGAACGTAGTATGTTCTTTTTGTAATGCTTCAAAGTGGAGTAAGGAGTCGGCTGGTTTCTGTTGTTCTGGAGGTAAAATAAATTTGCCTTCGTTCGAAGATCCACCGGAATCTTTGAAGTCAATACTTTTAGGGGAACATGTGCAATCTAAAAAGTTCTTAGACAATATTCGCACTTATAATAGTGCGTTTTAAATGACATCCTTTGGTGCTCAACAAATCTCAGAAGGTCCTTTCATGCCTACTTTTAAGATACAAGGTCAGGTTTACCATTTGATAGGATCCCTTTTGCCTGAAGACCAATCTAAGTTTCTTCAAATATATTTTGTATCCGACTACAACGAACAGTCGAATATAAGAAATCAATATTTCCCGAATTTAAATACTGAACTTATTTCACAACTTCAGAACATGTTGCATCAGGTTAATTCGTATGTATGCAGTTTTAAATCGGCATTAGAAGCTCTTTCTCAAGATGGTGATAACAATTATAAAATTGTTATAAATCCCGATAGGCGTCCAACTCAGGAACACCCTGGGCGTTATAACGTTCCATCCACGAATGAAGTTGCTGTAGTATTGGTCAACCAGGAATGTGGTAGGCGTGATATCGTTATCCGTTCCAGAAACAATCGTTTGCAACGTAGTTACGAAACCCACAGGGCTTACGACAGTTTGCAATATCCTTTGATATACTCTCGAGGGGAAGATGGTTATAATTTCGCTTTATACCAAACTGATCCGCGTACATGCGCACCTAATTATAATAAAAAGATGTCATGCCTTCAATTTTATTGTTACCACTTGCAAGTGATACGGAATAGATTTGTATATTTTCAACGTTTTCGTGGCTTATTCAATCAGTTTATTGTTGACATGTACGCAAAAATTGAAACCGAAAGATTAGTTTATATACGATCTAATCAAAGGCAGCTGCGCGCTGAAGAATACGTGCACCTACGCGACGTCATGCAGCAAGATAATGATACGGTGAATATGGGCCGTTTAGTTATTTTACCCTCTTCTTTTACTGGTGGTCCACGCTACATGCACGAATGTACTCAAGATGCTTTTTGTTACGTAAGAAAATATGGACGTCCCGACTTATTTATTACTGTAACTACCAATCCCAAGTGGGATGAAATCACTCGGGAGCTTATTGAGGGTCAAGCAATTTTTGTCATAAAACATATTATTTTATTACATATTTATATACATAACTAGCTGACCAGGCAGACGTTGTTCTGTCCTTTCCGAATAACCATACATGGTTATACTACTAAATTGTAGCTTATATTAAACGTTTGTATTCTTAACATAGCGCCATCTATTAAATATTTACTCAATCCAGTCAACAGATATCGTCATCTGACAGAATCGTTTGGAGCTAACAGATAATTGTGACTGTCAAATAATAGACAAATAATTTTCAATAAAATAATATTGTATTGCGACTATAAATTGAGATGTAAGCTATCTTATCTTTTAAGTTAGACCAAACTTCACATTGACCAAAAATTTCAGTAGTTTAGGAGTCCATTGCGGACAAACAACGTGACACGTACTTTTTATATATAAAGACTAGCTGACCCAAAGTTTCATAAAAAAGGTCCAGCCGTTTGATCACTAACACTGTGACATGAGAATTTTATATATTAGGTTATATAGTATGAACTCAATAAAAAAAAGACACATACATACTTACAGGTTTGATGAACACGTTCGCGTCATTTCAATTAAATAAGAAAATTAGGAATGACTTGCAGCGCATTCTAGCTCTCCTTATATATGTAGAATTCTAAAGCCCATTACACAATAATATTTTTACTATTTATGTTCTGCTTTTGCTAAAAATGTGCAAGTAGATTCTATCTATACCGACTTCTCTAAGGCTTTCGACAAGGTTGACCATCTTCTCCTTTGTCGAAAGCTTTGTCAAATGGGTATACATGGCTCGCTGCTTCGGTGGGTCGAATCGTATTTGTCTCGAAGGAGTCAGCTAGTGGCTTTCAAGGGTGAACTATCCAACCCAGTTCTTGTTACCTCAGGTGTCCCACAAGGCTCGATTCTCGGCCCTTTACTGTTCATTGTCTTTGTAAACGACCTTGTTGCGCAATTGAAATGTCCTAGCTTACTATATGCGGACGATTTAAAAATTTTCTCCGAAGTAGCTACCCCTGAAGACGCTGAAGCACTACAAATGGACATCGAAACCGTGGCAAGATGGTGTACTGATAATCACATGTATTTAAATATTAATAAATGTTTTGTATTGTCCTTTACTAGAAAAACAAATAAAATTAACTTTAAATACACTCTATATGGACAAAAACTTAACAGGCAGAGTCAAGCTAAGGATTTGGGTATAATTTTCGATGATAAATTGAGTTTTCGTGAGCATTACGATTACATTCTTACGAGGAGTGGTAAAATGCTGGGTTATGTCCTGCGAAACACTAAGCAGTTTAAAAAGCCAAACAGTATGGTATATCTGTATAATTCACTTGTCCGGAGTGTTCTGGAATATGGTGCAGTCATTTGGTCTCCGTTTTACGCCGTACATACTGACCGCATCGAGAACATTCAAAAAAGGTTCTTGAGATGTCTCTCTTTTCGTCATGGTTACCATCGCAAGTTGGCCTCCTACACAGATAGGCTGCAGAAATTTAACATGGTTACGCTAGAAACTTATCGTCACGCACAATCCCTGACGGGGTAGCCAGAGAGAACAGATCGCCAAGTGTCACGATCCTTACATACCTCTTTCGCTTCTCTAGAAACGAGACGCATAAGGTTCGGGCTTACATATCTACACAAAATAGTACACTCTACGATTGATTCTCCGTCTTTGCTTGCGTCAATTAACATAAACACTCACTACAGGGCCCGTGACCGCAAGCCTAAACTGTTTTCACTCCAAGTGTACCGTAACAACACATCATATTACAACCCAGTGGTTAGGATGTGTCGCCTCTACAATGATATATCCCAGGACCATCCAAATATTGATATTCTAGGTTCAACTCCAAATGTCTTCAATAGATCTATCCGTGATATTTTGAAATAACTGAAATAATTGCTCCCATCTTATATACTTATATACTTTTGTACTAGCTTGTAACAGGCCTCTCTTGTTGATTGCAAAGCCACTGTTTTATTTTTTTATTTGTTTTTTTTTAATGTTTTATAACTTTAGCAGGTGTAACTCTTAATAACTTACTTCATAAACACATGTTTTGGCTTACAGTTTAGTACTTAATCATTTAATTTTAAGAAACTTATATTTCCACAACTGTAAACTGTATTGTGTTAATAAATAAAAAAAAAATACTTTAGCCAAAAATTAATTATAATTTTTTGTTAAGTCACATTTATTACCATTCCTATGAATGCTCTGTATAAAGTCTAAAATCCATTAACTATGATAGAGCATACACTGCAGACCCTACTCAGTCGCAGATATTTGAGATCAAAATTTGTTTAAGGAAGCTGCATTCATAAGAGGGTTCTTATTATATTGGTGTGTCTGGTTTTGTGTTATCAATCCGATAAACTTTGAGCTATCTAACTTCTGATTTTCTTTTAAGGTTTTTTTACATTTTTAGCTACTACAAGTATTACTCTTAGTCTGATTAGATAACCAGATAAAACATTATTCATTAAAAAGTTTAATTTTGAAAGAAATAAAAACATGAAGGCTTAATTTATGATGGTGTTAGTAGTTTGAACTTCATAACCAAATACATTTGAGCTATCTAGTATGCAACAGGCTCCTACAGGTTAACTTAATATCCATTTTTTGACTTTCTGAAAGTTTGAAATGAAACTTTTCTATGCTCATCGATGCTTGATTTAGGTAAAATATTTTTAATATGCATTTACTGTTTAAATAAGTTACATAAGTATTTTACGCCTTTCAGTCTAGTTGGTATGTAATAACATACTTATATTTAGGTACCTACCTACCTGCATTGCAAATTTCCTTTATTGTGAACCACTTTTATTGCAAAACGAAAGTATTGTATAATTGTACCTATCAAAAAAACCTTTCTATCGCTGGATTTGGCTGCAAAAAATAAAATGTTTCACATAAGTTAAGCTCAGATATATAAAATGTGTCAAATATCCATCCCTAGTACGCAGGTCCAAGAATAGATAGGATATTAAAAACGACTGCAAGTAGCGATCGCTTCTAGACAACCAATTGACCAATATAAACGAAATCTCCCTATCGTCCTATAAGTAATAATATGTATCTATATAGATAAGGTAAGTTTAAATAATTATGTTATTTAATATCTTAATTAATAGCATGCATAAATACTTGCTTTAAAAAAACCCTCGGAAAGGTTCTTATTGATTCATAATTAATTCAAAAATCATGAAGACTGAACACAATGCTGTTTTCATATGGGAAAAATATGTTATTTGCTAGGTATGTTTGTATATCTGCGCAAGCGAGCCCTAGGGCTGGAGTCTCAATGGATCTACGATGGTAAAGTCTCCTGAATCATATGAAAAAATCCAACATCGTTATGTTAGTCTACCTATTAAAGTATAGGTCTACTAAAAACTAATCAATCAAACATGCATGACAATTGCAATCATCAATAATATCGATCGAGATCAAATACAATAACATGAGCGCTGCGTCCATACGTGTTTATCTCAAAGAGAATCGGATTATTGAATCCCACACCGTCGCGCATCGTGTCTGGGAATGTAGAGCTGTTTAGTGTAATATTGCGGCGAACTGCACTGCGAGCGGACGAGTGATGCAGATGCAGATACCCCAATATTACCCTACTAAATATGGAGTTGTAATCTTTCAAGCAATGTCCTGTAATACATAAAATATGTATATGGTTACTATTTAAAATAATTCAATTTCTAATTCTTTGCCTAACCTACCTTGTATATTCTGATGCACCAAGTTGATAGTGTTTATTATTGCTATTTTGTGAAATTACATAGTGAAGTATTGGTGAGTTCTATTCTAAGGTATTTAAATTATTTTTGCTAGAGATTACCTCTATTGTCTTATTATCTAATTTAAATTACTTAGAACTGATGCCAAATCATTTATAAAATTATTTTGGTACTCTATAAAAAGTGACAATAAAAGGTGCTCAATAAAAGGTGACAATAAAAGGTGCTCAATAAAAGGTGACAATATAATTTCAAATTAAAAATTTTGTACAGCCGACTTCAATATAAGCGACTTTAATTTAGGTTATTTAAGAATAAATCAATAACCATTGGTCTGATCTTGATCAAATTCATATGGGACCACACGAGAACTATCAGCTTTCATATAAAAAAAGAATCATCAAAATCGGTTTGCCCAGTACAAAGTTATGAGGTAACACACATAAAAAAAAAACATACACTCGAATTGAGTACCGTCTCCTTTTTGGAAGTCGGCAGAAAAGGTTCTCAATAAAAGCAGGTGCCAAGGTAGCCAAAAACGTTACTGGGTTAAAATATTAATAAAAACATAGCGTATTTACTACCAGTCAAACTAAACTTTGATAGGTAATACCTATCTCTTGTCAAAAACTTCTTAGTTAAATTATTAAGAACCAAAATGTAGACGCGTTGTCACCCCTGAGGACTAGGATGGAATGCATTGTTTTCAGTAAAAAGAGTCCCCGTACTCTACACTCACCATAACACACAACACAGCAGCATTAAGCTGGTATTCTGTAAGAAGATGGTTCTTTCCCGGTCAAGCTGGCCTATTCGTGCTACAACTATAATATAGCTTGGCTCTACCACGTATAATCCAATTGCAAATTTTTGGCACGGAACAGTAATAATGATGCTAAACTAAAGCCCACGCGAGCCAAGCCGTGGGTAAAAAGCTAGTATTAAATAAAGTTATACAAGCAGTTTGTTCGGGAGGCTGGAAGTCGTCAAGTCTTCGCGCGAGACGATTCGTAATGACTCTCGAAAACAGCACGTAGACGCGGCTCAGAAGGAAAATCGGTCTGTAGTTCTTCAAGAGAGCGTTGTCACCTTTCTTGAAGAACAAGACCACCGCAGCTCTGCTCCATTCCTCCGATCTAATGCCACAATGGAGGACGGAATTAAAGAGCTTCTGAAGGACTTCAAGTACCGGTCTTCCACCCGCTTTCAGAAGCTCCACTGTAATTCCATCCTCGCCCGGGGCCTTGCCGTTTTTAAGGTGCTGGAGAGTCATTCTAATCTCGCTCAGACTGATGTCCGGGATATCTTCGAAATAGTGTCGGATGAGACTCGCTCTTGGATCGTTACTCACATTTGCGTGTGGCTCCAACTATGACGTGTACAGCTGCCCATAGAACCTCTCAATCTCACTCAAAATCTCAGGTGTCCCGGCACCGATGCTGCCACACTCTGTCTTCAGCTTTGACAGTTAGCTCTTTCTGGCAGACAGATCTCTGGCAAAGACTTTGGAGCCTTGGTTCCGCTCGATCGCTTCTTCAATACGAGCTGGATTGAAGTTGCGTAAGTCCCGCCGCATGAATTTGGAGATCTGTCTGTTCAGTTGCCTGTATGCTGTCAAATCTGTTGAAGAATGTAGCTTCATCTCCCGTCTAACAGCCATGAGATTAAGAGTGTGATCGGAGAGTTTTTGTGTTCTTCTGCGGCGGGTCTTGCAGAACTTAACTCCGACCGCATGGACAGTTTCCACGAGCTTGTCATTCATATCGTCCACTTCATTGCAGTCTTCTAGACACTGAAAACGGTTTTGTAACTCGAGCTGAAAGGTTTCGGGACTTTGGATTAGAGCACGAGGGGGACGGCGCGTTGACTTCATCAGGCGAGACCTCTCCAACTTAACGTTTAGGTTCAGTGTGCCTCTAACCATTTGGTGATCGCTACCAGTTTTCACCCTCGCGATCACGGATACATCACTTAACAGTTGTCGTCTGGTCGTCGTAATGAAGTCAATCTAATTTTTTGTCGAACCGTCGGGGCTCGACCAGGTCCACTTCCTGTGGGGCCGCTTCTAGAAGAAAGAGTTCATCATAAAGAGCCCCTCTTTCTCCATGAAGTCGGCCAGCTGCTGGCCCCATGGATTCCGTTGCCCTATTCCAAATTTCCCTACTTTCAGCTCACCGTTCTCTCTTGTGCCTAGTTTTGCATTGAAATCTCCCATTACCACCGTATATTGGGTTTTGGAGGAATGCATGGTTCTAGAGATATCCTCATACATTTTCTTCACCTCCTCATCGGGGTGTGCTGAGGTTGGTGCGTAAACCTGTATGACCTTCAGCGAATACCGTTTGGTGATTGTGAGTATAAGGTACCCAACCCTCGTCGACACACTCCCGATATTTACAACCTCCCCCTCTCTTCGGACTTCGGATAATCCTATAATATGCCAGTGCACATTGTCTATCTCTTCTTCCAGCTCCACGATCTTCTCGTCAGTCCTCAGGGTGCGTGCGTTGTACGTTGCCAGGTCGAGTCGTCTAAGGTGGCAACCGAACCTCCACCGGAGATTATTAGCACCCCCTGCACCGCCGTTACCATGGTTGACACCGAAGCCAGGAATAGCGGGGCCGCCGGGGACTGGGGGCCGTCTGTTTGTTGCTTTAATCATTGGGGGTATTTGCCATAGTTGCCACGCTTGGCGAGCGGGTTGGCAACCGCAGTTTTTTTATTGTAATTTTGGCTATTATCAGGAAGATGCTGCTGCCCATCTCCTGCCTCTTTCCCTTTGTCGCCCTTTACGACACCCACGGGAGGATATGGGGTAGTGGATATTCTTGACCGCCACTACACGGCAACTGCACGCCGCGCAGAATTGACGACTTCCAGCCTCCCGAACAAGCCGGTTTCCGAAAGGGCTTTAGCACCATAGACCACATACATACCCTTCGGCAAATTGTACAGAAGTCCGAAGAGTACAATTTGCCACTATGTCTGGCGTATGTGGACTATGAAAAAGCCTTTGATTCCGTCGAAATTTGGGCGGTGCTGCAGTCCCTTCAGCGATGCCAAGTTGACTGTCGGTATATCGAAGTGCTGAAGTGTTTGTACAGTAGAGCTACGATGGCTATCCGAGTACAGAACCAGAGTACGAAACCTATCCAATTGCAGAGAGGAGTAAGACAGGGTGACGTCATATCCCCGAAACTCTTCACCGCTGCATTGGCGTTTTCAAGCTTCTGGACTGGAAAGTATACGGTATCTACATCAATGGCGAGTACATCACTCACCTTCGATTTGCCAACGATATAGTCCTTATGGCAGAATCGCTGGAGGGCCTAAGCACTATGCTCAATGACCTCAATAGTGTCTCCCAACGGATAGGTCTTAAGATGAACATGGACAAAACAAAGATTATGTTTAATGTCCATGTCACACTATGCCGGTAGTTGTTGGGAGCACTAAGCTCGAAGTTGTTGACGAGTATGTTTACCTGGGACAAATAGTCCGACTAGGTAAGTCCAACTTCGACCGAGAGGTCAATCGACGGATTCAACTCGGCTGGGCAGCGTTCGGGAAGCTACGACACATCTTCTCGTCAGACATACCTCAAAACCTTAAAACGAAATTGTACAATCAGTGCGTGTTGCCAGTGATGACTTATGGAACTGAGACGTAGTTCTTCACAGGTGGCCGTATGAGGAAGCCCAAGGTCGCTCAGCGAGCTATGGAGAGGGCTATGCTCGGAGTTTCTCTGCGTGATAAACTTAGAAATGAGGATATCCGCAGTAGAACGAGAGTAACCGACATAGCCCAACGGATTAGTAAGCTGAAGTGGCAGTGGGCCGGCCATATAGCTCGAAGAACCGACAACCGATGGGGAAGAAAGGTTCTCGAGTGGCAGCCTCGTACCAGTAGGCGAAGTGTAGGGTGACCCCCCACGAGATGGAGTGACGACCTGGTAAGGCATGCAGGAAGTCGATGGATGCAGGTGGCTCAGGACCGTGCTTTGTGGCATTCCTTTGGGGAGGCCTATGTTCAGAAGTGGACTTATGAAAGGCTGTAATGATGATAATGATGAAGCAGTTTGTTATTTCTCTGGTCACTTATACGCAGTGAGTGGCATTAAAATAAAAACAAATATATTTTGAACAAATTAGACGCACCCGGCCTATTGTTATTGTATTGAGGTTACGACATAGCCGAGGCATTGAGGATTGACCATAAAACAGTTTTGAACCATTTGAAAAAGGGCTTACTAAAAGAAACCTAATGAATCATGTACCCACTCATTTGCGATTCTTTATTGAAACGTAATGAAATCGAATCATTTTTTTTAAATTTGATCACTGTTGGTGAAAAGTGAATCCCCTACGACAAGAACGTGCAGAAAAGATCATGGTCAAAGGGTAGTCACCACAGACTGTAGCGAAACGCGGATTAACACGCAATAATGTGATGCTGTACAGATGGGATTGAAAGAGAATCGTTTATTATGAGCTTTTACCGCCGTGCAAAACACTAATAATCTAAAGATCTCTACTGCCAACAACTAATGAGACTCAAGCAAGAAATTGAGAAAAAACGGTTGGAATTGATCAACAGAAAAATAGTGGTTTTTCATCATGATAACGCCAGACCACAAACATCTTTGGCTACACAGCAAACATTGAGAGAGCTTGGTTGGGAAGTGTTAATGCATTTACCATACCTATAGTGTTGACCTTACAACCTCAGATGTTTGCCTGTTTCGGTATCATCCGAATTCTTTGAGTTGTCTTAGGTTAACATCAAGAGATGACTGTCAAAACTACTTATCGCGTTTTTTTGATCATGAATCCCAAGATATCAACAGCAACGAGATTTTGTCAGTTCCTACAAAATGGCAACAAGTTATCGAACAAAATGGCACATATATCTTATAATTAAATGTAATTAAACTTTGAAAAAAAATGTCTTAAATTTATATATAAATTACGAAGAAACTTTATCCCCGACTCAATATATACACATAATAGCCTATGTCCATCTGGAATTATGTACCTACCTTTCAAATGGAGAAAGAATTTTTCAAATAGGTGCAGTGGTTCCATCCGGAGATTACTTTCCACGTAATAATTATCAAACTCACAAAATTCCCACTTTCTCTTTATAATATTATTATATGTGAAAATGTAAAGGTTAATGTTTCTTTAATTTAATTTAATAAGTTTAAAAATAAATAAACCTAACCACAGATATTCATAAAAGTAGAAAAATTTAAAAATGTGCAAAAAATTTAAGAGCAAACCACTGACGCATTCTTTTGTGTATTAACTTAATACTCTAGAAACGGATAAACTTTTATTAAAAACCAATTTCTCAATTAAATACACTGTGTAACAAAAAACTTTACGCTAGTTGACACTGAGGTCAACTAGCGACATCTGGTGAGCAGAAAATTATTAGCCCTCATTTACTCGACAAGGCGCATTAAACGCGAACGTTAAGCATTCTTAATATAATGGTTTTTTTTTTACATACGATAAGGGTGACAAATGAGCACACAGTCCACCTGATGGTAAGTGGTTGCTGTGGCCCATAGACATCTACATCTATCCTCTATTACAAATCAAAATGCAGATGCATTGTCATCCATGAGGACCAAGATGGAATGCCTCATTTCCAGTAAAAAGGGTCTCCGGTTCTCTACACTCACCATACGAAACAGCAGCGTTAAGCTGCTATTTTACGCTGGTATTCTGTGAGAGCATGGTCCTTCCCCGGTCGAGCCGACCCATTCGTGCTACAACTATACTACTAATATAGCTGCAGCATGGCTCTACCACCTAAAAAAGGAGGCATTTACCTATTCTATTGCACCTTGAGTGAATACATTAGGGTAGGATTGTTTACAATTTGTTACAGTTAATGATTTCTCCTATCATGATAGTTGTTAGTTGAAATGAATAAATAAATCTTACATCTTACAAGTCTAATTGCAGGGTGCGGACCGCGAACTTATTAGGTAGTGGGTTCCTTGGATACGCCATTGGACTTCTGTCGTGAACCACTCCTTACACAAGCTTAAAATGCTTACCAGGAGCGGTTAAAGGGACCATTAGTATTATTGATTGCATTGGCAGTAATTTAATTTATAAAAAAAATCTTAACCCTTAGGCCGCGTTCCGACGACACGCACCCGCTACGAGCACGCCACGCGCGTCACCTGCCACCTGCGTCTAACTCGCTTTGAAATTTGTTGCATATATTTTGAGTCTTATGACAAACCAATAAATCTGAAATTGTATAAAGAGCGCGGGCGTAGGGCGTAGCGGGGCGGGTGCAGAGCGTGTGCGGGGCGAGCGCGGGGCGGGAACGAGGCAGGCGCGTGGCGTGTGCGGTTGAACGTCGATAGATGCAATTTCAGATTTATTGATTTGTCATAAGACTCAAATTATATGTAACAAATTTCAAAGCGATATAGACGCGGGTGCTGACGCGCGTGGCGTGCTCGTAGCGGGTGCGTGTCGTCGGAACGCGGCCTTAGGAGTTATAACGCATCTATAACCTTTTCTGTTTGAAGTTGCTTGCAGACGTCCATGAGATGTAGTGGCTGTACGATCAGGTGGGCTGTAAGTTCAATTGTCACTTCAATTTTATAAATTAAAAAATAAATACAGCTCGGCAGTGAAAGGTAACATTGTGTTAATACCAGAAATGTGTAACAAATTTCATTTATTTATTTAATAATTGTGTTACATGTGATATTGTAACTATATGTATGACTACCTCGCTCGTCTAGTGGTCGTAAACGCGATTGCTGATCATGAGTTCCTGGGTTTGAATCCCAGGTCGGGTCAAAACCAGTTATTGGATTTTTCTAACACTGAATTCTCAGTAGCTGCCCAGAGTCAGGAAGATGACGGTGTTTCCTCCCCGAGTCTCAGAAAGCACATAAAGCCATTAGTCTGACGCCTGATCTCTCTCCGGTCATATTGGAATACCGTCCCATTGGACGATAACATTGAGCATCTGTGCATGCACATTCACTTAAACATTATAATCCTGTCTTGCACAGATGGCTAGTAGAGGTGTAAAAGTAACGAAAAAAAGCGTTACTTTAACAATTAGTACTCGTTACTATCGTATCGTTACGTTACTCGTTACTTCTGATACCTCACAACATGCTGTTATGTTAGAGCATCGAATCGAGTCGTATTGCGTACGCGTACAGTATGACGTTGCGGCTTATTTTGAACCAGACTTGTGTTTAAGTTATTCTAAATTTAGTTTAATTTAAGATAAAAACAAAAAAAAGGTGAAAATACGCGATAGTAAAAAACAAAAACATACATATTTCTAATTTATAAAAAATACTTTCTTATCTTCTTATGTTCCAATTTAAAACTTCGTGTACACACACAATACCTTCAATAAGTAGTAAAAGACTTGGACGACGAATTTCCCAATAATACTTTACCTAATAAACAAACATCGCTCTTTACGTACGTTTTTAAATTCACCGAATAAGTGTGCGCATGCGTAAAACATACGATCAGCAAATGTTTCAATACACGCATCACGTATCAACGGTACTTGCGTTAACTGAAACAGTGTAGGTACCCATAGTACGAAAAATGCGAGAAACGAAAGACATTCATGTGTAACGTTTCGTTACTCGGTACTAGATGGCGCACCCGTTACTCAGTACCGAATACATACGGTTTGCTACAGCTTTAATGGCTAGTCTCAATTGAAAGCTGGCTACCGTGAGCTAAATTTTGTCTGGAGGACATAACATTTAAACATTACACACCGCAAACATACACATGTACCTTTCCAAGGATAGTAATATGGAAAATAAAGGGGCAGACATCTAAAATGTTTTATCTTCTAAATACTCATTGACACTATCATAAGTTTTATTAAGATTTTTTTATAGGATAGGTTGACAAACGAGCACACAGTCCACCTGATGGTAAGTGGTTGCTGTGGCCCATAGATATCTACATCTATCTTCGATTAAGAATCAACATGCAGATGCGTTGTCACCCGTGGGGACTAAGATGGAATGCCTCATTTCCAGTAAAAAGGGTCTCCGGTTCTCTACACTCACCATACGAAATACAGCAGCGTTAAGCTGCTATTTTACAACTGGTATTCTGTGAGAGCATCGTCCTTCCCTGGTCGAGCCGATCCATTCATGCTACAACCATAACATAGCTGCAACATGGCTCTACCACGTATAGACGAATATATAATTGTTTTACTTAAAAGAAATTTGAATATGAAATAAGCAGTACCTTTGTACAAAATATCTTTTTTTTTTCTTCATTGTAACATTATTTTGTGTGTACATAAATTGTTAAAAAAATAAATAAGAAAATTGGCAGTGTTGCAGGTGATTAATAAATAACTAACACCATATTAGTAATAGTCATTTAATACAAATATAAGTCAAAATATAACCGTAACCTAAATAAAATAATAAAATATAGACTTAAAGGTACTAAGATGCTGATGGTGACAGCACCTGTGTCACACCACTAGTATCTAACGACATTCTTGATGGTCCTGTATGTGGGATATCGTCTTCATCCAATGCTTCTCTCATACGTCGCTTATAAATCTCACTGTCAGGATTATTTTCTTGATTACGACACCTGTCTAACTTCTTCTCAATAACTCTTACTCTTTCTCTTGCTGGACTTTCTACCATTTTAACCATAGAACGAATTTTACGTACCGCTTCAATTAAAATTGCTAATTTGTCTGGCCCTGCATCACGAAATAACATATCAGTGACATAACTATCCAAGTTTTCTTGTTCTTTGCTTGCTGCATGTAATACAGCTGCTAATGCTATCTGAGAAGGTGCATATAGAAGGCATGCATCAGTTAGAAAGACCTTTTCAAGAAATTCATCTATGCCGCTTCGGAGACGTTCTGGATTTGGTAAGGTGCAGCACCTTGTTTTAATATCAATTAGAAACCCTTCAACAGGTCTAAAAGGGTTATGAATTGTAAGGTGATAATTTAATTGTTGCATTAGCAGTAATTCATTGTTTAATATTATATCAGACGCTTTGTCTCTGTCACCTTTAATGTTTGCCACAAATTGACCAATGGATACATTAAATTCTTCAACCTTACATGCTAAATAGACACAAGTTGCTAGAATTTCTTTTGGATGATAGTCCATCGATGAGTTATATAAATAGAAACGCTTGAAATAGTGAAAAGCTGTCCCTACAACACCTTTCGGCATTGGCGGTGAAAATCTTTTACAAAACTCCTTCAAATGAAGTTCATACTGGCGGAGGAGCAGCCTCTCTTCCTCTGGGGACAAGAAAAAGTTATATCTTTGATATTCATCAATTTGATGTCCATGTCTCGATATGTAGTCCAAATTATGTTTCTCACGATGACGCGCCAGCTCATTCTCATCACTGAAAGTCCAGAACTTCCTTTGAGAACTAGTAGAAAACATTTCCAAAAGGTTAAGTCAATTTATGCCAATCAAAAATTAATATAACGGCAAACAATTGGTTTAAAATTCAAATCAAAACTAAAAAATTGGGACATAAATATAAGGCGTTTATTTGAATTTCTTGACAGCAGTTTGACAGAAACTTTGAGCTGACTTTTATTATGACAGTTATGCAGTGCTGCGTGCTGCTAACAAAATTCTCCCAAGCCACGAAAGTGAGGTGGGAAAACAACAAAAAACTAATATTTTTAAAGCAATGAAGCCAAACTAAAAATGCCAGAAATGCAAAAAAATTATTTATTTGTGTTGAATACAATCTATTTTGATTAATTACAAAATGTCAATTTACATAAAAAGCACGGTACTGAGCCACCTGCATCCATTGAATTCCTGCATATTGCATTCAAGGGCCGCTGTGCACTTTGACTTCCAGCTACCTCTACGAGTCTTTCTTTCCCATCGGTTTTCGGTTCTTCAGGCTCCAGAGTACAGCCCTTTGTTACTTCAACTTATTATGCCGTTGTGTTATGACAGTTACTCTAGTTACGAAACTCCAAGCATAGCTCTCTTTATACTCGTCCACCACGTTTCAGATCGATATGTCATAGTCTCATTGATTGTAAAGTCTGGTTTTCAGGTTTGAGAATTGAAGAGTAGCTGAGTTGGGTCCATTGACATATAACGCTGTATATGCGTAATATAATATGGACACTTACGACTAGTTAACAATTTTTTATGGATTTTATATCATTTAACATTAATGTGGTTTAAATTCCCAATTCCCATTATATCTAGGATGCCACAAAATTTCTCGCCCGATGCATCCGGATGGCTAAAGCCCTTTACGTTTTAGCTAAAGTTGGCTCTTACATGTTAAAAAAAACTTAAAACTTCACGTCGTTATTGGAACTTACATTTTATACTTTATTGTGAAAGTAAACAATCTAATAATTTTATATATAACAGTTGCAACACCGTAACCAGCTGAGTTTTAAGTTTCATTTTACGCATGTGTAACCTTTGATCTTTAAATCAAAGTCTGAATTTTGTAACCCACTACACAACCCTACACACCAATACTAGCTACTTATTTCAACCATTCATGAATAATTAATATTCTAATATATTTTGTTTAAATAAAAATTTAGTACATTATGATTATTTTAAGTTTTAGGACTTTTACCTTTTACACAGGGGCGTAGCTACCGCCGTATCAGCCGTATCAATGATACGGGGCCCCCGGGCTACAGGGGCCCCCAACGTGTGTAAGCAAAAACTCCAAGGACTTCTAATGGGACAGGAAAGGCTATCACTATTCTCTAAAGAAGTAAAGAATTTAGTAAAACTGAAATCGTCTTCAGCTATGTTCGCCGAACAAAAGGCACGAAAATTAAATTGTTTGGCTAGCTTAGTTCCTAGGAGTATTTATTGTAAGTAATAACTCATAAGCCCGTGTAGTGGCGGGTAAGAATACTCACAACCCCATATCTTCCCGTGGGTGTCGTAAAAGGCGACAGACGGAAACTGAGGCAGAGGATGGGCAGCAGCATCTTTCTGATAACAGCAAAACAACAATAAAAAAACTGCGCTTGCCAACCCGCTCGCCAAGCGTGGCAACTATGGCAATATACCCCCATGAAAGTAACGAAGAGATGGCCCCCAGTCCCCGGCAGCCCCGCTATTCCTGGCTAAGGTGGCGACCATGGTAACAGCGAGGCAGGGGGTGCTAAGAGTCTCCGGTGGAGGTTCTGTTGCCACCTACGACGACTCGACATGGCAACTTATAACGCACGCACCCTGAGGACTGACGAGAAGGTCCTGGAGCTAGAAGAAGAGATAGACAAGTTGCACTGGAATGTCATAGGATTATCCGAAGTCTGAAGAGAGGGGGAGGTCACGGTAATCCTCGAATCCGGCAATTTGTTCTATCACCAGGAGGGCGACCATCTGTCCCAAGGAGGTGTCGGATTTATCGTCCACAAGTCTCTCGTTAACAACGTTGTAAAGATTGGGAGTGTGTCGACGAGGGTTGCGGACCTTATACTCAGAATCACCGAACGGTAATCGCTGAAGGTTATACAGGTTTACGCATCAACCTCGGTACACGCCGATGAGGAGGTGGAAGAAATGTATGAGGATATCTCTAGAACAATGCATTCCTCCAAAACCCACTATACGGTGTTAATGGGAGACTTCAACGCAAAACTAGGCACAAGAGAGAACGGTGAGCTGAAAGTAGGGAAATTCGGAATAGGGCAACGGAACCCAAAGGGCCAGCAGCTGGCGAACTTCATGGAGAAAGAAGGACTCTTTATGATGAACTCTTTCTTCCAGAAGCGGCCCCACAGGAAGTGGACCTGGTCGAGCCACGACGGTTCGACAAAAAATGAGATTAACTTTATTATGACGACCAGACGACAACTATTCAGTGATGTCTCAGTGATCGCGAGGGTGAAAACCGGCAGCGATCACCGAATGGTGAGAGGCACACTGAACCTAAACGTTAAGTTGGAGAAGTCACGTCTAATGAAGTCAACGCTCCGTCCTTCTCGTGCTCTAATCCAAAGTCCAGAAACCTTTCAGCTCGAGCTACGAAACCGTTTTCAGTGCCTAGAAGATTGCAATACAATGGACGATATGAATGACAAGCTCGTGGAAACTGTCCATGCGGTCTGAGCTAAGTTTTGCAAGACCCGCCGCAGAAGAAACAAAAAGTCTCCGATCACACTCTAATCTCAATGGCTTTTAGACGGGGTATATAGCTGCAGTCTTCAGTAGATTTGACAGCGTACAGGCAACTGAACATACAGATCTCCAAATGCATGCGGCGGGACTTGTGCAACTTTAATTCTGCTCGTATTAAAGAAAAGATCGAGCAGAACCAGGGCTCCCAAGTCTTTGCAAGAGATCTGTCTGCCAGAAAGAGCCAACTGTCGAAGCTGAAGACCGAGTATGGCAGCGTCGTTTCCGGGACACCTGAGGTTTTGAGTGAGATTGAGAGGTTCTATTGGCAGCTGTACACATCATCGTTGGAGCCACACGTAAGTGTGAGTAACGATCCAAGAGCGAGTCTTATCCGACACTATTCCGATGATATCTCGGACGTCAGTCTGAGCGAGATTAGAATGGCTCTCCAGCATCTTAAAAACGGCAAGATCCCAGGCTGGATGGAATTACAGTGGAGCTTCTGAAAGCGGGTGGAAAACCGATACTTGATGTCCTTCAGAAGCTCTTTAATTCCGTCCTCCATGGTGGCACTACTCCGGAAAGGTGACAACGCTCTCTTGAAGAACTACAGACCGAGTTCCCTTTTGAGCCGCGTCTACATGCTGTTTTCGAGAGTCATTACTCCCGAACAAGCCGGTTTCCAAAAAGGCTTTAGCACCATATACCACATACATACCCTTCGGCAAATTGTACAGAAGTCCGAGGAGTACAATTTACCACTATTTCTGGCGTATGTGGACTATGAGAAAGCCCAAAGACTTTCAATCAAAATTACGTCGAAATTCGGGCGGTGCTGCAGTCCCTTCAGCGATGCCAAGTTGACTGTCGGTATATCGAAGTGCTGAAGTGCTTGTACAGTAGGGCTACGATGGCTATCCGAGTACAGAACCAGAGTACGAAACCTATCCAATTGCAGAGAGGTGCAAGACAGGGTGACGTTATATCCCCGATACTCTTCACCGCTGCATTGGAAGACGTTTTCAAGCTTCTGGACTGGTAAGGATACGGTGTTAACATCAATGGCGAGTACATCACTCACCTTCGATTTGCCGACGATATAGTCCTTATGGCAGAATCGCTGGAGGACCTAAGCACTATGCTTAATGACCTCAATAGTTTTTCCCAACGGATAGGTCTTAAGATGAACATGGACAAAACAAAGATCATGTTTAATGTCCATGTCACACCTATGTCGGTAGTTGTTGGTAGCTCTAAGCTCGAAGTTGTTGACGTTTATGTTTACCTGGGACAAATAGTCCGACTAAGTAAGTCCAACTTCGACCGAGAGGTCAATCGAGGGATTCGACTCGACTGGGTAGCGTTCGGGAAATAACGGCACATCTTCTAGTCAGGTATACCTCAAAACTTGAAAACGAAATTGTGCAACCAGTGCGTGTTGCCAGTGATGACATACGGAACTGAGACGTGGTCCTTCACTGCTGGCCGGATGAGGAAGCTCAAGGTTGCTCAGCGAGCTATGGAGAGGGCTATGCTCGGAGTTTCTCTGCGTGATAAACTTAGAAATGAGGATATGCGCAGTAGAACCAGAGTCACCGACATGGCCCAACGAATTAGTAAGCTGAAGTGGCCATGGGCCGGACATATAGCTCGAAGAACCGGCAACCGATAGGGAAAAAGGTTCTCGAGTGGCGGCCTCGTACCGGCGGATGAAGTGTAGGGCGTCCCCCCACTATTTGGAGTGACGACCTGGTAAGACATGCAGGAAGTCGATGGATGCAGGTGGTTCAGGACCGTGCTTTGTGGCATTCCTTGGGTGAGGCCTATGCTCTTTAATGGACTTATGAAGGGCTGTTATGATGATGATGATGATGATGAACTAGTGGAATTAGTACTTTTGCCGTTGTCGTGATAATTGACGATAATTTATGTGTACATAGAGAACTGAAGACCATTTTTATGTATATGTTTTTTATTCCTTTATTCGTTTTTTCATTCCTTGGACTTATGAAGGGCTGTAACGATGATGATGAATAACTTAAAATCAATATATAATAATTTGAATTCAATGCAAGCGTTTTTGTTCCTTTTATGAAATCTTTACTCTTCATTGGGGCCCCCCAACAAATTTTGATACAGGGCCCCTCGAAGGCACGCTACGCCACTGCTTTTACAGACGTGTTTTATTACTTTTTAACTTTTTTGTTAACTATTACGTAAACGAAAGATTATCTATTTAGTAAATATTATTATGTATCGAATGTACATTTTACATTGCTTCATATTAATTTGTATTTTGTACTGTAATGTCAATGTCAACATCCTGTAAACGGAACGTATCAATTGGATCATCGGAGGCCGTCATCCAGTTCTAGTTGTAAAATAGATAAATTAGTTTGGACTATTTTTATTGTTATAATACGTGTGTGCCGTGCTAGATATAAAAAATGTCGCGACCAGATAGACCTAGTCAGGCGCAGACCTACAAGCTTGTCGTTGTTGGTGGCGGTGGTGTAGGAAAAAGTGCTATTACCATACAATTTATTCAGGTGAAAATCTCCGTATTTGGACCGAACTACGCCTACATTCTAATCTGTTGTGCTAATTTTTAAATCGATTGTGAAGCTTTCATTTTATTTTCTTGCCCGCCAATTACGAACTTGCTTGTGGCGTTCATACATATATTTAAGTAGACAAAAATTACATTTATAAATAGTGTTTGAAGATTGTTCTATGTCAAGGACTCAGTTACTACGACGCCGCCCACTAGCGTCATCGTTTGTCTTGGAATTCTTAGTTTTTTATAATATCAGTAAATGGAAAAATAATTAGTATAATATGCCATATAAAATGATAAAATAAATTATCATTTATTAGTCTTAACCTATTATTTATGTTTACGCTTTTCTTTACTTTAAGGAAGAAATTTATAATAACTTCTAATCTTTTTTGCAGCATATGCTACAGAACTAAGTCTGTCTGTTAATTTAGATATATGGGGCCCCATTGAAGCTTCGCATCAATAGTAATACTAAGAAAAACAGTGGTATCCACAAGGCTCAATTCCTCCTCGTCTAAGATAATAATCCCTAAATAAATAGTGTGACTCAAACAGAAACCGCATAAGTAGTTGTGACAAAACTTTAGTGTAACAAAAGTTTGTGACTCAATTGTAACAGGAGATTTATGACTATTACAATTCTGCCACAGTGTTTATGCATTGATCATACAGGGTCTTAGGCAAGCAATGAAACATGTGTATTCACGGTATGTAGGCAATTTAACAGTAACAAAACAGACATGTTAATAGGTTAAAGTTTTAGAGACAGAGACTGATGTTGAATTTGCCACTTGTGGCATTCTTGCGGGAAGATAAATAGATGCAGGGTAGACTCCACTGATGGTGGCAAATTGTTTCAGATCTTACCAGCAGCAAATTTAAATCAACACCTGGCTACAGCAAGTGTAATCCTAGGTAGTAAAAGCCGATGGCATGTTTCTCTGACCGAAAGCTAACTTTTTTAGCATATATTGTGTCATACAAATGTCTTGTCATACAAATTATTAAGTGACATTGTGTGTTGCAATAAGTATTAAAGCAGGCATATTTCAAAGAGGTACTGTTAAACATATTTAAAATGCCATTAATATCTTCCAGACCACCTTGTTATTCCAGTGGTTGTAGTAGTGCGACAGCTGTTCATGAGCTCCCGGATTTGAATCCCGGGTCGGGTCAAAAAATCAGTTATTGATATCTTTGAAAAATACTATACAGTCAATGCTGCAACTAGATAAAATCGGCAATCAGCAATCAATACTCTTAAAGACGCACAAAAAATCTAAAGAACAACAAATAATTAACAATTTTGAACAACTGACTTCAATTTAAATTATTAAGAATAATTCAAAAGCTATTGGTCAAACCTTGATCAAATTTATATGGGACCACGTGAGAAGCACTAGCTTTGAAATAAAAAAAGAATCATCAAAATCGGTTCACCCAGAAAAAAGTTATGAGGTAACACACATAAAAAAAGAACATACAGTTGAATTGAGTAGTCTCCTTTTTGGAATCGGTAGAAAAAAAAGAATGAATATAAAAGGAAATTTTGTTAAAAAAGTGTACTATAAAATAGATCAATATATTGAATATTGAATGTGGAAATAACTTAATCTGCACATCGAGAATATTTATTGCCCATACATTCTGTTACGAGTTTTAAATTTAAATATAACATGGCTCAATATAATTTAAAATTAAAAATTTTGTACAGCCGACTTCAATATAAGTTATTAAAAATAACTCAAAAACTAATGGTCTGACCTTTATCAATTTCATATGAGTTACATCACTCGAGAAGTCCCAGCTTTCAAATAAAAAAATAACCATCGAAATCCGTTCACCCAGTAAAAAGTTATGAGGTAACACACAAAAAAAAAACATGCAGTCGAATTGAGTACCGTCTCCTTTTTGGAAGTCGGCAGAAAAGACCTGTAGAGTTTCATGCTGGTTCTCCTCTCTGAGAAGATTTTATTTTCCAAACCGGTGTAGATTTTAACATTCAAAATAACTGTTAGTTTTGACTTTGGACTTTATTCTGGATAAAATTTATTTGGAAATTTAAAATTGTTGTTCATATTTTAAATTCCCATCCGTTACGAGACAAACAATGATGGAAGATGCAGATAAAATATTATTTATTTATTTTATTCATTTATTATTTTTGACATCTACTCTTACTGGTCGAAACCAATGCGATAGTTATATATGTATGTATGCGATAGATAGTTTAGGGTTTCGTACCCAAAGAATATCCAAGGGGACCCTGTTACTAAGCCTCCACTGTCCGCCTGTCCGTCAGTTTGTAGTTAAAATTTTTACAGAATGTGTATTTCTGTTGCCGCTATAACAAAAAAATAATAAAAATAAAAATAATTTGAAAATGAAAGGGACTCCCCTATTAGAAACGTGTTTTACGATGGTACGGAACCCTTCATGCGCGATTCCGACTCGCACTTAGCCGGTTATTACCTTCATTTGTGCACATTATTCTCAGAGAGAGCCTTGATACGCTTTGTACTGGAAAGGGGGCATTCAAACTTAGTCCTCAGGGGTGATGAGGTATCATCACCCCTGAGGACTAAGTTTGAATGCCCTAAGTTGCATTTTGATTTTATTCATGGTTAGATATAGAGTTCACTTACCTTCAGGTGGACTGTATGCTCGTTTCTCACCGTTATTCTAAAAAAAAAAAGATGACATAAATAATTGATTTATTATATATAACCTCTCAACTGCGGATGTCTAACACTTGGACACGAAAATATCTCCGTTGACTGCAGGTGTCCAAGTGTTAGACATTTTTTACTCAATTTTTTAATGACGAAACAAAGCATTAAGCACTATTTCTAACTCATTCTACCATATGTCGATGTATACAGGATAAAAAAGGATAGCATAAAAACTCCACAGCTTACACACTTTAGTAGGATTTTATATCTATATCATGTGTTGATTTCGTCTGTCCCTTGAGTCAGCCATTAGTGTAATTGACGCGCGCTAACATCGGAGTTGTTTGCAATTATTTCGTACAAATCTTGATTGTTTGTGTGGTTAATTATGTTAAAACAACGCCTGGGTAACTAACCTTCCTATTTGTAACCTCATTTTGTGTTTCATCTCATTTTGTAAGTGTGAAATGTTTTTTTTCAATTTGTATGAAGCAAACCGCTATCTTAGAACTAACATTATTCTAGGACTTTATTAAATTTATATACACATTTGTAGGAAATTTCATATAGAATTCAGAAATGTATACATGTTATAGTACCGGGTGTCCGGTGGCAGAATTAGGATTTCAAAATTAAATAATAAAAAAACTGCAAAATATTTTTTTTTATTTCAATGACTATAACAAAGAAGGGAAGTGCGGGTTTTATTTCTTAAAAATTATTTCGTCTAAATGTTGACCATCACGTCGGACACACTCTTGGAATCTGGCTTCAGTATTGCGCGCCACTCGCTGGAGAAGGGACGTCGGGATGCCATTAACCTCGCGAACGATATTTTCTTTTAATGCTGAGATGGTCGGTGGGGCGGTTTCATAAACTTTACTTTTGAGGTACCCCCACAGAAAAAAGTCCATGGGGGTAAGATCCGGCGACCTGGGTGGCCAGGGGATGTCAGCAAAACGGCTTATCAATTTGTTAGGGAACAAATCACGAAGAAGCGCCATGGTCTCTCTAGCAGTGTGAGGCGTGGCGCCATCTTGCTGAAACCATGTCTGTGAACTGTAGGCAGGATGTTCTCTTAATATTGGCAGGAAAAAATCGTTAAGCATTCGCCGATAAGAAACGCCGGTTACAGTAATGGCTTGTCCTTGACGATTTTCAAAAAAATAGGGTCCGATTATTCCTCTGCTTGACAATGCACACCAAACCGTCACTTTGGGACTGTGAAGTGGCTGTTGATGTTTCAATCGCGGGTTCTGTCCTTTAGGTGACCAATAACGGCAGTTCTGTTTATTTACACTTCCATTTAAATGAAAATGGGCTTCATCGCTCCAAAAGATTGTGTTCACTGTACGAAATCGCTGCAACATTGTTTCGCAGAAACTTTTGCGCCAATTGTAATCATTAGGCTTAAGCGCTTGCACAATTTGAATTTTAAAGGGGTGAAGTTTAAGGTCCTTTTTCAATATTTCGTGCACAATCGTTTTTGGGAGCCCTAGAGCAGCCGCTCTCTTACGCACGGACTGTCGCGGGTTATCGCGTAAACTGTTTGCGACAAGTTCGATGTTGTCATCAGTCCTCGACGTTCTGCTGGATCCCGGCCGCGGATTATTTGCTGCTGAACTTGTTTTTCTGAACCTCCGCACCCACAATCGAATCAAATTTTCGCTTGGCGCATCACGTAACCGTCGGATATTGTACCGCGAACAAAATCTTCGACGAGCAATAGCACAGGAATCGTTTGCTTTAAAATAAGCTTAGATTGCGAACGCACGTTGTTCACCCGTCCACTGCGACATCGTGACTAAGGAACCCGCACGAATGACGAATCGAACGTGACCCCCCCGCCCGCCCCTCCGCTAACGGTTCGAAAACAGTTCGAAATTTAAATCCTAATTCTGCCACCGGACACCCGGTATTTGATATACCAGAATCGAGAAATTTGCGTTAAGATGGACTGCGCCCAATCAGCCGTCCATTTTATTAAACAGCTCCGCAGTCAACGGAGTAGGGCGGTTAGAGTCTCCGCAGTCGAAAGGATATTATATCTCACTGCTGAGCACAGGCTCCTCTCATTTCTGAGAGGGTTTTAGGGCAAGGAAATGTCAATGCGTGTTGGCCAACTTCACTCTCTTTGTCTTCGAAATATTTTTTGTCCTATTTCTCTGACATGCAGGTTTCCTCACGATGTTTTCCTTCATCGTCGAGCACTTAAAATTGCAATTAACAATTTCATTGGTGCCGCCGGGGATCGAACCAGGGTTGCACGTGTACTGTGAAATTTACAGCGAGCGCTAACCCCTGAGCTACCGCTGCTCAGAACACGCATTCGCTGCGCTGAACTCCTTTATTGCTGTTGTTAAAGTTGATTTTAAAATATGTCTATGTTATTTCAGAGTTACTTTGTGACAGACTATGATCCCACCATTGAAGACAGCTACACAAAGCAGTGCGTCATTGATGATATTCCAGCAAAGTTAGATAGTAAGTACAAGTAATTCATGACTTTAATAATAATAATAATAATGTATTTATTTTATTTTGTTGATATTTATGTATGTTTATCATTTTCATTTACAATTATATTATACAGCCCAACCAGATGAGAAAACTATATAGATACCCCTAAAATAATAATAAATGGCGCCGTCGACATCTGGCGAGCTTGTCGCCATCCCATCGCCATCACTTAGGCATGTCATCTCCGGTTATTCAGCGGTTTCTAACTCTGAGTACTTCCACAGACACAATCTAGTAGCCAGGATTCTACACCAATAGCTCGCTCTGAAATACGGTCTCGTGGATCAGAAACTGTCTTATTGTAAGTACTTGCCGGAAGCCGTGCTCGAAAGGCTCTACTGCGACCGGGCTATCATCACAAACAGGATTATTCTTGCGAATAAGCCTGATATTGTGCTGATGGAACGGGCACAGTCAAAGATATTTTTGGTTGACATTACCATACCGTATGACGAGAACTTCGTGAGAGCCGAAACAGATAAGGAAACAAAATATCTAGACCTGGCCTCGTAACACCTCGTAAGGTGACTGACATGTGGGGTGGTATGCCGACCGAAATTATTCCTGTAGTGGTCTCTGCGAACGGGCTAATCCCGGTCAGCCTCTCGGGTCATCTGAGGCGACTGGGGCTCCGTGACGGACCCCTCCAGGCTCAAATGCAGAAGGCGCTCCTCGATACCGCCCGTATCGTCCGCGGGTTTCTTTCCCTTTTCCCCTAACCCTCGGCCGTTTGGTCTCCCCTGCCGAGGGCTTCCATCTGGTTGGGCTTTTATTTATTTATGTATTATTTATGTATGTTAGTATATTTAATATATATTTATCATTTCCTCTTATATATTTATTCAGCCCAACCAGCTAGGATTATTTTATAAATACCCCAATAATAATAATAACGTTTTCCGGACCATACTTCTGTGATCATTGGTGAATATATTAAATTTAAATAACTCCGTTTTAAAATATTCTACCCAGGTGAAGCCGGGACAGCTCGCTGGTTACTCCATAAAAAAGCATAAGACAATATGAATTATAGACTAACAAAAAGAAATTTCTTACAGTTTTAGACACGGCTGGTCAGGAGGAGTTCAGTGCGATGCGCGAGCAATATATGCGCTCCGGCGAAGGTTTCCTCCTGGTGTTCTCTGTGGCTGATCATGCAAGTTTCGACGAACTATACAAGTTTCACAAGCAAATCCTGCGTGTTAAGGATCGCGACGAGTTCCCGATGCTAATGGTCGGGAATAAGGCTGACCTTGAGCATCAGAGAGTGGTATGTACAATTCTTAATTTGGTGTTTACCGTTACAGCCAGTATAATATTTAATAAAATATCAAAAGAAATTAGAAACTTAAATATTACTCTCTTTAAAAAATGGCTGAAGGATTTCTTGATATTTAAATGTTATTACAACATAACTGACTTTATATTAACTGATAAATTTTGAAGCCATTAAATAAAAACTGACTAGTGATTACGAATATTTCGCTATTACGATTATATTTAAAGTAAGGCTCTTCGCACACGAATCGTAAGCGTAGTCGTATCGTTAGGACGCAACGCGTACGAGACCTGCAGTGTTCTACAAACGAATCGTCGTGTAGACGTATCGTGTTGTAAGATCTCAGGTGAAATCATGGCGGCAACGGTACCAGATGTGTTGGGTGAACTTATAGAATATCTATCTATATATTTTTCTTTAGATGAAGAGGATTTTTTATTGTTTGATATGTATTATGTAAGAAGTAGAAAGCGATATTTATCATGACAATACTGCCCAAGCTTTATCCATTACATCTTTCCTTGAATGTTCACTTAATGAATGATTATATAGACAAGGGAACGCTTCACCCAGTTTTTTTTTTATAGTATAGGGTGACAAACGAGCACACAGTCCACCTGATTGTAAGTGGCTGCTGTGGCCCATAGACATCTACATTTATCCTCGTTTGCGAATCAATATGCAGATCCGTTGTCACCCGTGAGGACTAAGATGGAATGCCTCTTTTCCAGTAAAAAGGGTCTCCGGTTCTCTACACTCACCATACGAAACACAGTGTTAAGCTGCTATTTGACGCTGGTATTCTGTGAGAGCGTGGTCCTTCCCCGGTCGAGCCGACCCATTACTGCTACAACTATACTACTAATATAGCTGCAGCATGGCTCTACCACGTATAAAAAGTTTCACGAATTCAATCGCTTTTTCAGTCCTATGTATACCTATTGAAATTAAAAGTCGTAAGAAGTTAAACAAATTTAAATTCAGTTAAATTTTTAAAGAAATTAATGAACTACTACGCTTACGACTCGTTATGTTTTCCTTCACCGCCGAGCACGTGGTAAATCAGCACGTTAGTTACACCAGTACTTTTTACTTAACACCAGTTACTAGACTCCACAGAATCAGTAATTCATTTATGGGGCAATGTATACGCTTTTACAACAAAATCCCAGAACATATTCAAAGTTTGTCAATAAACAAGTTTAAAAGTTTTATTAAAGAAAAACTGTACAAGAAGGGTTATTATAATATCAAGGAATACATGAATGAAAATAACCCCTGGGAATAGGGTGATCGCCACCATGCTGGTTCTATGAAAATATCATTTAAAAATTGTATAAACAAAATTATTGTTAAGTGAAATTATGTTTAAAAAAAAAGTCCCGCTGGGTTTCTTGCTGGTTCTTCCCAGGACTGAGGTATTTTCCGAACCAGTGGTAAATAAAAAATGACTTTCAATAAGTATTATGTAATAATCAATATTGAATAAAAAATTATTCTATTCTATTCTTAAAATTGCAATTAACAATTTCATTGGTTGCGACGGGGATCGAACCAGGGTTGCTCGCGTAATGTGAAATTTACAGCGAACGCTCAGCCCATGACCTACCACGGCTCGCTATTTTGTATGTGGTAAGCTATTAGATTATGGTTGTAGTATGAATGGGTCAGCGCAACCAAGGAAGGATTTGATATGACTTAGGGACCTTCAAGAAAAGACCCTTCGCAGACGCCTTCTGCAAATGAGAGGAGGCTTGTGCCTAGAAGTAGGACGTATATAGAATGTAACTAACTTTTTAACATATAAAGCTAAGTCTCTGTGTCTTTAATCATCTTTGGCTGCTTCACCATACCCTCAGGTCGAGTAGTCATGCAGTAGCTCAGTCTAGTTAAAGAAGGATTATAATGTAATACTATTACGTTTCATTTTGATGAAAAAAATAAAAATAGTGACGATAATTTTACAAGAAAAAAAAACAGAATCTGATTGACTTTCATTAATAACTTTTGAACGGTATTGAGTTCAATAACAAAAATCAACAGGGATCCTCCTTAGAATATATGGAATCTTATTTAATACTATGTATCTCAATCTATTGCTTACATTTTCTATTAAGCGAGAAGACTCACCGACGCACGAACCAACGGACGCCAGTCCATATATATTTTTCAATTACATTTTTTGTTATGTAATCTAAAGTGAATGAATTAGAAAATAAACCAATCTTACAATTCAATGTCTGTAGTTACTGTAACATTAATAATAATATGGATTTGATGTCTGGCTAAAAGTATAAGAACGATTTTATGTAGCGAAATTGAGGTAAGGCCACATGTCGAGAGTAGAGCACTCCTTCACGTGGTGAGGCGTGCAATTAATATTTTAACTGTTCAACGAGTTCTTTTTTATAAAACTGAAGTGACAAACAAACTTACAGTCATTTTTTTTATAGGATAGTGTGACTAACGAGCACACAGTCCATCTGATGGTGAGTGGTTGCTGTGACTTATAGACATTAACATCTATCCTCAATAAAGACTCAAAATGCAGATGCGTTGCCACCCGTGAGGACTAAGATGGAATGCCTCTTATCCAGTAAAAAGGGTCTCCGGTTCTCTACACTCACCATACGAAACACAGCGGCGTTAAACTGCTATTTTACCCTGGTATTCTGTGAGAGCGTGGTCCTTCTACGGTCGAGCCGACCCATTCGTGCTACAACTATACCACTAATATAGCAGCAGCATGGATCTACCACGTAAAAAAAGTGATGTGAGTGGCTGCAGCAGCCCCATGGACACCTGCAACCAACTTTAAACAAAGCAAGTTACTGATACGTTGTCACTTCTGCTGAATAAGGTGTATGCCTCACAGCCTACACAGCAGTGCAAGCACTACCATTTGGCTGTAGGAATAGGTAAGAGGGTTGTATCTACCCTGGCAAACTCTTAGGCAGAAAAGGTGCCACCTAGTGTACGGTGTTATATATATTTTATACGTGGTAGAGGTACTGCAGTTATATTAGTATAAATAATAGTTGTAGCACGAGTGGATCGGCTCGACCGGGAAGGACCACGCTCTCACAGAATACCAGCGTAAAATGGCAGCTTGACACTGCTGTGTTTCGTATGGTGAGTGTAGAGAACCGGAGACCCATTCTACTAGAAAGGAGGCATTCTATCTTAGTCCTCACGGATGACGACGCATCTGCATTTTGATTCGCAAACGAGGATAGATGTAGATGTCTATGGGCCACAGCCACCACTTATCATCAGGTGGACTGTGTGCTCGTTTGTCACCCTATCCTATAAAAAATATTTAATAGACATGTGTCATTCATTAATTTCTAGTGTTACCCGATCATTCAAGTATTGATTAGTCTAATAAACCAGTTCATTAGGTTCGATTATCCAAATGGATCTTTTCGAGTATCAGTACCCTGTGATCTTGTGAGACCCGCTCGATAATGTCGTTTGTCGGATATTACTATACTCTTTGCTCGTAGGTCCTGTCATCCGGAACCTTTAAAAAATGTAATAGGAATCATCAATACTTTGATTCGGCCTGGTTCAAATGAACGAATTATATACGATTGTCACATGTTTAATATTTAAATGAATCCGTACGTAACATTTCGTGGTCACGAGGGGGAGACGCGATAAAATCCGTAAAATTTGTTTCATTTAATGTGTAGTATCCGCGTAAATATGGAGAAATCATAATACTTATTAGAAATTGCCATGTTTGTTAACCCTTTCGCTGTCCCGTGCACTACATATAGGTCATTGCTATTGTCTTACTATTGTGTTTGAAAACTGGACAGTGAACGTGTTAAATATAATCTGCACTTATTTCCACGTCTATCAGACGTAATTAGTCGCAACAGACACGATGATACTAATCTATGTTTGCTTAGCTCAAAAACTGCATTGATGCGAAAAAGTGGTTTTTTGCATGGCCCCTTTAATATATAATAAGCTTCTGAAATGTTGGAAGGAACAGCTTGTGTATTTAAAAATAACTTGAAATTATATTTAGAAGGCAAAGCATACTATAGCATATTAGAATTTTTGAATATTAAAATTTAAATATTATCTAACAAGCAATTCTATTACTGACATTGTATAAAACAGATAAAATTAATGTATCTTCATAGCAAATAATGTTACCAGACATTTAATCTTAATTTATTACTTAGATTTAGATTTATTGATAAAATTCTTAAAATTAGTTTAATTCGATAATGTGTTAATAATAATTTAATTTTCATTTGTAAACTATTTATAATATTTTCATTGGTTTATACATTTGTAGACCACAAAGGCCAAACATGACTGATCCTTTTATTGTATCTGAACAACCTGCATGCTTTGTATGTATACTCATGTTTCCACAAATAAATATCTTGTATGTTATAAATTTCTTCAAAATAGGTGACTTTCTTACACATTTTTTTTTATCTCAACAGGTGTCGTTAGACGAAGCACACGCACTTTCTCGACAGCTGAAAGTACCCTATATAGAGTGCAGTGCCAAAGCCCGAATGAACGTCGACCAAGCCTTCCACGAATTGGTCCGTCTAGTGCGGCGCTTCCAAGAGGCCGAGCGGATCAACGTCAAACCGGATCACAAGAGTGGCAGAAAGAAGAAGTGCACCATCTTGTAACAGGATACATTAGCAATAAGTAAGGGACACCAATATATGAAGACTTTGTTTTGATACTCTGTTTCGAACACAAGACGCGATAACATTATTTATTAACTTTACTTTGTGTCTTGTGTTTGAATGTTTGTGCTCGTAAGGCGTTTAGGTTTTGTTAAAATTTATTAATTTCTCTCTTATTTCGTCAATAGGTCTTGTACGACCCAGTTAAAAACAGTTATGGTTAAATCTAACACCTCTGAAATTTTATTGTTGTGAGAATTGTTTTCATCTATTTAAGTGGAACATTTAAAGAAAAGAGTATTTAATAATTTATTTTTAATTTTTATATGTTTACATAAAACCTTTTTGTTTAGGATATTTTTAATCAGCACATTTATTAATATTTATTCTGTATATATCGATTATATATACATAATTAGTAAATATAATTACAGTGTAAAATGTAACAATCAGGGTACAGATAATGTTTTATATGGACGGGTTTACGCTATCTATGGAAATTTTATGTTGCCTATGACATCCTTAGTGTTACTCTGTTATACTAGTGCTTTAATGCTTTAGATTTTGTCTTACTACATAAGGTAGATTATAATTAATCTCGCGTTTAAAATATAGTCTGTTTCAATACAGAAGTCCTGCACAATTAATGCAAAGTAAATCTAAACCTTGGAAATTAATAGAATCACGTGTTATGAAGCGGAAATCCATTATATCAAATATGTAAAAAGCACAGTAGAATTGAGTACCTCCTCCATTTTTGAAGTCGGTTAAAATGATATGTCTTATCTAGTTTGAAGAGCAATCCCCGCCCTCCCTCAGTGAGAGCTAATAATCTCTTCTTTCTTTGTCTAATCTTACGCTCACCAGATGTCGCTAACTGGGGCCAAGGTGATTTTATTTACCACGGAAATGGTCGTACAGTGGCATCATTATTAAAAAGTTGTGTTTTTCTTTAAGTCTTAACATTTTTAACGACTTTTTTAAATTATGGCGGCGCTGTTGTCGCACTACAAGCGAAAGTCAAAACCACGAAAAGTCTAAATCACGCTATCAATGTTCCGAAGTACTGCGCTATGTGTAGAACAGCTCTGTACTAACACATGGGGCGTTGGTCGCTCCCCGGATTGGACACCTTATCCGGCGGGAGACCGGGAGATCTTCGCTTCTCCTTTCTCGGCTAAAAACAAAGTATTGGTTATCTCTATACCTGTCTCTTTCTATAGTCATTTAGTGAAAAGAGAGAGAGAGAGAGAGAGCGCTACTTCAAGTATTTCTTAAGTTGACGACGATTTATATGCGAGAAGGCCGTAAAAGTTTCACGTTTTCTGTTCCCTATATACATAATTACAATTTTTGCATAATCGTATTTTTCACCACACCGTGGTTTGACTGGCAGAAAAATGCTAACTGGCATTAAGACCGCTTGTGACCTTAATGGTTACGTTAACTTAGGTTACAACAAACATAAGTTTTTAAATAAAAAATAAATAAATAAAAATTAACAATCGTGATAATTTTGACTCATTGAACAAGTAATACTCACGAGGCGTGATTTCTCAGAACGATTCCTTTCATGATTCAGTGAGGATAGTAATTTTAAAAAGTTTTACACAAAATAATTAATTATTAATATTGAAATATTTTTGAAGTTAAACATTTTTTGGGGCGTTTGGGAAAAATGATGAGTGACTTTTTTACGATGCGCGCGCACACCAACATCTAAAACGACACCACGAAGTTGTTACGATGCGCGCGCACACTGACGAAAAGCGTCAACTTCAGTGGGTAATTGTCTCTCAATCTTTTTTGTTTGTTTTGTTTCGTGCCTACATAAAAGTACACACACACACACTTTTTTTACTTTACTCTCGGAAACTAACCTCTTTTAAAAGTGTTTTAAAATATAATAAACCTAGCAAGCTAACAGCATAGCAAAGTGGCGAAGCAATCAGCTTTGTAGCGGTTTCTAACGGTTGCCGTTGAGCAATCAGTTTCAAAATAGGAGGTTCAGATGCCTGGGTGATCAGTAATCGATTGCTGAAAACAGAATTTGAAAATCGAAACCGTTCTCGAGATAATCGTGGGACAGACGGACAGACATCGTGAAATCAATAAGTGTCTTCGCAAGCTTCGCCACTTAATAACCAACAAGTAATATGATCTACTATATATATAAAGAAGTCGATTCGATAAAATAATAAATCTCAAAGTTTTTCACATCACTATTTTGTCCTTGCAAATGACTAAAGACTAAATAATATTATAAAAAAATTAGAGGTTTTTATTTTTAAAGAAGTTATCGTCACGCCTGTGATCCTCAAGGGTCAGAGTCCAACGAGCAGCAAACTGCTCGGAACATTTTTAAAAGATACCCAAAAAATGGGTTTGGATGCAAAATTATGAAAAAGTCATAGGTTAGCCCATTGTCCAAACCCAAACCATTAGTCGTCTTACGATATGCTTAGGCAAGTAACACAGTTGGCACATAATTTGCCATAAATCCCACATAAACATGGTATCCATAAGCCGAAGACCAACATGAGATCAGCAAAAGCCTCTCAAATAGTTTCAAACTGCCACTACGTTCTCAAATAACAGGCAATATAGATGTGAGACATACAGGGGCAGGTCATGCTATGTCAGTGTACACGTTATATCTATAACTATGTCTGTGACATTTTGTATGTTTGAAAACCAAATACTAATTCGTAAAAATAACTTTGTTGTTCTTTTTTGTTTAGTTAATAATTTTAGCTTTTAGTTGTGTAATATTGTTTTATTTAATTGATTAGAATATGTGCTTCAACAATGCAGATATTTGGTAATTAACCTTTTCATTTAATCTGTA
Organism: Parnassius glacialis; assembly: GCA_033319125.1. Taxonomy (NCBI): domain Eukaryota; kingdom Metazoa; phylum Arthropoda; class Insecta; order Lepidoptera; family Papilionidae; genus Parnassius; species Parnassius glacialis. Next base: position 2,957,544 of record JAVANC010000025.1, on the reverse strand, counting down.
ATTAGTGTTGAATAACAAGTATTTGTTTTATAAAAAATAGGAAAGGAAGTAAATTACAAAAATAATTGTTATCGGCTTTCTGATCAAAATTATAAAATTTATTCGTTTGGAACGTAATAATTCTCTATTCATCAATTTCAAAACAATAATATTTTTAACGAAAATTTAAGAACTATGCAAATTAAAAAATAAAATCTAAAAAAGATTTAGCTAACACTTATTAAATGTGTAGATTAACTTGTGAAGACAATATTTACACTTAACTTGTATATCGATAACTTGATACGACCATCACTAATATTGCAGCATACGATGTGTAGCTTCAAGTAGTAGGGGTGATATATATAGACGGACTCGTTGGTCTAGTGGTCATAAGTACGACTGCTGATCTTAAAATCCCGGGATCGAATCCCGGGTCGGGCTTACATTAGTTATTGGATTATTCTGTCAAGAAATTCTCAGTAGCAGCCCGGAGTCAGGAAGTTGGCGGGGTGTCTTCCCCGTGCAAATGGCTAGTCTCTGTTGAGACTGGCCGCCGAGAGAAAATCGCTCTGGAGGACATAAGACAATGTATTAGCATCACTTATGTTTAATGTGTTGTACATATATATTAATAAGTTGTTGTTTAATATTGATAATGTAATGTTTGCGTATTGGTTTGTGTAGTTGCGTAATTTAAAGCTTAAAAGCCAAACTGCAGTGTAATTTAGTTTTAGAGAGAGAGAGAGAGAGAGCGAGAGAGAGAGAGAGAGAGAAAGATGATATATATTTTTATAACGTATTATTGATTTTTAGGCATTTTTTGCAAGCGCAATATTAGTTTACAGGCGTTTTGATACAATTTTACAATAGTTTTGTAATATCAATATTTTAGATCGTAGTGCTGTATATGTTATCATATTAATCACACCTTGAATCCAGTATATTTGGAATCGAGATGCTAGAACTAAGAATATAGTTTTTATCAAATATATACACTATAATTTCTATAGTTGGATAATTGACACAACACAACTTTAGTCATTTATTAGGTGACTTAGGTCGGGTACTCAATTAGTTACTTAACAACTAGTAACTTATTCTTTTTAAATAAAAACACAGCCAATGGGCTAACAATAAGTCTTAAGCTAATTGATAGCTGCTGTACCATGCCACGCCTATCTGTGGCATGATTTATCGACATCACAATAACGCACAACACTAACAGCACGCCTTCCAAAGGTTATTCCTGTAGGATAAATCATCGATACCACATAAACGCACAACATTGTTAAATAGCACGGCTCCCAAAGGCCATTCTTGTAGGATAATTTATCGACACCTCATAACGCACAACACTATGATAGCACAGCTCCTAAAGGTCCATAATTTTGGCAGAGGTAGGATAATATTTGTAAATGTAATCGCATGCTCCCACTTTGCAATAATGGTTTTGTTACCTTTCAAACCAAAATACACTAAAGTGTGTAGATATCCCACTCACACGGACTTCTAGACAGCAAGGAAGATTTATCACCACTAAATGTCAATACAAACTATAGTAAACTTCGCTGTTACCAATATAGATCCAAAAACCATTTCTATAGGATGATTTGTGAGCAACAGATTAACGTATAACATTATAATAGCACAGCTCCCAAACGCCCATTAATATGACAGAGAGGTCCGATAATATATTTGTAAATATATTATCTTGCTGCTGCATGCTGCTGGGTGTTTGCATTACTGGTTTCGTTACCTTTCAAACCAGCATACACTAATAAGTGTGTGCTGTCGTGTGTCACTCACATGAACTCCTGGATTGCAAGGGAAATCTACCCCCTATAAATGTCGATACAAACTATTGTAAATTTCACCGTTCTTATATAGATTTTTCTGTTAACTAATAAAACAAGTTAATTATTGTTTCTGCACTTTCATTATCTAATCGACTTATTAGAAATATACCTACATAATTTTTGTGCAAACTATAGGCGCCTAAGTTGTTTGGAGGTAGATAGTCGATACCTATTACTTGGTTCTCATCCCTAGTCATCAAATTTGTGCAAGGTATGCTGTTCGTCTCTGACATTCACAATTATCTCTTTTAGGCTTTCAATTTATTGTGGGAAGGTTGAACTATGGATGTGTGTGTGTGTCTGTCTGTCTGTGTAAAATTAGCCCTGAGTATACATTTAATATAATGTATAATTTACAGGAAAATATAATGTAGTTGGAAATTATATTTGTTTGTGCACACATCCAATACCATTTTGTGTATAATGTAAGCCATAAGCACAGTAACAGTATTTTGTGTTGTGAGTCAGCATTTTTATGATAACTCTGTTTTTAAATGTTTAAATTAAAATAATAAATTAGGCGTTGTGTTACACAGATGGCGCTTATAGTGGACGCATTCTAAGATGGCGTTAGTCGCACATGTGTTTTTTTGTAAATAGAGATTTTCCGATCTTGAATTGAGTTCCAGAAAAACTTGTATACGCTTGTTTGGTTTTAACATATATTTATATTTATTTTTCATTATATTATTACAAAAAAATAAAACAATTAGTGTGCCAGCTTATTTCTTTTATTTATTGCTCGTAATCATGCAACATTATGCCCAGGGTAAAGAAAGGGTCAGATATTGTTATTTATTATTGATATTAATGGCAACACAAGTATGTGTTGCCATTCCTTGAAGTAATGTAATATAATCATATTTACGTGAGAATGTCTTTGTGGATTTAATACATTAAGAGGGATCATAAACCAGTGAAATATGAAAAAAACAGTTTTTTTTTGTAATTATTTAGGTGTTGCATACCAACTTTTACACTTTGTTTAATGTACACATAATACGTTAAATACCTAACTTCGGTATATTTTAACTAAACGATTAAATTCAGACCTCTTAGTTCATATTGTACTAGAGGAAATGATTTACGAAGAGATGAAAAAAGATACCGTAACTTGGGGTGACATTACACTTTGTTTTGTGATTAGTAAATGTTAATTAATAAGTCCTATACTATAAGCTAAAGAACTATTATTGATTGTAAGAATTGACATGAAATATTGTTTTAATTGACAAATAAATAACTTAAATTGGAAATTTTAAAAATCCCCGAAACAAAAACAGGTGATGATTTTCAAACGGCTGAAAAGATTTTCTTGAATTATAACTAAGAAGAAAAAAAAAGAAATCTATATCGGTTCATCCGTTTGGGAGCTACGGTGCCACAAATAGACACACATACACACGTTAAACATAATACTTTTCTGTTTGCGTCAGGAGTTAAAAATTACACTTAATGAATTTCATATATTTTTAAATGAATTATGGTGCATGGAAAATCCACGTAGTATAAAGACGCTGTGCAACTCTCCTAGTTACAATAACCTTTTCAACTTTACAAAGTAAAAAGTATACGTTTTTAACGATACGACGGAGCTACTTTTTGTACCATATATTTGGATGTATTTATGTAGGTATCATACGAAATATGTTTTGTAATGTTGATGTTACTAGTGGTGTATTGCCTCGATGTATGATAATTGCTTACCGATTAATCATTTTTCTACATTTACTACACGAGACGATCGATTCATTTGCTTGTTATACATTTAATTTGCTGACTGTACGTTTTATAATGTAATGTTTAAATTTAATCGATGATGTACCGACAGCAAAATATATCGGGGCGACGGTGCAATGAGTTTAGAAGAGCTTTAACTTTGGGCAATTGCCCGTTAACTGACTAAACAATGTTGTTGTTCGGGTAATATTGTATTGTATTGCATAATAAAATAACCAATCAAAAATCTTTTATTTTTTATTTTCATGCCATAACGGATCCTAGAAGTTATCTTAATTAAAGACATCCATTCATCGTCTTCGTGTTTGACTATATAGGTTTATTTTGCAATAACTGGCCAAATTTGCAGAGAAAGTTCAGAATAAGTAATACAGGCAAATAGTGAAGATAAATTAATTAAAAAATCTCTAAACATTCTGTAATTTTTATCTTTTAAATTGAAAATGCGTGGTAATGCATTATTTTAACTGATTTTACTGCGCATGCGTAAGGATTGATCGGTAGCAAAAACGTTGTTGCCTATAAATCACATTCAATTTGCGATAATTTCAAATAAAAGTAGAAGCCTTATTAATTCGTATTTTCAAAACTGCAATAACGGTATATCATTATTTATATACTAAATATCATTATTTATGAACTAAGTATAAAATTTGGCTACACTTTGAATAATATTCATGTTTAGGCTGTTTATTTGAGAAACAGTTCCTAAGCAAATATCATATGGATATAATTTTTAAATATGTACATATGGTTGAGACCTTTGCCAGCTCAGACCTAGGGTGTCTTGAGACACGTTGTTTTGAGACAAAAACCATGAATAAATATAAAATAATACACTGCGGGCATGAATTAAGACCGGATTAAATAATAAAACAAATGTTTATTCATGAATAATATATTATCACAAACTGTGCAAAATTATAAATATCTTTATTTTATTTAGAAATCGTGACAGTCCAGTTATTAACTATTATTAAAGCTTATACAAATATGCTATAGTTATGTATTACAATTAATTTAAAAAAACTAAGTACTTATATCGAGAGCCGAGATTTGAGAATTCTTATAACTTAATAAATAACCTTACAACAGTTTATCTATTAAAAACATAAAGACGTACAAAACAAAATAAATTATTTAAAGGAAAAGATCCCTATACTCATATAGTCCTCTTGTGAGATATAGATCCCAGTTTTTACGGTCAGTTTCGAAATCCGTCGTAAAGTAATTCAACGTCACCTTAAAAGGTGCACGTGAGGGACGTAAAGGAGGGAAAGGTTAATTTTTTACTACAAAAGCCTATAAAATTGCCTTCTTAAATACCAATTTCCCTCCAAATAATCAGTTAGTAGCGACTTCAGAGCAACAAATCTGTCGATTAGGCTTGCCAACTCCAAAAAAGTCATTTCCGGGACTACCCAGCTCGACACCCGGGACTTGGGTATATTACGCGGGACACAACACACCACATACAAATTGGTTAAACAAACAAACACATTAGTTATAAATCACTGCATTTTTTATCGAAATTAATGTCAATGTGTAGTTCAGCCTTGACGTGTTCAACAAACAGATTATTTCTGCTGGTGCATTTGAAAGTGGTATCGAAGCTACGGCTAAGGTGTAGTTGGTACGAGATAGATACTAATATCATATAGTCACCGATTTCCGGGACAAAAGGCGTCCCGCAAGGGGTTAAGACGGGACGTACCAAAATTTACCCAGAAGCGGGACGTCCCGGAAAATCCGGGACGGTTGGCAAGCCTACTGTCGATGGATGCAATTTGAGTTTCTTCATCGTCACTGCTAGGAGCATGAAGATAGCATCTTAAATAGCTTAGAGTACCTCCACAAGAATTTGTTAATCGAACTATATCGCCGGCCCATTACTACTTACTGATTAATTGCACTATCTTCTTACATAGTAAATATATTATAGTTTATTAAAATTGCATTTAGTCAATAACTCAACGATTATCGATCCTTATATTGTCACAAAAAAGCAGGAATAACTTTTGATTTTTGGATCATTGATACACAACGCATGGAAACGCAAAAATGAGAAGTAAGTAGGTACTTAACTATGTAATTATTACATATAGGTTTTGTATATAAATATTATTTTAAATACATATAAGCAAAGGTAAGATATTTTCATTAATAAAAATTATATTATAACTTAAGATAAAAAATATTTCAAGAATTTTATTAAATTATTATGTTATAAATAACGTTCTCATTTTTATGGTTACTACGTGTTACAGTTCTGGTTACAACAGCTTCAAGGCAGAGGTAAACTTAATGTATAGATCGAATGAATGAATGAAAGAAATATTCTTTCATTCATTCATTCGATTGTGTAATAAAGAATATTACAAAATAAAATTTTTGTAATATTCTTTATCCGGTGAATAAGAAAAAAAAACATTATAAAGAGACATTTGTAGGACTTATCGCTTACAAGCGATCTCTACAATTAATCATAGGACACAATTTATAGGTGTTATTGTTGCATTTATATTATTGCCTAAATTATTTGTCGTGTTAATGGTCGCGTATTGATTTTTTTTTAAAAACGATTTACTCACACACAGATATATACGTTAGTTTTAGACGAAATGCTTGTTTAAACCGATCGAATAAAATAAAGCATTCACACGTTCTCGTCTACAATACATATATTTTAATTATCACGTACCAGCAAAGACACATTTGTACTAAAGTACGTGCGGGTAATATTGTCACGTTAAACTTTGTCGCCCTATAACATAAGTTATTATGTAGTACGTAAGTACATATTATTTCAATGGCCTATAAAACCAAAACTAGGAGGAGGACAGAGACAAAAAGATAAAGTTGTATACCTACTATAACTAATATATTAAGAAAAAAAAATAGCAAACAAGCTTTGGTAATAATTAGAAACACTTCGAAAAACCAACTTAAATAAAACTTACTACACTACACAATACTTAAAATCGACTAAAATATTTTTAATAATGCCAACTGTCAAAATGGCGTCGATACAGCAGCGTCACTGACCTCTATTATAGAGGTCAGTGAGCAGCGCCCTTTTGACCTTTTATTATTTGATTGACTGATGAAGAGCTATCGTATCACAGAACCATCTATGCAAACAAGGTTGTAGTTTTTGAGTTATATGAAAGTGACCATATTAACCGGATGACCATATTACCCTCACGTACTATAGTTGATCTAGTTGTAACTAAAGTATATAATATACATATGTACTAAATCTGTATCAACCACGCTCAAGTACGATCAATCGACTGTGATTAATTTATGGATAATAGATAATAAAAACAAATTTGTGTTATGCTCATAAGATTGGGAGTTATTATATTCGACTGTTTACTTTTATCTTTAGCATGTAGCTTTTCATGCACACGCCTTTTCCCCCAAAGAGTACCTATATTTAATCAATACGTTTTTTTTATATAGGATAAGGGTGACAAACGAGCACACAGTCCACCTGATGGTAAGTGGTTGCTGCGGCCCATAGACATCTACATCTATCCTCTATTACAAATCAAAATGTAGATGCGTTGTCACCCGTGAGGACTAAGATGGAATGCCTCCTTTCCAATAAAAAGGTCCTCCGGCCACCTGCACTCACCAAGCGCAACTCAGAGGTAAACCTCTACTTCACGCTGGTATTCTGTGAGGTCGTGGTACCACCCCGGTTCGAGTCGGCCCATCCGTGCGACAGCAAAAGCTGTCGCGTGGCTCTACCACTGTTTAGTTTATTTTTCCCAATCACCTGTTTATTTGAACGCGCTTGTTAGTTCATAAACATGTTTTTTTTTTATCTACACTATGGAGGGAGAGCTATGCTTCAATACGAACTTTGGCGAACATATTAACAAACCGAATTTGTAAATGGTTGTCCTTTTTTGCACACCTCGAACGTGAAACGGGGAGAGGTTGGACTGTACTGTCGAATTTTTTAATCACTCGTTTCACTCACACTATTCGTGTTTATCTAAATATAATTGACAATGATAGCTGAGTAGCTGAGTAGCTGAGATGCGACTTTTGGACTTTGGACTTTTTGCTTATTATTTTATATCAATCTAAAGGTCTTTGACCAGTGATTTTAAAGATAACCTGTCCTGAGTGGGCTTAGCCCACGTAACTGGCCTTTTACTTGTTATTTTATATTGCACTAACTGTTAATATGTCATGGAAAATACATTACTAGAAAGAGGAAATACTATTTAATAAGCTCGATGCTTTTTTTTTAATTCTACAACGCGTATTGTTATAAAAAAAAGTCCGATAAAAATTATATTGTGGATGTCCTTTAGTCTGTGGCTCATAAATTCTTTGTGTACAAGATATCTCGAAAAGTAGGTAATTAACAAAACGATTAATTTATTTTTCACTACCTTCAGAATCATGTAGAGTTGGTTCTTTTCGATAATCACTTCTATAATCCATTTCGTTCTTTTTTAGTATTTTTTCTTTCCTTTTTTCTTTCAATCGAGGTACTTTTGTACTTTCCAAATTTTTATCTTTTCGTATACATTTTTTTTCTCATATTTTTTAAATACTTACGCAAGTACATGATGCATATCATGTTAACGAATAATTCAAACAACGTTTAGTTTTATACATAGAATAGAAATTTTCAACATAATGATTAATATTCCATTTTGTTGGTTAAATAAAAACCTAAGGATAGATAATAACCGGCGAATTGCGAATCCGACTCGCGCATGAAGGGTTCCGTACTATCGTAATACACGTTTCTAGTAGGGGAGTTCTTTTTAATCTTTAATTTATTTTAATTTTTATTATGTGTTGTTATAGCGGCAACAGAAATACACATTGTGTGAAAATTACAACTGTTTATCCATTATGAATCATGAGATACAGCCCAACGTAAGTAAACAAGGTTTCAAAAAAGGGGTCTTTAGAAATCCTTATTTGTAACGTCTATTTCTATCAGGGTTAAAAATTGTACAGGATAGTATTAATTACATTTTTATTATTCTTGTACATCAGCGCGTAAAACTACTGCTGGAGAACCAAGTATCCCGCTGTTAAGAGAATAATTTGTTTAAATGTAATGTTTGACGGGTGGATTGATGACCACAGTAGAACATTTCACATTGTGTCTGACATAGGTATATAAAATGGTATACCGTTATCCATCAGAAGCAGTAAGATTTTGGTATTTCGCTTATTTCGACGGACGGACAGCGAAGGCTTTGTAACAGGGTCCCGTTGGTTACCCTTTCGGTATGGAACCCTAAAAAATAGCAATTACCAATGGGTCCAAGAAAATGATCGATCGACACATTTTTAATACGTACAGTACATACTTATGTAATTACTTTTAAAACATAATACCGTTTCTGTTAATAGTGTCTACCTTCTACTTAACTAATTTTAGAATACCAACGACAAAAGTTCAAGTTATCACAACCTTAAACTCCACGTACTATTGCACCTTAAACTGTCCCCACCATTTTTTCCTCCAACCAAGGAACGAAATGCGTAACCCTGGTGTAGACTCCTGGGAAGCCAGCCTCAGCACATCTCTTGCCGTACGACACCACGCCGATTTGGTAGAAGTGCGTGACAAACTTCTTCGAGTTCCACTGAAATGGAGATGCAAACTATTATCAATGCACGAAACTAAAACTTCTTGTTACGTGGTAGAGCCACGCTGCAGCTATATTAGTGGTATGGTTGTAGCACGAATGGGTCGGGTCAACCCGGGAAGGACCACGCTCTCACAGAAAACCAGCGTAAAATAGCAGCTTAACACTGCTGTGTTTCGTAAGGTGAGTGTAGAGAACCGGAGACCCTTTGTACTGGAAAAGAGGCATTTCATTTTAGTCCTCATAGGTGACGACACATCTGCATTTTGATTCTTTATTGAGGATAAATGTAGATATCTATGGGTCACAGCAACCACTTACCATCAGGTGGACTGTGTTCTTGTTTGTCACCATATCCAATTAAAAAAAAAACTACTTTGGTGTACATATATGTGGTGGCTCTCTAGCCTGTAGAAATTGCGAGATGCCGTGAATTTTTCTTTTGTGGATTTGATGGCGCCAATTTTTAAATAAAATGGTGACGGAGTTTCCTAGACATTTAAGGAGAGGGGGAATTCTACTTTTCTTAAATAGAGACGGCGAATACACTCATAAGGCTTCGTAACGCCTATTTTTATTTATGTGTAATTATGTCTAAAGCGAATATAAAATGATGTTAATTTTTATATAATAAGGAGTTTGTAAAATATATATTATATAATCTGACTACCCCGTCGAGGATAATAAGCGTCAGGACTGTTATCCTCAAGGGGATAGTCAGAGTCCAAGAAGCAGCGAGCTACTCGGATCACGTTTAGTCAAAAAATATAGGATTATATGGAAAATTGCGAATGAAATAATAGCTGGCTAACCCACACCTTACACAATCACAAACGCATTAGCTCATTATTCGCCTTTCACGATATGCTAGGCAAGTAACACAATTGGCACATTATTTTTTGTTACGAACCCCACATAAACATTAGTCCAGACTAACACGGAACAAAAAGTACCTAAAGTTAAAATATATGATGAAATTAACAGACAATCTGACATAAATATGATGAAAGAAGTGGTAAAATTAAAAATTTTGTACAACAGACTTCAATATAAATAAAATGAGAACATCATCAATGTAGTCGAAGTCAAATACGCATTTATGGATAACTATACTGGTCAGACCTTGATCAAATTTATATGGGACCACACGAGAAGCACCAGCTTTCAAATAAAAAAAAGAATCCTCGAAATCGGTTCACCTAGGAAAAAGTTCTGAGGTAACACACAAAAAATACAGTCGAATTGAGAACCTCCTTTTTTTGAAGTCTATTTTAGATACAATTTCATGCGACAAAACGTTGGAATCTTAATTTTTAGGCCCTAGCAGAATATACGTACGCGCTTCGCGCAATATAAAGATTGTAATAATTTTATAATTTAAATATTTTAATAAATAGAAATAATAAAATTAAGTTTTAATTGAAATATCCGTTTGTCTTGTCAGACATTGATGTCAACTTAAACATTGCATAACAATATTTTGGCGGATATTTGTATTTTTTAAACTTCAGTCGAGATGAAGCAAAATTATCATCTAACATTAAATAGATACTAATAGAGCCATGGTAGCTCAAGGGTTGAGAGCTCGTTGTAAAGTTCAGTGTACGCGAGCAACCCCGTTAGCACCAATGAAATTGTTAATGCCAATTATAAGTTCTGAAGTACCACGTGCATTGCGGTGAAGAAAAACATCTTGAGAGAACCTGTACAAATTAAATAAATTAAATAAATATGTTTTCGAGGACATGAGAAATCCGCTAACACGCATTGTGGAAGCGCGACGAACACTTTCATGTTCTAAAACTCTCTCAGAAAGGGGGCTAATAATCTTATGCTCACCAGATGTCGCTGGTTAGCACTAAGGTGATCTTATTTGTTACGCAAATGCTCACGCAGTGTCATCGTCATTGAAAAGTTACAATTTAACTAGAAGTTTTTCGGTTTCTAGTGTATGTAAGTACCTATATACACATAACATAACGTGCTGTGTTCACATTTAAAAGTTTTTTTTTAAATTCTTCTAACTTTATATATACGTAGTTTAGTTTGTCCATTTGTAATCTAATTGATATAATATAATACAACGAATATTTCAGAAAGAAACATTAATTTCTACACTTTTCTAATAAATTAACTTCTTCCGCTATGAAATCTCAAATATTTCATGTCATTCCTTAATGACGCCGCCCTGGTGGCAGAATAGTCATAGTTATTCTCATTAGAGGAGGCCTGTGCCCAGCTGTGGGCCGTATATAATTTATAATTTTACTTCACTCCTATACACAGGGGCGTAGCTACCGCCGTATCAGCCGTATCAATGATACGGGGCCCCCGTGCTACTGGGGCCCCAAACGTGTGTGAGCAAAAATTCCAAGGACTTCTATGGGACAGGAAAGGCTATCACTATTGTGTATAGAAGTAAAGCATTTAGTTAAACTGAAATCGTCTTCAGCTATGAATGCAGTCGAATCGTCTTCAGCTATGTTCGCCGAACAAAAGGCACGAAAAGTGTATATTTGATTTGAATTGTTTGGCTAGCTTAGTTCCTAGGAGTATTAATTGTAAGTAATAACTCAAAAACACGTGTAGTGGCGGGTAAGAATACTCACTACCCCATATCTTCCCATCAGACAAAGGGAAACTGAGGCAGAGAATGGGCAGCAGCATCTTACTGATAACAGCAAAACAACAATAAAAAAACTGCGGTTGCCAACCCGCTCGTCAAGCGTGGAAACTATGGCAATATACCCCCCATGAAAGTAACGAAGAGACGACATCCAGTCCCCGGCAGCTCCGTTATACTTGGCTAAGGTGGCGACCATGGTAACGGCGGGGCAGGGGGTGCTAAGAATCTCCGGTGGAGGTTCTGTTGCCACCTACGACGACTCGACCTGGCAACTTGTAACGCACGCACCCTGAGGACTGATGAGAAGATCCTGGAGCTGAAAGAAGAGATAAACAAGTTGCGCTGGAATGTCATAGGATTATCCGAAGTCGGAAGAGAGGGGTAGGACATGGTAATCCTCGAATCCGGCAATTTGTTCTATCACAGGAGTGCGACCATCTGTCCCAAGGAGGTGTCGGATTGATCGTCCACAAGTCTCTCGTTAACAACGTTGTGAAGATTGGGAGTGTGTCGACGAGGGTTGCGTACCTTATACTCAGAATCATCAAACCGTCTATAGGTGTCCGCGGAAGACCAGCGTCTTGACATGCTCCTTGCGAGCATGTCATGACAAATGCTGAGCGGAAGCCTGTTTTAGCACAGTATTTGTGTATATATATAATTTAATGTTAACCATTTGTATATGCATGCAATGCTGTGTCAATAAAGTTTATTTTCTTTATTCTTTCTTTCTTTCAAACGGTATTCGCTGAAGGTCATACAGGTTTACGCACCAACCTCGGCACACGCCGATGAGGAAGTGGTAGAAATGTATGAGGATATCTCTAGAATCATGCATTCCTCCAAAACCCACTATACGGTGTTAATGGAAGACTTCAACGCAAAACTATGCATAAGAGAGAACGGTGATCAGAAAGTAGGGAAATTCGGAATAGGGTAACGGAACCCAAAAGGCCAGCAGATGGCCGACTTCATGGAGAAAGAGGGACTCTTTATGATGAACTCTTTCTTCCAGAAGCGGCCCCACAGGAAGTGGACCTGGTCGAGCCCTGATGGTTCGACAACAAATGAGATTGACTTCATTATGACGATCAGAGGACAACTGTTCAGTGATGTCTCAGTGATCGCGAGGGTGGAAACCGGAAGCGATCACCGAATGGTGAGAGGCACACTGAACCTAAACGTTAAGTTGGAGAGGTCACGTCTAATGAAGTCAACGCTCCGTCCCCCTCGTGCTCTAATCCAAAGTCCTGAAACTTTTCAGCTCGAGTTACAAAACCGTTTTCAGTGCCTAGAAGATTGCAATGCAATGGACGTTATGAATGACAAGCTTGTGGAAACTGTTCATGCGGTCGGAACTAAGTTTTGCAAGACCCGCCGCAGAAGAACACAAAAACTTTCCGATCACACTCTTAATCTCATGGCTGTTAGACGGGATATATAGCTGCAGTCTTCAGTAGATTTGATAGCATACAGGCAACTAAACAGACAGATCTCCAAATGCATGCGGCGGGATTTACGCAACTTTAATATTGCTCGTATTAAAGAAACGATCGAGCGGAACCAGGGCTCCAAAGTCTTTGCAAGAGATCTGTCTCGCAGAAAGAGCCAACTGTCGAAGTTGAACATCGTTGGAGCCACACGTAAGTGTGAGTAACAATCCAAGAGCGAGTCTTATCCGACACTATTCCGAAGATATCTCGGACGTCAGTCTGAGCGAGATTAGAATGGCTCTCCAGCATCTTAAAAACGGCAAGACCCCAGACGAGGATTGAATTACAGCGGAGCTTCTGAAAGCGGGTGGAAAACCGGTACTTGAAGTCCTTCAGAAGCTCTTTAATTCCGTCCTTCATGGTGGCACTACTTCGTAGGTGTGGAGCAGAAGTGCGGTGGTCTTGTTCTTCAAGAAAGGTGACAACGCTCTCTTGAAGAACTACGGACCGATTTCCCTTCTGAGCCGCGTCTACGTGCTGTTTTCGAGTCATTACTCCCGAACAAGCCGGTTTTCAAAAAGGCTTTAGCATCATAGACCACATACATACCCTTCGGCAAATTGTACAGAAGTCCGAGGAGTACAATTTACCACTATGTCTGGCGTATGTGGACTATGAGAAAGCCTTTGATTCCGTTGAATTTGGACGGTACTGCAGTGCCTTCAGCGATGCCAAGTTGACTGTTGGTATATCGAAGTGCTGAAGTGCTTGTACAATAGGGCTACGATGGCTATCCGAGTACAGAACCAGAGTACGAAACCTATTCAATTGTAGAGAGGTGTAAGACAGGGTGACGTTATATCCCCGAAACTCTTCACCGCTGCATTGGAAGACGTTTTCAAGCTTCTGGACTGGAAAGGATACGGTATTAACATCAATGGCGAGTACATCACTCACCTTCGATTTGCCGACGATGTAGTTCTTATGGCAGAATCGCTAGAGGACCTAAGCACTATGCTTAATTACCTTAATAGTGTTTCCCAACGGATAGGTCTTAAGATGAACATGGACAAAACAAAGATCATGTTTAATGTCCATGTCACACCTATGCCGGCAGTTGTTGGGAGCACTAAGCCCAAAGTTGTTGACGATTATGTTTACCTGGGACAAATAGTCCGACTAGGTAAGTCCAACTTCGACCGAGAGGTCAATCGAGAGATTCGACTCGGCTGGGCAGCGTTTACATCGACGTCGACATCTTCTAGTCAGGTATATCTAACTTGAAACTTGAAAATGAGAACGTACAATCAGTGTGTGTTGCCAGTGATTACATATGGTACTGAGACGTGGTCCTTCACCGCTGGCCAGATGAGGAAGCTCAAGGTCACTCAGCGAGCTATGGAGAGGGCCATGCTCAGAGTTCTTCTGCGTGATACACTTAGAAATGAGGATATCCGCAGTAAAACCAGAGTCACCGACATAGCCCAACGAATAAGTAAGCTGAAGTGGCAATGGGCCGGACATATAGCTCGAAGAACCGGCAACAGATGTGGAAAAAAGGTTCTCGAGTGGCGGCCTCGTACCGGCAGACGAAGTGTAGGGCGTCCCTTCACTAGATGGAGTGATGACCTGGTAAGAAATGCAGGAAGTCGATGGATGCAGGTGGCTCATGACCGTGCTTTGTCGCATTCCTTGGGGGTAGCCTATGTGCAGCAGTGGACTTATGAAGGGCTGTAATGATGATAAGGAATAACTTTAAATCAATATATGATAATTTGAATTCAATGCAAGGGTTTTTGTTCCTTTTTGAAATCTTTAGTCTTCATTGGGGGCCCCCCAACAAATTTTGATACAGGGCCCATCGAAGGCACGCTACGCCACTGCCTATACACCTATATTATTAAAAACACTAGAGGAAATACATATTTACAATTATGA
Source organism: Parnassius glacialis (assembly GCA_033319125.1). NCBI lineage: Eukaryota > Metazoa > Arthropoda > Insecta > Lepidoptera > Papilionidae > Parnassius > Parnassius glacialis. The sequence continues at coordinate 2,942,336 of JAVANC010000025.1, read as the reverse complement.
AAAAAAAAGCTTACAATGGGCTGCATAAGCGGGCCGCCGCTGTCACCTTGACAGGCGTCTCTGCCGCCATTTTTGTAGCCCGCGCAAAGTACGCGCTCGTCGATCTTTTGCGCTTTGTACTGTGAGTATGCTTGCGCGCAGAACTCATTGCTCACTACGGGCAATTGCAGAGCTTGCAGAAGTGTGGCCGTTGGGCCGCCTGGTAATAAAAAAATAATTTAGTAATTAATGTGATTTTTTTTAAATTAAGTATAGGTTCATATTGACTGTAAAATATAAAAAGGTAATTTTAATGATCTCTTGAAGTGGATCTAGAGATGATAAAAATTGCGTCGTTACGTCCATCGCGCTCTTGCTCATTCGTAACCGTTCGTTAAATTTCAACTTCAGTCAAAATGGGCCGACGTTTTTGCCGAAGTCGAAGGTTTCGTCGAACGTGGCCGAAGTCGAAGCTAAAGTAGAAGCTTCGGTCGGACACTACTATTTAGCATTAATCTATATAAAAATTAATGTTTGTTCGTATTTTATGCGCTGCGATACCGTTTATCAGCTTGCGGTACAACTTTGTTATCTTCTTGCTTGCACTTACGCGAAGGTAGGCACACTACAATTAAATTACAGTAGGTGGCGCGTGTATCGTGCCGACAAACATTTTTTCTTCTACGGCAGCAATGTCGGGTACCTAACAAATAGTTTCTAATAATTTACAAGGTTTCTATATATACTACTACGACTGTATGATGGATACAGACTCATGTATATCATGATGTAAGCCAAGCACAGCTAGTTGTTAAAGAAAAAATATGATGGAATGTACATTACTCACGAAATTCTGTGTCACCCCATCCAGCTATGATGGGGTTGTAGTCAACGAAACTCCTCGCTCGCAACTCTCTATCTTTCGGGATGCAGATGGGTCGGATGAAGGCTGTAAATGTATTGTAACGTGAGACATATTGCAATATGCGTTTAAAAATTGTAATTATTTTGTTCGGGTCGAATGTAGTAATTGATTTTAATTAAACTAATAAGCTAGAGAATGAGGGCTAATAATTTTCTGCTCACCAGATGTCGCTAGTTGACACTGAGGTAAAGTTTTTTGTTACACAATGTCATTTAATTGAGAAATTAGTTTTTAATAAAAGCTTATCAGTTTCAAAAGTATTATATTAATACACAAAACAATGCCTCAGTGGTTTGCTCTTTGATTTTTGCCACATTTTAACTTTTTTTAAATTTTTCTACTAAGATGAATATCTGTGGTTTGGTTTATTTATTTTTAATCTTAGTTTTATAAAATATAGTTAATACCATAGAAAGAAACATTAACCTTTACACTTTCCGAACAAATTAACTTCCCCGCTATGAAATCTGTCAAATATTATACCTCACTTTTAAGTGGCGCCGCCCTGGTGGCAGAAAAAGCATATAGCTCAGAATCTGATGACAATGTAAAAACGTGATAAAAAATAGTACATATATTTTTTTTTTAATTTCACTTGTACACAATATATGGACGGACACATCAGTGTACCGCTATAGTTCGTTCTACTATTATATGATACAAAGATAGAATTTTCAATAACGACCGCCTAAAAAGGCAATGCTGATCAAAGATCTTCCTCATAGACTGGCTTATAGGGAGATATATGCCATAGTTGCACGCTTGGCAGATCAACTACAGTTTTTATATTCTGGTGGTTTGTTTCCTTATGTCGCCTCTTACGACACCCACGGATTTTGGGTAGTAGATATTATATTCTTACACTGCCACTACATGGTTAAATAGACTATTAATAAGCTGTGATGAATAAATGTTTGGCCGTGGTAAGGAAGAGGGAATCTCCCGCCTGGCAAGGTGATCTGCGCGGGGAGCAGCGAACGCGTGTGGTACGGAGCTGTTCTATATATAGTGCAGTAGCTTCAGAACTTTAATAGCGCGATTTAGGCTTCGGAGCGTTTTGCTTGTGGTGCTACGACAGTGAATGGATAAATGAACGATTTTTTATAGAATAACATTGACAAACGAGCACACAGCACACCGGATGGTAAGTGAATGATGTGGCCCATAGACATCTACACCTATCCTCTATTAAGAATTAAAATGCAGATGTGTTGTCACCTCTGAAGACTAAGATGGAGTGCCTGGTTTCCAGTAAAATGGGTATCTGGTTCTCTACACTCACCATAAAAAACACAGCAGCGTTAAGCTGTTATTTTTCACTAGTATTCTGTAAGAGCGTGGTCTCCTACCCCGGTCGAGCCAACCCATTCGTGCTACAGCTATACCACCAATATAACTGCAGTATGGTTCTACTACGAAAACTTGAATTAATTGTAGAAATTTAACTTACTTGTAAACTTGATGTTTCTATCCAGCACAAGAATTCCTATGTCGTTAGAGAACGCCTTGGGGCTGTACTGCTCGTGCTTGATCTTGTTTTTAATGAGCACATCGACGGGGGTGGCTCCCTCGTCGTCTTTCGCCAAGTCCAGTTCACCCAGGCGGACTAAATATCTAGAATTTGAAACAAAATTATGATTGTTTAGACCTTACTACGATCTAAGGCATCACAAATGTGGTGACACACTGGCAAAGAATGTCACAAGGCATTGCCTGCTCATTCTAAGCTTCTGTAAAGTGAAAGCAATAAAAAGAAAACAAATAAATATATTTATAAATATATGTTTTTAAAATATTTATAAATATATATTTTTAATGAAAAGAAGAACCGACTTAATAATTTAATATTAAACATTTTGTACAGCCGACTTCAATATAAGTTAAAAAACTATTGGTCTGACCTTGATCAAATTTATATGGTACCACACGAGAAGTACCAGGTTTCAAATAAAAAAAGAATCATCGAAATCGGTTCACCCAGTAAAAAGTCATGAGGTAACACACATAAAAAAATTCAAAACAAAAACATACAGTCGAATTGAGTACCGTCTCCTTTTTGGAAGTCGGCAGAAAATAAGATAAGATAATAAATTTAATTAAAAATTTAGAAAACCCCCGGAACAAAAAGCTTACATGATCTATCCCCTTGGAATGAATGCATGGTTGATAATAAGCCCTGGGAATGAGGTGGTCGCTTCCAAGCTGTTTCTAAAAAAAATTTTGTATCTCCCAACCATTAATGTAAAATATGCTTTAAAAAAAGTCCCGCTGGGTTTCTTGCTGGTTCTTCCCAGGACAGAGGTTTTTTTTTTCGAACCAATGGTAAAGTAAAAAATGACTTTCAATAAGAATCACACATGTGATCTATATTGAATAAAAAAATATTCTATTCTATTCAAACGACTGAAAAATTTCTTTCTTGAATCATAGCTAAGTAGGTACACTCGATCAAGTCATCTTTCAAACAAAAAACCTAGATGTAAATATCTATGGGCCACAGCAATCACTTACCATCAGGTGGACTGTGTGCTCGCTTGTCACCTATAAAAAAATCTAAATCGATTCAACCGTTTGGGAGCTACGATACTACAGACAGACACACAGAAACACAAATTCACAGATACACATTTTTTTTATAGGAAAAGGGTGACAAACCAGCACACAGTCCACCTGATGGTAAGTGGTTGCTGGGGCCCATAGACATCTACATCTATGCTCGTTTGCGAATCAAAATGCAGATACTTTGTCACCCGTGAGGACTAAGATGGAATGCCTCATTACCAGTAAAAAGGGCCTCCGGCCACCTGCACTCACCAAGCGAAACACAGAGTTAAAACTCTACTTTACGCTGGTATTCTGTGAGACATGTTAAACATATAACACCCCTCTGTTTTATGTCGGAAGTTAAAATGATAAAATTGGCCATTAATGCAAGGCAGACGCTTTAATTTCTAAATTAAACGATCTCTACCAGAAACAGAAACTGAAACTTTTTTATTCAATAAAGGTTATAAATAATACTTATTGAAAGTCACTCTTTTGTTTAATTACCACTGGTTCGAAAAAAAAACCTCTGTCCTGGGAAGAACCAGCAAGAAACCCAGCGGGACAATTTTTTTAAATAACAGCTTACAATCATGTAATCACAATTGACCGCACAAAACAAATTAGAAATAGCTTGGTAGCGATCACCTCATTCCCAGGGTTTATTATCATCCAAAGGTCATCAATCCATACCAAAGGTTATTTTGAATCACGATTCCATCCATCCGTCAAAATTAAGTTGTAGGGTCTGCGTAGGAAAATGAACTTCCAATCACGTGGGTGTCGTAAGAGGTGATAGAGAAAAATCAAACAGGAGATGGACAGCAGAATCTACCTTATAATAACTCTAAATGGTGAAAAACGTGCGTGAGTGTCGTGGAACACATAGTTGGAACAAAGTTCCTTTCGTAGTGTATTATTATTGATAAACGTATTATATTATTGATTAACAAATACAAATAAATGAATTACTAGCGTCTATTAACATGAAGCGTCATTTAAAATAGTAAAAATTAATCTTTAATGGAAAGATAAAAGTGCGAGGGAGACGGATATTATTCCATCTCGCTTCCTAATAGCCGCCAAGGCAGTCTACACTACATCAGAAGGGGTCGTGATGGAAAAATCTTACACTTTCTCGCCTAGCCCCTACCCGCCAAATTCGTACCGTCCGATAAGGAACTTCTTGCCCAAAATGCGGTTGCCAACACGCCCAAAAAGCGTAGCTATGGCAAATATCTCCTCTATGTAGCATTTTATAAGTGAAGCTCATTTTCAGCAGTGGACTTTTGGAAGAAAGTAATTAATGAATTAATGGATATTTAATTATGTGTACTTTTTTTATAGGATAGGGTGACAAACAAGCACACAGTCCACCTGATGGTAAGTGGTTGCTGCGGCCCACAGACATCTACATCTATCATCGCGAATCAAAATGCAGATGCGTTATCACCCGTAAGGACTAAGATGGAATGCCTCTTTTCCAGTAAAAAGAGTCGCCGGTTCTCTACACTCACTATACGAAACACAGCAGCGTTAATCTGCTATTTTACGCTGATAATTTGAGAGAGCGTGGTCGTACCCCGGTCGAGCCGACCCATTCGTGCTACAACTATACTACTAATATAGCTGCAGCATGGCTCTACCACGTAAAACTACTGTAATACCTACTGTACTGAATCAAAATGATTTAAATAATGACACATCGTAGAGCATATATAAGCAAGTATATTTCTTATGTATACTGTGTGTCATTTAGTGTGGTTTCAATCTACTAGTTAGTCTATGGTTTCAATATTCATGCAGTGTGGAGCAGCGCTAATAATACAAGATTTCAAATTAGAGTTTAAATCTGCACGTAAATAACAATTCATAGTCAAGTAATTAAAATTATTTGTTGTTCAAGTGAATAAATAGGTAAATATTACAAAAGAAAAATCATGAAAAATATATTTCTTTATATAAATTTACCGCGCAGGGGCAACGCGCTTAAATCAACTGCGCATGCGCGACTTTACTATCTCCCGCGCATGCGCGAAGACATAGAGTGGTACACATTTTTTGTTTAGAAAGGCTTCTCTAGTACGTAGTACATATAACTCAATGCACGTCTCATGACCTCATTTTGCATCTCCGTCTAAAATTTCTTGATGAAAAGGAAACAACATGTGTGATTAATGAATTCTTCAAGTTCACTTCAAGGATGGTATTAGAATTTAGAATAACGAATGTAGTAAACAGTTTATTTATAAACTCGTTTATAATAAACATACACTTAGTAGTAACGTTGTAAGAATATTCCCTACCCAATATCATGAATGGTACGTGACATGTGCGGATGTACAAGGTACGTGCACAAGGGCTTGCGAGTGGTACGTGTTGTGTTGTGTGGTGCGTGTATGGTACTTTCACTGCTATGCACCCATTTAAAATTATGAAATTAAAAACTTGATTATTAAATAAAAATTAATATAAAATTTACCATTTTTTTTATAGGATAAGGGTGCCAACGAGCGCACAGTCCACCTGATGGTAAGTCGTAGCTGTGGCCCATAGACATCTATCCTCGTTTGCGAATCAAAATACAGATGCGTTGTCATCCGTGAGGACTAAGGTGGAATGACCCTTTTCCAGTAAAAAGGGCCTTCGGCCATCTGCACTCACCGAGCGAAACGCAGAGGTAAACCTCTACTTCACGCTGGTATTCTGTGAGGTCGTGGTACCACCCCGCTTCGACAGCAAAAGCTGCCGCGTGGCTCTACCACTGTCAAAAACTACTACTTACTACTTACATTACTTTCACTACTATGCACCAATTTAAAAATGTTGAAATTAAAAACTTGATTATTAAATAAAAATTAATATAAAATTTACCATTTCTTTCATTAATTCATAAAGTTAAACTATACTTATAAATACTTCAGATCAGCATCATCATCTGCATCCGCGGATGTCAAAAATTCTGTATCCGCAACATGCCTAGCCCGTAATAAATATTATTAAAAGTAGCAACTATTGAAATAATATGTAATACGCACTAGAAGAGACGCCGAGGCTTGTTTTTTGCAACACACGTTAGAGCCCACAGGCTCAAACTTAGTGTGTCATTAAAAAATATTTTGTGCCGAATAGATTTTGTTTGCGGTGTCTGCTCCAGTACGTAGTACATATTAGTTCATTGGTAGCAACGAATCATTTCAAATTATTAATATAACTGATTATATGATAAACATTTGGCACAACTTCGCTAATGAGACAGTCGCAAAAGATTCCCCGCGACAAAAAGTAGTGACGCGGTATGAAGTCTTTCTATCAGAATCAGATTTTTTGTTGATTCGATGGTCAGATATTGAGAGTTATTTACATTTATATAGGAATATATTTTATCGTGTTTTTACTACACCACCACCAGCAGGGCTAGCATGGACAGGATACAATTTTATCCCCGGGGAAAGGAGAAAATGTTTATCCCCTCGCTTAGTTTTATCCACCCTACGAGCATGGGCACCCCGGTGCATATAATATCCACAGTAGATATAATGGGAGATAGACTTGGACTTAGATAGATTTTTTATATGAATATAAACTAAAACCCACGTCCAATGAACCAGTATAAAATTGTCGCTTTCAAATGTTAAAAAAGCACAATTTTTTATCTATCATTTGACTCCATGCTACGGATGGGGAATATATGTTAAACGGGGATATACTTCTCCCCGTTACCGTGCTTTGGCATAAGGACAAGACAATTTTATCTCTTGTCAGTGGATATAATCGGGGGGTAAATTTTTTGTCCCCAGCCCACGCCAGCCGTGCAGGGGTGGACCATGAATTAGTGCGGCCCTGGGCTAACTCTATTTGGGGACCTACCAAATTAATCAAACCATGGCCATTTTGTTAAAAAACTATTTTCTTTATTGATGTATACTGATGTATCTCTTTTCGAAACTTAACTTTCTTGTCCTGATTTTCAATAAAACTTAAGAAATTTTCATAATATCATCATAATTATTTTTAAAGCTTTGATAGCCATCTTCAATGGCTGGGGACCCTTTATATCCATGGGGCCCTGGACTGCAACCGAAAAAAACTATAGATAGATCCACCCAGACCACCACATCGTCATCCACTTTCAATTTCTGACGCCAAGTGACGGTGCTCTACTATATTCTGGTTCTTAGTGGAAACGATGCATCTGTAACCTTATTTGTTTAAAGTTGATTGTAGTAGACATTTATAATCAGGTGAATTGTATGTTCGTTTGTCACTACAGTAATAAAATCTCACGCAAAAAAGTAATATAATGTTATAATGGAATTTACGTCTTAAATTAGGTTGTTTAATGGCCGAAACGCTACGTTTAACACGGATATGCTATAACAAAGCCGGTTTAGGGTTGCCAACCCGATTATTTTTTACCATGTTACCTATAATTTGGGTAATTCTAACAACATTTTACAAGGTCAATGTTTTAAAACCTATTAGATTACTGTAAACTATATTACCGTGTAGTGGCTGTGTGAATATGCAATACCCCATATCATTCCGTAGGTGTCGCAAGAGGCGACAGAGGGAAACAAATCAGGAGATGGGCAGCAGCGTCTTCCTAATAACGATTAAAAATAAAGAAACTGCGGTTGCCAACCCGCTCGCCAGGTGTGGCAACTATGGGAAATACCCAGCCTATGACACCATCTATTGGGGGGGGGGGGCTATGTTCAGCAGCGGACGTTGATATGCTGTGACGGTAAACCAATATAAGTATAAAGAATAACAATTAACCTTTCCCTGACTTTATATCCAACTCTATCCAACTAAATCCATTATTTTCATTTCATTATTTTGTAACATACAAACGTAAAAAATAATTCCATATTTAAAAAAAATTCAAGAATTTAGCGACTGAGATATTATGCGTGAGTTTTTTTATAAAACTTTTCTCTCAAATTTTTACAAGTTAGACTTGAGTGGCTTATTGTTTCTCTATTCAAATATCAAGGCTTTACCAGGAGATATTGGATTGTCATTATTTTTAAACAATGTTTTTAAAATAAAATTGGACTACCAAAATTAAATGGCCAAGCCTTTCTGGTACGAACCCTGACATAGACGGACTGCAAGACATACAAGGGGCTCAACTAACCTACTTGTATAACCAACGAAGCTACATATTTACATTTTATTTATAGGCCCTTTTTACTGGAAATGAGGCATTCCCTCTTAGTCCTCACGGGTGACAACGCATCTACATTTTGATTTGTAATAGAGGATAGATGTAGATGTCTATGGGCCGCAGCAACCACTTACCATCAGGTGGACTGTGTGCTCGTTTGTCACCCTTATCCTATAAAAAAAAATATTTATAAAATTACTTTTAAAATCTATAATTCGAACAGTGGTAGAGCCACCCGGCAAAATCGCTGTCGCACAGATGGGCCGGCTCGAACCGGGGTGGTACCACGACCTCACAGAATACCAGCGTGAAGTAGAGGTTTATCTCTGCGTTTCGCTTGGTGAGTGCAGGTGGCCGGAGGCCCTCTTTACTGGAAATGAGGCATTCCATCTTAGTCCTCACGGGTGACAACGCATCTGCATTTTGATTCACAAACGAGGATAGATGTAGATGTCTATGGGCCGCAGCAACCACTTACCATCAGGTGGACTGTGTGCTCGTTTGTCACCCTTATCCTATAAAAAAAAATTTTTCTTTAATAATCAAATATAGAGCCATATGTATGCTACTGATACAACAAATTACAAAAAAATGCATTTTCTTGTATATAAAATAAGGATGACAAACGAGCGCATAGTTTACCTCATTGTAAGTGGATGCTGTGGCCCACACATCTACAATTATGCTCAATGAATCAAAATGCAGATGCGTTGTAGAAAGAGTCTCCGGTTTTCTACACTCACCATACGAAACACAGCAGCCTTCTACTACTTTAAGTAGTACTACTAGTTTAAGTACATTGATAAACGAAGTAAATTTTACGAACCTTGGCGTTATGGGAGAAGAGACACTCTTGTGGCAATTTTACTTGGATTTAGTGGCTTAAAAGATGAAATGAAATGAAAACTCTTTGTTTTTACTTGACTTCAAAAAAGGAGATTCTCAATTCAACACTATTTTTGTATGTATGTATATTACGCGATATCTTCGTTAATTGTGAACCCATTTTGTTTATTCCTTTTTATACTCCAGGTGTGACCCATATAAATTTGAAGAAAAAATGTTATACTTCAAGAATAATTGAAGAAAAAAAAGAATTGGAAAAATAAGGAATGAAGTGTTTAATGTAACTATTTGGACGACATTGAGATTGTGACATTCCTTATTCCACTCAAAAAAAAACTTTTAATAAAGAAAGCCTTTAAACAACTTAACAGAATAAACGGCCCAAAGAGAAATGTCGAAATACTCTAATCTCTTTTTTGTTATTAATTTTGGAGTTTCGTACCCAAAAGTCCGTCCGTCCGTCTGTCTGTCAGTGGGCTGTACCTCATGATCCTTAATAGGTAGACAGTTGAAAAATAAAATAAAAATTGATTTAAAAATAAAGGGGGCTACTAGAAACATGTTTTACGATGATACGGAATCCTTCAAGCGCGAGTCCGACTCGCATTTAGCCGGTTATTTAAGACCAATAGTACAATAATCTTAATTATAAATAAAAATAGACCCATAAGTAGAAATAATAATAGACCAAGAAGGTGGATTTTCCTACAATGCGCTTGTGGTACTATCCTGAAATCCAAACCTTTATTCCCCAAACGATTATCTATTTTAATAACTAGATACATGCTGTTTTAGAAAATAAATACTCAGAATAATTCAAAATATTCCTTTTGCAGAATAAAAATATAAATTTGAAACCTGTAATGTGTTTTATTTATTCCCAAATTGCAGGGAATCAATTGTAAAGTTGACAACCCTGTTCATACCGTCTGTTGTTCCCTTGACAATGCGCGATGATAATGTATAACATTGTTATTTTTATAGTGTAGATTGCCTTGCGAATAAAATGATATGTTTTATTCGAGTTGACCGATTATGTGATTCTTCTTCGTAGTCAATTACGATGTGGATACGTGATAATGATAGTAATAATGATGATTCCTATCGAATCTAAAACTACTGCAAAAACCATTCATTACTATCGGAAACTTTTATCGGAGCGCTAAGCCCTGAGCTAAAATTTAAAAGAGACAAAATTTTATGAATGGTAATAATTATCTGGGGGCACGGCAGTGCACCCGCCAAGTCGAGCAAAAAAGCGGCACGGCCGTACCATCCTTTTCTCGAAGCAGTTCAGGCCATATCTGAAACCCTATGACTTCGTTATGAATAAAATAAGAGACTTTGAAATTTACTAACCAAGTAGGCATTGTATAAACTCAGTATGTTTCAAATTTAATTAAATTTGAACCAGTAGTTTAAGAATTATAACTAATCAAAGTTTCTTAATTTTGTCACTCACTGACTGACCGATCATCAAAACTCTGAGGCACTTCTAGCAGACATAGAAACTTCAAATTTGGAATACAATTATTGTTTAATATTTATATATTATATATACAAGGAAAAATTAAAATATTTCGCAATTTCGGTCCAGTTTTCGAGATATACACTAAACAATCTAATTTAATATAATATGTATTACTTGTGAGATATATTGTGTTTTCATGCGATTGCCAAGTCAATCTATGTATCAATCTATGGACTGAATAAATTAACCGACTTGGTATTACATAGATCTCACAACTTTTTACGGTAGAAGAACTGAGTTGCGAGATTTGGCTTTTTTTACAAGTTATGTTTTTGATGGCATACATGTCTTATTAGGGAGCAAATAAGCCCCTGTGATAAATAGAAATCAGTTACTGCACGCCTCACCACGTGAAGGAGTGCTCTACTCTCGATACGTGGCTATACCTCAATTTCGCTACATAAAATCGTTTTCATACTTTTAGCTAAACATCAAATCCATATTATTATTAACGATATAATAACTACAGACATTGAATTATAAGATTTGTTTATTTTCTAATTGATTCACTTTAGATTACATAACAAAAAATATAATTGAAAAAATATATGGACTGCCGTCCGTTCGTCTGTGCGTCGGTGAGTCTTCTCGCTTGATAGAAAATGTAAGCAATAGATTGAAATTTAAATAAGATTCTATATATTCTGAGGAGGATCCCAATTTTTTTTGTTATTGAACTTAACACCGTTTAAAAGTTATTCAGATTCTGTTTTTTTTTCTTGTAAAAACTATCGTCACTATTTTATTTTTTCCATCAAAATTAAATGAAACGCGCATAAGGCGTGCACTTTCGGGTTTTCCAAACTATTTATATTATTACAGACAGACAATTCAAAAACAACTTTTATATAATAGCTTCTGAAGTTGGTGCGTCCAAATAGTTACATTAGAAACTCCTCTATCTAGCTTCATCGCCTATTGTTCCACCCTTAAGTTTGGAAAAATTTTCTTCACATTTCTATGTGACCCTTGAAGAATAACTATAAAATATATATGCGTCATGTCATCGTCAATTGTGTTAAGAAGACTGGTTATTTTCTAGCTTTTTTATATAAGAGGAGGCCAAAGAGCATGCGGCTTATCTGATGTTACGTGACGTCCGCCCATGAACAACTGCAACACCAGGAGAATTGCAGATGCGTTGCCGGCCTTTTAAAACTGAGTAGGTTTTTTTATTGAAGGTCCCCAAGTCGTATCGGTTCGGAAAGTTAATATTAGGAAGACGTTGTTGCCTATCTACTACTTAATTTGTTTCCCTCTCGCGCCTCTTACGACACAAACGGGGCTATATGTAGCACAAGTCGCGGCACGTAAGTCTAGCTCTAAACGAAACGTGGAGGGAACGCGCACGATATGAATTGCATGAATGCGACTGGAAAGGTAATCAACGCGTGCTAACGATACTCACGACCCAATCAGCGCGACTTATGCCCAATAACGGTCACCACTAGACTTTCGTGCCGCTACTTATAGTGGATATCCTTACGCTGTTGCTACAGTGTTAAGACTAACGACACCTATTTGCTAAAATCCGTCAAGCTTAGGCTATAGAGCGCGCCAAAGAAATAGACTACATACATACACTCTAAAACATTAACGTCCTTCTGGGGCAGTCGGGTAAAAATATGATCTGATGATATAAAATTAAAAAATATGTTAAATCAATTAATATTTACCACTCGAATCCATTACGTAATTTTTACGTAAGATAAAATCATTGAATATAATAAATAGCAGTGTCATCATATGGCTGTATGTTTTATTTATGGTTGTGTAGTCAACCTGTCGAACTGGTGAATCTTGTTCATCTTGTACATAATCGTAACCAACTATGATTTTGGAACGAACTTCCATACCGCACGGTATGAATTTGACGGATGGGGGCGAGGCGGGAAAAAGTGTAAGATTTTTCCGTCACGACCCCCTTTCTATTAATATAGCTGCAGCGTGGCTCTACCACGTTTTTTATTGTTTTTAACAAAACTTGCAGTTATTTACAATTAATTGTTTTTTACATTTGTAATTTTTCTACATGTAGAAATTAACCATTAAAAAGTTTTCATATGTAGATTAGAAAATAAAAGGAAAGGATAGGAAGCAACGGAAAGGAAGGATAGAGTCGCACGAAATAAAAAGGTAGAGTCGCATGTTACGTTAGACAATTACATTGCAGATGCCTATGCAAAAAAGCAAAAAAGGAATCTTACCATCAAGAGTATATAATCACTACAGCTTAAGAACCGGGACCAAAGAGTATATTTCTAAAAGATGATATTACACTCATTGCAAAATTTAATGCAACTTAATAATTGTGAACATATAAACAAGTTATTAACAACACATATACAAATAATTTATCATTCATAATGACATTATAATTGCTTTAGTAATTGTTATTACACAACATAGTGGAAGGCTGTGTATGGATTTTCCATCAACGCTTCTAATAAAAAACCAAGATTGATTACAGTTTTTATTAAGTGCATACTGTGCCAATAAAGGATCTATTTTATACTATTACCGTGGGTGAAAATTGAAATTTATATATAGGAAATGGCAGAGAAATCTTATGGCTTTCGATGGCTATTTTTAATTTGTTTACTTTATTGGATAAGGGTGAGGGAGGGTGTAAACCTGATGGTAAGTGAATGCTGTGGCCCATCGACATCTACATCCATTCCCGATTCAGAATAAAATAGATAGAATCATTTTTATTCAATATCGATTACGTATTATTCTTATTGAAAGTCATTTATACTTTTACCTCTGGTTTGAAAAAACCTTTGTCCGAGGAAGAACCAGCAAGAAACCCAGCAGGACTTTTTTTAATAAAATACTTTATTTTATACAATTAGTATGAAAACATTTAGAAAAAGAATGGTTCATCAATCGTGTACTCTTTAGTAGTGTAATATTAATAATTTCTAACAGTGGTAGAGCCACGCGGCAGCTTTTGCTGTCGCATGGATAGGCCGGCTCGAACCGGGGTGGTACCACGACCTCACAGAATACCAGCGTGAAGTAGAGGTTCACCTCTGCGTTTCGTTTGGTGAGTGCAGGTGGCCGGAGGCCCTTTTTTCTGGAAATGAGGCATTCCATCTTAGTCCTCACGGGTGACAATGCATCTACATTTTGATTTGTAATAGAGGATAGATGTAGATGTCTATGGGCTGCAGCAACCACTTACCATCAGGTGGACTGTGTGCTCGTTTGTCACCCTTATACTATAAAAAAAAAATTATTAAACGATTATTGCCTAACAACAATTTTAATCTTTTGATAGTTATGGCCTGCATATTTTCTAGGACTTTGTTGTAGAAGCGTAAACATTGCCCCACGAACGAATTACTGACTCCTTGGAGTCGAGTAACTGGTGTAGCTAACTTGTGCTTGTTCCTAGTATTTACAGAATGTACATCACTGTTTTCATAAAAATATTTTTGTATTTTTGTGTTTGTGTCATACATAAAATTTTCGTAAATGTATTGAGAAACCAAAGCAATTTATTTCTTTAAACATTTCTGTAACGGATAAAATTAATAAATAATTTAATAAATTGCTCTTATGGCTTTCTTCTGCAAAAGAAAGATAGTTTCAAGGTCTGTCGCATTACCCTATAGCAAGATTCTATATGACATTATGCTATGGAAATAACTAAAATAAACTAATCTAGCTGCTTCAATGCGTGAAAGGCAACTAATCTTTTTTACAGCATATGCTGCATAAGTTTGCTAGAAAGCTAGCTTGTTTAGATAAATGAGAGCCTCATTAAAGCTTCGTGTCAACTATGATTCCGAGAAAAGCAGTGAATTCCACAAGACTCAGCTAAATGGGGAGGCATTTAAATACATACTGGTATTCACCTGCTTAACGCTTTGTGTGATGAATTCAATACATTTCGTTTTATTGTCGTTTAAAAGCAAATTATTGACGTTAAACCAGTCTAATACTTTTCATATAGCATTATTCACTTCGTCATATTTTAATAATAGTCGTTTTAGTCGGATAATCGACGAAGTATCATCAGCAAATAAAAATATATAATGGTTATTCCCTACCAAATAACATAAGACATTAATATAAACTAAGAACAGGAAGGGACCAAGAATTGAGCCCAGCGGAACACCCATAGATATTACCGATCCGGAAGAACTACTTCCATTCATCATAACTATTGAATGAAATGAAATGAATAAAAATATAGACGCATTGTCACCCTTGAGGAGTAAGATAGAATGCCTCGTTTTCAGCAAGAGGGGTTTCCGGTATTCTACAGTCAGCCTACGGAACACTGCAGCATTTAGTTTCTATTTTACGCTAGCACGGCTCTATTACGTGAGAGTCTGTGCCGCGATCGCTAATTTGACTGTGTAGCGATTACAAGAGAGTTTCTTACAATGGGAAGAACCCCGCCCATTGTAAAAATCCTTACGATGGGAGGGGCTTAAATACTCTTCGGGGCTGATAAACACGGCTCGCTTCTATTAATAACGGTTGAGATAAATTTATATCATCAATACAAATTGAGCGTGTGCACTGAATTGTGTACAAATGACGCAAGCCGGCCACTATCGCTCAGTGAATACTTGATCAGCAAGGTGTGAATGTTAGCATTTAAGATTAATGCGTCTTGATTCTTTTTCTTTAAATATAAATCAAGACCTACCGTAGTTTGGGAGTTCGACTTCAATATTTTTATTTTATTTTAGTTCAAATAAAACGTTAGATAGGAGGAGTGAAGAGGTGAAATATAAGGATTTCCTCCTGTATCGTGGAGACGGTTTTAATACATAAATCGCTCAAGGGCAAATGTCCCGACTCGGAACAATTATTTGTAGGTTATAAAATACTAAGAATCGTGGTAGCTTACATATTTAGCGCTCGCTGTAAATTTCACAGTATGCGAGCAAACGGGTGTCAATTAAATTGTTAATTGCAATTTTAAGTGCTGATTTACCATGTGCTCGGCGGTGAAGGAAAACATCGCGAGGGAACCTGCATGTCTGAGAAATAAGAAAAAAAATATTTCGAAGACATGAAGTTCGCCAACACGCATTGGGGTTTGGGGCAGCGCGGCTGACACTTCCTTGTCGTAAAACCCTCTCAAAAAGGGGACAGTTTAAGTTACAGCCTATATACTCAGTGGGACGTATATAAGCAGTAACTTGACCTTTTGTAACTTTTATAAAAACACTTGTTTCGTGCGGGATTCGACCTGCACCGCGACCAAAGTCTAAACCACTGCACTACGGATTTTACGTGGAACAATACACACATGATTTTCATTTTAATGCACATCTATGGTAGAGTAAATGCTTTTAGACTTATTAAAAATACCTTTCGAATAATGTTTATGTCATTTCTCTCCTTTTAAAAAAAGGAGCATTTAAATTTTTTTTTATAGAATAAGGGTGTCAAACGAACACACAGTTCACCTGATAATAAGTGGATGCTGTGGACCTTAAACACCTACATTTACACTCGATTATCAATATGCAGATACGTTGTAAACGCATCTGTAACGTTGTTTGTTTGCAGTTAGTTGCAGGTGTCCATGGACTGCAATTGCCACTTACCATCAGGTTTTTCCCAGTTATTATCACTTATTTCAGTTGAATACAAATCTGGATATACCACGTTCATATAAACTTGGCGAACTAGAGTAGTGATGCTAATAAGATGCATATCTATGTCTACATAGGTGTAGTAATCGGCAAACAACTTGGGCATTTATGACGTTTTACTGCGTAGGTAGTAGGTCCCCCCCTCCCGCGCTGATTTGTATGGATAAGCGCCCCAACGCCTTATACGTTCCTCAAATGACACCGTATTATTGTTTTTCACGCTTGCTTAAGTTGTTTACCGGTAATTTATTTTATTTTAGTTAACGTTATCCCCACAATAGGATCTTCCCTGTACCGTGGAGGCAGTTTAGAAACATAAATTGCACAAGGAAAAACATCCAGAAACGGAACAGTTATTTGTAGTACAAACTTGTTCCGTGCTGGATTTCAACCCGCGGTCTCCGGCGCTGCAACTCATTGCTAAGCCACTACGCTACGGAGCCGTCCATTGTATGTATTCAAATGCAAGACTCACAGGTCGTCCTCATGGCCGTGTATGCAGTGGGCGGCGGTGAGCACATGACGCGACGAGACCAGGGAGCCGCCACACAGCCACCGAGTGCCCTGCCCACTGCGTCCCTTGTATCCCAATAGCGCCATCCAGGGGAAATCGCCTATGGATCGATAATGAGGGCTGCTATAAATATGAATAATCTTACGCTCACTAGATGTCGCTAGTTTGAACTAAGATGAACTTTTTATTTATTACGTATGTCACACAGTGTCATCTTCGGTGAAAAGTAAAGCGTAATACGGTGTATATTGTTTAAATATATACAAAACAATGCCTCAGTGCTGTATTATTTAACTTTTAACACATTTAAACTTTTTTTAATTTTTCTACTCTTGGGAATAACCGTAGTTTGGTTTATCGATTTCTAATCTATTTTTTTTTACAGAAAAAGTATATATTTTTTTTAAATTAGAGTGACAAATGAACTCACAGTCGTCCTAGTGATAAGTGAATGATGAGTACCATAGATACTTCTATCCTTGATTAAGTAATTCAGATGGATTGTCAGCCTTTACAACTAAGATTAGATGCCTCGTTACCAAAAAGGGTCTCTAGGTCTCGCCACTCACCACACAAAAGCTAGTACCATTTAGCAGCTATTTAAGAACAAATAATGAATGATTTCTTATATTTACGCGAAGACTACACATTAAATGAAAGTATCTTTTACGGATTTTAACGCGTTTAATTTAACTTTTTAATTCGCGACGTTTCGGGTGCTTTACAGCACCCATGGTCACGTGGGTTGGGGGAGGGGGGTATTGCTAGCTTCAGTTTGTGACTATTAATTTTTGGTCCGATCTACGCAGAATGAGCTTATATTATAAAAGTGACCATGGGTGCTTGAAAGCACCCGAAACGTCGGGAATTAAAAGGTTAAATTAAGCGCGATAAAATCCGTAAAAATTAGTTTCATTTAAGAAAGAATGAGACTTTATTTTGGCACAGACCATCAACGCACACAACAATATACGAATTTGTGTTACAAATTCGTAGATTTAATAAGATTGACTTTATACGCCATAGGCATGAAAACCACGACGCCGATTTTCAGTGATGACATATAATCTTGGCGAATACAGCCCCGAAAAAACCACGTTGGTGACAATCTTCATGTACAGGTTATTCATATAGCTCCATTCTTTTTTGTTGTACTTAACGATAGTGAAATTGGATTAATCATTATACTTACCCAGTTTAGCATTGACACCACCCACCACCCTGGTGAATGAGGCGTTACTGACACCACACACTGGTGGCTCCGGGAACGCGCTAACGTGATCTCCATCTGTAACCGTCTTGCCAGAAGGCAGAGGGGCCTCTGTCGGCGGAGTCTGTGTAGGGGGTTCTGTGGGAATCACCACTTCAGGTGGGTCCGTGGGTATGCTGGGCCTCGGGCAGCAAACCTGTTGGTTAAGATTTGATGAATGAATTTTTTTTTTTTTTTTCTACAGTTATACATAGCATTTTTACGTGGTAGAGCTATGATGCAGCTATATCATGGTTGTCGCACGAATGGATCGGCTTGACCGGAGAAGGACCACGCTCTCACAGAATACTAGCGTTAAAATAGCAGCTTAACACTGCTGTGTTTCGTTTGGTGAGTGTAAAATTGAAGACCTTTTACACTGGAAACGAGGCATTTCATCTTAGTCCTCAGAGGTGACAACGCATCTGCATTGTGATTCTTAATTGAGAATAGACGTAGATGTCTATGGGATCCACTTACCGTCAGATGGATTATATGCTAGTTTGTCACCATTGTTGTATAAAAAATGCATTAAAAGTTATACTAGTAAATACAAAATGGTGTGCAGGTTTTCCACTCACGCATTAAGCTTATTCTGAGTCTCATATAGGAGTAGACACGACGAAATTGTGCAGGTTTATTTGGGCTTCGTTTAGCTTTGAGCGTTTCTGTGTTTCAGCTGAAGCCATGAAGTGACAACGCAACAGAAATGCATCACCTCATTTCTTTTCTTATATAAAACAGAAGTGGCAAAAGAACTTACAGATCATGTGATGGTAAACGGCCACTGCCGTCTTTGGACACTGAACTACAGTTGCGTTATCACCACTGAGGGCTAAGATGAAAGTCTCATAGGATATAATTACATTTATACGATCACATTTTACTACAAAATGTCTAGTATCGAAGGGCCAAATCATTCAATTACCGTCACATGGACTGTATCCTCGTTTGCTACGCTTACAAAAACAAGTGCAGATCACACGCGGTAGAAGTGAAACCTTCATAAAAACATTGTATTCTATCTCATTCTCCCCCATGCTAAATTCTATATATGTTTGTCTCTTTTTAGTATCGCATATTCGTTTCATCGAGTTTCTAATCACAACCATTCTAAAGAAGTTTTCACTTCAAAAACCTTCCGAAAAACATTGTATTCTATCTCATCCTATAGCTATATGTTTGTCTCTTTTTGGTGTCGCCTTTTCGTTTCATCGAGTTTCAAATTATAACGATTCTAAAAAAGTTTTCACTTCAAAAACCTTCCGAAAAACATTATATTCTATCTCATCCTATAGCTATATGTTTGTCTCTTTTTGGTGTCGCCTTTTCGTTTCATCGAGTTTCAAATTATAACGATTCTAAAAAAGTTTTCACTTCAAAAACCTTCCGAAAAACATTATATTCTATCTCATCCTATAGCTATATGCTTGTCTCTTTTTGGTGTCGCTTTTTAGTTTCATCGAGTTTCAAATTACAACGATTCTAAAAAGTTTTCACTTCAAAAATCTTCAGAAAAACATTATATTCAATCTCATCCTATAGCTATATGCTTGTCTCTTTTTGGTGTCGCTTTTTAGTTTCATCGAGTTTCAAATTACAACGATTCTAAAGAAGTTTTCACTTAAAAAATATGACGCTCTTTCTAGTTCGGAGGATTAGTCGTTTTTGCTTAAGCTAAATAGCCGATTACAGAATCAGATATCTCAATGTTCTCAATCGTGGTTTGGGTTTTGTTACGTATTATTTAAGTAGCCATCTTGTTTGAACGTGTTAAGCATACATATCGAACTCAGCTTTTTATTGTTAGAACAGTTTAAATACATTCCAATGTCAGCATTAGGTCACTTAGCAAAATAAGTTACTGCAAAATATTAATATGAGTGTAGCGTAGTCGAGATGAGATCAAAACATTAAGTTACTGGTGATTAATCGGACGCATTGCGTATTCTATGGATGTTAAACGACCTTATCCTTGACTTTTTATTATTGGTATTCGGGTAAACTAAATCCGATGTCGGTGAATCTAAGATTTTTCCTTAGTTCTCTGTGTATTTTTTGTCATGTTAAAACGATCCGACTTTTTTTTAATAAAATAAGGGTAATAAAGAGCTCACTGTCCACCTGATGATAAGTGGATTCTGTGGCTCACAGGCATCTAAATCTGACACGGTGGAGCACACCGTGGAGGTGTGCCCTGCTTGGGCGGAGCACCGCCGTGTCCTCGTAGCGGCGATAGACGGCGGCGACCTCTCGCGTCCGACCCTGGTCGAAGCCATGGTCCGGAGCGAGACGGAATGGGATGCCGTCACCACCTTCTGCGAAGCAGTGATGCTAGCGAAGGAGGTGGCGGAGCGGGAGAAGGAAAGAGCAACAGCTTTCCTTCCCGGCCGCCGCGGGAGACGCCCCGGGCGTCGGGGGCTACGTCGTGGCCCCCGACCACCGTAGGCGCGGGCCTGTGGACGGCGAGCAATGGGTAGCTCGCCGTCCGTCCGTCTAACGACGACAGGCCGTGTCGACGGCGCGTTTTGTTCCACGCGCGCCTCAAAGAGCTGTCAGCAGCGTGAAGGGGCCCGCAAGGGCCGACGCCTGCCGGGGCTGCGGGCTGTTCGAAAGAGATACCGCGGCTCCGGAACGTAAGGGCACTGAAGGAACACGGATGGTTTTTAGTCAGTAAAACTCCCTTCCGCTCCACCCACAGCGAAAGGCGTCATTAGATGATTTTCCATCCGCAAAAAAAAAAAAAAAAAAAAAAAAAGGCATCTAAATCTACCCTCAGTTAACAATCAAAATGGAAATGCGTTGTCACCCAGAGGACTACGATGGAATGCCTCGTTTCTAGTAAAAAAATGGTCACCGGTTCTCTGCACTCACCATACGAAACACAACAGCATTAACCTGCTATTTTACGGCGTATTCTGTGAGAACGTGCTCCTTCCCCGGTCGACAAGAAACATTCGTGTTACAACCATAATATAGCTGCAGCGTGGCTCTACCACGTATAAAAATTAGTTTTATTCAATGTATATGATAATAATTACATATGGTCGAGTAAATATAAAAAAATCATTACCTTCGGATTGTTGCCCTCGAAGCCACAATGCGCCTTCCTCAAGATCTGAACAGCAGCAGGGTTAGATTTGGACTGCTTGATTAATTTGAGGTACGGATCGCACTGGAACACGTTGAGGCAGCTGCCTATACCTCCGTCCAGAGTTTCACATGTCTCCTCTATAATCCACATGAAAAAATTAGAAATAGGAGCCCCTGCATTAAGTTAGTAGACTTAAAATAAGGTTAAGAGTTATATATTGAGATTAAAATAAATTTTGTGTGATTGGATAATAAAATTCACGAGTGAGTGAGGCGCAAAGGAGGGATCCAATGTTATCGACAATTATATTTCTACAATATTATCCCTTATTATTGTAATATTTTATATTTGTTTTTATACATATGTATTTGAGAAATTAATAAGCCTTACTTTAATACAATATGTTAGATCTATTTTTGTTCATTATATTTAGTTATTTAAGTCACCTGCCACAAATTTTTCACCACGCCATAGGTTAACTGGCAGAGAATTCTTACTGGCATAAAGTTCACCCTTTGCAACCTTTTTTTTTTTATAGAATAGGGGGCAAACGAGCATGCGGCTCACCTGATGGTAAGTGACTACCGCCGCCCATGAACAACCGCAACACCAGGGGAATTGCAGATGCGTTGCCGACCTTTTAGAAAGTTGTAAGCTCTTTTCTTGAAGGTTCCTAAGTCGTATCGGTCCGGAAAATTCGCTGGTGGTAATTGATTCCACAAGGAAGTCGTGCGAGGGAGAAAACTTCTTCTAAATCGCACAGTCGTGGACCGCCAATCATCCAGATGGTATGGATGGTAACGCGAGTTTTGTCGCGATGTGCGATGGTGAAATTGAGCGGCTGGAATTAGTCCGAACAATTCCTCAGAGCACTCCCCGTGATAAATGCGATAAAATACGCAAAGAGATGCAACATCTCTACGCAGTGCCAGTGTATCGAGCCGATCAGAAATAACTCGGTCGTCGACGATTCGAACCGCTCTGCGCTGGATGCGGTCAAGTGGAAGGAGCTGGCACTGGGGTGCCCCGGCCCAGAGATGAGAACAGTATTCCATGTGGGGCCGAACTTGCGCTTTGTAAAGTTGCAAGCGATGTGCCGGCATGAAATACTGTCTCGCTCTGCTGAGCACGCCAAGCTTTTTAGAGGCCAATTTGGCCTTCCCTTCCAAGTGACCACGAAACTGCACACTATTCGATATGTCGACGCCAAGGATTCCGATACTGGCTGGACAGTAAGGGGAGTGCCTTGAAACTGAGGAGATACGACAAAGGGGTTCTTTTTAGCGGTAAACGCGCAAACTTGTGTCTTCTGGGGATTGAACTGGACTAGATTTAGTCGCCCCCAATCCGAGACTTTGTTAAGCAAAGACTCGACTTCAGACACAAGTTTGTCCCGGTACTCGGCGACGTTTTCCCGAGAAATATTGGCACGTCCGGTATATAAGGCATCACCAGTGCTGTCGTCTGCATAGCAATGAATGCTGCCAGTTAGCAACATATCATTGATATGCAGGAGTAACAGCGTTGGTGATAGCACGCAGCCTTGTGGAACACCAGCGTTGATAGGCTTGAAATCAGAGCATTCACCGTCTACTACGACCTTGATGCTCCGATCAGCAAGGAAACTGGTGATCCATTTGCACAATTTCTCGGGAAGCCCATAGGAAGGAAGCTTCGAAAGAAGCGCTTTGTGCCAGACCCGATCAAAGGCCTTCGCTACGTCCAAACTAACGGCTAATGCCTCCCCCTTGGACTCTACTGCCTCCGCCCATCTATGAGTTAAGTAGACTAGAAGATCACCAGCTGATCGACCCCGACGAAAACCGTACTGGCGGTCACTAATCAGCTGGTGATCCTCAAGGTACCTCATGAGCTGGCAGTTTATAATGGCTTCCATTATTTTGGAGAACAAGGAGGTGATGGCGATAGGCCTGTAGTTGGACGGGTCTGAGCGGTCGCCTTTTTTAGGGATCGGGTGCACCAAAGCTGTCTTCCATGAGTTCGGGACTACGCCTTGGGAGTAGGAGTACCGGAAAAGACGCGTTAAAACCGGTGCCAACTCCGGAGCACACGTCTTCAGCACAATGGGAGGGACTCCATCGGGCCCACTCGACTTGTTGACGTCCAGGGAGAAGAGTGCTTTGTGGACCGAGCGCTGTATAAATCGCACATCCGGCATGGAGCACTCACATTGCGGGATGGTCGGCGGTGTGTTCCCCTCGAGTTGGACGCAAAAAGAGAGCTCAACAGATCGGCTTTCTCCTTTGCGACATGGGCCAGTGAGTCGTCCTCTCTGTGCAGAGATGGAAGAGATGGCTGACAGAAGTTCCCTTGGACAGCCTTGGCGAGAGACCAGAATGCACGGGTTCCCGAAGGAAGACGAACTAGCTTCTCGCCAATTCTGCCAATGTGCTCAGACCTTGCCTTGGCAATGACGCTTTTGAAGGACCTGGAGGCGGAATTATACTTCTTTTTTAATGCGCTGGTGTTTACATCCCGAGACGTTGATGCGTCAGCCCAGGCCTGGTAGCACTCCTGCTTATAGCGTGATGCTATTTTACAGGAGCGACCAAACCATGGCTGGGATCTGCCTCCGATGGGCACCACAGAGGATGGAATAAAAAGATATCCATCCCCTGAAGTACCACATCAGCAACAGAATCGGCAACAACGCTAGGATCTTCCGGCGAGAAACAAACCCGCCCCCAAGAGTAGGATGCAAAAAAAGACCGCATCCCGTCCCAATCAGCTGACCTATAGTGCCAAACACGGCGGCAAGCTGTAGATCGCAACTGCGATTGGAGCGTGAGTGGCACCGTACTCCGGATCAGACAATGGTCTGAAGAGCTCAGAGGGGCATCGACGGACACCTGATATCCGTCCGGATGAGAGGTCAGCAGAAGGTCCAACAGGGAAGGTACATGGTCTTCCACATCTGGGATCCGCGTAGGCGAAGTAACCAGTTGTGTTAGACCATATGCCAAAGCAAAGTCATAGACAGATCTACCCGCATGATCGGTTAAACGAGAACCAAGCCATTCAGCGTGGTGGACGTTGAAATCACCGAGTATCACGATCTCTGCGGATGGGACCTGTTGTAGCACGGAGTCTGCAGCCATTTGGACGTGTTCTATGAGTCGGTCTGATATGGATAGAGCATGATAGATGGATAGAGCATTGTTTAAAAAAAAAACTTAGTCGCCTTGTAGTGGCGAACAGTGGGCGGAAACGATCAAAACTACGCGCGAGGCAGTAAATACAATCCAAATGAAATAATTTTGTTAAATACTCGTAATTATATCTGCTTTCTTGTAGCACTGCGGCAATTCACATTTTAGGGGTAGAAACCACCCCTATTGACCCCTAAGCAGGCTAAACCACCAGATTCTGGGTAAAACGAGATCGATCAACTAAATATTTATAAGGAAATATAGCATGCTTAGGGGTTGTTAGGAGTAGATTATTAGGGTTGTAAGGGTATGTGGAAACGAAGTATGTGAGGGTTAAGGTGGGTTAGCCTATCTGTAGTTGAAATCTCAATTTATTTACAGAAAAGTAGTTGATTAAATTTGCCCTACCCAGAGGTAGGTGTGTTAGCCTGCTTGGGGGTTGTTTGGGGTAGTTTATGAGGTTGTAAGGGTATGTGAGAATTTCCTTATAAATATGTAGTTGATCGAATTCGTTTTACCCAGAATCTGGTGGTTTAGCCTGCTTAGGGGTTGATAGGGGTTCTACCACGCAAGTGAATTTCCGCAGTGCTACAAGAAAGCAGACACAATTACGAGTATTTAAGAAAATGATTTAATTTGGATTAGATTTACTGCCTCGCGCGTAGTTTTGATCGTTTCCGCCCACTGAGTGGCGGTTCAAGAGAATCCACTATCGCATATTATCCTGTGTATATCGTAAGAGGCAACTGAGAGACGCGTAGTTAGAAATGGGTAGCAGCATCTATTAATAACAATTCAAAATAAAAAAACTGCGGTTCAATCCGTCTGTTAAACGTGGCAACTATGGCAGAATCCTTAGTAGAAGCATATCTTAATATGAATATTAGTCTTGACTTTGCGCTCATCAACCCGCCTGCCCAGGGTAGAGTGTATGAATTGTATAGTATAGACTGAATGTTTATGCATATAGGTGACTCTTTCAAGATATACTTTTTATCTTCCTCACTAGTCCCATCGTCGCTTCTTATAACACCAACGGAACTAAATGGGGCAATGAATTCTCTAACTCCCTCACTACACGGTAAGTGATGTACAGTAGTTGACATATAAAACCTGACATAGAATACAAATGTTAACATTGTTGACTTCTTAATAAAGTAATGTTTACTATTACTTGATTGCTGCCGCTGCTTGAATTAATAAGTGGCATAAAACACTTTAACGTTTTACAAACATAACTCTATACAATACAAATAATTCTACACGCACTCGTCTTGTAGGTCTTCGTGACTATTTACGCCTTCCTTCAATCACCATAAAAGATAAAACAAAACTGCTCGTAATTATATATGTAAATGTAAAATTATATTTAGTGTTATACGTTTCACAGACGTTTCCTTATTTTAGTGAAATCAGTAAACCATCGATATACACAAATTGCCTTCACTTTAATATTTTTAGAAACATTATCATTTTGAGATAAAAATTATCAAGGTCTATTCTCGATCTATTATCGATTAAACGATGCAGTCATCCTAATATCGAAACTATCTCAAACAATTACACAACGGTGTGACATACGCCCATGTTTACCTATTCATTTCTCATCTCAAGTACACTTGACACACCGGACCTGGCGGGTGACCTTGCGGTACTCTCGACCGCTCGTTAAAAACATTCATTCATTGCCTATCAATAGTTTTATTGCGATTGCGCACTTCGCACTTCGTTGCAAATGTGTTTTCCGGACTACTTAAATCTGTCTACATGTCACAAATTTCAGTGTCACTACTAACCAAAATATTTTACGTTAGGTTTGCTTGAATATGTGTTTTCGATTTTAATTAATTGATTTCTGATTATTACTGACGTATTTTGTTAGTATCCACTTAAACAGGAAGCGAATAATCAATCAGTGTACTACTTAATATTCTGATAATAATTATGATTGGGTTTGCGTTTCTTAAATCAATTATTGACTAAATGGCGCGTAACCTCCAAAATCTCAATTTTTTATTGCTCGTTTAGTTTGCACAAGTTTAATACATTTCATATCTCTGTACATTAAAATTATTTTAGGATATAAATTAGCTATGGCAAATATATTGCTGGTTCTAGTAATCACGTTACTAGTTTTTTTTTTGTTTAGTATTTATAGATGATAATAACCTCTGGAAATGAGGTGATCGCTACCGAGCTATTTCTAATTTGTTGTGTTGTTAATTCGTGTAACATACATGATTGTTTGAAACCCGTTGGGTTTCTTGCTGGTTCTTCCCAGGACAGAGGATTTTTTTCGAACCAGTGGTAATTAAACAAAAGTGTGACTTTCATTAAGTATTATTTATAATCTATATTGAATAAAAAAGTTTCTGTTTCTGTTCTAGTAACCTTACGTAATGTAATAATTTTTATAAGTAAATATATAATAATTATAAATAAATAAATAATCTCTTGAATTACGAAAGAAATTAAAGAGACTTACGAAAGATAAGAAAAATTTAATTGCGGTAGCCAGTTCCCATATATGTTTCACTTAATATTAGGTTAAATTTGTGCTTGTAGTCAGAGAAACTATTTATACAGAGTATAAATCATTTAATTTTCAAGTATGGATTTTTTTTTTCTTTTTTTACCATATCGACAAATGTACACCTGATTCAACATCGTAATCAGGTTAGAATAAATGAGCTTTATGTTTGTGCTTTTAAGATCTACGTTGACGACGGGCAACTTTTTGTTCGGGGTACAATTCCCGAACACGAATTTGTTTATGGACAGCGGATTTTGTAACGCATACGGCGCACAAAAATTGCGCGTATTGAGACCGCCGTACTTCGCGGACAGTGACTGGCAATAATGCAAGGACTCTATGCGGTAGATTCCCGAAAAAGTAAAACGATAGGTGTCAATAGAAATATAACGATTGAATTTATTTGTAAATAAATAGCTTGTTACTGTATATTTTATACTTACTATACAAATTATAGTCTTTGACAGCTTCGCGCCAAGTGGATTGGCATTGAGCCCCTTAAAAGTCAGCTGCGTACTTTGGCGAATAAATTATCCTTAGAGTAATACAATTATAAATTGACCAATAATTGATTTACAAATTGACCTTAGAGTCATACAACATACATACTATCATAAATTGACAGTATTCGGCATAATTGTGGTCGTTTTTATTGTTTTATTTTAATTTTATTGATTTATGATAACTATCCTTCCTAATAACTTTATATTGTACTACCTAGTATGTACAAAATGTATACCTTACATTTTCTAAAATCGTACTTGAAAAAGTGATGTTTGTTGACCCGACTCGAGTCAATGAGCTTGAAGAATTAGGTGTGATTTTCCTTATAGATTTTAAATATTATCTAGCAATCCTTGCCTCTTAGAAGTGGCTAAATGTTTTAAATACAAACACTGAAGCCTTAACGTATAGGTGTTGTCTAACTTAGTGTGTGTATTATTTCTTATTTTTAGGTGTTGACGGCATTAGAGAATTTGAGACTCCACGATTACCGGTGAGGGTAATAAAAAACATAAAAGGTGACATGAAAGAATTAATAAATTAATATGAATGAAATTATTCGTGACTACAACTCAACATACACTAGAAATTAGAAAATAATATCATTAAATATATAATAGTATACGTAAATACATTTCTTCATCACTGTACTTGTCAACCCATTGAAAATGTCAAAAATCACATGTCTGATTATTGACGAACGATTTTGCTGGAGAGCACATAAAGATCACGTGTGTGCAAAACTTCGCTCTGTGTTAAGTAAACTTTATGTTTTAAAATTTAAGCTACCATATAAAATACTTAGATTACTTTACATGGCTCTAGCAGATTCTGTTATAAATTATGGACTTAGCAGTTATGGAAGAACTTATGTAACGTACATACATGAAATCTACACACTACAACGCAAAATGCTTAGATTGATAGTACCTAAGCACATTAAAAATAAGTATATAGATAATGACCGGGATCTTTTTAATTATTGCAAAGTCATAAATGTTTTCGATAAAGTTAAATTTAGTATACTGACTGAAGTAAATAATTCAGAATACCTAGTTCTTAGAAAACGACCTGTAAATCTACGAAATATAGCTTATAAATCCAACATGTATGTACTTCCGAAAACTAAAAATTTCTATGGAGCAAGAAAGTTGGCCCATCTTGTACCTACTTTTATTAATGCCCTGCCACTAGAATTACAAAACACATACGGTAAATCAAAACTGTTTAAAACTAAACTTAAATCATATTTTTGATAAATCAACCATACTTATTGTAGTAAGTACTTCACACTGGATTATTGTGATTTAATATTAATACATCTTTGTTTTTATAAGACGACTCTCTAGTGTAGATAAACCCCTAGAGGTTTATATGCTAGTATTGTACTGGATAATGTAAAATAACTATGCTTAATAAATTAAAAAAAAAAATTAGTTGCGACTACGATAAGGCATTCGACTCAGCTCAATGCTGTAGCATTGTTGTCGGTTACGTCTTTTACTAACTAACGTAAACCTAACTACGTAACTTTTCGTATTAATACCAGAAAAGCCTACATCGGCGACCAGATATAGCGGCAAAAGTGCAAGTCTACTACAATAGTTGTCAATTCGCATGCAAAGTGTGTTGATTACAGTAAATCTTTTCTTTTATGGGGGACTTACAATATTAGAGTACTTATGTTAAAAAAGTAAAATGTTGTGCAGAGTGTGACTGCGATACATTATTAACTGGCAAAATATTAAAATAAGAATGAAATTGTATATAGCCAGTAATAAAAGGTGATATAACGAGTAACTTAATGTATCTATTTTAAAATAAATATTAATTCCATTATTAATACTCTTTCGCTTTTACCTAGTTTTTATAATTTTTAAAAATCGAACTTACACAGGTTTTATTAAAATAAATTATGTAATTGTATATTAATATTTAAAATACGAACTGGTTTTTATAGCTACCGAGTGTATAAAAAGGAAGTGAAGAAAAGATCACCCAACCAACCACACACACTCAGACACTACTCTAGTACAGAACACACCGCGTTCGCCGGCGAACACGTGATCATAAGACACCCGTACACGATGAATAATACCCGTGATACGGGGCGTTTCTAATCTTGCGACCCGTAAACAAAATTGCGATAGTGACTCAAGCCGAGTTTCGTATCTCCTTCTGAGGGGCCCTTGAATCGTATCTTGCCTCCCTGGCTCGAGTAGCCTCACTCCGAAAGCAGGGGTCGGACGGAACTGCAGTCGGCGAAGCCTCGCCGCCGGCAGAATCGTTTCACTCAATAGTTTGTAGGTCCTCACTTACGAGCCTAATTAGATGAAGCTGTCAAGGCCGCAGGGCCAACAGCGTACACTTTCAGAAAAAAAAATCACCCAATCATTACAGCCTATAAAAGTCCACTGCTGAGCATAAGCCTCCACCATAGATTGCCTCATAGGGGTTTTTGCCATAGTGGACACGCTTGACCAGTGGGTTATCAACCGCACTTATCATTATTTTGAGTAGGCCGGCACCGGCATTACACAGAAACACTACACAGAAAGTAGCATACTTTTTTCTAAAAGGCTGGTAATGTATTTGCAATTCTACTGGTGTTGGAAATGTTCATGGGCGACTGTGATCACTTACCTAAATAAAACTAAATGTATTAAATTTACAACAACGAATGTTAGAAATCTGAGTACCAATGTGTTTTTAAATGGGGAAGAACTGTGCCCTGTTGAATCCACTGTTTTTCTTGGCATCACTCTCGACGCAAAGCTTCAGTGGGGCCCCCATATATCCAAACTAGCAAGCAGACTAAGTTCTGCAGCCTATGCTGTAAAAAAGATTAGAGGTCTCACTAGTGTCGAGACAGCTAGATTAGTTTATTTCAGTTATTTCCATAGCATAATGTCTTATGGGATTTTGCTATGGGGAAATGCGGCTGATTCAGAAACTATTTTTGTTTTACAAAAGAGGGCCATTAGAGCTATTTACAACCTAAAACTGAGAGAGTCTCTTAGAGATAAATTTAAAGAAATAAATATATTAACTTTGGCCTCTCAGTATATTTACGAAATTTAATGTATATTCACAAAAACAAAGGTAGTTTTAGTAAAAAAAGTGATGTGCATTCTGTAAACACTAGGAACAAACACAAGCTAGTGATACCAGTTTCTCGACTCCACAGAGTCAGTAATTCATTCTTGGGGCAATGTATACGCTATTACAACAGGGTCCCGGAAAGTGTACAGGCTCTCTCCATTAGCAAGTTTAAATGTTTTGTGAAGTTGAAACTGTATAAAAAGGGTTATTATAGTATAAATGAATACATGGTTGATAATAACCCCTGGGAATGAGGTGATCGCTTCCAAGCTGTTTCTAAAATAAATTTTGTACTTTTATAGTTAGTACAACCATTATTGTAAAATTTGCTTTAAAAAAAAGTCCCGCTGGGTTTCTTGCTGGTTCTTCCCAGGACAGAGGTTTTTTTTTCGAACCAGTTGTAAAGTAAAAAATGACTTTCAATAAGAATTACACATGTGATCTATATTGAATAAAAAATTATTCTATTCTATTCGATTCTACCATCAGGTGAGGCCGTTTGCCTCTTCTTCCATAAAAAAAAAATCATAATACTCGTAGTCATGCCTCAATAGCGGGCTTAGGCCTGCTCAGTAATTAAGAAGATAAAGGAGGTAATCCTAACGCGGGTCGGTCTACAATTGTTAATTAATCTCAACCGTTGCACCCCACTAAAGTCCATTGCTGAACTTAGGCCTCCCCCATAGACTGCCTTATAGGCGGGATATTTGCCATAGTTGCCACGCTTGACAAGTGGGTTGGCAACCGCAGTTTTTTTTGTCGTTATTAGAAAGATGCTGCTGCCCATCTCCTGATTTGTTTCCCTCTGTCGCCGCTTGCGACACCCACGGGATGATATGGGATAGTGGATATTCTTACACCGCCACTATACGGTTATAATAATTAACCTCAAGTACCCAGTTAATTCATGCTCGGCAGCGAAAGAAACAATGCGAGGAAGTATGTCTGAGAAAAATATTTTTCAAGGACATGTTACGATAAAAAACTATTAAACAAACAACTTTGAATTTAATAAAAAATTACTCTAATTATAAGGCTTATCATTACCATATCGGTGACGAAACTTAGCATTTGGAGGCAACTGGTACAGCAGTATACTGTAAATGGCGTGATTAAGAGACTTGGATGTCAAACTGCATCAGAAACCACGAACTTGTCATAGGTATATTGGAATGTAGAAGAAACCACTTTACCGTATCGTTCCGTGGTTGACAATTCTAATTGATATTTTCTCTCTATTTTTTTATTAAAAAAAGAGATTGAAGAAGAGAATAGGAAACTATGTCTGTTTTAGTTTAGCAATGATTAAGTTGGTACCATGTTGGTCAGGGGCGTATACCGTATCTCATGTGGAATTTATAACAGAAAATAATGTTCAAACTGTGTTACTTGCATAGCAATTCGTGAAAAGCAACTAATGCTACATTGGGTTTGTGATTGTGTAGGTGTTGGGCTAACTACCTATCACTTCTACCACAAATTTCCATCTAAACTAATATTTTTTGGCTATACGTGTTGAGAGTAGCTGTGTTTATTACTCGAAAACGTTACAACTATAGTTAAAGACAATATATACTAAAGATCGTTAGTGGTTAAACACAGGAGTTAAAAACGTTAGGTCACAGCATCGCTTATGTTTAATTGTTATTAAATATTTGTCTGTTATTTACGCAGTTAGTTACATATAGTATTACTGCGGTATTACATCACAAAGCGTAGTTTTTAGAACTTGAGATTCAGTCAATTGCCAGTTGACTAAAATTATTGCGGTTTATAATTTATTACATTATATTAAAAATAATCTTAAAATAAAAAAATTGATTGCGATATTATTAACGAATACTGGTTGTATTGGGGTATACAAAATGGAAGTTTTAAAATTACAATGTGCCAGTTTTAAATATAGGTACAAACAAAATTATCAAAATAAGCAAACCTATGAATTCTAGTACTCAACATGAGATGATGAGTAAAGATTATGATGTCATTGCCTGCAAGATGATACTCGTGTAAAATGTACTAAAGATGTTCATCTTATTTTAAGAGGTTCTTAAAAACTGTCAGTGGGCAATATTGTAAATTGTAAAAGTGTAAAACCCACCATCATCACGGTTACGTGGCTCTACCACTGTTGTAGTAACCTACAACAGTGGTAGAGCCACGCGGCAGCTTTTGCTGTCGCACGGATGGGCCGGCTCGAACCGGGGTGGTACCACGACCTCACAGAATACCAGCGTGAAGTAGAGGTTTACCTCTGCGTTTCGCTTGGTGAGTGCAGGTGGCCGGAGGCCCTTTTTACTGGAAATGAGGCATTCCATCTTAGTCCTCACGGGTGACAACGCATCTGCATTTTGATTCGCAAACGAGGATAGATGTAGATGTTTATGGGCCGCAGCAACCACTTACCATCAGGTGGACTGTGCGCTCGTTTGTCACCCTTATCCTATAAAAAAAAACCCTTTACAAATCCACTTTTAACAATAGCCCTCCACCAAGGAATACCACAAAGCACGGAAGGTGCAACTAATACCCAATCTGTTGGTTTGTTTTGGTTTAAGGAACGAAATTAGGCATACGACAATTAGAAAAACATCCTGGTCTTCAAGCATTACGAATAGCATGTTCTAAAACTTAGTTCAATCACACCTGACAATTTAAACAGATTCATTCAGATTAAAACAATTGCAAGTTCTAAGCGTTAGTGCACAATATTGCAAAAAAAAAAATATTACTGAATATTCCTTGGCTTCCGAAGTTGAAGTTGTTCCTTGTACCGGATACAGGTACCGGGGTCAGTGGCGGCAGCGTCGTCAATGGCGTGTTAGTAACGGGTGATATATTTGGTATTCCATTATTTCTGTCTTCGAATCCAGGTGGCGGAACATTTGGGATCCCGTTGTTTTTGTCTTCGACTGCAGTTGGCGGAACATTCGGTATTCCGTTATTTCTATCTTCGAATTCAGATGGTGGCACGTTAAAAATGTTACCATTTCCAAATTCATTATTCGGTGAACTGTCGCTGTTTCCGTTATTGAAACCAGTTGGTGGTGTGTCCGGGATACCATTGTTGTTGTCCTCGAAATTTGCTCCATTATCTGGCTTATTATCAGAATTTTGGACTATATTTACGTTATAATCTTCATTTAATATTCCTGCATCTTGAATTGGATACTCATTAGTATCTCTGTTTGGACTGATAGTATCCTCAAATGGATTGTTTGTTACAGTAGGCTCAAATATTACATTTTTACCATTATTGTAATCTCTCTCTGGATAGTTAAAATTGTTATAGTAATATTGATTAGGGTACAAGTTGTTTGGATAATTTGGTCTTCCATATTGGTCGTAATTTTGTCCGTTTATTATTCCCGGCCTGTTCTGATTTTCTCTATCAGGTCCAAAGTGGAGGATAGTTTGTAATGTTCTTCTTGGATTTTCGAAGAAGTTTTGGACGCCTTCGAAAGGATTGAAGCGACGATTCTCGCGTTGGGGAAAGAATCCTACGATAGGTAATACATTTTAATTAAATTTGGGGAAAAGCGAGAAAATAATTAAAATTAAAAAAAAAACATAGTGCTATAAATAGATTTCACCAGCGAAAAAATCAATTTGAAATTTTTGAGATTATTTCTGATCTAAGGAAATTTTAAACCCATAGCTTTATAAGATTTGTCAAAATAATGAAATATTGCGATTTTGTTATTACTATTTTTTTACTCTTAACATTACTTGCTTAGCTACAATTAGTTTTCAAGAATAATACTAGCTAATCTAAAAGCTTTTTCACTTTTCTACCACCACTTTTGAAATGGTACTCTTTCAAAACAGTCTACATGTTTGTTACTTTTATTACAAATTATATTATGTATTATATTTTAATTTACATACGAACATTTGAACATCACAAATACTAACTTTGTACCGTTTAAAATATGACATAAATATGTATATTATTATGGATAATAGTGACTGTATATATATCGAATAAATTTTAGTATCTTACAATAATTTCTCTATGATAATACAGATTGTATTCTTACAATAATTTGTATTTTTAGGTAGCAGGTCTCCTTTTCTGTCTCCAACCGGAGCCCGTCTGGGTAAGTACAACTCCCCCTCCCTCTAACCTACTTCTACCCTTAAGTAACAGTTTATCAATCTTTCTCTTTCTCATTTTTGAAAAGGTCGCCCTAACACTAGAATTTTCTCCTGTATCGAAAGCAGCTTACGTTTATTAATTGTACAAAGACAAACATCGAGATCTGGAACACTTATTTGTAGGCCACACAAACACTTGTTCCGTGCGAGTATCGATCCCGCGGCCCTGTGCGTTGCAACTCAATGCTAAGTCACTTCGCCACGGAGTAGTTTACTGGTATATGCCGACGTGGTGAACATGGATAGCCACCCTTATTAGAGGCTGTTAGGGCTCCATTTTTATTCTTAAAGTTAACTATACATATGTAGAATACTTTGTTTGAATTTAGTTGCACGTGTCCATTGACATCAGTACTCACGTACCATCAGATTGATTGTTAGCGCGTTTATCACTCAACTCAATTAGTTTTTATAAACAAAGTGCATTCAATATGACCTCCTTCTTGATTTTAACGACATAAACCGAGTTATAATTAATTGAAATAAAAACGTAGATCAATCATATTCAATCATAGCAAGGGACACTGAAAATATGAATCATTTAAATTATCATATAAAATGGCTGGCTCACTAACAATTTAATAAATTAATCGAATAACAGTTTCTTTGCAATGAAACTGAATTTGTTTCAAGCTGTGTCGCTACAAAAGGCAAACAAAATAATTAACCTTTTTCCTACCGACTTCAAAAAGGAGACGGTACTCAAACTCCATTCGACTGTATGTTATTTTTAATGTGTGTTACCTCATAACTTTTTACTGAGTAAACCGATTTCAATGATTCTTTTTTATTTGAAATCTGGTACATGTAGTCTCGTATAAATTTGATCAAGGTTTTGCCAATAGTTTTTGAGTTATTCTTAATAATTTATTTTGAAGTCGGTTGTACAAAATTTTTAATTTTAAATTACGTATTGTAGATTATGGATGACAAGCAAGGACACAGTTCACCTGTTTTTTTTTTGTTATAAAAATGAGGTGACGAACAGAATTACAGTCAACCTGATAGTGATGCTACTGCAACCCATGGACACCTGCAGCCAAACTCAAAGAAGGAAGGTTATAGATGCCACCACTGAGGACTACGATAGAATGCCTCACAGTTTGTGATTATATTGGTTCTCTATACCCTTTTATATTAGTACTTTTATATATATATATATATATATATATATATATATATATATATATATATATATACCATCAAAACAGCCAGAGGAAAAACTTCTACCTCGGAGCTGAGTACAATCAGGAGTCAAGATGGGAGCATTATAAAAGGAGAAGAATGTGTGTTAAAGAGATGGAAAGAGTATTTTGAAAGTTTGTTTGAAAGAGAGGAAGTGCAGGTACATCATCTGCCACCTTCCACGGAAACTAATATAAATGTTGATGAAAATGAGATAAGCATGGATGAAATAGTGAAAGCGTTGAGAAGTATGAGATTAGGTAAGGCTGCAGGGTATGACAGGATTACCGTCGAGATGCTAAGGGCTGGACAGGGCCTGGTGGCTAGTCAGCTGTACCGCCTTTTCAATCTGTGCTGGCGAAATGGGCAAGTACCGGGAGACTGGTGCAAAGCCGTAATCGTGCCATTGTATAAGGGAAAAGGGTCACGGCAGGACTGCATAAATTACCGTGGTATAAGCCTTCTTAGCGTTGTCGGTAAATTGTATGCGAAAGTGTTGATTGAAAGGGTTGTGAATGAAACAGACGAGAAAGTATGGGATGCACAAGCGGGATTTAGAAAGGGAATGGGATGTACGGATCAGGTCTTTTCCTTGCGGTGCATAGCCGAAAAGTGTTTGGCTAAAAACAAGAAAGTCTACTGCGCCTTCGTAGATCTAGAAAAGGCCTATGATAGAGTGGTGAGGAATGAATTGTGGTCAGCACTGTCCATGAACGGTGTGAGCAGTATCCTCATACGAGCATTGCAATCTCTTTATAGGGATTCTAGTGCTTGTGTAAGGATAAACGGGGCATACACTGAATGGTTTAATATCGAAAAAGGTGTTAGACAGGGATGTGTAGCGTCACCGTGGCTGTTTAATCTGTTCATGGACAATTGTTTGACAGATTTAAAAGAGAATGAAAGTGGGTTGAGAATGAATGAGTTACTCGTCAAATGTTTTCTCTATGCTGATGACCAAGTATTACTTGCGTCTTCGGCCGAGGAGTTGCAGGAGATGGTAACTGCTATGAGTGGAGCTTTTGTTAGAAAGGGAATGAAGATGAATGTAAGGAAGACGAAAGTGATGGTGTTTGAAAAAGATGAGGCAGTGACAGACTGCAATATCGTGATTGAAGATGAACAAATTGAACAGGTGAAAGAGTTTGTGTATCTGGGGTCAAAGTTTACAAGAGATGGAAAGTGTGAGAGTGATATCGAAAGAAGAGTGAATGCAGGAAACATGGTGAATGGAGCTCTGCACTCCTTTATGAGCAGTCGCAGGGTGTCTAACAAGGCTCGTTTGGCTGTGCATGAGGGGGTGTTGGTTCCGACACTCATGTACGGAAGTGAAAGTTGGGTATGGCAGAAGAAACATGAAAGCAGAATAAATGCAGTTGAGATGAGAGCATTAAGAAGTATGATAGGAGTTAAACTGAGTGACAGGATAAGAAATAGTGAGATAAGGAAACGTTGTGGTCTGAAAGAAGATGTAGTGACAAAAATTGAGAAAGGTATGCTGAGATGGTTTGGCCACGTCGAGAGAATGAATGAAGAACGATTGACGAAAAAAGTGTATAAGGCGAGTGTGAATGAAAGTGTTGGAAGGGGTAGACCTAGGCGGACATTTCTAGACCAAATTAGGGACGTCTTGAAAAAAGGCCAGGTTAAGAGTACCCTAAACCGTAGAGCATGTATGAAGGGAATAATGAAAGTGGACGAAGCGAAACAAGTATGTAAGGATCGTAGCAAGTGGAAAGAAGTGGTCTCTGCCTACCCCTACGGGAAAGAGGCGTGATTATATGTATGTATGTATATATATTAATATGTATATATGTATTTATCTTATCTATGTACTTATATACCATTCTATGTTTCTATTTTATGGCTTTCATAAAAATAATATTATTTATGTCGCCAAACCACACACGTTTTTATTATTTTCTTGCAATCCTGTCCTTCCAAAGGTTGTCTGGAAGAGATCGCTCTTAGCGATAAGATCGCCCATTGCATCACATTTCTTTTTCTTATTTTTTTTTAAATTTATGTTATGTTTTGGCGTACAACAAAGTGTTATCTATCTATCTATCTATCTACACTCCACACCAGTTAACGTTGTTGCATCGTTTTTGACGGAATAGGTAAGGAAGTAGTATCTACCCAGAAGACCACTAGGCAGGGAAGGAGTCCCGCTACCTAGAAAATGGAATAGTAAGTGGATATTATGATCCATTGACATTTACATCCGTAATGGTTATGATTAAGGATCAAAATGAAAATGTGTTGTTACCCCTGAGTACAAATATGGAATGCGTAACGACTACGAGTCCGACTCCCACTTGTCCGGAAAAACCGGACAAGTGCGAGTCAGAATCGCGCGGGAAGGGTACCGTACCATCGTAAAACACATTCCCAGCAGGGGAGCCCACTTTAATTTTTAATTTATTTTTAATTTTACATTTGTTGTTATAGCGGCAACAAAAATACACATTCTGTGAAAATTTTAACCATCTAGCTATTACGGATCATGAGATACAGATGGACGGACAGCGGAGGCTTAGTAATAGGGTCCCGTTCGTTAACCTTCGGGTACGTAACAATAAAAAATGTCTCCGGTATTTTACCCTTACGATCACAATTCCTGTTCTGTGAGAGCGTGGCCCTTTCCTAGTCTAGCCGACCCATAAGTGCTGCATCCATATTACATTATCACAGTCTACAAAGCGTATTGTTGCGGTAAATTCAACTCAAGAAAACCCTAGACTGTTTGATATTGAAAATTTGAGAATTATAAACAAATAGGGTCCGATAGTAAGTTAGATTAGGGCGAAGATTTCATACTTTAAAAGCTTTTAGCGCTCTCTTCTTCGCATGCATATTTTCTCTAGCACGATTTATTATTTTTAATATTTTTGGCTTAGATGCTAGTATTTTAAGCCCTGTCTTCATTTCATTCGACATTTAAACATCTTCTTTACAATAAGCCGATGTGTAACATTGAAAAGTTATAGGGAGATTGTGACGATAGCTAAACAAAATGGATAGTCCAAGATGACAGTATCTTAAATTCATATGGTGCATAAGTGAACAAAATAACGTGAGGCTTATATCAAAATCGGAGCACTTGTTTTGTCATTTCCACTAATAGTTCACATACGCAGACACATAATACACAAAAATCGTATCACTTTATTGTATCAAAATCCACTTCAAACCTCGAAATAAACAATAAGACAGGAGCAACAATCCGTCGACGGGCAAGTTCTCGCCAAAACTCTGTCCAACAAGAAGTAAGTGTGCGACTTTCGGTGGACTAATTTGAAGCATTTTCGCTTTTTATCAAGAAAAAACGTAACCGATTAAGAATCTAATTCAATAACTTTGCCTTTTATATTATCAAAAAAATAATTATAAGTTGTAACTTAAAAAAATTTGTACTCTTACGTAAAAGAATTATCTCGGCGATTAAACTATATTTTTTTTATCTCGATTAAAGTAAATTATTTTAAAAATCTATTCGATTATGAATTTAACTAAGTGTTACACGTTTGCGCATATTTTTTTCCGAGCATTTTCCGCTATTTAGCTACAAAAATCAAATAAATGTTATATACATTTAATTTAATTTACCCTATAAAAGGTTTCATGTATCGATAATTTCTGCTCCGGACAATTTACTTTTTTATATAATGAGGGTGATAAGCCGGCACACAGTCCACCCGATGGTAAATAGATGCCGTAATCCGTACACATCTACATCTATCCTCGATTAAAATCAAAATGCAGTATGGCGTTGTTATCCTTGAGGACTAAAATGAAATGCCTCTGTTACCGTGTCCGTTACCATTACAGCCTATTAAAGTCCACTGCTGAACATGGGCCTTCTCCATAGATTGCTTCTTAGGGTTGATATTTGCTATAGTTGCAATGTTACTGTTGATTTAATAATTCACCTCTCAGTGCGTCATGTGCTCCTGGTAGATTATTTTCTGTATATCCATCCATTACAGCCTATTAAAGTCCATTGCTGAACAAGGGCCTCCTCCATATATTGCTTCATGGGGGGATATTTGCAATAGTTGCAATGTTACTGTTGATTTAATAATTCACCTCTCAGTACCTACGTCATGTGCTCCGGGTAGATTATCTTCTATATATCCATCCATTACAGCCTATTAAAGTCCACTGCTGAACATGGGCCTCCTCCATATATTGCTTCATGGGGGGATATTTGCAATAGTTGCAATGTTACTGTTGATTTAATAATTTCACCTCTCAGTGCGTCATGTGCTCCTGGTAGATTATCTTCTATATATCCATCCATTACAGCCTATTAAAGTCCACTGTTGAACTTGGGCCTCCTCCATATATTGCTTGATGGGGGGATATTTGCAATAGTTGCAATGTTACTGTTGATTTAATAATTTCACCTCTCAGTGCGTCATGTGCTCCTGGTAGATTATCTTCTATATATCCATCCATTACAGCCTATTAAAGTCCACTGCTGAACTTGGGCCTCCTCCATATATTGCTTCATGGGGGGATATTTGCAATAGTTGCAATGTTACTGTTGATTTAATAATTTCACCTCTCAGTGCGTCATGTGCTCCTGGTAGATTATCTTCTGTACATCCATCCATTACAGCCTATTAAAGTCCACTGCTGAACATGGGCAACCACAATTTTTATTTTAGTTGTTTTTAGGAAGATGCTGCTACCCATCTCCTGATTCGTTTCCCTCTGTCGCCTCTTACAACACCCACGGGATGATTTGGGGTAGTTGATATTTTTACAACGCCACTACACGGTTAAGACGTAATGCCTCGTTTCCAGTTAAATAGTTCTCCGGTTCTTTACACTCATATTTCGAAAGAGCAGCATTAAGCTGCTGTTTACGCTGAAATTCTGCAGGATTCCTTCCTCGGTCGAGCATAAATGGTGCGTTATGCTAAAACCATAAAAAAGGTGCAGCGCGAGCTGCACGAATCATACGTACGTTAGTGAGATATCAAAATACTTGGACACATTTGGTTTCTCTATTTAATCCTTCATGAATATATTAGGTTAGCAGTGTAAGTTTTCCATAAGATCACTAACGATCAGCCCAGGCTCGGCATGGGTGATTTCTGAACCTCGACAACAGCGCCATCTACCGTATCCCATTGTAAATATAAACTATCAAGGTATCCACTCAAACATACAATAAATTTCATCAAAATCGATCGAGCCATTTTCGAATTTTTGCAAGAGTAACGGAGGGCAATTGATTTTTATTTAAATAGATTATGACATGTCACAGTATATCCTTATTGGGTTGGCAGGGCGTTACCAATCTCAGTTACATAAAAAGTAATCTTTGGTTAGAAATATGGTAAACAATGGCCATATACAAATAATAGCGATTAATTTGAATTAGATTTGCATAGTTATAATCGATTATATGCTTTATTATATTCTTAAAATCGAAACTAACCGGCTGGAGATTTATGGTACCTAATGTAGGACTTTGATTTTCATTGACTATTCTTTACATCAATTTCTCTGACGTCGGTAAGCACAGTTACAGTTATTCCCACTAGATAGAATAATGACGGCTGAGTTGCAGCGCTGGGGGCCGCGGGTTCTAATCGCGAACGGAACAAGAATTTGTATGGCGTACAAGTGGTTGTTCCGAATCTTGGATGTTTGTCCTTGACCAATTTACGTATGCAAACTGCCTCCACGATATAGTAGAAAATCCTAGTGATATGTATTTACTGGTGGCAGGACTCGATAAAAAATCTGCGGTTCTCCTCACGAAATCCTCAAAACCCTGCAAAGCAATCTATGGGAGAGGCATGTGTTCAGCAGTGGACTTTAATAAGCTGTAATGGAATTGATAGAATGGAATAAATTTCACTTCGTCGATTTCGAGTTAAGTCGATTCGCACTTAAGTTATAGAATAGCACTACTGGTCAGTGATAATAAACCACCAGCTGCAATTGCAGCCAATACTAGACTTTGGAAAAAGTTTTGGCGGAATCTTAACCGCCGGCGAAATGCTGCTGCTGTGACGTTTAAATAATGGTCTGAAGTGAATAATACGTAAACGTGCTGCGATTTGGTAATGTCTATGAACGTGAACTTGTGAAAACGAGGAAGCAAGTGCTACGATGGTGATATTAATCTTAAGTTTTAGTCCGCTTAGATGCCTTGATGATATTATTATATATATGATAGTATTCCAATACTATCGTCATCGATTGTCTGCTGCTTAAGCTGCCGTCAAAATCACCCAAAAACATCAAATTTGTTAATATAACGATATTTTCAAAAATGTTCTAGAGGGTTTGCTACATTATTTTTGGATGAAGGCCTTGTAGCCAATGCCACAAGAAATGGAAAAAAACTCTGGAAGGACTCGAAACAACTAAAGCAGGAAGAGCCTACCCAGCGAAGATTTTTTCTATATTGATTGGATTTATAGATTTATTTTAAAATAATTAAAAAGTTTTAATATTTAATTTAAGTGGGCCAAATGACAAGACTATACATTTTTCAATCTTCAACTACATAAAATTTTCTGACTTGTAATATCGTTTGCAAACCTATATAATAAGTTTTTTTTTAATTTACAAACTACGAAGTAGAATCATTCAAGTTTCGTAAAGACATTGACCCACTGCATTGAACCAGCTATCAAGTTAAAGGCTGAATAGCCTATATCGAACCGTG
The DNA here is from genome assembly GCA_033319125.1 of Parnassius glacialis. Lineage (NCBI taxonomy): Eukaryota > Metazoa > Arthropoda > Insecta > Lepidoptera > Papilionidae > Parnassius > Parnassius glacialis. The sequence goes on along the minus strand of JAVANC010000025.1, from coordinate 2,899,511 downwards.
AAAAGTGATAAGACGTCACTTGCGCATAGTACTTAACTATATAAAAATAAATACAATTAAAAAGTACATATATTATATTAGATAGTTTAAAACATTCCTTTGAAAAACTATCAATATTATATATTTATGATTTATACGAATTTTAGTCTTTGGTATAGATATTAAAAATATAAACAACGAGAAGGAAACGAAAATAATGTAATCTATAGTTTGATCTTTCTTTCCGTAAATGGACAAGTTATTAAGGAAGGACTATTATTATTAGTTGATAAAATGGTAATCCAAATGTAACATTGGTATATATATTTCGGTTGTTTCCTGAATTAACTTGAATAAACATAAGCTGATAACTGGTTATGTTAATTATGATCAGAGTTTAAATAATTAAAAAAACAAGATTTGATTGGATAAACAGTTTGTATTCTTATGAGTTTCCATCTTTTCATGCTATAATAAAAAATGTATGAAGTAATATACCTTAGTTATTTTTTACAATCTTATTTAATAACCAAAACAAATTTAATATTCTAAAATTAAATATTTTAGTACAATAGAATTAACGTTATTATATTACATCACTTAATTTACATAAAAAAAAAACTTTGGCTGTATTAGAACTTACTTTAATTATAGCAAATCAAGTATTGAAAAAAAATAAAAAAATGATAAACAACAGTTGTCTTCACAGATAAAGTTAGCTATTCTTACCGCCAATACTACATTACTCATTGAATTGATTTTTGCACAGATAAAATTAACTAAATTTCCCGCCAAAATTGCTTTACTCACCGAATTGACCGAACGCAAACTGTAAACACAGACCGGCACACAACAAAACAAACACGTCTTTCGCCATCGCGTTAGACGGAATACGCGCAAAACACTCCAATTGCAGCACACGACTGTTTTGAGACGACTAGAGGGACTGGTCCGAGATCGCGGTACGTTGGCCGAAAACGCGCGCGTTGACGTTCTCCGGTCAAGTCGTTGGCGATCTTGACCAACATATGTATATAAAGCTGCGTCCGAGGTGAATTGAAACGTTAACAGCATACTGGTGGCAGCACGTGGCGATGTTTGCACATTTTTTTTAATCTTGCTCAAAGTTGTTATCTATCTGTCTTATAATATCCACCATAGAAATATTAAAAAGATATCCACCCATGCTTTGGATAAGATGAAAGCTGCTTTAAAACGAATATGTTTAATATATTTTTAGTTGGACAAAAACCGTTGAAAGCTTGAAATGTTGTTATTTCCGTTGGATGACAGTTATTACAGCCCTTCACAAGTCCACTGCTGAACATAGGCCTCCCCCAAAGAATGCCACAAAGCACGGTCCTGAGCCACCTGCATCCATCGACTTCCTGCATATCTTACCAGGTCGTCACTCCATCTAGTGGGGGGACGCCCTACACTTCGCCTGCCGGTACGAGGCTGCCACTCGAGAACCTTTCTTCCCCATCATAGTCGGTTCTTCGAGCAATATGGCCGGCCCATTGCCACTTCAGCTTACTAATCCGTTGGGCTATGTCGGTCACTCTGGTTCTACTGCGGATATCCTCATTTCTGAGTTTATCACGCAGAGAAACTCCGAGCATAGCCCTCTCCATAGCTCGCTGAGCGACCTTGAGCTTCCTCATCCGGCCAGCAGTGAAGGACCACGTCTCAGTTCCGTATGTCATCACTGGCAACACGCACTGGGTGTACAGTTGGATGACAGTACCTACAACCATCTCATTTATGTTAAACGTATAATACGCAAACCTGAGACAGGCAGCAGCATCAAAGGAGCAAGACATCTGGCACTACGATTGTCAGGGAAGGGAAGGGGAAGGAGGAAGAGAATCCACGAACAACGGGAGAGGCCCATTTCCAGCAGGGGACTTTTAAGGACGGATAAATAAAAAGAAGGAGGTGTTAAATATATCCTCTTTATGTTTTTTTTAATAGAATAAGGGAGACAAACGAGCACACAGCTCACCTAATAGTAAGTGGATACTGTGGCCCATAGACATTCTACATCCATCCTCAATTAAGAATCAAAATGCAGATGCGTTGTCACCCCTGAGGACTAAGATGAAATGCCTCGTTTCCAGTAAAAAGGTCTCCGATTATCTACACTCACCGTGCGTAACACAGCAGCATTGAGCTGCTATTTTACGCTGGTATTCTGTGAGTGCGTTGTCCTTCGCCGGTCGAACTGAGTCATTCGTGCTACAACCAGAAAATAACAGCAACATGGCTCTAACACGTATAATATTCTTCTAACTTTTAAACAAACTGACAGATTTCAATATTTTTTTTTATATAGCATTACGACGCGTATGAATAACTTGTAACCGGCGTCTCACTACCGGACTTCCGAAAACTTATAATAAATTAATTAATAGGATGTGGAATTCACACTTGTTGCAGTGGGATTCCCTGGTATGTACCATTAGCTATCGCCTGCGATGTACTTTTTTGATACATTATATCAAGGTCAAGGCAAAAGCATTAAAACAGTGTGAAGGAGTACGCAAGCGTTTCGAAGCGGTGTACTGCTTCGCAACTCACGCACACAAACACAGGATTCACCTTCAGTAACACAGGGATTTCTTTATAGAATAAGTGTGACAAACGAGCACACACTGCACCTGATGGTAAGTGAATGCTGTGGAAAATAGACATTTACGTTTAAACTTGATAAAGAATCAAAATGCAGATGCGCAGTCATACCTGAGGGCTAAGATGGAATGCCTCGTTTCCAGTAAAACAGGTCTAAAAAATAACGCGATGTCAGCGTCGACAGTACTAAATATGGCATTAATTTTCCTGTCTGCTATAGTAGGTGATTTACGTGACCAATGCCAAAGCCATGCTGCAGGAATATTACGGTTCTAGCACGAATAGGTCAGCTCACCCGGGGAAAAACTACGCTCTCACGAAATACCAGCGAGAAATAGTAGTTTTTGATGTGTTTCGTATGATGTGGTAAGACATCCGGAGACCATCTCTACTGGAAACGAGGCATTCCATCTTAGTTTTCACGGATGACAATGCGTCTGCATTTTGATTCTTAATCGAGGATAAATGTAGATGTCTCTGGGCTACGCCATCGCTTGTCACCGTTATTTAATTAAAAAATTCATTTAGTCCCACGGGTGTCGGAAAAGGCGTGTCTAGATTTTATTGATGGTTTTTATACCGCACTTTTTTATTATTTTGAGTTTCAATTTCCCTCTTTCGCCCTTTAACTCGCCCCACGGGAGCCATAGTAGATATTTTTACAGTTATATATCATTTAATTTCATTTCACACCAATTAATATATCTACCTAGAAAATGAGTAACTTAAATAGAACTTAACAGTATTTTTCTTGATAATTTATAACTTAATCATAGCACAATGAATTGATTAAGTTATAAAAATGTGCCTTCGACTATTATAAATTATTATAATTTATTTTACTTCTACAGAAATATTCTTTATTAAAAATGTGCTTTTTATTGTATATTTCTATTTGTTCTCTTTGTCATAGTTAAATAGTTACTACTATATCCTATAGCTAGATTATATTAGTGTGATTTTTTTATTATAGAATAAGGGTGACAAAAGAGCACACAGTCCACCTGATCATAAGTGGATACTATGGCCCATAGACAATCTATCTTCGATTTAGAATTCAAAATGCAGATTCTTTACCCGACCCCTGAGGACAGACGGAATGCCTCGTTTCCAGTAAAAAGGGTCTTCGGTTCTCTTATATAGTTGCAACGTGGCTCTACCGCGTAATAAATTGGTGGACTTCAAACGTTAATGGTAAATGGTCCGCCATTATGTGTGTATGCGCAAGCACAGGTGCACTCTCTATTATCTCACTCTCATAGTCCGATGGGACGGTAACCCGTCACGACCGGAGTGAAATCAGGCGCAGGACCAACGGCATTACGAGCTTTTCGGCGTACGGGGGGAGGGGGGGCACCAATTTCCTGACTCCGGGCTGCTACTGAGAATTTCTTGTCAGAAAACCCCAATAACTGATTTTGGACCGACACGGAATTCGAACCCAAGACTCAATGACTCATACATGAAGTCCGATCACCAGATCAACGAGTCAGTCAAAGTGTACGTTACGAGTACCTCGAGTACAGGCGGCTTAAGAATGAGTTTTTTTAATAGAATAAGGGTGACAAACGAACACACAGTCTACCTGATGGTAAGTTCATGCTGTGGCCCATAGACACTACATCTATCCTCGATTACGAATCGAAATGGAAATGCGTTGTCACCTGTTAGGACTGAGATGAAATCTTTCGTTTCCAGTAAAAAGGGTCTCCGGTTCTTCACGTCACCATACGAAAAGCAGTATTAAGCAGCTATTTTACGCTGGTGTTCTGTAAAAGTGTGGCCTTTCCCCGCTCGAGCCGACACATTTCTCCTACAATGATAATATAGTTGCAGCGCTCTACCACGTAAAATGTGTTGGTTTTTGTTTTCTTTTTTAAAAACGTTACACACTTACACTAGCATTTTGTCCTGTATCGTGGAGGCAGCTTACAAACATAAATTGCACAAGGACAAACATCCAAAGCCGGAACAATTTTTGTAGGCCATACAAATACTTGTTCCGTGCGGGATTCGACGCCACGGAGCGGGAGTTGTGTTAAAACTATTACTATGAATAAATATTTCTACAAACTTTCTTCACACAAAAACAGACCAATTAAATAGCTAATACAACTTCTAGAATGTAATAATTTTTCTACATTATAACGAATTTCCGTGTACACAATGTAGAAGTGGAAGGCCTTTCCACGAATCACATAGCATTTAAATTTAGGTCAATGAGTATAAGGATGGAGTGACTCATTCTTAGAAAGGGCTTTGAAGGTCTATGCATCTGTTTGGAAAATAATTTAAAGTTCAAATAATTAGTAGTAATCGTCATTATCATGAAACATAAAAACCAGGTCCTTTTTAATAGAATAAAGGTAACACACAGTTCTCTTGATGTTAATCTGTTAGCTGCTGTATCAGTCATTTTGTACAGGTATTGCATTCAAAACAAAACAATGACTGGCGGCATTGGCAGTGTCCAAAAATCACTTATTTACCAAGAAATAGAAATGTCACATAAAATTTTAGTAAAGAAAGAATGAGTGAGAAAAATTAGTTCTCAGTCAACCGGAAGCTAAGTGGATGTGGTTCATAGACATCTACATCTATCCTCGATTGAGAATCAAAATACATATGCGTTGTCACCGATTATTACTAAGACTAAGATGGAATGCCTCATTGCCAGTAAAAAGGGGCTCCAGTCTTCTTCACTCAACATACGAAACAACATACAGCTGTATTTCACGATGGTGTTCTGTGAAAGCAGGGATCTTCCCCTTTGAACTAACCCTTTTGTGCTACAACCTTAATATAGCTGCAGCATGGCTCTACCACGTTAGAAGTAAATACTAAAATTATTATAAATAGTTAATATGAGTTTAGTCTTTATTATAAAGAAGTGTGGGTACTCTACACTAGATTTTTTTTTCTAGTGTCGTGGAGGTGTTTATATATAAATTGTATAAGGAATCCAAATCTGGTACAAGTGTGTATTTGTAGGCCAAGTAGTGGCGGCGTAGGAGAATATACTACCATGTTTCGTCCCGTGGGTGTCGTAAGAAGCAACAGAGAGAAATAAAACCGGAGATGGGAAGTAGCATCTTCCTGATACCCTTTTTTACTTGTGTAAGCCAGCGCTTCACTACTATCCCACCTGATGGTGAGTGGTGATGCAGCAGAAGATGGCTAAGCGCTCGCTGTAAATTTCACAGTACGCGAGCAACCCGGGTTCGACCAGGTGCCCTGCCGGCACCAATGACATTGTTAATTGGCATTTTTAGTGCTGATTTACCACGTGCTCGGCGTTGGAGCAAACATCGTGAGGAAAACTGCATGTCTGAGAAATAAGAAAGCAAGATTTTGAAGACGTGTGAAGTTTGCCAACACGCATTGGGGCCCTGGGGACCTTTTCCCTAAAACCCTCTCAGAAATGAGTGGACGCCTGTGCTCAGCTGTGGGATGTATATACGCTGTAACTTTAACTTTAAATTTTTATTTGTATATACGCTACGCGATATCTCCGTCAGTTGTTTACTGATTTTGACGAATCTGTTTTTAAATATAGATTATACTTCAGAGTTTGCGAAAAGACAGATCCTATATAAACATATAGAAAAAGTTTGACACCAAAAGACAGACAGACAGACTAAAAAGAATAAAATAATTTCACATTCTGTAGTCGGTGGTTTAATTCTTCTCTACACTGATAAGTCAAAGGTGCTAGACCATCGACTTCAGTTCTTTTTTTACCTACTATTTACGGTATCTTTTCCAAGAACTTTTCGTTAGCGTATATTGATAATAATTACGTAATAACTAACAGTAACAACGTGTGTGAATGTTATCATCACCCCTGACCTCATGATATTAATAATTACAGTCAGTCTGTTTTCGCACCGGTGGTTACAGACGAAACGCTCTTGAGAAAACTACAACGGTTGGATCGATCTAAAGGGTTGGGCCAGGTGTGACTTCATCCCCCCCCCCCCCGAACGGGTTCCCGCCTTGTCGTGGCGGGGAGTTTAGTAGCCGTGGCTTGGTCACCCACGGTGAACAAAGAGGAACCCCTTGGCTGGCCCGTGGTGTAGGGCTGGCCCGAGGTGGCCACTCCGAGTGGGCTTGACGAGCCCACTTCGGATGTGTGTCGATGGGCTGCGGTGAGAGGCGTGTCCGCTCCCTCTACCGCTGCAGCCGAGGTGGAGTCGCGGAGGAACAGGAGTGCTGGTATGGCGATGCGCTACTCCTATCCGCTATCCTCCGCGACTCAGACGGGGCCGCACCGTTAATTGATGCTATGGTGGTGGGGCTGCAGGGGGAGGAGTGTCGGTATTGCGAGGCGCCGCTCTCCCTACCCTCCGCAGCCGAATCTTGGTTGGCGGTGGAGCCATAGACCAGATCCGCCGCTGGGGTCAGGAAAGCCGGTGCTTCTAAGTGCTAGTTTTTCCTGACCCATGGCCTGCGCGCATCGGACACGGGGGCGTCTGTTGCGCATTGGAAATTGGAGGCCGAGGCGGAGGGCGCGCCATGTTGTCTAGTGCGCCTTACCTGAGAAGGAGATGGGGGAGGAGTAGTCCTCTCCCGAGGAGAGGCCGCCATGGGGCGGTCAGCGCAGGTGGAGCCGCGAATGTGTGCGAAAGCTTTCCCGTGGCCTGCCAATATGCGCTGAAGGTGGAACACCATGGGGTGTTAGTCGGTGCGAGTCCGACATAACCCGTCCTTGCCCCCGCAAGGCGGGTATACGTAGGCATTTCCCCATGTAAAAAAAGGGTGTGCCTTCATGTTGTCACCCCGCTGTGTTACATATATAATATATCATTGCGCGCTGTGCGCAGTGGTACCGACATACAAGTCTGATGATAGTTTTTTTGTTAGCAATTATAAATCTATCTTGATTTTGTCTACTTTTGCAAAGATCTTTGAGGCTGTAGTATATCCCTCAATTTAAAACCACCTTAAGCTTTACATTAAAGATAATCAGCACCTTTTTGTAGAATGCAGGTCTACACAAATTTAACAAGCTTTGTCAAGAATCTGCGCCAACCCTTCAACCGTAAACATCAGATTGATATCCTGTATACTGATTTTAGCAAAGCTTTCTACAAAGTGCCTCATGATATCCTGCTCAATAAATTAGCATGTTATGGTTTTGCTATTCCGTTTTTAACATGTTTGTCATCATATCTAGTGGATCGAACATTTAACGTAGTGGTCAACGGCTTTCGATCTGATAATTTTAGTATAATATCAGGTGTACCACAAGGATCACATCTTGGCCCTATCCTTTTAATTAACAACATCCCAGACTACATAACTATTTTTTTTATAGGATAAGGGTGACAAACGAGCACACAGTCCACCTGATGGTAAGTGGTTGCTGTGACCCATAGACATCTATATCTATCCTCTATAAAGTATATTTAGAAGCGTCAGTAGCCTAATGGCAGTTCGCGGACCGCGAATTCGAAATTTCGTGGGTTCGAATCCACCATTCGACTACTGTCGTGATGAACCACTTCTAACACAAGCACTTTAAGCTTACCAGAAGTGGTTAAAGGAAATATTAGTAAGGTTTAATAGCATTTTTTTTATAGGAAAAGGGTGACAAACGAGCACACAGTCCACCTGATGGTAAGTGGTTGCTGCGGCCCATAGACATCTACATCTATCCTCTATTGTTTTGCTGTTGAAATAGAAAAACGGGGGTACGGAGTAATATATATAATATATATATAATATACATAATGACTGTTTTATTTTTCATATAACTAATACTTTTATGCATTATAGAAATTAATTTTAACATTCAAATTAACCCTCGGTATGCCTAGTGGATTAAGTGAAATTATGTTTAAAAAAAATGTCCAGCTGGGTTTCTTGCTGGTTCTTCCCAGGACTGAGGTATTTGCCGAACCAGTGGTAAATAAAAAATGACTTTCAATAAGTATTATGTAATAATCGATATATTGAATAAAAATTATTCTATTCTATTCTATTCTATTGAAATCACGCCGTATGTATCTAAAATTATAATATAGTGGATTAAGTGAAATTATGTTTAAAAAAAATGTCCCGCTGGGTTTCTTGCTGGTTCTTCCCAGGACTGAGGTATTTGCCGAACCAGTGCTAAATAAAAAATGACTTTCAATAAGTACTATGTAATAATCGATATATTGAATAAAAATTATTCTATTTTATTCTATTCTATTGAAATCACGCCGTATGTATGGTGGGTCTGACGGACCCGAAATTATTATTATTATAATTTTAGATAAAATAATGCTCTAGGGTAATCAGATTGCATGTATTTTGCAAATATGTTTATTATATTTGTAGGAGATAACTAAAATGTAGAGTTATTTATGTTTAAAAAAAATGAACATAGGAATCTTTAAACGTAAATTATATCAATTTCTTTAAAATAAATGTTATTACTCTATAAATGACTTCTTAAATGATAAATTTGACTTGAATTGTAATTATTGAAATTAATCTCGACTTAATTTATTGACATGTTTTAACTAAAAAATATTATGAATTAATTGATTGACATTTTTGTTTTTATATAGATGCTACTTAGTTTCCTTAAGTATAGCTGTAAGTATATTTATATTCTATAATAATTAATGTCTTGGTATTCTCTTAAATTCTAACATAATCTGTCTGAAAATATTTGTACGCAGGAAACTGCAGAATATTTAGGATCTCAATTATTCTGTAACAACTTAAATGTACCATATTCTAACAAATAAATCATCTTATCTTATCTAAAAATTATTTACTTATCAAATGAAAATATAGATGTTTCAAACTAAAAAAATAGACTTAGTAGTATTAAATCAAAATCTTGAACTAAAAACAGAGATCAAAATGAGACTGGTTTATTTAAGGCTCTGACAAATTCGCTATAGCTAGATAACACTGTAATAAAAATCAACACTGACTAACGATAATTATTCTGTGCTCAGATAAATGCCAATTTTCGCATAGAAAGTTTGTGTACTACATGCAAATGTGATTCAAAAGCACAATATAAATGTATTTGGATTTTCGATCTGTTTTACCAGACACAAATAACAACTTCTTTTGACATCAGCACCAGGTTTATGGGGTGGAAGTTCTGGTGGTTCCCCGAGGTGAGTACTGATACTTTTGCAAAGGCTCACTGAAAGGCGCAAATTAACTTTTTTACAGCTTGATGTGGAGCTATCAATGCCATGCCTGAGCTCTTTAGGTCTCTCAGACACGCGCACACTTTACACGCGTGTTACTCGGACGCGAGCATGCGGATAACGTCGGAAGGATTAGTAAACTGACCTCTAGTCTATATCATGAAGCCATAAAGACGCGCAATGCATAAAACTAAAAACAATAATAAGTATTGACGTTTTTCTGAACTAGTGGGTCTATGGTCCCACCAGGCATGCGAAGGGTTAAATATGAATTTAATCTTAATAATTTAAGTAAGGAAACTTGTAGGAATCAGTTAAATAAGATTAATCTGTTTAAAGGCCAATATATTTGTAAGGCTACTCTCTCTCTCTTTCATCTGTCCCTGAAAAATAATAAACTTATTATCATTTTAGATGCATGAATTTAAAAACATAATGATACAAATACGCAGGAGATATTAAAGTGTACCAGGTGTCTGAGGATTCAGATGCATTGTCTATTCTCTAAATCTCGGTATGTTAAGGAATTTATCATCCACCCATGGACCCTCTACGATTATAGCTGTAGGAGATGAACCACGCTATCAAGTTCTTGGTACACAGTCTTCGGACATCGAGTATAAATCGGGCATCGGGCGTTGTGAGTATCAAATACTATGGAATTTATACTATCCTCGTACACTAAACTGCGCTCATACACGGACATCTAGCGGATCTTCTGGAGCATTACTAAATAAATGTATATAAATACTTCACTACACTAGTTTTATCATTGTGACTTGGGAGTATAATCCGAAGCTCCGTTCAACATTTTGGGGAAAATAGTGTGATGCTATAAATATTGTACAGTGTGGCTGTGAGGTGCTGGTGGTTAAGTAAGGTTATACAGTTTTTTTTGGTTAAATAGATAGTCAGTTGGGTTCATAATTGCTTAAATAGGATAATCTCAACATTTTTTATTTTTATAGTTTTATAATGTATAAAAATCTATCTCTATTTTTACCTAAAGTTTTTGAAGTAAAATTTTTGAAGTCTTACTGTTTACTGGTACAAATAATGTAGGAATGCCTCCATTTAATGAAATTGTTTTTATTCTGCTTTTTCTTTTTTCTTGGATTCTTTCTTTGGATTCCAAACAACCCGTCCAATTAACCTTATCCATTTTTATTCTATCCATCTGTTTGACAAACGGCAAAATAAAATTACGCTTTTAGAACGCAAATTGAGCATTTATTTTCATTCCTCTCCTTGTTTGTGGGCAAGTCTATCAATTCATTATAAAAATTCAAGATAAATATCGACATTAATTTTGATATAGTTAAGTCAATCCCTAGCTTACATGTAAAAATTTTGTTTAAAAATAAATTCCCCAAAATGATACAAATTATCAATAACGAGACCTTTTTTCTTTGCAAAATATCAAAATTAATAAAATAAGTAAAAATATTCTATATTTTAAACAGTAACAGTAACATAACTTTTAACCCTAAATAGACGCGTCATAGCAGTAACGACGTCTTGCGAATTTACATGTGAAAAGAGCAACCATCATGATTATTCCTATTATTAACACCACAGTCACTCACGGAACATGTAACCAATTTGGAAAACTATTAATTATAAACATTAACACTATTATAATCAAAAATTTCAAAATATCTAAGAGCTTATTTCTTGCGTGCCGACTTGTGCCGATCTGTCATTCAAAATCGGTTGCATAGTCATGAGATTTGGTATCCTTTTCCATTTTGCATTTTTGCCATAAGGAATTTTCTTCTCCCTTGCACACTATGTTCGTCTATACGCCAGTGTATTCTAAGTCTATGGGTGTGCTGTAACTTCGTATATCACTTCAGTTTTATAAAAACAAGATCGCAGTGTTTACGCCAATCGGAAAATATCCAGTACGGCGGTATCGGGCCACAACGTCAAAGGTACGAAAAGGCACCAGGGCAAAGGGTCAAGGCATGGTTTATCAGTGGATCTGCCCCGGCTTCGCACGGGTGATTTCTGGTTCTTAACAACAGCGCCGCCACCTACCGGGTCCAATTGTGAATCTAAACCTTTCTCGAACTAACCTAATCACACACACGCACACACACACACACACACACACACACACACACACACACACACACACAAAATTTCATAAAATTCAACCCAGCCTTTTAAGAGGAGGGAGTGACATTCACACGGGAGAAAAATTACGAGTTTTAAATTTGCCGCCGAATCGTAAACATATGACAAATTAATAAAATACATACGCAATAATAATGGCAAAGAGTTCCGTTTTCAAAATTTGAACTTATTTTTTATTATATCGTTTACAAGTGGCCAACTCTAAAAACTTTCAGTGTCGCCCTCGTATATAATATAAAGATAATAAGTAAAACTATAAGTATACTTAATAAGTAAAACATACCTTGCAACTTCTGTGATCTTCCGTGTCCACGCCCACGCTTCGCAATAACCACTTTGTATTTACGTTTTGTGTTGCCAACGTGATTTATTGCGTAATTGTATTCGGGATAAGTTGTATTCAAAAGATTTAAGTTTTTGTATACAAAGCCTGGCGAGGTGCTATGCTCGTGGCCAAGGCTCGGATATTGGTGGAGCGGATATCCAAGAGTCGAATGTACCTGTGTCGGATAGTCGTGTGTTGGGACCGTCGGATAGTGACCGTGACACGGCTGTGGGATCGAACTCTTATAGTCCTCAGACCATTTTCTACCATAGCCGTAGTGTTGATAATCATAGTGATACGGATAGTGGTGATGATCCTGACAACCACCAAACAAACTCTGTATCAGGGCGTCGTACGCTTCGTAGTACTCTGGCGAGTGAGTTGGACTGGGTGGCTTGTAGATAAAAGGCGTTTTGAGGCACTTGTGGAAGTTTTGTGCCAATATCAATAGTACGGGAAAACTCTGGATGAGGCTGCACAAAGTTTTCCCACTGACAGTCATATTTGCAACTGTTCCGCGACGAGATAAATATTAGACTGACGGTTTGATTACACTTTTGGTAGGCTCTGGTTGTGAAATTTTGGAAATGAGGCCATCTTTCTCATCTATAACTGAATTATTTTGTAATACTATTGTCATTCTATTGAAATGCCGAATTGTAATATAATTACACGTATCATGCCCTAAATCGTTTGGTAGATTGTATCTGGTAACATTTCATTTCTCTATACTAAATTTCTATATGGTACGTAACATTCGTCAATTATTAACAATGTCCAGTTATAAAATCGTCATCATCATTACGTTCGATTACAAGTCCACTGTTAAACATAGGCATCTCACAACGAATGTTACAAAACGTGGCAAGCGATCTTTTTACAATGGTCGAGATGCTGCTGCTATATTATTAATAACGTCGTCTGTATAACGTCTATCCAGATATTATATATATTTATATGAGATTTCCACCTATGTACTGACTTATCACCATATCTTTGGAACAAGGGTTGTTGGGGGCTCGTTAATTTAAAAAATATTAATAAGTTCAACAATCATTTATCTTTCTGACAATTTGCTATTCTGCCGACTTCCAAAAAGGAGACGGTACTCAATTCGAGTGTATGTTTTTTTTTATGTGTGTTACCTCATAACTTTGTACTGGGCGAACCGATTTCGATGATTCTTTTTTTATATGAAAGCTGATAGATCTCGTTTGGTCCTTTTATCAAGGTAATTTTATCAAGGTCAGACCAATGGTTATTGAGTTATTCTTAAATAACCTATATTGAAGTCGCTTATATTGAAGTCGCTTATATTGAAGTCGGCAGTACAAAATTTAAAATTATTATATCATTTATATGTTCAATATGATTGTTAGATACGATTTTATGCGACAAAACGTTGAAATTTTGAATTTTAGGCGCTAGTAGAACATACCTACGCGCTTTGCGCTTAAGGCATGCAAAATCACATTTTCCAACTATAGCCCTTATAAGTATTTGTTTGTGTTTTTGAGTAGGGGCGGGGTGGGGGAGGGGAGGGGTCTCTAGATGGTTTAGATTCACAATCGGACCCGGTAAGTGGCGCTTGTCAAGATCCAAAAATCACCTGTGCGAAGCCGCGGCCGATCGCTAGTGTATGCACATATTATGTATTTATGTATGTGTATCAATTAGGGATAATAATTATATATGGATTATTATGTATGTGTTTGCATACATATGTATTTGTGTAATTACAAGCCTTATTTTAATGTTGATGAAGCTCCACCGGGAAAGGACCACGCCCTCACAGAATGCTAGCGTAAAATAGCACGCTGCTGTGTTTGGTATGGTGCGTGTTCGTGGTTGCATCTTGATTGATGATTGGTGATTCCATTATAGCCTTCAGGTGGTGACAACACATTATTTTGAATTTTGATTCTTAATTGAGGAAACATGTAGACATCCACTTACTTTTAGTTAGAATGTGTGTTCGTTTCTTACACTTATTCTATAATAAAAAAAAAACATACACCCGAATTGAGTACCGTCTCCTTTTTGGAAGTCGGCAGAAAAAAGCAACTTAGCAGTGAACATTTAGCAGCGTTTACAATAGATCATACTGGTTGCAGTGATACTGGTCTGTCGGTTTTATTATCGGTCAAAGTTAGACTTACTAAATCGGAATTTGACCAAATTAAACATACTCGTCAACTACTTCGAGCCTTGTGCTCCCAACAACTACCCGCGTAGGGATTCTATACGTCATTGATATTGCGTGTAATTTGAGACGCATTCCATTCACGTTGGAACTCATTTTCAAAAATAACACGAATTTTAGAATCGATAGTTTTAAATATATCGATAAAAATAAAGAAACAAACGAATTTTTGACGGCTCCGTGGCGCAGTGATTTAGCAATGAGTTGTTGTTTAGTAATGTGTTGGGGGGCGCGGGTTCGAATCCCGCACGGAACAAGTATTTGTATGGTCTACAAATAATTGTTCCGGGCCTGAATGTTTGTCCTTGTGCAATTTGTGTTTGTAAACTGCCTACACGATCAGTGGCGTAGCGTGCCTTCGAGGGGCCCTGTATCAAAATTTGTTGGGGGGCCCCAATGAAGAGTAAAGATTTCATAAAAGGAACAAAAACGCTTGCATTGAATTCAAATTATTATATATTGATTTTAAGTTATTCATCATCATCGTTACAGCCCTTCATAAGTCCAAGGAATGAAAAAACGAATAAAGGAATAAAAAACATATACATAAAAATGGTCTTCAGTTCTCTATGTACACATAAATTATCGTCAATTATCACGACAACGGCAAAAGTACTAATTCCACTAGTTCATCATCATCATCATCATCATAACAGCCCTTCATAAGTCCATTAAAGAGCATAGGCCTCACCCAAGGAATGCCACAAAGCACGGTCCTGAACCACCTGCATCCATCGACTTCCTGCATGTCTTACCAGGTCGTCACTCCATATAGTGGGGGGACGCCCTACACTTCATCCGCCGGTACGAGGCCGCCACTCGAGAACCTTTTTCCCTATCGGTTGCCGGTTCTTCGAGCTAAATGTCCGGCCCATGGCCACTTCAGCTTACTAATTCGTTGGGCCATGTCGGTGACTCTGGTTCTACTGCGCATATCCTCATTTCTAAGTTTATCACGCAGAGAAACTCCGAGCATAGCCCTCTCCATAGCTCGCTGAGCAACCTTGAGCTTCCTCATCCGGCCAGCAGTGAAGGACCACGTCTCAGTTCCGTATGTCATCACTGGCAACACGCACTGGTTGCACAATTTCGTTTTCAAGTTTTGAGGTATACCTGACTAGAAGATGTGCCGTTATTTCCCGAACGCTACCCAGTCGAGTCGAATCCCTCGATTGACCTCTCGGTCGAAGTTGGACTTACTTAGTCGGACTATTTGTCCCAGGTAAACATAAACGTCAACAACTTCGAGCTTAGAGCTACCAACAACTACCGACATAGGTGTGACATGGACATTAAACATGATCTTTGTTTTGTCCATGTTCATCTTAAGACCTATCCGTTGGGAAAAACTATTGAGGTCATTAAGCATAGTGCTTAGGTCCTCCAGCGATTCTGCCATAAGGACTATATCGTCGGCAAATCGAAGGTGAGTGATGTACTCGCCATTGATGTTAACACCGTATCCTTACCAGTCCAGAAGCTTGAAAACGTCTTCCAATGCAGCGGTGAAGAGTATCGGGGATATAACGTCACCCTGTCTTGCACCTCTCTGCAATTGGATAGGTTTCGTACTCTGGTTCTGTACTCGGATAGCCATCGTAGCCCTACTGTACAAGCACTTCAGCACTTCGATATACCGACAGTCAACTTGGCATCGCTGAAGGGACTGCAGCACCGCCCGAATTTCGACGTAATTTTGATTGAAAGTCTTTGGGCTTTCTCATAGTCCACATACGCCAGAAATAGTGGTAAATTGTACTCCTCGGACTTCTGTACAATTTGCCGAAGGGTATGTATGTGGTATATGGTGCTAAAGCCTTTTTGGAAACCGGCTTGTTCGGGAGTAATGACTCTCGAAAACAGCATGTAGACGCGGCTCAAAAGGGAACTCGGTCTGTAGTTCTTCAAGAGAGCGTTGTCACCTTTCTTAAAGAACAAGACTACCGCACTTCTGCTCCACGCCTCCGGAGTAGTGCCACCATGGAGGACGGAATTAAAGAGCTTCTGAAGGACATCAAGTATCGGTTTTCCACCCGCTTTCAGAAGCTCCACTGTAATTCCATCCAGCCTGGGATCTTGCCGTTTTTAAGATGCTGGAGAGCCATTCTAATCTCGCTCAGACTGACGTCCGAGATATCATCGGAATAGTGTCGGATAAGACTCGCTCTTGGATCGTTACTCACACTTACGTGTGGCTCCAACGATGATGTGTACAGCTGCCAATAGAACCTCTCAATCTCACTCAAAACCTCAGGTGTCCCGGAAACGACGCTGCCATACTCGGTCTTCAGCTTCGACAGTTGGCTCTTTCTGGCAGACAGATCTCTTGCAAAGACTTGGGAGCCCTGGTTCTGCTCGATCTTTTCTTTAATACGAGCAGAATTAAAGTTGCACAAGTCCCGCCGCATGCATTTGGAGATCTGTATGTTCAGTTGCCTGTACGCTGTCAAATCTACTGAAGACTGCAGCTATATACCCCGTCTAAAAGCCATTGAGATTAGAGTGTGATGACTTTTTGTTTCTTCTGCGGCGGGTCTTGCAAAACTTAGCTCAGACCGCATGGACAGTTTCCACGAGCTTGTCATTCATATCGTCCATTGTATTGCAATCTTCTAGGCACTGAAAACGGTTTCGTAGCTCGAGCTGAAAGGTTTCTGGACTTTGGATTAGAGCACGAGAAGGACGGAGCGTTGACTTCATTAGACGTGACTTCTCCAACTTAACGTTTAGGTTCAGTGTGCCTCTCACCATTCGGTGATCGCTGCCGGTTTTCACCCTCGCGATCACTGAGACATCACTGAATAGTTGTCGTCTGGTCGTCATAATAAAGTTAATCTCATTTTTTGTCGAACCGTCGTGGCTCGACCAGGTCCACTTCCTGTGGGGCCGCTTCTGGAAGAAAGAGTTCATCATAAAGAGTCCTTCTTTCTCCATGAAGTTCGCCAGCTGCTGGCCCTTTGGGTTCCGTTGCCCTATTCCGAATTTCCCTACTTTCAGCTCACCGTTCTCTCTTGTGCCTAGTTTTGCGTTGAAGTCTCCCATTAACACCGTATAGTGGGTTTTGGAGGAATGCATTGTTCTAGAGATATCCTCATACATTTCTTCCACCTCCTCATCGGCGTGTACCGAGGTTGATGCGTAAACCTGTATAACCTTCAGCGATTACCGTTCGGTGATTCTGAGTATAAGGTCCGCAACCCTCGTCGACACACTCCCAATCTTTACAACGTTGTTAACGAGAGACTTGTGGACGATAAATCCGACACCTCCTTGGGACAGATGGTCGCCCTCCTGGTGATAGAACAAATTGCCGGATTCGAGGATTACCGTGACCTCCCCCTCTCTTCAGACTTCGGATAATCCTATGACATTCCAGTGCAACTTGTCTATCTCTTCTTCTAGCTCCAGGACCTTCTCGTCAGTCCTCAGGGTGCGTGCGTTATAAGTTGCCATGTCGAGTCGTCGTAGGTGGCAACAGAACCTCCACCGGAGACTCTTAGCACCCCCTGCCTCGCTGTTACCATGGTCGCCACCTTAGCCAGGAATAGCGGGGCTGCCGGGGACTGGGGGCCATCTCTTCGTTACTTTCATGGGGGTATATTGCCATAGTTGCCACGCTTGGCGAGCGGGTTGGCAAGCGCAGTTTTTTTATTGTTGTTTTGCTGTTATCAGAAAGATGCTGCTGCCCATCCTCTGCCTCAGTTTCCGTCTGTCGCCTTTTACGACACCCACGGGAAGATATGGGGTTGTGAGTATTCTTACCCGCCACTACACGGGCTTATGAGTTATTACTTACAATAAATACTCCTAGGAACTAAGCTAGCCAAACAATTTAATTTTCGTGCCTTTTGTTCGGCGAACATAGCTGAAGACGATTTCAGTTTTACTAAATTCTTTACTTCTTTAGAGAATAGTGATAGCCTTTCCTGTCCCATTAGAAGTCCTTGGAGTTTTTGCTTACACACGTTGGGGGCCCCTGTAGCCCGGGGGCCCCGTATCATTGATACGGCTGATACGGCGGTAGCTACGCCCCTGTACACGATACAGGAGAAAATCCTAGTGTGGGGGCAACGTTTTAAAAGACGTTTTTGACAAGAAAAATAAAATTTATTTGAATTTAGAATTCTGTAAAGTTCCAAATCGACCCCAGTACTCATTTAGCGCCCTCTAGTTTAAAAAATTAAGTCAAACCGTAGTTCTAAGTGGTCAGTTCAACAAAACAATTTCATAGATAAAGACCTAACATTAAGAAAAAACGAATGAAATTACTTAACCTCTACGCATGAGGTGAACACTATCTAGATGTTTCTGTAATGACTCATTTCTTCATCATTCAAAAGAGATGGTTTTTTTTACGCCTTCATTGTAGGCTTCACTAATTATCCCCGCGACTGTCATTTCAATAATTTTATATGAAAATAAAAGCATGAGCAAGATAAGTGGAAATCTGTTGTGTGGATCATTAACATTTCTCTCGTGTACTCTGATTTATATGCTTGGAGGTTCTACGTTGATTCACGCATTCGATTCCGGTTCTAGCGACATCCTGGCGTGTCATTTGGCATTGACGGCGAGCACGGCTAGCTTTGATTTGGTGGATTAGTTACGTGTTTTGCTTATTTTTTACGATTTAGTTCAAGACGACTTTATAACATTCGAAATAAAACGTCATTAAAGCGTTGCAACAGTGCGAACCGGTGGAGTAGACGTGTTATGGAGTGGAGACCGCGTCTAGGCAAAAGTTTTTTATACGTGGTAGAGCTATGCTGCAGTTAATAGAATAGTTGTAGCACGAATGGGTCGGCTCAACCGGGGAAGGACCACGCTCTCACATAATACCAGCGTAAAATAGCAGCTTAATGCTGCTCTGTTTCGTTAGGTGAGTGTAGAGAACCGGAGACCCTTTTTACTGGAAATGAGGCATTCCATCTTAGTTCTCACGGGTAAAAACGCATCTGCATTTTGATTTGTAATTAAACAGTGGTAGAGCCACGCGGCAGCTTTTGCTGTCGCACGGATGGGCCGGCTCGAACCGGGGTGGTACCACGACCTCACAGAATACCAGCGTGAAGTAGAGGTTTACCTCTGCGTTTCGCTTGGTGAGTGCAGGTGGCTGGAGGCCCTTTTTACTGGAAATGAGGCATTCCATCCTAGTCCTCACGGGTGAAAATGCATCTGCATTTTGATTTGTAACAGAGGATAGATGTAGACGTCTATGAGCCGCAGCAACCACTTACCATCAGATGGACCGTGTGCTCGTTTGCACCCTTATTCTAGAAAAAAAGTGTAGGACGTCACCGAACTAGATGGAGTGACGATCTGCACAAGGTGGCTGGTAGAAACTATGCGTGTAGTCATAGACCAAGTTGATTGACCTTGGGAAACGCCTAGTAGACTTCCGCCGGATAATGATTATAAAGCGTTATGATTGCAGCATGATTGGATCGAACCGGGGAAGGACCGCGATCGCATAGAATAGCGCATGAAATACCGTTACCGTTACAGCCTATTAAAGACCACTGCTGAACATAGTCCATGCCTATAGATTACCTCATAGAGGGAATATTTTACCATAGTTGCCCCGCTTGGCCAACCGCAGTATTTTATTTTTAGTCGTTATTAGGGAAACGCTGCTGCCTCAGCTACTGATTTGTTTCCCTCTGCCGCTACTTACAACCACGGAATGATATGCGGTAGTTAATTTTCTTACACCACCGCTACACTGTAAGAAATAGCTGCTTAATTCTGGCTATATTTGTATGATGAGTGACAGGTATCGGAGAAACTTTTCAGGCTACTTCAAAAAAAGGAGATGGTGTACTTCGAATGCATTTTTTATATGTATGTTATGTGATACTATTTTCGTTAATTGTGAACCGATTTCGATGATTTTTTTTGTAGTCTATACGAATTTGAAGAAAAAGTTTCTCATCATCATTGGAGCCACACGCAAAAATCAGCGGGGTTTATTTAAAAAAAATTACAATTTAATATTCTATACAATTAAGTATTAAAACGTTTAGAAACAGCATGGTAGCGTTGACCTCAATCCCAGGGGTTATTATCAAACATGTACCCTTTAGTAGTATCATCATCATCATCATCATCATCATTACAGCCTTTCATAAGTCCACTGCTGAACATAGGCCTCCCCCAAGGAATGCCACAAAGCACGGTGCATGTCTTACCAGGGCGTCACTCCATCTAGTGGGCGGTCACCCTACACTTCGCCTATCGGTACGAGGCTGCCAATCGAGAACCTTTCTTCCCCATCGGTTGCCCGTTCTTCGAGCTATATGGCCGGCCTACTGCCACTTCAGCTTACTAATCCAATTGGGCTATGTAGTATAATAACCCTTAATAAATTTTTCAAGTTCATACTTTAGTATAAAGTGCTGAGTTGCTAACATACATAACAGCCATTAAACCATTTCTCCCCGTAACATCCGCCATTTTACTCATTTGAAACGGGGATTTTTGATGACAAAATATCGTCATAAATATATCATAACTATTTTATCAATAACATATGCATAAATGTATGTTATTGATAAAATATACGCAAACGCGAAGGTCTTTATCGTTTAAATTATTAAAGAATGGGTACCGGGAAATCCGTATGACATTTTTTTAATAGTGATCTTGATCTACGCGACACGAAGTTACTAGATAATATAAAACAACGTCACTTATCCTCGTCTGTCTGGATTTTAGCTTAAAATTTTGATTTTGAATGCGGTTTTCTTTAATAATCTTACCATTATTCAAGACAAAAGAAAAGCTTACTACGTAAAATTTGCATTGTATATAGTTTTCAAGATTTTTTTGGTAATTGGTAAAGCCATGCTGCAGCTAAATTACGGCTTTATCACGAACGTATCGGCTCGACCGCGATAGGACCACGCTCTCACAGAATACCAGTGTGTAACAACAGAATAATGCTGTTTCGTATTGAATTTAGTGAAATCAATATAGTTCAACAACCACGAAAAAGAAAAAAAAATTAACTAAATGAACATTGAGCTGCTATTTTACACTGGTATTCTGTGAGAGCCGGTCGAACCATTCATGCTACAACCGTAATATAGCTGCAGCATGGCTTTACCACGTGTAAGCGTACAGCTGCAGCGTGACTATATGATTAATACAATAAACTATCTGTGTCAGTCCTTACAAACGGACTTAAATAATTCAGCTCGAGAGTATAATTAAAATGCTCCAATAATTCGTCATGAACTTTCGTCAGCCGTGTGTGACCGATGGCCTTGCGAATGCATAGCCGGCGCCATTTTATCGCGTATGATGTATTTTAATAGCAACTAACATAGCTTACATAATGTTATAAAATATCTCTAATTATTATCGTAATTATAGAGTAGTTAACTGTTAAGAAACATGTACCCCCTTTTTTAAGAATAAATCCATAGCTCCACAGACTTTCAGTTAGTGCCATAGACTAATATTTAATATAGACTTCATAGCCACAGAGCACACGAATTTTGCATTAAGCAGGTTAGCTAGTTTAATGTACTTAATATATAATTATTCATTTAATGTTAACTTTGCTTGAGTACTTAGTGATTATAAGTTTTTTTTTTATAGAATCTGGGTGACAAACGAGCACACAGTCCACCGGATGGTAAGTGCATGCTGCGGCCCATAGACGTCTACATTTATCCTCGATTAAGAATCAAAATGCAGATGCGTTGTCAGGCGTGAGGACTAAGATGGAATGCTTCGTTTCCAATAATAAGGGTCTCCGGTTCTCTACTCTCACCATACGAAACACAGCGGCATTAAGCTGCTATTTTTTTATAGGATAGGGTGACAAACGAGCACACAGTCCACCTGATGGTATGTGATTGCTGCGGCCCATAGACATCTACATGTATCCTCAATAAATAATCAAAATGCAGATGCGTTGTCAGGCGTGAGGACTAAGATGGAATGCCTCGTTTCCAGTAAAATGGGTCTCCGGTTCTCTACACTCACCATACGAAACACAGCAACGTTAAGCTACTATCTTACGCTGGTATGTCCTTCCCCGGTCGAGCTGACCCATTCGTGCTACAACTATACTACTATTAACTGCAGCAGCTCTACCACGTATAAAATTTAAATTATTTATTTAAATTTTACGCTGGTATTCTGTGAGAGCGTGGTCCTACCCCAGTTGAGCAGACTCATTGCTACATCCATAATATAGCTATAACGTTGCTCTATAACGTAAAAATAAATATTTGAAAGTTAAAAAAGCTAATTTTAAAGATAGGTAATAGATTATGCCTAGCGATAGCACGCGAGTTAACTTATGTGGCTCGGACAGAATAATATCTGCGCTGCGGTAACTCTGTTACAGTACCATTATACCGAGTCGGTGACCTTTATGTTGATGCGTAACATTTTGTTTTAAAAAGGGGTTTACATGCACTTGGAGAGGATTTCATGCAAAACCTGTCGTAAAGATACAAATAATAAAAAATAATAATAATAATAATGTCCTCCAGACCGAATTTCGGCCACGGAGGCCAGTCTCAACGGAGACTAGCCATCGGCGCAGGACAGGATTATAGTGCCCAAGTGTATGCGCAAGCACAGGTGCACTCTCTATTCCCTCACTCTCATAGCCCGATGGGACGGTAAACCGAAATGACCGGAGAGAGATCAGGCGCAGGACCAACGGCTTTACGTGCTTTCCGAGGCACGGGGGTGAAACACCGCCAACTTCCCGACTCCGGGCAGCTACTGAGAATTTCTTGAGGGAAAAACTCAATAACTGATTTTTGGCCCGACCCGGGATTCGAACCCGGGACCTCATGATCAGTAGTCGTACTACTACAACCACTAGACCAACGAGGCAGTCAAGATACAAATATCGTAATATAGAAACCCGGCATTGGACACGCTCTTCTCTGATGTCACGTTTGGCAGACGATTGGTCAATCACTGTCTGAAGTTTTCGTTCTCCAAACTATACACCCGATTAACTTGCAATTTAGCATATTTACTCCATTCTCGACGTAGACACCCATTAAGAAACGATTTTCGAAAATTCAACCCTGAGGCCCTTTTTACTGGAAATGAGGCATTCCATCGTAGTCCTCACGGGTGACAACGCATCTTCATTTTGATTTGCAAACGAGGATGGATGTAGATGTCTATGGGCCGCAGCAACCATTTACCATCCTGGTGGACTGTGTGCTCGTTTGTCACACTTATCCTATAAAAAAAAGAGGAGGTGAAAGATGTTACAGCTTGTTATATATAGGTACGTTACTAAAACGATCCCTCTCCTAGAAGTTGTTATTGTAGTTATCTAAATGTTGTGATTGAAGTTATGCAGGAGGAGGAGGATATCGTCATAATTATCAATAATGCGTCCTGCATGTAGATGCAGCATTAAATCACCTATAATTAGAAACTTCGGAAATTGTCGTTAAAGCAGTCAAACAGGAGAAAAGGACTAAGTAACTGACAAAGTATTTAACCTTACTGTCAATTCTCGTGCAAACATTAACTAGATCTGAAAGGCCCCTGAGTCATTTGCGAAGGAATGCGTGGGCCCTGATCACTTCATAGAACTGTAAGAAATTGTTTAACTTGACTCATCTGTGTATTTATCTAACGCGGGGTCAGGTTACGGTACCTACCTATATGTTAAAGTTAAAACATAAAAAGGGGTTATTTGTAAAAAATCTCATTTGAATGCGTCGCCGTCCTAGAGTTTTATTACATTGGTTTTTATACGCAGTGCTCTACCGTTATAGCGTCGACCGAAGCAGTACAAAGTCCGTAATTTATTTATTTGCTTATTTATTATTGAATAAAATAACTAATATACTATATTTATTTTAACATTATTTATATTTAATTTAATTTAACAGATTTATATTTAACAGTGTAAAATAGCAGCTTAATTAGTTTGGTGAGTGTAGAGAACCAGATACCCTTTTTACTGGAAAAGATGCATTTCATCTTAGTCCTCACGGGTGGCAACGCATCTGCATTTTAGTTCGTAATCGAGGATAGATGTAGATGTCTGTGGGTTGCAGCAACCACTTACCATCAGGTATACTGTGTGCTCGTTTGTCGCCCTTATCCTATAAAAAAGCCTGATGATGTGTCGTTATTTCACGAACACTGCCCAGGTGAGTTGAATCTGTCAATTGACCTCTCGGTCGAAGTTGTACTTACCTAGTCTGGACTATTTGTCTTAGGTAAACATATTCGTCAACAACTTCAAGCTTAGTGCTCTCAACAACTACCGGTATAAGTATGACATGGACGTTAAACATGACTTTTGTTTTGTCCATGTTCATCTTAAGATCCATCCGTTGAGAAACACTATTGAGATCATTGAGCATAGTGCTTAGGTCCTCAGATCCTGCCATAAAGACGATATCGTCAGTCAATCGAAGTTGAGTGATGTGCTCGCCATTGACATTAATACAGTATCCTTTCCAGTCCAGTAGCTTGAAAACGTCTTCCAATGCAGCGGTGACGAGTTTCGGGGGTATTACGTCACCCTGTTTTACACCTCTCTGCAGTTGGATATGTTCTGTACTTGGACAGTCATCATAGCCCTACTGTACAAATACTTCAGCACTTTATTTTATTTTATTTTATTTATTAAGGTTTACCAATGTTTGATTACACTGTATTTAACAAAATGGCTTAAGAACTAACTTATGTGACTAAGTGTAACAATCGTTTAAGGTAAACACCACATGCATCGAAAAAGATTATAAATACGAATAAAAAGAAGTATAATTACCTAATAATGAAAATAAGTATATGGTAAAAAAAAAACTATAATTTATTTGTTGGTTTCAAACCAGGCTAAAGCTAGAACTTTCTTAATTTTGGCAAATGAGTCGGCGTGAATGTCAACTAAGTCACTATGTCCATTGACCAATTTGCACAACCTTGGAATTGGGGAGTTTGCACCTAAGACAGATTTCCTACAAGGAGGGCAAAGTGGAGTAATGGGAGCGCGAGGAATTCTCAATGGAACACGAAATTTAAATTTTTGGAGCAAGGAGGGACAGTTAATTTCCTGGTTAAAAATTTTTACAAGAAATGACATGTCAAGCAAATTTCTGCGATTTTCCAGGGATAAAATTTTAAAGAATCTTAATCGTTTTTCGTAAGACTGAATTTTTTTGTGAATCCCATTACGATAGGCCAAATTTGCTACGAACTTTTTTTGTAGACGTTCCAATCGTAAGGAGTGTGTCGCGTAGTGTGGCCTCCATACTACACTGCAATACTCAATTATGCTTCGGACGAGACTGTTGTACAGTAGGATCTTAACGTGATTATTTTTAAACACTTTAGCGTTACGCAAGACAAAACCTAGCATTCTATACGCCCTTTTTGTAATATTCTCTATGTGGGGAAGGAAGGTTAATTTTTTATCGAACACTATTCCCAGGTCTCTAACGTCCTCTGTTTTCTTAATGATGACGCCGTTAATTTTATATGATGAATTCAGTGACTTCGATATACCGACAGTCCACTTGACACCGCTGAATGGACTGCAGCACCACCCAAACTTCAACGGAATCAAAGGCTTTCTTATAGTTCACACACACAAGAAGAAGTGGCAGATTGTACTCTTCGGTCTTCTATACAATTTGCCGAAGGGTATATATGTGGTCTATGGTGCTAAAGCCTTTTCGGTAAACCGGCTTGTTCGGGAGGCTGGCAATCGACGAGTCTGTGTGCGAAACGATTCGTAATGACTCTCAAAAACAGCACGTGGACGCGACTCAGAAGGGAAAACCGTCTGTAGTTCTTCAAGAGATCATTGTCGCCTTCTTAAAGAATAAGACCACTGTACTTCTGCTCCACGCATCCGGATTAGCACCACTATGTAGGACGGAATTAAAGTGCTTTAAGTACCGGTTTTTCACCTGTTTTCAGAAGTTCCGCTGTAATTTTACTTCGACTTTTTTAAAAGGCAAGCATAGATATATATATATATATATATTTTCAGACAGTGTTAGCTAATTTCTAGTGAATGTTGAAAAGCACATCGACTAACTCGATACAAACATTCATCCTAAATGATAATAAAAATTAAGTAGCCATACTTAATATAATTTTATTCTATAGTTTTACTTAAAAAGAAATGTCTTTTCTTCTAACAAAACTTAAATTTCACACATCAATTTTTAGTATTGTTTTAAATAAAATAACTGCGTTAATGTTAAATTGTTGTACTCACCTACAGTACATATATATAATGTTATAACATAATTTAAAATTTAAAATTTTGTACAGCCGACTTCAATATAAGCGACTTCAATATAGGTTATTTAAGAATAACTCAATAACCATTGGTCTGACCATGATCAAATTTATATGGGACCACACGAGAACTATTAGCTTTCATATAAAAAAAGAATCATCGAAATCGGTTCGCCCAGTACAAAGTTATGAGGTAACACACATAAAAAAAAAACATACACTCGAATTGAGTACCGTCTCCTTTTTGGAAGTCGGCAGAAAATGTAGCCGAAATGTTTTCATATGTACTTAGTTGGTAAATCTAAATAAATAAATAAATAAATAATTTAAATTCCATCCTCGTCCGGAGACTTGCCGTTTTTAAGATGCTTGAGAGCCATTCTAATCTCGCTCTGACTGACGTCCGGGATATCATCGGAATAGTGCCAGATAAGACTTGCTCTCGGATCGTTACTCAAACTTGCGTGTGGCTCAAACGATAATAATAATAATAATAATGTATTTATTTCTCACCACAAACGACATGGACATTGCATACATTAGTGTTACATCTCTATTAAACAATATTATGTCATTCGTGGGAGACTGGTGCCCGTGTAGGTTCAAAGACCCGTATTACAGGTCACCAGGCCCCCCCCGAATTTACTAGGCACTTAGTATAATATACAGAGATAACTTATGTTATGATTAGAAGTTATATTATATAGAGAGAATTAACAGTTTGGCTATATAGAAATAAATAAAATAAAAACTATGTAATTGTGTACGTATGTATGTGAGTGTGTGACTGTTAGTATATCTGTGTATATGTTTGTGTGTATTTATGATATTATTTGGAGTAATTGTTCAGTGTCTGTGTATGATAGAGTCTGAAGATATCCCACGAGTCTATTTTTACATGACCATTTGTTGACTTCATAAATAGACAATTTTTGGTGTAATTTATTATACAAATACGGTCCCAAAAACGTGAAGAATATAACGTATACAGCTGCCCATAGAATCTATCAATGTCACTCAAAATCTCAGGTGTCCCGGAAACGATGCTGCCACATTCGATCTGCAGCTTCGACAGTTGGCTCTTTCTCGCAGACAGATCTCTGTCTTTGGAGACTAAACTGGAAAGACTGGAAAGGCTTGGAGCCCTGGTTTCGCTCGATCGCTTCTTCAATACGAGCTGTATTGAAGTTGCGCAAGTCCCGCTGCATACATTTGGAGCTCTGTTTGTTCAGTTGTCTGTATGCTGTCAAATATGCTGAAGACTGCAGCTTCATTTCTTGTCTAACAGCCATGAGATTGAGAGTATAATCCGAGAGTTTTATGTTCTTCTGCGGCGGGTCTTGCAAAATTCGTCCCATTCGTGCTACAACTATACTACTGTTATAGCTGCAGCATGGCTCTACCACGTAAAAAAGGTATACCTCAAAACTTGACAACGAGATTGTACAACCAGTGCGTGTTGCGAGTGATAATTTATGGATCTGAGACTCCTTCACTGCTGACTGTATAAGGAAGCTCAAGGTCGCTCAACGAGCTATGGAGAGGGCTATGTTTGGGGTGTCTCTGGTTGATAAACTTAGAAATGAGGATATCCGCAGTAGAACCAGAGTGATCGACATAGCCCAACGGATTAGTAAGCTAAGGTGGCAATGGGCCGGCCGGGGAAAAAAGGTTCTCGAGTGGCAGCCTCGTACCGGTAGGCGAAGTGTAGCCCCCCCCCCCCCCCTCCCACTAGTCGAAGTGACGATTTGGTAAATCATACAGGAAGTTGATGGATGCAGGTAGCCCAGGGCCGTGCTTTGTGGCATTCTTTGGGAGTGGCCTATGTTCAGCGGTGGAATTGTGAAGGGCTGTAATGACGATGATGATGATGATGAATACTCGTAAGATCACTTTGTTTTTACCATCTATCCGTCTGCCCGTGACAAGGAGGAGAAGATTTTGAGAGGCTCAGACTCAGCAGTTGGTTTTTGATGGTTGATCAGAAGAAGCAGCAGCCTTGGTAGCTCAATTGGTTAACGCTCGCTGTAAGCTTCACAGTACTCGAGCAACCCGGGTTTGATACCCGTCGGCACCACTGATATTGTTAATTGCAATTTTAAGTACTGATTTACCACGTGCTCGGCGGTGAAGGAGAACATCGTGAGGAAACCTGCACGTCTGAGAAATAAGGAGAAACAATATTTCGACGACATGTGAAGTTCGCCAACACGCATTGGGGGAGCGCGGCGGACATTTTCTTGCCCTAAAACCCTCTCAGAAATGAGAGGAGGCCTGTGCCCAGGAGTGGGACGTAAATAGGCTGCAACTTTACTTTACTTTACAGTAGAAGCAGAACATATAATACCCATGGTTAACAATACTTTAGATTAACCGGAACTGTTGATTTAACCGGAATGTGTCGACGCAGTTAACGTATGACTCAAAGTAATTTCTATTATTTTCTTCCAATCCTATCAGTCATGACAATATGATATATAAATCAATAAATCATGATCAGTTACATGTAATCGATATAAAACAATCATGGAGTCCGTATAAATTCCATTCTGTCATAAACATATTGATTATTTATAAGTAATTCATAATTTATTGCGAACCATATTTGGGAATTACTTCCTAGTTATTCTGACATATCAATTGTGATTTACTTTATCAATTGACACTTCCTAGTTTGTCAAATAACGGCAACGTGAGAAAATGTGGACAATTTAAGGGTCGATTATGACAAAGAAGATAAACAAAGAAAAGTAAAGTATCTTACATAAGAATACACGAGAACTATCAGCTTTCATATAAAAAAAGAAACATCCAAATCGGTTCGACCAGTACGAAGTTATGAGGTAACACACATAAAAAAAAACATACAGTCGAATTGAGTACCGTCTCCTTTTTGGAAGTCGGCAGAAAAAGAGACGGTACTCAATTCGACTGTATGTTTTTTTTATGTGTGTTACCTCATAACTTTTTACTGGGTGAACCGATTTCGATGATTCTTTTTTTATTTGAAAGCTGCTACTTCTCGTGTGGTCCCATATGAATTTGATTAATATCAGAACAATAGGTTTTGAGTTATTCTTAATAACTTATATTGAAGTCGGCTGTACAAATTTTTTAATTTTAAATTATGTTTTGATATGAAATAGATTTTTTTTAATAATACAATTATCCACTTATTGACTTTCCTTCAGACTAAGGTTAAGTAATAAATAACTTACAAACTAAGTAATTCCTTAACCATTTTAATGTAACAGGAAGTAAAATTTCTGTGTGCTCCATAATCCAATGTATTGATATTTACATTTAATATTTCTAAATGAGTGGCAAGCCGTGTAGTGGCGGTGTAAGAATATCTACATCGTCCCGTGGATACACCCACCTAACTGAGCGCTGAAAAAAGCGACTGATGGAAATTGTAACAGGTGATCGGCAGCAGCCGATTTGTACGTGGCAGAGCCATGATGCAGCTATTTTAATAGTATAGTTGTAGCACGAATGGCTCGGCTAGACCGGGGAAGGACCACGCTCTCACAGAATACCAGCGTAAAATAGCAGCTGAACACTGCTGTGTTTCGTTTGGTGAGTGTAGAGAACCGGAGACCCTTTTTACTGGAAACGAGGTATTTCATCTTAGTCCTCACGGGTCACAACGCATCTGCATTTTGATTCGCAAACGAGGATAGATGTAGATGTCTGTGGGCCACGGCAACCACTTACCATCAGGTGGACTGTGTGCTCGTTTGTCACCCTATCCTATAAAAAAAAGCAGCATCTTCCCGATAACAACTCAAAATTATAAAAAAAAATTACGGTTGCCAACCCGCTCGCCAGGCGTGTCAACTATGGCAAAATCGCTCTTATGAGACAGTCTATGGGATTCATCAGTGCTCTTTTCTGCCGACTTCCAAAAAGGAGATGGTAAAAATTTTGTACAGCCGACTTCAATAGAATTAGAAGTTATTAAGAATAACTCAAAAACTATTGGTCTGACCTTGATCAAATTCATATGGGACCACACGAGTAGTATCAGCAAAATTCATCGATATCGGTTCACCCAGTAAAAAGTTATGAGGTAACACACATAAAAAAAAACATACAGTCGAATTGAGTACCGACTCCTTCTTGAAAGTCGGCAGAAAATAAGGGTATTTTATATTTAATTCTTATATATATTTTATATTAGTATTTTATGTTAATATCTTATATTATAATAAAGGGAAGTAGGGAAGGGGGGCGCGAACGGGGACGGGAGCGCGGGTCAACTAACACAATCGCACGTGGGCGGCGGTGTCAGAGAAGTGAAGATGTGGGAGTCGCACGAGCGAGAATGCGTTCACCGTACGGAGACGGTGAGCACGGTCTGCTTACGCAACCGCACGGGGGCGGCGGCGCTAGCGGAGGCGGGACGGAACAAGACTGACGTTCTATTCCTCGACTGAACCGACTGAAGAATTCTCGTACGGGGACGGGGTCCGCTAGCTGACCGCCCACGATCGCATAGGGGCGACGGCCCAAGCGGTATCCGAACTCTTTCTTTCAGAAGCGGCCCCACAGGAAGTGGACCTGGTCAAGCCCTGACGGTTCGACAAAAAATGAGATTGACTTCATTATGACGACCAGACGACGATTGGTTAGTGATGTCTCCGTGATCACGAGGGTGAAAACTGGTAGCGATCACCGAATGGTTAGGGGCACACTGAACCTAAACGTTAAGTTGGAGAGGTCTCGTTTAATGAAGTCAACGCTCCGTCCCCCACGTGCTCTGTTCCAAAGTCCCGAAACCTTTCAGCTCGAGTTACAAAACCGTTTTCAGTGCCTAGAAGACTGCAATGAAGTGGACGATATGAATAACAAGCTCGGTCGGCTGCGGTCGGAGCTAAGTTTTGCAAGGCAGAAGAACACAAAACCTCTCCGATCACACTCTTAATCTCATGGCTGTTAGACGGGAGATGAAGCTACATTCTTCAACAGATTTGACAGAATACAGGCAACTGAACAGACAGATCTCTAAATGCATGTGGCGGGACTTACGCAATTTCAAGACAGCTTGTATTGAAGAAGTGATCGAGCGGAACCAAGGCTCCAAAGTCTTTGCCAGGGATCTGTCTGCCAGAAAAAGCCAACTGTCAAAGCTGAAGACCGAATGTGGCAGCATCGTTTCCGGGACACCTGAGATTTTGAGTGAGATTGAGAGGTTCTATGGACAGCTGTACACGTCATCGTTGGAGCCACACGCAAATGTGAGTAACAATCCAAGAGCGAGTATTATCCGACACTATTCTGGAGATATCCAGGACGTCAGTCTGAGCGAGACTAGAATGGCTCTCCAGCACCTTAAAAACGGCAAGTCCACGGGCGAGGATGAAATTACAGC
This sequence comes from Parnassius glacialis, assembly GCA_033319125.1. NCBI lineage: Eukaryota > Metazoa > Arthropoda > Insecta > Lepidoptera > Papilionidae > Parnassius > Parnassius glacialis. Next base: position 2,867,448 of record JAVANC010000025.1, on the reverse strand, counting down.
GGAGCTTCTGAAAGCGGGTGGAAAACCGGTACTTGAAGTCCTTCAGAAGCACTTTAATTCCGTCCTCCATGGTGGCACTACTCCGGAGGCGTGGAGCAGAAGTGCGGTGGTCTTGTTCTTCAAGAAAGGCGACAACGCCTTTCTTGAACGACAACGCTCTTGAAGAACTACAGACCGATTTCCCTTCTGAGCCGCTACGTACTGTTTTCGAGAGTCATTACGAATCGTTTCGCACGCAGACTTGACGACTTCCAGCCTCCCGAATAAGCCGGTTTTCGAAAAAGCTTTAGTACCATGGACCACAAACACACCCTTCGGCAAATTGTACAGAACACAGAGGAGTACAATCTGCCACTTTGACTTGCGTATGTGGACTATGAGAAAGCCTTTGATTCCGTCGAAATTTGGGCGGTGCTGCAGTCTCTTCAGCGGTGCCAAGTTGACTGTCGGTATATCGAAGTGCTGAAGTGTTTGTACAGTAGAGCTACGATGGCTATCCGAGTACAGAATCAGAGTACATAACCCATCCAACTGCAGAGGGGCGTAAGACAGGGTGATGTTATATCCGCGAAACTCTTCACCGCTGCATTGAAAGACATTTTCAAGCTACTGGACTGGAAAGGATGCGGTATTAACATTCGATTGACACCTTCTATTTGCCGATGATATAGTCCTTATGGCAGAATTGCTGAAGGACCTAAGCACTATGCTCAATGACCTCAATAGTGTCTCTCAACGGATAGGTCTTAAGATGAACAAGGACAAAACAAAGATCATGTTTAACGTCCATGTCACACCTATGCCGGTAGTTATTGGAACTCGAAGTTGTTGACGAATATGTTTACCTGGGACAAATAGTCCGACTAGGTAAATCCAACTTCGACCGAGAGGTCAATCGACGGATTCAACTCGGTTGGGCAGCGTTTGGGAAATTACGGCATATCTTTTCGTCAGGTATACCTCAAAACTTGAAAACAAGACTGTACAACCAGTGCGTGTTGCCAGTGATGACCTATGATACTGAGACGTGGTCCTTCACTGCTGGCCGGATGAGGAAGCTCAAGGTCACTCAGCGAGCTATGGAGAGGACTATGCTCGGGGTTTCTCTGCGTGATAAACTTAGAAACGAGGATATCCGCAGTAGAACTAGAGTAACCGACATAGCCCAACGGATTAGTAAGCTGAAGTGGCAGTGGGCCGGCCATATAGCTCGAAGAACCGACAACCGATGGAGAAGAAAGGTTCTCGTTCCGTTAGGCGAAGTGTAGGACGACCCCTCACTAGGTGGAGTGACGACCTGGTAAGACATGCAGAAAGTCGATGGATGTTGGTGGCTCAGGACCGTTCTTTGGGGCATTCCTTGGGGGAGGCCTATGTTCAGCAGTGGACTTATGAAAGGCTAAGTTAACTAAAAGGCTAGGCTAGGCTAAGGCTAGGCTTAAGTTAAGCTAAAGAAACTTAGGAAAGGGACTAATGATGAATAATGAGAGAGATGGGGAAATCGTTGGGAGAAGTGTATAGAGTTACATGGAGACTATGTAGAAAAATAAAAATAAATTTTAAAATAAAATGTCTTGTATCATTTTTAGGTCGGAAATCTTTTAGACTACGCACTTTATTATACCGTATAAATAGATTGCTTGATTACTTGTGTTAGACGTAAAACAGCCAGAATGGTGAGGCGAGCAGCGCCACAAGTACGAGAACGTCTGGTACCGCGATAATCATGACCGCCTTATCAGTCTTATGGTCGTAAATACGATTGTCAATCATGGAGTCCCCGATTCGAATCCCAGGTCGGGTAAAAATCAGTTATAGGGTTTTTATTTGACAATTTGTTAGTAATACAATAGTATTTTAATTGTTTTATATAATTATAAAAATTTGCATGTGTTTGGTCTTGTTATACCACACACCCTTTACTTGATCTGATGATGTATGATTTAAACACAATCTTGAGAAAAAACAAAGATTTATTGAGATTTCACAATATACGAAACTTGGTAAAACTATAAGGTTGAGTCATGCGACCGTATTGGTAGGCAAACACCAATACACTAAAAATGTAGAATCTCTATATATAAAAATTACGTGTCACATTGTTTATCTGCGATGAACTCCTAAACTATTGAACTGATTTCAATGAAATTTTGCACACTCTGTGCAGATTGGTCCAACTTGAGAGATAGGATACTTTTTATCCCGATAAGTGACCTTCAATATTTTTTTATTGTGAATTTAAAGATTTTTTCATAGGAAGGGTCGTCGGAAAGGGCAGAACAACGTCTGCCTGGCAAGCTAGTATTAATATATAAGGTCAGTAACGCAGTGTTTAATTACTAAAATGCCGACGCGGGAGAATGCACGGTGTTGCACCGTACACCATGCCTAATACAGGCTGAATATAGCTTGAACCATGCACCATTGTTAAATCTGGTACCGCCTGTAGTCTGTGCAAATAAATCTTTCTTTCTTTCTTTCTTTAAATATTATTAGCAGCCTGTAGTCAAAAACGTGGCCTCGTTGATAGCGTGCCTGGGTACGTAAGTAAAACAGTAAGTAAATGGCATATTATGTCCTGCGCCTGATCTCTCTGCGGTCGTGTCGCATTGCCGTCTCATCATAAGAGAGTGAGGGAATAGATAATGCCCCTGTGTTTGCGCACACACTCGAGCAATATAATCCTGTTATACGCAAATGGATAGTCTCCGTTGAGACTGACCTTCGTGACCGAAATTCGGTCGGCAGGACTTTATTATTTTAATGGTCACCAGCACATCGTCCACTGGTGAACAGAGTGCATTGCAAGTAGGTAAGTTGGCATTTGGAGTAAAAATCAGCTTATGACTTCACCCTAAAAGCGGCGTTTATATGTTATTTAAATAAAAAACTATAAATCGGTATAAACAATTTAATTTCTCATTGCCGAAGTAAATACAATTGGCTCGTTGGATTTTCTTAGAATTATTATTTACATTTTACAATAATTAGTAATTACAGTTCGTTCATAATCTCGCGTCGCGTGTATCGAAGTTATTCAAGGTTAAAAAAGGTGGGCTCAGTAAAATAAATAATATTACGTAAAAGTATAGAAAACATACAACCCATTGCTGGACACAGATCCTCTCTCTTCTGTGAGAGTTATGAGGCAATTAGATCGCTGCTTTTAAATGTTTTTTTTTCTTGGAATAAGGTTGACAAACGAGCACACAGTCCACCTGATGGTAAGTGAATGCCGTGGCTCATAGACATTTACATTTATCCTCGATTAAGTATCAAAATGCAGATGCGTTGTCACTCGTGAGGACTAAGATGGAATGCCTAGTTTCCAGTAAAAAGGGGCTCCGGTTCTCTACAATCACCACACGACACACAGCAGCATTGAGCTGCTATTTTAAGTGTGTTGGCGGATTTTATATGCCTTCCAAACATTTTAATCCTCAGACATGCAGCTTTCCTCGCGATGTTTTCCATCACCGCTGCGTATGTTATGGCAAATCAGCACTTAAAATTGCAATTAACAATTTCATTGGTGTCGGCGGTCATCTAACTCCGATTACTCACGCACTTGAAATTTACGGCAAACATCTAAAGACTTCCATTTGGCAAGATCCTGATACGCCTCTCTCGCTTTTTTACATATATCTGCGCATACATACTCATCGGTTAAGGGGACTTAATTTGGCCTATCTTGAATATATTTCCAATTTATTTAATAAACTATCGCCTAGAGCGTCCCTTGCAGACTCTAAACCTCACTTCTCTTCATAAATTATCATGCTTTCTCCCTCTTTCCTCATTCGCTAGTGTTCCTTTTTTAATCTTGGTCACAATATTATCGTGTAAACCGTATTCTCTTATCGTAAATTTGACCGCAATTATGATTATTCATAATGTTTCTAATATTTCTATATCCACAACCCAAAAAAAATTTATTGTACGATTCGAAAATGGAGTGAATCTACTCCATTTTCAAATCATGCCCCATATGTGTACCCCGTGGGTGCCGTAAGTGGCAAAAGAGAGAAACTGTAACAGTAGATAATCAGCAGCATCTTTCTGATGACAACTCCAAATTATAAAAAACTAAAAATAGTAAAAATAGTAAAATAGTAAATAATAATGGCTGTTTGTCATAGTTATTTACCTTTGAAGCAATTTATGGAGAGGCGTACGTTTCGCAATGGACTTTTATAGGCTGTAATTGATGAATCGTTAAATCATTATTTTTTATAGGATAAGGGTGACAAACGAGTACACAGTCCACCTGATGTTAAGTGGTTGCTGCGGCCGATAGACATCTACATTTATCCTCTATTAAAAATCAAAATGCAGATGCGTTGTCACCCGTGAGGACTAGGATGGAATGCCTCATTTCCAGTAAAAAGGGCCTCCGGCCACCTGCACTCACCAAGCGAAACGCAGAGGTAAACCTCTACTTCACGCTGGTATTCTGTGAGGTCGTGGTACCACCCCGGTTCGAGCCGGCCCATCTGTGCGACAGCAAAAGCTGCCGCGTGGCTCTACCACTGTTAAAATTTTATGTATTTTATAATTAACTTATATTATTTATTAATTACAGTCTATAAATGTTTATATGTCTCAATATAGTGGGGATTTCGCTATAGTTGCCACGTTATAAATACAGGCATATATAGCAACCGTAGTTTTTATCATTTTGATTTGTTATCAGGAAGATGATGCTGCCTATCTCCTGTGTCAGTTACTCTCTGTCGCATCTTACGAAACCCACGGGACGATATGGGGTAGTGGATATTCTGACACCGTCACACGGTATACCACACTACACGGTAATGATAATGATAAATTGAAAATGAAGACAATAATTAATTTTAAAAACATATTACACATATCACGAGATTATAGACTTAACGTTCAGGCTTAAATTTAATAAACGGCAAACCAATTCTTTGATACTACCAACTTCGTACAACCTTTTATAAACTATAATAAAATAAATACATTATATTATCTAAGAACTACGATGATGTGGCTGCAATTAGGAAGAACTTTTTGGATAAAAATATAATTTAGACATGTTTTTCGTTTTTTAGATTTAAATTCTCCCAAATATAAAGTATTTTCAATTTTCGAATTAAGTAATGTTATATCAATAGCTATGACATTTTTATAACTTTACTCATATTTCTAATATGCTATTAATATTAAGTATATAATATCATCTTTTATTATACACTGGAATTAAGTTGTATTCCTTTACCACCATTTTGTAAAATTAAACAATTAATATTACACAAGTGGTAAATTTTAAATTTTATACAAACGACTTCTTCAATATGAATACAGTTTATTGTTGATTTTTTTAAATCCCCTCGACCGATTTCGATAAAATTTAAATGGAACTAGCTGGTAAGTATACCCTTAAAAAAATATTTCCACATCGGTGTTACGCGTCTTCATTGGTGAACATAATATATAAAAAAAAGATTTCGACGAATTGAGAACCTCCTCCTTTTTTGAAGTCGTTTGAAAAAAGGAGAAAAATTGATGGTAGGATGCGGACCGCTAACTCAAAAGGTCGGAAAGGTTCGAAAGGCTCAAATCCACCATACAATTATTGTCGTGAACTACTCCTAACACGAGTATTTTAAGCTTACGGATAGTTAAAGGGAATGTCAGTAATGTTATAGCATTGCACGTATTTTCTATTTGTAAAATAAGTAAAGAAGAATCAAAGGTCAAAGAAAATCAGAATGATATAAGTGGTATAATAATTCTTTTAATTAACGGACATATTGAAGTATGAATGATAAATATATAAAAAGTTCTCCACGTTGCAGCGACAAAAAGGAGAAAAGTTACTACTAATATAATGACTAAAAGGCATATTATGGCTTTAGCTTATACATAAATAAGGTACAATAATATTTACATGACATTATTTGGTGGAATGAATTTCGAAAGTCATTTTCACTTTAATATAAATGTGTTTTCGTTTTCGAAGGAATTTCGCCACTATTAGCAATGTTAAACACGATGTGATGAGCTTATTTTGTATATTTCACACAAATGATTTTTAAAATGTCAGAAGCATAATGCTTTTGTACTGGTATAATTTAAGCAGTTATTTTTTTGTTATTTTTACAAATATTTTACTTTAATAACGCAACTAAATGAATATTTGATTTAGGATTAAAATTGTAATCCAAAGTTATGAATATTGTTTTAAAACACAGGTTTCTGTTGCCGGATCTCCAGAAAGTTAACCTCTAAAAGTTTAAAATGCAAAATTATTTGATACTAAATAAAAAAAATTGTCTCCATCTTGCAAATCCGCATCTGAGATGTGTTACAATGATTCTGCGCTATTTATTTCATCTTGATTTGAATCCTGATTCATTCTTAGATATATCAAAATAACATCAATGAATAGCAATTCTTCACATATTCAAATGTATTTAAAAGGTTTCTCGGAAAGGCTCTAACGATTTGTATGAAATTTTGTATTTAGACATTGTTTTACTTTTTAAATTCCTCTAGATGAGTTTTATCGCTTGCTGCTTACTATGTTGTTACTATATTATATTTGTAAGTTAATGATCGTTTAACTTCTAAACGACTTGGCTGTTTGAGGTAATAATATTAATAATTTTTTATTTCAGACCTTGGTACATAAGTTATATTAAATCAATATAGTATTTGTTTTTAGGGGCAATGGTTATAGTTATTCTAAAATTCGATAGATGGCACTGTAGACAAGTTATTTACAAACAAATATTTATGGACCTAAATGTTGATATTTTTTTGAATAAATAAAGATCAAAAACACTGCTGAATTTATTATTTGCCGAAGATAAGTGGTAGAAGTGTTTATGGTGGTATTGGTGGTGAAGTATCAATTGGAGTGGTTCCTGGTGGGGTGCGGGTTGTGGGGCGCGTGCAGCGCGGGGTTGGCCACTGCGATGATGCTGTCCCCACGGGCCGCCACAACTTGCGGCCGGCTCTCTTCCGTTTCCTGTATTAATTAAAATAATTGTTACTTTTGCTATGACAAAGTTCAATTTGTCTCAAACTAAACAAATTACAATTTTGTTTTCAATCAATTTAATTTTTTTTCCTTTTTTTAAATATTTTTTTAAAGAAGTTACAGGTGACATACGGCGCACAGTCCCCTTTATGGTAAGTGCTATGCTATGCTATGGCCCATAGACATAATTATCCACCATCGCTTATTAGTCAGTAGCCTAATGGTAGAGCGCGAACCGCGAACTCGAAAGGTCGTGGATTCGAATCCGTCATTCGACTACTGTCGTGAACCACTGCTAACACATGCATTTTAAGCTTACCAGAAGTGGTTAAAGGGAATATGATTAATGTTTGATAGCGTTACTAATATTTAAAAAAAAAAAAAGTGAAAATGCGTTGTGACCAAGATGGAATATCTCGTTTACTAGTAAAGGGTCTCCAGTTCTCTACACGCACCAGCATTTTGCTACTATTTTGCGTTCTGTAAGAGCGTATTGATTCCAAGGTCGAGCCGACCCGCCTGTGCTGACGCGTTAAAAGAAAGCAAATTAGCCTGTAAACTAAAAAAACTAAATTCAAGATTCTTTTGTAGACACAAAAGAAACATGAATGCCATGTCACAAGCAAAAAGACCTTCAACCAAAGATAAGTGTTTTAGGGGTCAAAGCATCTGCATTTTGATTCGTAATCAAGGATAGGTGTAGCTAACTGTAAGCCACAGCATCTAGTTACCATCAAGGAAACTGTGTTTGTTTGTCACCATTCTTCTTTTTTCTTTATCGACCAATAAAAATTAACTCCTTAATAAATGGTAAAACTCTACCAGTTTAATGAAGATTTACCTTAATATTGAAAAAAAAATGATACGTACTTATTGACCTAACTTTTTGCACCTTTGACATTGAGAAACAGAAGAAAAAAATTGTACTTTTCCCTCTGCTTATTTTCTTTAATAATCATGTCTTTATAATTGTAATGTGTCATGTGTTTAGATGTACGAGTATGTAAGTGTTGTAATGAATATCTTTGTTTTACTTCCTTATGAAGCCCCTGAATTATTGCTTTGATTAAAGTTGGTAAAAATTACTTCGCGTACATCCTCTCGATAAAATATAATTTAAAATTAAAAATTTTGTACAGCCGACTTCAATATAAGCGACTTCAATATAGGTTATTTAAGAATAACTCAATAACCATTGGTCTGACCTTGATCAAATTCATATGGGACCACACGAGAACTATCAGCTTTCATATAAAAAAAGAATCATCGAAATCGGTTCGCCCAGTACAAAGTTATAAGGTAACACACATAAAAAAAAACATACACTCGAATTGAGTACCGTCTCCTTTTTGGAAGTCGGCAGAAAATGACCACTACTCCCAACGTGCTGGAATAAGTGGTGACAAGGCAGTGCACGCAATTGAGGGAGGGCGGGAGGTGCTCTTCAAACTAGGTAAGACAAATCATTTTATTTTATCGAGCGGATGTACGCGAAGTAATTTTTTACCAACTTTAATATAATGGACTTGTGTGAAATGGAAGTAACGCCTAATTATATTAATTATTGCTTTGATATAAAGATCAATATTATAACATGTTTATTGTTTACTAATAGTAAAATATCCAAAATTACTTTTTCGGTTTACGAGCATCGCCTCTAGTAGTAAATGTTATATGTTCGTATTACCTAGCTCCTTGTCTACATAATACGTGACCCTAAATGAATACAAAACTAAATCTAATATATATATATATATATATATATATATATATATATTTGTAAAAAAACTATAATAAAAAAACTAAAACTAGAAACTTAATTATCATATAGTCAATTGAACAAACTTGAGCGATTGCAAAACCTTTTCCTTCGAAATATTTTTGGACTCAAAAAGTTTGACCGTCTCTAAATACAGAAACCAGCTCAAGTGGCTCCCGATCAAATTTCGTAGGAACACTCGTATCCTTTGTCTTCTTTTTAACATCTTTCATAGTCCGTATTTTCCTTCATACTTTCGTAATCAATTTAGCTTTTTTAAATCTCCAGATGCAGTTTGTAGATCTCACCTTAAAACCCTCTTAAAATTCCCATCCTTTAAAGCTCATTCATATTCCTGTTCATTCTCTGTACATGCAGTATGACTCTGGAATTCACTTCCTCCTCCCATTCGAGAAATCAAAACAGTCACATTATTCAAAAAACGTGTAAAAGAACACTATTTATCTCTGTCTTCTATGTAAGTTTCCATATCTTTGATATTTACAATACTTTTTATTATTTATATATATTTAATTATCTATATATATATATATATATATATATATATATATATATATATCTTATCTTGTATGAATATATGTATGTATGTGTATATAATAACAAAGTGCACACCTTATTATCTTTTATTTATCACATATCTTTTTAACTGGCCTACTGGAAGAAATTTCATAATGAGATAAGTAGCGCCCTTGTACAAACTCTTCATCATGTTGTGTCCTTTCCATTGTTTGTGTGTTCATAAATTGTTAAATAAATTAATTAATTATGTAGAAAACTAATAATTATAAGGCTTTCGTAAGATTATGAAAAAATATTGTAAATAAGCGAATTTGAAAAATAAATTTTGTGAAGTCAACTACGACAACTATTTATATAAACGTATTTGACAAGAAAACATGATATCTTCAAACTCACTGGTGGTGGAGTGCTAGTACTGGAGTATGAGCACCTGGAGTCCGCGTCGTCACTTTCAGTCTTCACTCCCCACCAACTGGAATCGGATGAATGTAAATTTTAAAACAGAAAAGCATAAAAGATTCAAGGCTGTTTTTTATTCCAATTGGCTAAATTACGTGACGAATAGGCATATAAGATTTACCTATGATTCGAAGCTCCTCTGGTAGCGTCAGGACTCGCCCGGACCCCATTACCTTCATCTCCTTCCTGTAAACGATTTACTTCATAAGTGCCACGAAAAAAATTTTTAATGATTGTACAACTTTTTATATCCTCTAATATGAGTTTTTTTAATAAGATTCAGAAAACTAATATAAAATCTAAAAAAAAATTTTATGCGTAAAATGAGTTTATATAGGTAGCTTTTGAACTTCTAATTTTTACATTAATATAAGAAACTGACTGTCAATTGTTTATAAAAATATATAAACTTAATTTCACTGTCAAAAAATATCTCATTGGAAAAATAAATTCGATTGAAGTTTGACTCAACAATATTTCCATTTATAATCGAGCTAATAAATATCCAATAGACCAATTATTATTATAACATGCTAAAATATAAGACAATACTTACCGTAATGTCGATTTGCCATACCCGTTAGTCTAAATAAAAGTAATAAAACTAAAATACGTATTATGCAAAATAATAAATATTTTTAAAGCATTTGATATAGTGATGCATGCTTACCTTTATATTAGCTAAATAAAAAAGAAATACCTATGATTTAAAAAAATATAACTGCAATGTAAAATGAAAATACAGATGGAAAGTTATGTACAAATGTTAATAAGGGAAATTTATGTAAAAAATATATGTATGGTGCCTCAAGGGCGTGTTATGTCCCCAATTTTATTATAAAGTCATTTCAGTTTTGTCTATTCTCTGAGTATTCCTTATATATTATTTTTACAAATTGTACTGAATTATGAGATATTTACATTGTTATAAATCATCTTTTATATTTTGAATTAATAGTCATCTTGTTTAAAATACTCTTCTTGTCTTGATTGAGATTATATCAACAAACAAAAATATGTTTGCTATTTAATACCTTACTTAAAAGCGAAAGTTGAAAGAAGTTTTCTAAAAAAATATCCTATATCTTTGCTATCATTTTTTAATAAAAGATACGGGGTAACTAAGACATCATGGAAAAATAGGTTCTGGACTTAGTTTTTAAAAAGTAAATATTTGATATTGTTTTTAATTATTCATGCAATTAAATTGATATATTGTTCACTATTATTGTACTGAAAGGTGCTTAGCACATTAAACAAGACAAATATTAACCAACATTAGCACCAAGGGTAAGTAGCTGACTGGTTTTCTTATATACATTATCATAATAAAGTTTTCTCACATTCCCCTTATTGGAAATAAACTTATAACCGAGCTTTGATTAGTTTAAAGCAGATTCTAACAAGAATGTTTGATCTTGTCGATTCTTATAGTATATTTTTATTTGGCACACTAGGCTTACTAGTAATATACCAAGTATTTTAGTTTTACTGGGTATAATACTAATAAGTCTAGTACTTAAGCTATATTTTGAAATTTCCAATTCGGACAACTAAGACAAATATAAGGTTGCCAATTAAGTTTTGAGTGGTTAGTTTGTTGCGTGTTAGATTATATTCAGCGAAATAGGCTTTCTACTTTAGCTATTAGCTAGACAAGGTCAGCTAATCGGTTAGGTCTACATGTGTGATTGGCGCGACCTGCCGCGGTCGTTTACTTGGCGTCTCATCTTCATCTCGGTCTCGGTCCTCTATCGTCGCTGTGGGAGGGAGGCTGAAAAATGATGGAAAATATGTTATTTTAAACTATTAATTACAAATCAATTTAAAAAATATAAAAAATTGACTGGCTTAAACAATCTAAACCAATAAATTCGGGGCTTACATAATACAAGAATATGTGAGCCCCGAATAAAGGTGATCTGCATAGGCCATCCTCACGAATAGTTTATCTATACGAATAAATAAAATTGAAGTGCCTGTTTGTAATGTCAAAATACCAGCATTTTACTAAATGCATATGAAAGTATATACGGTACTTATAACAAAAACACAATTTTTAAAATTTTTGTCTGTCTGTCGGTCTGTCTGTCTGTTTGTTACGGCTAATCTCCGAAATGGCTGGACCCAGCTGAAAAGTCCCGCTGGGTTTCTTGCTGGTTCTTCCCAGGACAGGTATTTTCCGAACCAGGTGTAAATAAAAAAATACTTTTAATATTTAAGTATTATGTAATAATCAATATTGAATAAAAAATAATTCTATTCTATTCTTACACGCGGGTGAAGTCGCGGAGAATAGCTAGTTTACAATATAATTAATTACTAGACGATAATTCGTCTAGTAATTAATTATATTAGTAAGTTTGAAGCTTTAATTCGGTAAGGAGGAATATATAAATCAGTTTATATCTTTCAGTAAATATTGTACTTACTATTGGTAATTTATACAAATTACATTCTACGAGTATTATATGGTTACTTAAATATTATATTGATGTTAAGAAGTAGTCAACGCATAAATCTTCATGTCCTATTGTATCGGCATAAGAGGCTTCACTCCTCCATATCATCCCGTGAGTTTCGTAAGTGGCAACACAGATAAATAAAACAGGAGATGGGTAGCATCTTTTTAATAATAACTCAAAATAATTATATAAAACTTCGGTTGACGCTCTACGAAGACACTTTCTTTATTCTTATACCGCCATTAGCTTAGTCAGTAAATCATACAGTTTTAAAATAAAATTTAAAAAAAACTCTGAAACTTCGCTAATACTAAATACTTTTGATTAAAATATAGAATATTGTATATTCTTAATTCCGATATTCACTAATCATACATACTCGCCAAATATAGGGATAAGTATTAATAAGTAAGATATAGGAATAACATATTCTTTAAATATACAACGTCTGTAGAAGACTAAAACCTATTTTATAATTTAAGCGTAGGAACGTAAAAAATCCGGGAAGGGGGGGGGGGAAGCGGCATTTTAACCGTAGCGCACCCGGGAAGCTACCCGTGCTACGTACTGCTTCAAAACTGCAACTATAACTTCAAACCCGCTTCCTTGATAAAGAACAAATAGCAAATAGATGTGTACCACTTACCCGTGCTTAGAGTAGTGCAGGCCAGCTCTGCGCACGAGCTGCCTGGCGAGAGGGAACAACTCGTCCCGGCGCGTCAGCAGCGCCGGCACGCAGCGGCACATCTGCGCAGCCGCCTCGTTTACCATCACCTGAGCAATAAAGTTTTAGCTGTGCTGTTCAGCAGGTGCACTCTTGTTTGGCGGCTGGAATAGGTAGATAGAGGAGAGAGAGAATGATACCCAGACGGCGTAATAGTAAAAACAAACCTTTTTGCGCTTAATATCTCTTTTATCATGTGAATGTCTTTAAGACAAGAGTGAATAGGCTTTTGTAAGGCTAAGCAGCTTTACCATCTGGGTTACATTAATAGATACTTACTATTAAGTAGGGAAGTGGTTTTGACGTGGCAGAGTCAAGCTGCAGCTATATTATGGCTGCCTCACGAATGGGTTGGCCTGACCGGGAAATGACCACGCTTTCACAGAATACAAAAGAAAAAAAAGAAAAAAAAGAGCCTACTCCTTTTTAAAAGGCCGGCAACGCATCTGCAATTCCCCTGGTGTTGCGGTTGTTCTTGGGCGGCGGTAGTCACTTACCATCAGGTGAGCCGCATGCTCGTTTGCCCCCTCTCCTATTAAAAAAATACCAACGTAAAATAACAGCTTAATAATAATATGGTGAGTGTAGACCCTTTTTACTGGTAACTGGGCATTCTCTTTTCTTGGGACTGTCAACGCATCTACATTTTGCTTCTTCATCGAGGACCATCATCATCATCATTACAGCCTTTCAGTCCAAGTCCACTGCTGAACATAGACCTCCCCCAAGTAAAGCACGGTCCTGAGCCACCTGCATCCATCGAATTCCTGCATGTCTTTCCAGGTCGTCACTCCATCTAGTGGGGGGTCGGCCTACACTTCGACTACCGGTACGATACTGCCACTCGAGAATCTTTCTTCCCCATCGGTTGTCGGTTCTTCGAGCTATATGGCCGACCCACTGCCACTTCAGCTTACTAATCCGTTGGGCTATATCGGTTACTCTGGTTCTACTGCGGATATCCTCATTTCTAAGTTTATCACACAGAGAAACCCCGAGCATAGCCCTCTCCATAGCTCGCTGAGAGACCTTGAGCTTCCTCATACGGCCAGCAGTGAAGAACCACGTCTCAGATCCGTAAGTCATCACTGGCAACACCCACTGGTTGTACAATTTAGTTTTCAGGTTTTGACGTATGTCTAATGAGAACATGTGTCGTAGTTTCCAGAACGCTGCTCAGCCGAGTTGAATCCGTCGATTGACCTCTCGGTAGAATTTGGATTCGAGTTGAATCGAGGATAGATGGTAGTTATCTACAGCATCCAATTATTATCAGGTGGAACTTGTTCTTCTTTGTCACCGTTATTCTATTTTAAAAAATGGCTTAAATATTTATAGTTTAATTCGAATTAGAATCAACTTACCTCATGCAATGTTAATGGTTTCTCCGGCTTCCGTTTACAGTCAAACCTGCCATATATCGCCGCGTACTTCCTTATCTCCTCCATTCTCCTCGGATCTGACTCGGGCATCATCATCACCAGTTCTAAGTCTTTACACATCTTCTTTTTAGTATTCTGCGGCTTTGGTTCCAATTGGGGCAAGTGTTTGCTCAATTTCTCAGCAGCCGCTGCTAATTTCTGTACATGAATATCTAAAAGAACTGGTGTTAACTGAACTGGTGATGTTACTGAGCTTGGACTAGAACCAGAAGAAGCGGGAGGACAAGCGCTTTGTGGTGAAAATGATCTGGTGGTGGTTGTGACTGGAGTGGTCGCGGCAGGTGACGATGGCAAGACAATTTTAGTAAACGTGGCTTGACTATGTACAGGACTGACGTTTGGAGCAGATGTGGTGGACCCACAACTATTGTCCGGGGCGCCTGGAGATGGACTGTACATTGGTCTGCTACTTTCAGGAGATGCTACAGTTCTTGGAAGGACATTGGGGATTGCGGGAGGAATATTCAGTAGTCTTTGGTTGCATTGGATGAAAGGGTTTTCGGTGGGGCATATGTTGGGGACGATTGGGATCTGAAACAGGGCTGGGTTGTTGACCCATTCTTGTAGGGCCTTCTGCAGACGCCTGACATGGAGCGGTTTGGACGCCATGCCCACTAACGCCATAATTTCTAGGAACTCCTCCTCGCCTGCATCACACAGTTGTTGGACATCATCGCCTCCTGAAAAGATGATTTGGAACTTTACACATTTCACTGTTCTGCACCACTGTAGTCTAACGATACCTTTTTGAATCAAATACAATATATTGTAACAATAATAAAAATGTCCACGGCGGCCAGTATCGACGGAGACTAGCCATGTGTGCAGGACAGGATTATAGTGCACGAGTGTGTGAGTAAGCACAGGACTCTGTTCCCTCGCTGTCATAGTCCGATGGGACGTCAAACCGACACAATTGGAGAAAGATGAGGTGCAGGACCAACGGCTTTACGTGCTTTCCCAGGCACGGGGGTGTAATACCGCCAACTTCCTGACTCCAGGCTGCTACTGGGAATTTCTTGAAAAAAACCCAAAACTGTTTTTTTTAACCCGACACGGGTTTCGACCATTAGACCTACAAGATATACCAAATTAAATATAATATATTATAGTGTTGCAGTGGGACAACACATTTCATTCCGTAGGTTTCGTAAGAGGCGACAATGTCATCGAAACTCTTATGGCTTCCGATAGATAGCGTTATAACCATATAATTTTACACCTGTGTAATATTTAGGACAGCAATGGGCAGCAGAGTCAAAGGTGCAATACGCCTAATTCATCAGTTCACCTGCCAAGTGACAATGAGGGCAGAAAAAGTCGTGGATGCCCACGACTTTTTCTGCCACCGTGGCGGCGCCATGAAAATAACGTGTAATATTTGACAGATTTCATAGACGAGAAGTTAATTTGATCGAACAATGTAAACGTTCGTGTATCTTTCTATACTATTGGTTATACTTTAAATTAATTAGATTAAAAATAAGTAAACAAAATCACACATATTAATGAAAGTAAAAAAACAAAAAAGAGATTAATAAAACAAGTGCCGTGGAACACTCGGTTGGAACAAAGTTCCTTTCGTAATATATTATTATTGATAAACGTATTACGTTATTGATTAACAAATACAAATAAATGAATTATGTACTAGCGTCTATTAAAATGAAGCGTCATTTAAAATAAAATAACATTTCTTAATGGCAAGATAAGAAAAAGTGCGAGGGAGATGGATATTATTCCATTTCGTTCGCACTATAGAAAGGGTCGTGACGGAAAAATCTTACACTTTTTCTCGCCTAGCCCCCCATCCGCCAAATCGTACCGTCCGATAAGGAACTTCGTTACAAAATGTGCAAAAATGTTAAAGAGCAAACCACTGAGGCAGTTTTGTGTGTCAATATAATACTCTAGAACTTTACCTCAATATCAACTAGCGACATCTGGTGAGTGGTAAGATTACTAGCCCTCATTAAGGCCAACCTTCCTTACAATAGCAAAAGGCTAGGTCCAGCAGCGGACTTTTAAAGAACGAAACAAGTGTGATTAATGGGATTTTCCTGTCGCTGTTGCCTATACCAAAAAAAATATAGCCTTGACAGAAGATGAAATATCATTATCATGGCTCAATTTTTTAATTACCTGAAAAAGTATTTAACTATAAACTGGCGAGCAACATATAAAACCGTTTAAAACTGCAACTATCACCACTGTCGCTAAGTAACTGTAGTTGCAAATACTCTTATCTTAAAGGAGAGGTATGCCCTGTGGTCTATACCCGGATAAGTTTTTATAGGGTTGATATACATTAATATACATACAAAATCAGAATAAGATTTTGTTAAATTTTATTTAACAAAATCTTATTCTGATTTTAGTGAAAAGTAAATTTAAGATACAGCCTATATACGTCCCACTGCTGTGTACAAATCTCCTCTCATTTTTACAAGGGTTTTGAAACATTTACATATGTACTTTGCCATGCCGCTCTAGTGCGTGTTAGCGAACTTTACAAGTAAGCGAAGAATAACATTTAGCCCCTGAGCGTTTTATAAAACATAATTTAATACGGCCGTACTAAAATATGACGAGTGTATTAAAAACCAGCGTAAAATAGCAGTTTAATGCTGCTGTGTTACATTTGGTGAGTGTAGAGAACCTGAAAACGAGGCATTCCGTTTAAGTCCTGGGGGTGATAACGCATCTGCGTTTTGATTCTTAATCGAGGATATATGTAGATGTCTATGGACCACAGCAACCACTTACCATCAAGTAGACTGTGTGCTCATTTATCATCCTTATTCTATAAATAGAAAAACAAATAGGTACATTTTCATAAGCCGTTGTCAGGGGTAATTTGATCACTGTTAATTTCACAGTACGCAATTAACCCGGGTTCGATTCCCATTCATGGTACCGGAATAGCAATAATTGCAATTTTAAGTATTTATATACTATTTGCTCAATGTTGATAGTAAACCTCACGATGAATGCTGCATGACTGAGGAATAAAACATTTTGCGAACACCTCGGTCACCTGTCAATTGTATTTTATCACAAGTCGTAATTCGTCACCTGTAGCAAAAATGAAATGAACGCTAATAGATTTTAAAAGTTAAAGTCCTTCTCTCATTTCTGAGCGGGTTTTAGCGCAAGGAAATGGCCGCCACGGTGCTCCAATTGTTTTCGAATATTTTTTTCAGACAATTTCTCAAGCAACCCGGGTTCGATCATAGCCGGCACCAATGAAATTGTTAAATGCAATTTTAAGTGCTAATTTACCACGTGCTCGGCGGTGAAGGAAAACATCGTGAGGAAACCTCATCGGGAGGCAAAACATCGGGAGAAATAAGAAAAAAAATTCAAAGACATGTGAAGTCCGCCAACACACATTGGAGCGGCGCGGGGGACATTTCCTTGCTCTAAAACCCTCTCAGTAATGAGGGGAGGCCTGTGCCGATCAGTGAGACGTATATAGGTTGTAACTTTAACTTAACTTTAACATAAAAACAGTGGTAGAGCCACGCGGCAGCTTTTGCTGTCGCACGGATGGGCCGGCTCGAACCGGGATGGTACCACGACCTCACAGAATACCAGCGTGAAGTAGAGGTTTACCTCTGCGTTTCGCTCGGTGAGTGCAGGTGGCCGGAGGCCCTTTTTACTGGAAATGAGGCATTCCATCTTAGTCCTCACGGGTGACAACGCATGTGCATTTTGATTCGCAAACGGGGATAGATGTAGATGTCTATGGGCCGCAGCAACCACTTACCATCAGGTGGACTGTGTGCTCGTTTGTCACCCTTATCCTATAAAAAAAAATGTTTTATTAATAAGTAAAGAATAATTTTCCGTGAACAGGCAATCAAAAGATCACTGCTTAACATAAGTCTCACCTGTATATTGCCTCATAGGGGGCATATCATAGTTACCAACGTGGCAAGTGGGCTGGCAACTAATTTATTTTATTCACCTGTTATCAGGAAGATGCTACTGATCATCTGCTTTTTTTTTAAAAACGTGAATTACTACACTAGGATTTTCTCCTGTATCGTAGAGGCAGTTTACAAACACACATTGCACAAGAACAAACATCCAGACCCGGAACAATGCTATTTCATTTCCCTCTGTTGCCTCTTACGACACCCACAGGATGATATGGTAGTGAATATTTATACACCGCCACTACCCGGTTAATTAATCTATATCTAATAGCCCTTTATCTAAAAGCTCTACAGGCTTCTCAGAAATGTGAGGAGACCTGTGCCCGGCATAAATAAATATTTTTTATTTATTACCGAATAAATTAACTTCTAAAATAACATCCCGCCAATGCCTTGATCAGTATTAATATGCAAAACTATCTAGTGAGGCAAGTTCATTTCGACATCATTGTTCCCCGCAAAAACGTGTGATTCGGCAAAAAACATCGGCTCACACTCCATTTTAATTTAGGCGAATATGCAAATGTCTTACGTGACCACGTTGCGAAGGGGCTTAAGAAAAAAAAAACAAAAGACATAAAGCCGGCCAAACCCTTCCTCAGACTGGATAATTGCCAGTTAAAAAAGTAAGAAATTAGAAAAAAAAGAAATTTGCATGGGACGTCTGCGCGGTTTTTTCGCTTATGATAATGTATTTTTTGATTTCATTTGCCTCTTCGAACGATGAGAAAATATTTTTTTGAATGTTCCTATGCTGAATTATACTAATGATGTACAAACGAAACAAAGTGACACGTTTTTTCAAAATTATTATTATTTTAATTTTTGACGAAATATTAAAGTTAAAATTATAACAAGACTGATTATTGCAGATTTAGAATTTGCGTAATTTACAAGATCTGTAAACAAGAAATAATTTAGTATTCGGTTAACTTTATGTTTAACATTTTGAACTGAAACATATTTTTACCACGTTTTTATTAACTCGCTTTCGTGTACCTATGTGTGTTCTGGTTGAAATATATATTATATATATAATAAATATTGTCTTAATCACATAATTGTTTTTGTGATTTTTTTTAATATACCACGTACAAATCCGATCCGATCCATCCGATACATGTATGTTTTTAAACTAACTTTCCGATAAAGTTGGTCTGAAATTTCCAGCATAGCTCTGAATCGGATCGGATTTGTACGTGATATATTAAAAAAAATCACAAAAACAATTATGTGATTAAGACAATATATTTTTATAATACTTAACTTTTTTAACTTAGCACATTTAATAGGTTTAAGCGTACCTATCTACATAGCGGAAATCCATTACAAGTAGAGCTACAAAAATATTAATTTATATAGATCAATATAAAAAAGTTGTATAATACGTCCTAGCCCGCAAACAAAGGCAAAGCAGAACGTTTTTCTTTACTTTTACAAAACATAACAAGTATTTTATTTTAATTGCTTTCATTAGGAAACGTTAAGATTGTGTAAACCGCTTAAATTCTCAGATACTAAAAAGGTTTTTTATTTATTACAACTTATCAAAAATCCACGGCAGAGCAACCTCTACAACATATTGTCTCAAAGGGGGACAGTTCTGCCACAGCTGCCACACCTGGCAGGTGGGTTGGGTATCCTGGTCTTTTATTAATTTGAGGTATTTCCAGGAAGCTGCTGCTGCTCATCTCCTGTTTCAGTCTCCCCCTGTCTCCTCTTTCGGTGCTAACGTGATGATATGATGCAGTGGTAAATCATCACCACCAAAAATCGTAAATTTTCGGATCTTACATTCCATTCCATCGGAATATACATTCCAATATCAAATAGCTTGTCAAATAGTGGCATGTTAAGTAATTTCGTTACACGTTAAAGTCCACTGCTGAACATAGGCCTCCCTCATAGTCTCATGGGGGGTGGGGGGGGGGGGGGCAACTGTGACGAATATCCCCCACATTTGCCACAGTTGCCACGTTTGACAAGCGGGTTGGCAACCGCAGTTTTTTTTGTTTTTAGTCGTTACTAGGAAGACGGTACTACCATCTCTTGATTTGTTTACCTATGTCGCCTCTTACGACACCCACGGGATGATATGGGTTTTTGTGTGATAATTAAGGATGTCTACTAACCCATCTCGAGCAATGTGTCGTAGTAGGCGAGGAGGCTGGCGCGTTGCATCACTCGGTACAGTTGAAGTTCCGCTTCGTTAGCCGGCGCTGAGGTCACCACCACTGGAACAGGAAGAATTATAAATAAATTATACGTGTTAGAGCCATGTTGCAACTATGTTATTGTTATGGCACGAATGGGTCAGCTCAATCGGGGTAGGAACACGCTCTCACAGGACACGAGCGTAAAATACCAGCTTAATGCTGTTGTGTTTCGTATGGTGAGTGTAGAGAAACGGAGACACTTATTACTGGAAACGACGCATTCCATCTTAGTTCTAGGGGTGACAACGCATCTGCATTTTGATTCTTAATCAAGGATAAATGTGGATGTTTATGGGCCACAGCATCCACTTACCATCCGGTTGACTGAATGCTTGTTAGTAACCCTTATTCTATAAAAAAAATGATTATCAGCTACATTAACTAAGACTTAGTAAATGTGACTGCAATATCAGTTCAGAGTCCACATAGTTACTAGATGCACTGGCTGGTTGTTTTATGTAGATTAAAAAAAACTAATTATTTAATTGGAAGTTGAAAACTTCTTGAGCTTGCCTGTATGCGGTAACGGTGGAACACCATAGGCTTTTAGTAAGTACTTATCCGCCAAAATTCTGGAAACCTACCGGGTCCAATTGTAAATCTAAACCATTCTCTAATCAACTTAGCCACACACACAAAATTTCATAAAACTCGGTCCAGCCGTTTAGGATGAGTTCAGTCACATACACACGGACAGAAGAATTATATAATATATAATATGCCTATATTATACATATAAATCTTCCTGTTGAATCATTCTGTCTATTAATGAAAACCGCATCAAAATCTGTTGGGTAGTTTAAAAGATCTAACTGTACAGACGGTGGAAAGCGACTTTGTTTGATACTATATAGAGGTTCTCAGCTTTAATTTTAGAAAACATGACTAAACACTACTTAGTTGAACTTAGGCGTATTCTATTCATTCATAGCTAAAACTAGGTGTCACCGGTCGTCAGTAAGTTAAGGTGCGGCTGGCACTAAAGACCGTGAAACTAACTTTTTTTTTACAAAACATTTTTCTATACCATTAAAAAGCGTTAACATTTTGCTTCTCAAAACTAAACTTACCCTTAATGATAAATAACTTAAACTTATTATTTACGCTAACAATTTCCGTAACAAGACTATTGGTAAACAGGAGAAGGATAGCAGCAAATTCCTAATAAAAATTTAGTAATAAATGAATATATTATTATACTCAGTAATATTTCTTCTAGGGAAAATAAATATGGTTGCCAACCCGCCTGCCAAGTGTTGCGATTATGGCAAATTTGTTACATGACTGATTTTAAAAAGAAAAACGAAATTTAATGTTGGGTGAATACCAGGATAAGAATTACTAATTCAAAACAAATGTTCAACGAATAAATGATATTATTATTATTATTATTAACAGTTCAAAAAATTTCAAACAAAGAATTGATTTTCTATTTTAAATTGGAAATCAATTGACAGACCGACATTATTAAATGTTTTATATCCAAGGCTTAACTTACATTATTGCTCGATTCAGCTAATGATCTTCGAGAAATGAACGCAACGTGCGTGCGCCAAATAATTTAGTAACTAAAATCGCGTGTGGAGAACACCGCACAAAAAACAACCCCTTTTTAAAACATCCCTAGCTATTACCGAAAAGAACCGACCGTTACCGGACGAAAAAATAAATGAATAAGTTTACATAAAGGGGTTCGATTCTTTTGTCACACAAAACGGGTTGGAATAGACGCGCCAATGCGATCTTTGCGCGGGAAAAATATCGATCTAAGTTGCCATCATGAAAAAATGTTACCACCCTTACAGTGTACACTATTGTTTTTTTTATGCGTAGAAAAAATGTGGGGTGGATCGAAACTCCACCCTTGGGTTCAGGTAGAAAAAAAATTTGACAAAAAATATATGAATACTAAGGTTTACATAGAATTAATAGTATATATACACGATTTTTCTTGCGTAAGCATTTAATAAAATTTGTCAATAAATAAGATTTGATACTGGTTTCTGTTATTGAGCAGAAAATATTATGTATTAATAGATACATTTTGTGTAATACGTTATTTTTATTTACTTTTATTTAGTACGAAAATATAGTTTTAATTTCTTATTTGGTTTTTGTCGTATTTAATGCATTTTTTTTTAAATAAGTTTGTTGGAGAATACAATAGTAAAATGAATAATGTACCAAATTGTATTTTAACTTGTAATGAAAATCAAACACACAAAGGCTACGATGACATTAAAATAGTTAATACATACTTTATTATGTTACTATAAAATAAACATCATTTTTACATATTATTATGTTGGTTATTCATTATAAAGTTGTAATAAAAAAATCGTTGTCGATGACAAACAATTTTCTTTATTTTTTTTTAAAGGATATTAAGGGTGACAAACGAGTACACAGTCCACCTGATGGTAAGTGGTTACTGTGGCCCATATACATCTACCCGTGAGAAGTAAGATGGAATGTCTCGTTTCCAGTAAAAAGGGTCTCCGGTTCTCTACACTCACCACACGAAACACAGCAGCGTTAAGCTGCTATTTTACGCTGGTATTCTATGTGTGTTAATTTTGTTAATTTTTCTCTAGTTCGTGAATAATCCAGGTTTATGTAAATAACACCACCTTTTCAATGATATTCATGGGATTATTATTAGAATGAATTCTATAAATAATTCTAAGATGATGTTATACATAGGTATAAAATATCATTGCACCTATTTGCGAGCTTTTTTAAAAAAGAAACAACACAACTTACAAACAAATCAAATTGAGACCTGATTTCATTAATAATGTTTTTACTCCTTAATTCTATTGCACTCAACATTACTTGTTTCATTATTATTAAATTGTATGAATAACTTTATTGTACGTACCTACTTATATGCGTTTAGAAAAAAACAGGAATAAAATTAGACTTTTTCTTGATCCGGAAAAAAAACAATCACAAACACTTTCTCAAGCCATAAAAAAGCTTTTTCTCACTACGATGTCCAAAAAATGTATTAGCATAATCTTAGAACTAAAAAAATCGCCTATGCAAATTTGGTGTGAACAAACCGAGAAGGGTTGAAGCGGCCAGATGGCCTTGCTTTTGTTTTTTTTTTTATAATTTCTTAATTTTTTATCTGTTAAATTGGTCACGTAACGTTTTGCATAGTCATAGAGTAATCACAATATTTAATTTAATTCAACTCTCACGGTTTCTTAACACAGGTATACATTTTTTTAAATTTGTCATTTTAGATAAAATTGAATATTGTTTAGCTTAGAATAAAGTGAGTTTTATAACAAAAATATTTTTCATATCATTTAAGTATTATATTAATAGTTCCGTACTTTGTTTTTTGTAAAAAATTTGTAAAAATATGTTTGGGATTATTAATTTTTTTATATTTTATTTTAACAAATTTTAATCAAAAATATAATGTTTATTTTTCTCTGTCTGTCTCTCGAACGGATTATCTTCTACGACTAACAAAGTGAGCTAACAGCTAACACTACATACATTTCAAATGACGCTAAAACTAAGCCGATACCGTGCTCAACATATTGCAAATAACATGCACTCACGCACACATAAAATCTACAATCATTTGGAACCGACAACATAGTTTTATATATGGTATATGTGTGCGTCTGGCAATGTAAATTTGCGAGCTAATAAAGAAAGAAAGAACAAAAGAATTGTGATCAATTGAAATGAAATTGATCATGGATTCGACATCACATAATATGTATCTACTTCTAGTATTCTATCTAATCCTACTATTTCTTATCTAGTACTTTTATCTCTGCTATCTAATTTAGTATTCTATCTTCTGTGTTGACCCGAGATTAATATTTAAAAATTCATAATGTACGCCCATACAGTACCTCAAGCACCCTTAAAACAATCCACCCGACTATTTTTCATCTCTAAATAATATATGAGTTCTTTATTCCGCCATTCAATGAAGACAAAATCTTTCTGGCTATTTCTGGGGTAGTTGTGCCACCACAATAAGGCCATATCAAACAAATAATGAGTTTAATATTTATAATTCAAAATGGCCATCATTTTTACCGCGTTTCTAGTCCTGAGGTACTTTTAAAATTAAATCTCTAACTCACCGGGAACTGTGTTTAATATCGATTGCAAAATTTGTACCGAATAGACAAACAAAGAAATAGACAAGAAAATGATTTTTATTTTAAGAGTTATGTTGCATTGTTATCCGATTTTTTTTTATAGAATTAGCCCATAGACATCTACATCTATACCCGATTAAGAATCAAAATGCAGATGCGTGGTATACGTGGTAGATAATTGATAGAATCAGGCGTTACTTTGCGGAAATCCATTATAATAGGGTTGTTATAAATTAATTCGCTTAATTCCGCGTAAAGAAAGAAAAGGTGGTGTAGGTGAAGTAGACTTAGCGGCCAACCTCCGCAGAATCTACTTCACCTGAGGATGCCTCGTGTAGAGGCGAAACATGTGTCGTATTTTCGAGAGTGGTGTGTCGTGCCTAGTGTAGTGGTGCTGGGGATGGTAGTGCTGGTATTGACGGCGACGTGTATAGTGCGCGCGATTGAGGGAGGGTGGGAGGTCCCCTTAAAACTGGGCAGGGCACATCATTTTCTTTCTTTACGCGGAATTAAGCAAATTAATTTATAACAACCCCATACGTGGTAGAGTCATGCTGCAGCTTTATCTATTATCATAGCTTTTTTTTTATAGGATAAGGGTGACAAACGAGCACACAGTCCACCTGAGGGTAAGTGGTTGCTGCGGCCCATAGACATCTACATCTATCCTCGTTTGCGAATCAAAATGCAGATGCGTTGTCACCCGTGAGGACTAAGATGGAATGCCTCATTTCCA
Organism: Parnassius glacialis; assembly: GCA_033319125.1. NCBI lineage: Eukaryota > Metazoa > Arthropoda > Insecta > Lepidoptera > Papilionidae > Parnassius > Parnassius glacialis. The sequence continues at coordinate 2,842,021 of JAVANC010000025.1, read as the reverse complement.
GTAAAAAGGGCCTCCGGCCACCTGCACTCACCAAGCGAAACGCAGAGGTAAACCTCTACTTCACGCTGGTATTCTGTGAGGTCGTGGTACCACCCCGGTTCGAGCCGACCCATCCGTGCGACAGCAAAAGCTGCCGCATGGCTCTACCACTGTCACATAGCTGCAGCATGGCTAAAATAGAATGCCTCGTTTCCAGTAAAAATGGTCTCCGGTACTCTAGACTTACATACGAAACAGAGCAGCATTAAGCTGTTATTCCGTGAGAGCGTAGTCCTTCCAAGATCGAATCAACCCATTCGTGCTACAACCATAATATAGTTGCAGCATGGCTCTACAACATAACGAAGCTATGTACTAAGTTATGTTCAAAATTACAAGTGTCTTGCTCATGGGGTAGTTAGTTTAAAATAAACTATAAAAATTCAACCCGAACAGACATACACTTAAGAGTGTTAAATAAAACGTAGTAGATAAGATAATAAATAGGCGATGTTTTTCGTTAGTCTTTGATATTTGCTCCTACTGAACAAACATAATTATTGTCGCGGGTTGCTTTTACCTAACTTTATAAATACGTGTTAAATTAAGGTTGATTGAATAACCGGCCAAGTACGAGTCGGATTCACGCATGAAATATTCCGTACCATCGTAATACACGTTTCTAGTAGGGGAGCCCCCTTTAAATTATTAAGTTATTGTTATTATTTGTTGTTAAAGCGGCAACAGAAATACACGTTCTGTGAAAATTCCAACTCTCTACCTATTACGGATCATGAGATACAGCCCGCTGATATACAGACGGACGGAGGCTTAGTAATCGGGTTCCATTGGTTACACTACGGGTACGGAACCCTAAAAATGGTGTTTTCGGGTTCCGTACCCGTAGTGTTAGTTTATATATACACTTGAATAAAATTGAAATATTCTGTCTGTAACATTGAAATAACTGATTTCTATTAATGTCATGGGTTATTTGCATGATATTAAGACATAAACAACCATTTAAATAAAATTGTCTGTTTGTCTATCCGCGCTAATCTTCGGAATGTCTAAACCGATGGTTATACAACTTCACGAGCGTATAGAGATGCTCTCTATCTACCAGGAGTGATCTACGCTATATTTTATCCGAAAAACTTGAAGAATTATTGTGAATTCGAATTTAAAAAAATAGCCATTGATAATTATTAAAAAAATATATAAATAAGGCCATATTAATAGATCTTATACCCACGTGACGGCGGGGAAAGTCGCTAGTTAATAAAATAAAAGTAAAAAAGTAGTAAAGGCACTGAGTTTATACGTGACACTGCTGGGTACAGGGCTCCTCTCATTTGTGAGAGGGTTTTAGGGCAAGGAAGTTTCCGCCGCGCTGCCACAACCGACAATGCGTGTTGGTGGGCTTTGTATATTTATATATATATATATATATATATATATATATATATATATATATATATATATATATATATATATATACTAGCTGACCAGGCAGACGTTGTTCTGCCCTTTCCGAAGACCCTTCCTATTATAATTTAAAATTAAAAATTTTGTACAGCCGACTTCAATATAAGCGACTTCAATATAGGTTATTTAAGAATAACTCAATAACCATTGGTCTGACCTTGATCAAATTCATATGGGACCACACGAGAACTATCAGCTTTCATATAAAAAAAGAATCATCGAAATCGGTTTGCCCAGTACAAAGTTATGAGGTAACACACATAAAAAAAAACATACACTCGAATTGAGTACCGTCTCCTTTTTGGAAGTCGGCAGAAAAACTATCCTATCTCTCAAGTTGGACCAACCTGCACACAGTTTGAAAAATTTCATTGAAACCAGTTCAGTTTTATAATATTTTGTGACTGCCTCGTTGGTCTAGTAGTTGTAAAAGTGCGACTGCTAATCACGAGGTCTCGGGTTCGAATCCCGGGTCGAGCCAAAAAATCAGTTATTGAGTTTTTTCCATCAAGAAATTCTCAGTAGCGGCCCGGAGTCAGGAAGTTCACGGTGTTTTACCACCGTGCCTCGGAAAGCATATAAAGCATTTGGTCCTGCACCTCCGTCTGATACTGTCCCATCGGAATATGAGACTGAGGGAACAGAGTGTGCACCTGGCCTGCCGCATTCACTAGGGCACTACAATCCTGTCCTGCGCCTTTATGGCTATTTGGCTAGTCTCCGTTGAGACTGGCCGCCGTGATCGAAATTCGGTCTGGAGGACATTATTATTATATCTTCGAAATATGTTTTTATTACTCAGACATGCAGGTGCAATGTTTTTCTTCACCGCTGAACGCGTATAACACGTGTACTTCAATTGCAAATAGCAATTTTATTAGTGTCTGTAATAAAAACTAAAAACCCGGGGTTTTTAGTATAAGAGTTTCATAAAATAAGAGTTACAAACAAGCACACAGTACACCTGATGGTAAGTGGTTGCTGTGGCCCATAGACATTTAGGTACATCTATCCTCGATTAAGAATCCAAATACAGATGCGTTGTCAGCCGTGAGGACTAAGATAAAATGCCTCTTATCCAGCAAAAAGGGTCTCCGGTTCTCTACACTCACCATGCGAAACTCAGCAGCATTAAGCTGCTATTTTGACGCTGGTAGTCTGAGAGAGCGTGGTATTTTTTAATTGAATAGGGGGCAAACGATCATGCGGCTCACCTGATGGTAAGTGACTACCGCCGCCCATGAACAACCGCAACACCAGGGGAATTGCAGATGAGTTGCCGGCCTTTTATAAAGGTGTAAGCTCTTTTCTTGAAGGTTCCTAAGTCGTATCGGTCCGGAAAATTCGCTGGTGGTAATTGATTCCACAAGGAAGTTGTGCGAGGGAGAAAACTTCTTCTAAATCGCACAGTGGTGGATCGCCAATTATCCAGATGGTATGGATGGTAACGCGAGTTTTGTCGCGATGTGCGATGGTGAAATTGAGCGGCTGGAATTAGTCCGAACAATTCCTCAGAGCACTCCCCGTGATAGATGCGATAAAATACGGAAAGAGATGCAACATCTCTACGCAGTGCCAGCGTATCGAGCCGATCAGAAAGAACTCGGTCGTCGACGATTCGCACCACTCTGCGCTGGATGCCTTCAAGTGGAAGGAGCTGGCACTGGGGTGCCCCGGCCCAGAGATGAGAACAGTATTCCATGTGGGGCCGAACTTGCGCTTTGTAAAGTTGCAAGCGATGTGCCGGCATGAAATACTGTCTCGCTCTGCTGAGCACGCCAAGCTTTTTAGAGGCCAATTTGGCCTTCCCTTCCAAGTGACCACGAAACTGCACACTATTCGATATGTCGACGCCAAGGATTCCGATACTGGCAGAGGCAGCAAGGGCAGTGCCTTGAAACTGAGGAGATACGACAAAGGGTTCTTTTTAGCGGTAAACGCGCAAACTTGTGTCTTCTGGGGATTGAACTGGACTAGATTTAGTTGGCCCCAATCCGAGACTTTGTTAAGCAAACACTCGACTTCAGACACAAGTTTGTCCCGGTACTCGGCGACGTTTTCCCGAGAAATATTGGCACGGCCGGTATATAAGGCATCGCCAGTGCTGTCGTCTGCATAGCAATGAATGCTACCAGTTAACAACATATCATTGATATGCAGGAGAAACAGCGTTGGTGATAGCACGCAGCTTTGTGGAACACCAGCGTTGATAAGCTTGAAATCAGAGCATGCACCGTCTACTACGACCTTGATGCTCCGATCAGCAAAGAAACTGGTGATCCTTTTGCACACTACTCCGGTCGAGCCGACCCATCCGTGCGACAACCATAATATAGTTGCAATGTGGGTCTACCACGTAAAAAATAACGCAGAGAAACCCCGAGCATAGCCCTCTCCATACGTTCGTTAAACGACTTTGAGCTTCCTTATATGGCACAAATAAAACCCCAAGTTTGGTCATATTACTAACACAGCCGTAATTTAGTCGATTACAAAAATTTGGAGTGTTTCCAAGTCCTTAATGACATTGTCTCACGGCATCTAATAGACTGTATGACAATATATTCCTTTTCCAAATTAAAATATAATTCTAAGTTTCGTATATCACTGCTAATTTGGTATCGAAATGCGTCCGTCTATACAAAATTCATTAATTTACATAAATGTCATCGCACCAGGTAATTACGTGTTGTACCTACCGCAAAAGTACAACACACGTGCACCACCGTGCGAAAGTCCCGTCAATTCTTAACCAAAGCAATAGGATAGTAATTAGGCCGCTACACACTGAACGTTTAAAACCCGTTCTTTTGTCAGTAGCATCATTTGAATAAAACCTAAGCGCGATAATACAATAAGTTTATCTATAAACAAAAACACTCTATTGTGTTATTCGAGATAAAAGATTTGTGCCCGATAGGATGGCAATATGTTCAGTATCTTATGGATATTCCATTTTGTAAAATTTAACGCAGCTGTCGCAGATTTTTTTTTGGTTTTCGTTTTTGGTTTCGGTTGACTTTTTGTATTTTGTTTCATGGACATAAATTACCATTCACATTAAATTGAATCATTTATTAGTGGATTTGATTATAAAAAGATCGGTAATTAAAATGTAGATTTATTCTATCCATCCATCCGTTACTACCTATAAAAGTCTACAGCTGAAGATAAGCCTCACGATACATTGCCTCTAAGGTGGATTTTACCATTGTTGCCACGCCTGGCAGGCGGGCTGATGAACGCAGTTTTTTATTATTTTGATCATCGATACATGTATATGTACTACGTACTAGATTGCGCATTCCGAACATACACTATGTTCAACTGAACTGTACTGCAACCCGTACAGTGTGTCATCAGCGCATACGCGACTTTACTATCTCCCGCTTCTTCTTCTTCTTAATAACTGGCTTTACGGCTCTGGGAGCTAGCCCTTCTGAGCCTGAAGTTACAATAGATTATAATAATTATCCTTCATAGTATACTGCTTCACAATATGTTGATGCGTCACATTGTGCAGCCCTTGGGAGATTTTGACGGCAACTTGAGCCAGCAGACAGCTGACGGTTGGCGATGGTATCTCAAGGCGCCTAAGCAGATAGACGCCTTATTTTGAGAGTCACATCACCATCAGAGCACTTTTCCACTAATAATTCACATGCGCAGACACTTAATACACAAAATCGCACCACTTTTACATATCAAAGTCCACTTCAAACCATTATTTAAACAATAATACAGGAGCAGCAAACCGCCGCCGGTCAAGTTCCCGCCAAAAACTCTACTATCATCCCGCGCATGCGCGAAGACATAGAGTAGTACACATTTTTTGTTTAGAAAGGCTTCTCTAGTACGTAGTATATATAACTCAGTGATTTTGATTTGTTATCAGGAAGATGCTACTGCTCATGTTCTGTTTCAGTTTATTTATATCGTCGTCTATTACGGCACTTACGGAACGATATGGGGTTATATATTCTTAGGCTATACGGATGTAGATTACAATTAAATATGCATCTGGCCTCTAACGGAAGATACCCATGTCTAGCAGTGTTTTTTTTAATTAATTTAAACTTTATTATAGGATTAATCTAAAGGTTACAATTACCGGACTTAATGCCGTATGAGCTTCGCTACCAGTCAAACTCTAACATTAAATTTTACGGTTCAGAATAAATAATAATAATAATAATCAGAAATCAGAAGAAATTGATATATCAATCTTACTTATTCATCTGATTAAGTAATTAATCCATAATAAGTTTGCGTTAAAAATGTCCCTTATCTATAAAAAAAAAACAAGAATAAACAAAAGGAGGTTCTTTTAATTATGATTTCTAGTAAGCATTATCAAAGTATTTTTAAATTACATAATTTCATAATATGCAATTGAAGTGTCTGTCTATTATATTAAAATAACTAGCTTCTATTAAGCTTTAAGCCATAAACGTCCATTTTAAAATTTTTGGCTGTCTGTCTGTCTGCCTGTTCAAGTCAATTTTCGGAATGGTTGAACCGATTGTAATGAAAATTTTCGCGCAGATAGAGAGCAAAGCCAGGTGGCATCTAGGTTATATTTAACCCAAGAAAATTTGTAAATTTTTTATTAAACGAAATATTGAGAAAATAAATGGTCTTAAAGTTTTATAGTTTTAGTAGTTTAATAAAAAGTTTAAAAAATGTTTGTTATTATTTAAAATTAATTGTTACATATTATAGTACTATAATAGTATACACATATAGTATTACAGTACACAATGGTGATTTCTAAACGATAATTACATTAAAATTACAAACGCGCTGTCACCCTACGAGAAACGGCGCTAATGACAGCAGTGTCAAGAAGACAAAGTTGGCGGGATGTGCGCGCGCATGTTATTAGGTCCTTTTAGCACTTGCTTGTGATTGATATGCGCAATATTGTCGCAGTTTATGAATATTAATGAGCGTATTGTGCAGGTTGCGCTAACGACTTCGAAGACAGTTTTTTTGACGGCTTAACTTCCGTGCGAATTTCGTGTGTGACACACATAGCCACAGATTAAAAAGAGATTTTGTTTTTTTTCCTGATTCTTACACGTTAGGGTGCTTTTATTTTGGCGCGAAGTGATATGAATGTTTTTTTTATCTGAAGACACAAAACAATCATAATTAATGAAATCTATGATATTGTATGAAAATATTATGATATCATGGACTTTTAGCTGAGCTGAACGTTTTTTTACCATTACAGCTTATAGGTATAAGACAACTGATTAACATAGGCCGACCCCATAGATTACCCCATAAATACCTCATAGATTTGTCACGCTTGCAAGCGAGGAAGATGCCCCATCTCCTGTTTTATTTCCTTCTGTCCCTTTTACAACATCAACGGAATGATGTGATGTATTACATATTGTTACACCGTCATCACATGATTTAAACTTTCCATAAATAAATTATATTTACCAATTTTTAATATTAAATAATGTGGTGTCATTTAGTTTTAAAACAAGCGAAATATTTTAAAGTTTTTATTTTTTATTTTTACTACATTTTTTATCATATTCTTTCTAGCATTGTCATCCGAATTTGAACTATATTCAAAATTTCATATTACTAGCTCATCGGGAAGTTAGTTTAAAAACAATTAGGTACCTACTAAATTCCATTTGGAACGACATACAGATAAGAAAGTGACATAAAAACGTGGTAAGAATCATCGATGACTATTTATTTTATCTATTTTTTTAATTCGTCAAAAAATCCGAGTTCTCAAATAAAACATAGATTAGATCGCCCTTGGCATTGCTCTGTATCGGCTTGCAAAGTTTCATCATAATCCATTCAGCCATTCCGAAGATTAGCTCTTACAGACAGAAAAACATTTAAAAATGTTTATTCATGTATTGATGACGTTCAAATAACTCTCTGGGCTGGGTAAAAGGCATTAATCTCGATATTATGAACAAAGTATAATTTCATTTATACATTATCATATCATCATCATAAATACTCACGCCTGTCACCCAGAGAGGTAGACAGAGACTAGGGACTTCCATTTGGAACGATCCTGACACACCTGATACGGGTGACAACGCATCTGCATTTTGATTCATAATTGAGGATAGATGTAAATGTCTATGTGCCACAGCAACCACTTACCATCAGGTGGACTGTGTACTGGTGTATACGCTGATTATATAAAAGAAATATCAGTTTCAAATGACCCAAACCGACGATGGGGAGTCAAAGATGCATACGTTTTTTCTTAAGTCTTTTTCATTTTTTCGTTACACTACTGTGTATTAAAAGTCTACTGCTGAACATAAGCACATTTACCATAGTTGCCACGCTTGGCAGGTGGGTTGGTAACCGCATTTTTTTAGTTTTAAGTTGTTATATTATGTTAGAGCCGACCCATTCGTTCCACAACTATACTAGTAATATAGCTGCAACATGGCTCTACCACGTAAAAAATCTGTTCCAATTTCCCTCAATCGTCTCTTACGATACCCTTAGGACGATATGGGGTAGTTGATATTCTTACAAACATGCTCGTCTCTAGCATACATGATCATTTAATCTGGCCCTTCTTCAATATATAGTCAATTTGGTCGATAAACTTTCGTCTAGAGCTTCCTTTTCGACTCTGCCGTTCACTACTCCAACATAGACTTGCTTAGTCACTCTTACCTCATTCCTCTCTTTTTCATTTATAAATATGGATGTATATTCCACTATATTCTAAGTATATGTGTATACATTATTTATCTTATCTCGACAAGCGTGGGTTAAAGCGGGTCTTTATCTTCCCTTTGACACCTACCATACTAATTATTGGTTTGCGGGTCTAGTTTATAGTGATTATCTTCGTGTCCACGACACTGGGTCATTTTTTCTTTTTTTTAAATATATACTAGTAATGCTATTAAACATTACTAATATTCAATTTAACCACCTATGCTAAGCTTAAAATGCTTGTGTTAGAAGTAGTTCACGACAGTAGTCGAATGGCGGATTCGAACCCATGACCTTTCGAATTCGCGGTCCGCGCCCTGTCATTAGACTACTGACGCTTCTTTGAGTCGTTAGAGAATCAATATACTAATAATGTCTTCCAGAGCGAAATTTAATCACAGAAACCAGTCTCAACGGAGACTAGCCATTTGCGAAAAATAAGATTCTAGTGTAAGTGTGAGTACGCAAGCACAGGTGTCTACTCTATTCCCTTATCGGACCCGAGAGAGATCAGGCGCATGAACGGCTTAACATGCATTCCGAGGCACGGGAAACATCGCCAACGTCCTGACAACGGTCTGCTACAAAACTCTTCTACAAAATCAAATCACAGGAACACATCATCCGTTATCATCTGTCGCTATAGAACAAATCTAAAACAAAACAATAAATTGTCGTTGTTTTATAGGTTAACAAAAAATCTATGGGATATATTCTCGTCCCATATGTCTTCCAATAAAAAAGTGATTTAGAAACAATGACTACGCGATTAACATACCAGATTGGATATAAAAAAACTTTCGGTTGGCTTTTGAGGTTTTTACGTTGGATCGAAAGTGAGATTTGTAAGGCAGGTGCCTCCCAAACACTTTTTCTAGTAATTAATCAGGCTTGCATCTGTACAGTAATTACGGCGGACCCGCATTTGAAGGGTTAATCAAATATAATAAAGAAATTAGAACGTAGCGATCCACGGACATGTGTTTCGGGCTTTTGTTTCACGTTCTGTGTTTATTTTTAATATATATATATATTTTTTTCTATTAAGAATCATGTATAATTTGAACTTTTAAATAAAAATTACGAATCTACTTCAAGAGGTAAGTAGATTGTCATCTAAATTCTTCGTCAAGGTTCAAAGTTCTTAATCTTTTGTGTACTCATATTTAAGACTAGTTTTCGACCCCGCGGTTTCACCCACGACATAATAATAAAGTTTTCGTGTTTTCCCGTGGGAATAAGTTATTTTACCGCGGTAAAAAGTATTCTATGTGTTATTTTAGGTTATATTCTATCTGTGTACCAAATTTCATCCAAATCCGTCAAGCCGTTTGAGCGTGAAGAGGTAACAAACATACACACACACGCACATACGCACAAACACTCGGATTTATAATATTAATATGGATAATTAATAGAATCAGGCGTTACTTTGTGGAAATCCATTATATTATTAAAGTACTTAAACATTAATTTACTTAGATACCTGTAAAAAAGCGTTCAGCCATCGCTGAGTCCACTTCTCCTGAGGATGCCTCGTGTGAAGCCGAAACACGTGTTGTATTATCTACGGTGGCATTAGTGATGGGAGTAGTGTTGCTGGGATTTTTGATGACGGGGATAGTACACGTAATTGAGGTATAGCTGGAGGTGCTCTTCAAACCATGGAGTATAGCGTAGAAGGAAAACTATCTTATATGGAGGGAAAGATGAGAAAGTGTCCAACTGTATACTGAAAATAGAGGTTCCAAAACCTATCACAATAGCGCTGGCGTCCAAAAAACTACGATATGAATATAGCTGTTGTAGACGGAGTGAAGTCAGCTGAATTCAAATATTTAAAAAAATTCGTAACTAGAGTAGTTAGTAAAATGCCAGTATACAAAACCTCAACTATTTACGTAGTACAAAACCAAGCAGATTGGTCGGTCCTTGTTTATTTCTCCATCTTATTCTAATTACTTTTGGCGCTTTTTTTAAATTTACCCTATGCTTTTTTAACGGTGGTAGAGCCAAGCGGCAGCTTTTGCTATTGCACGGATGGGCCGACTCGAACCGGGGTGGTACCACGACCTCACAGAATACCAGCGTGAAGTAGAGGTTTACCTCTGCGTTTCGCTTGGTGAGTGCAGGTAGCCGGAGGCCCTTTTTACTGGAAATGAGGCATTCCATCTTAGTCCTTACGGGTGACAACGCATCTGCATTTTGATTTGTAATAGAGGATAGATGTAGATGTCTATGGGCCGCAGCAACCACTTACCATCAGGTGGACTGTGTGCTCGTTTGTCACCCTTATCCTATAAAAAAAATGCTACTGCAGCACCACCCTTATTGGACGCGTTTTTACGGACACTTATTCATATACAGAGATGGTCCTGCTTCTACTCTATACTCCATGCTTCAAACTAGGTAAGACACATCATTTTATTTTATTACGCGGGTATAAGCAAATTAATTTTTAAGATCTTTAATAGATATTCATATTTATATAAACACGCAAAAGTAGTGTAGCGAATCCACACTAGATGGAGAAACGACATGGTAATATGCAGGAAGTTGATGGCTGCTCAGGACCGTGCTTTGTGGCATTACTTGGTGGCCTATGTTCAGCAGTGGACTTGTGAAGGGATGTAATGATGATTTTTTTATAAGAATAGGGTGACAAACGAGCATACAATCTACCTGATGGTAAGTGGTTGCTGTGACCCATAGACATCTACATTTATCCTCGTTTGCGAATCAAAATGCACGCAACATACGAAACGAGAGGAGGCCTGTGCCCAGCAGTGTAACTTTAATTACCGCCCTTTAAAAGCTTGAACACAGGTCTCCCCATAGATTTCATCATAGGGAGAAAATTTGCTATGGTTGCCCAAGCAGCAATCACACCTCGAACGCGAAGCGAGAGGGTGGGCTTTACTGTCGACTTGACAAGGTCACGCTGCCCACTCTCATTAAATTCGGCATATTATTTTTATACCGGACTAATACGTGAAGAAAAGCACATTAATATTAGAAGGAAATACAGTACTTAAACCACCTAAAAATTGTTGCGCGTGATAGAGCTGAGTCCTCTAATGCTGCTTGTAACCGTTGTAAACTTAATTGTTCGGTTAAAACAAATTTAAAATCATAATATATCATAGCGCGCAAATGTTCACGGTTAAGATCCATTGTTTTAAATGAAAAGCGCGGGAAGCGTTGCAGGAAAATTAATAGAACTTTGTTTCTTTTTAATACTGAGCAATTGGCTTATGTAGTTCTATTTTTAAATAAATTTGCATTTTAAATTTCGAGCATCTCAAAACTTATTGGCTGATCTAATTGTATAAATCATTAAATAACCTCCTTGATTCGCTTTTACTAATACTAAGTAATTTCAATTAAGTGCCCTTGAATGATTTCACGGACAAAAAGTATTATTTGATGTACCTTACTCAAAAACGAAATATGCAGGTAATAACTTATCGCGCATGTGAACCTTATAATAAAATTTTTAGAGACGTTGATCCATTTCCGAAACAAAACAAGCCTTTGAAGAATATATTAGAAAAATAATTAGCTAATATTAAACTATAGTTTTGATATGTTTAATTTTTAATCTTAAGTACTTAAATAGCTCCTGTAAGGCACCTTCTTTTCATGTTTTTACTGTGGATACTTTATTAGTGTATGTGTTTAAATTAAAATTTTTAAGTAACTATGTAAGATTTTCACTGTTTGTGTACCAAATATTAAATAAATAAATTATATCGCTTATATTTAAGATTATTTATGGTCATGTAGAAAGAATTAACGAGGGAAGAGTGACAAAGCAAATATAATATGTTGTAGAAGTGAACGGAAGAGTCGGAAAGGGACGCCCTAGGCAAAAATTTTAAAATTATATATTTATATGGATATTTTTTGCTCAATCATGTTTGGCCATCAGAGTAGTAAATTCTTTTGCGCCCCCACTACACGTTGAAGCAATAATACGTCAATACGAAAAATAATAATTATATTATCAAATATAATAATGATATTATAATAATAATGATATTATTTTTACAAATCACTTTCGGGTCATAAGCGTTACATCATTTTAATTTTCCAGCATAAAAAACTGTATTACCACAAAACAATTTAGACCCGAAGCGCCACTTAGAGCTTTTACACATGTTACTTTAAGTTAAACGTCTAATTGGTTCCGTCGGAGCCCCGGGGCTCCGTAGTTAGCACCTCGCCTCCACCGTACGGTTTTATTAAAAACGGGGTGAAAAAACCCCTGAAGAAATGACTGATGCCCGGACACCCCACGTTAATGTAGAAGTAGGGTTGTCAGTAATGAATAGAAATAAAATAAGTTATACATGTTTTTGTATCTGGAAGAGCCATGCTGCATTTATGTTATGGTTGTAGCGCGAATGGGTCGACTCGACCGGTGAAGAAAGACGCTCTATTAAAAAAATTTCGCTGGGTTTCTTGCTGGTTCGTCCCAGGACAGAGGTATTTTCCGAACCAGTGGTAAATAAAAAATGACATTCAATAAGTATTATGTAATTATCAATATTTAATAAAAAATCACTCTATTCTATTCTATTCATTCTATTCTATTCTCACAGAATACCAGCGTAATATAGCAACTCAATATTAACAGCATTATCCTGGTGTTTTACGCTGGTATTCTCTGAGAGCGAGGTCCTACCCCGATCGAGCCTACCCATCCGTGCTGCATCCATATTGTATGTATATCTACAGCGTGGCTCTACCACTTAATTACTCCATAAACCTATCAGGAAGTAGGGAAGGCGTTTGTCCAACTGTGGGATAGACGGTGACATAAACTTTAAAAGAAAACGATACCTCCACACTAGGATTATCTCCTGTAACGTGGGGGCAGTTTACATACACAAATTTCACAAGGACTAACATCAAGGCCCGGAACATTATTTGTAGGCCATACAAATAATTGTTCCGTGCAGGATTCGAAACAGCGGCCCCTAGCGCTGCAACTCATTGGTAAGCCACTGCGGCAAAATAAAACCATCTTAAAACTTTTCAAGTTTTTTGGACTAGATAGCAGATCTTCAACGACACACCTTTACGATCACACTCACAACCCTGTTCGGGCTAGAGCGCGCCATCTGTCAGTCAGGGAAGGGTTGAGCTCGCTCGCTACGTACGCGGAGGGTCATTTTTGCCTTTGTTTGTATTATCAATACGTTGACATAATGAACTACTTTCAGCTGGCTTAGTACTCCAAGAAGGTAAGATATTTATTTATTATCTATAAACCTATCGCTATCGTAATGACCGACTCAGTTGTACTATGGTCACTATGAAACATTTCCTTTTCATCTATCTTCCATTATAAATAGAATGATAGAGGTTTGCAGTTTGCGTGCACCGCTGAAAAACTACTGGATAGATTTCAATTAGGTTCTCTAAGATTTATTTATTAGACACTTGGCCCTTATCTAAAAAAAATATTGCGATATCTTCATTTAATATAAAGTTTTAAGAAACAAAGATTTTTATAAGCACTATGTGTTCAGTGATGTGTGTTTTCTTTGTTAATATATCAAGCAATGTGGACGAAGTCGCGGGTATCAGCTAGTCTATTATAAGACAGTGACTATCATCCTATCTAATGGTAAGAATTGATATTGCCTGAGATGGCAAAGCGCACTACAAACATAAGCCTATTAACTCTTGGCTTTAAGATTGTAATCAAGTGGAAAGACAGATGCTGGCACGGACGTATAAGAAAACCTTCTTTTTATATGTCCATGGATGCTGGCAAATTATTCCACTCCTTTGCTATACGCAGGTACGTGGTATATCGTCGACCCTGGGTTACTATTGGACAACCATGGAGACCCATATCATGGAACTATTGTCACGGGAAAGGCAGGAATCACTTTATGTAATACCTGCATACACTCTCCAAAATACATAAATTAATTATGAAAAATTTCACTTCTATGACAGGTAATCAGAAATAGTTATCGACATTTACTCGGTGGAAAAACTCCTTCTCTGCCTTCGTCAACTAACTGGGTTGACCATACTTAAAAAAATTACCAATCCTCCCCTAAAACTACGATTTTAAAGTAGCACTGAGCCACGCGATAATGACAAAACCGGTCACTACATCATATTATTATATGGGTTTACAACACTTTTATTTTATTCATTTATATTTAAAATAAAAATATTTTTTTATATAGGATAAGGGTGACAAACGACCACGCAGTCTACCTGATGGTAAATAGTTGCTGAGTGTGAGCCAGAGACATCTAGTTCTCCTATCTCTTCATTGAGTCTCCGGTTCTCTACATACACCATACGAAACACAGCAGCATTCAGATGCTATTTTACGCTTGTATTCTGTGAGAGCGTGTTCATTCCCCGGCTGAGCCGACCCATTCATGCTACAACTATACTACTAATATAGCGGCAGCATGGCTCTACCACGTATCACTTAAATTGTATAAGAAAAATATAGAAAGACGTCTAACGAAAGTATCTGTAAGAAAGTCTGAACATTCTTTGATAATCTGCCTATTGAACATTAATATTGGTAGCATTTAATGTCTAGTATCTAGTAGTAATTCGTTTGCAGTTTTGCTATACGAAAACTAATGGGCAAACGCGGCTAATGCTTTTAAATAGTAGTAAGCTGTAACCAATATTAAAGGTTAAACGTACAGACTTAGCTGCTAATTTATATAGTTTAAAAAAAATTACTCCACACTAAAAGTACAACTACACAATTAATATAGCTGCAGCATGGCTGCAACATTCAAATTCAAATTACATATACGTATAAATAAACTTGAAGTGTATGGTATTAAGACATGAGTAATATAAAATGTTGTATCTGTCCTGGCTAATCTTTGAAATGGCTAAACCGATTGTAATGAAACTTCACGAACAGATAGAAAGTGCCAGAAGTTATCTGGGATATATTTTATTACAAAAATTTAAAAAGTAGTTTTTGGTGATTATCTTAAATATAAAAATTGCCACATTAATAGATCGTACACCGGCGAAGCCGGAGCGGATTGCTAGTTAATAATAATACACCAAAACCAAAAATTAAAAAATAAATCTCGAAACCTCTTAACAGCATGTAAATAATATGTAATTGACTATAACATGAAACAAACAGGCGCGGACCACTGTCTTTTCATCTGTCCACATCCTTTCATTACGGTTCCATCTTGCCGGATGTTAAAAAATCATAACACGAGGGGTCACTTATTCCCACAGCCAGCACCTTACGGACATACGAACTAATAATTTGAATACTGCCAACCCTTCCGTGTTTTTTACCACCAATTTGGATAGTCCATTGAATCTCTTCCGTGAGAATGTTAAACATGAGCGTTTAGAAAAAGTAAAGACTCTATGGTCTAGTAAAAAATTAATATGGGGGCGCGAGTGGACAGTTGCCAGAGTCAAAAAAGAATTATTGCTTTGAAATGAATAATAAATGGATGGACTGGGGAGATATCTGATTTAAATGTCGATAGCGGTGTTATAAACGTTTTATAATCCCTTTAACGAGGCCCCTTTCAATGTAATATTACAAGGCTCGGTTTGATATAACGTTTTACGGCAGCTTAATGCTACGCATACTACTGCGCAGCGACTAGGAGAGTATGAGACACTATAGATATCTAATATATAATAATTTAAAATTTAAAATTTTGTACCAACGACTTCAATATAAATTATTAAGAATAACTCAAAAACTATTGGTCAGACTTTGATTCAAATGTATATGGGACCGCATGAGAAGCAACAGCTTTCAAATAAAAAAAAAAGAATCATCGAAATCGGTTAAAAGTAAAAAGTTATTAGGTAACACACATAAAAAACATACAGTCGAATTGAGTACCGTCTTCTTTTTGAAATCGGTAGAAAATTAATATTTGTGTGTTCGTATTTTATGCGATGCCATACCGTTCATCAGATTGGGGTAAAACTTTGTCAACATATTGCTTGCACTTCCGTGAAGGTTATAGGCATAGTTGGACCCAGTAGGAGGCGCTATTGTAGAATCCAGATACCACCCATATGTTGGTGTATTTTCATTGCATAAAAAATCTCACATTCATCAATACCAGACTCATTTAATCATCATTAGAAACCGTTACCGCAGCCTATTAAAGTTCACTGCTGAATATAAGGCTCTCCATGCCTCATAGGATATTTGCCACGCTTGGCAAGCGTGTTGGCAACCTCAGCTTGTTTTTATTTTTAGTCGTTATTAGGAAGCCGCTGCTGCCCATCTCCTGATTTTTTTCCTCTGTCGCTTCTTGCAACACTCACGGGGTGATATGGGGTAGTGGATATTCTTACACTGCGACTACATGGTAAATTACACATTTAATGACAGCTATATTATTTTATTAAATAATAGATTAAATTAGTTTATAAAATTTAAAAACTGCATTTTTTTATATAGGCTAAGGGTGACAAACGAGCCATCAGTCCACGTGATGGTAATTGGTTGCTGTGACCCATAGACATCTACATCTATCCTCAATAATAATGCCACTATGTGCATGGCTCTCTACTAGCAAGTAAGAGTAATTAGTAGTAAATAGTTAATTGGGTGAGTTCTCATTGCCGTTGACACAAATTTACAAAATTGTACAAAATACGTTTTTTTTTTAATAATCATAAACTACATCCTTGTTTGCATGAACGGCTCTGAGATGCGACAGCTCTTCATCAGTCAGTCAAATAATAAAAGGTCAAAAGGGCGCTGCTTCATCGACGCCATTTTGACAGTTAGCTTTATAGTAAATATTTTAGTCGATTTTAGTATTGTGTAGTGTAGTTAGTTTTTTTTTAAGTTGATTTTTCGAAGTGTTCCTAATTATTGCCAAAGCTTTTTTGCTATATTTTTTCTTAATATATTAGTTGTAGTATACGACTTTGTGTTTTTGTCCTCCTAGTTTTAGTTTTATAGGGCGACAAAGCTTAAGTTGACCATATTACACTCACGTACCTTAGTGCTTAGTTAAAATTTTAAACTTTTTTATAAGTCCTGCATATATTTTTTACGTGGTAAAGTTATGCTGCAGCTATATTAGTAGAATAGTTGAAGCACGAATGGGTCGACTCGACCGGGGAAGGACCTCGCTCACACAGAATACCAGCGTAAAATGGCAGCTTGACACTGCTGTGTTTCGTATGGGAAGTGTAGAGAACCGAAGATCGTTTTTACTAGAAAAGAGGCTGAGAATGTCTTACCGAGAGTGTCGGTAAAATGCAACAGATACGAAATAGGAGGGAACAATATGACATTTCAGAATAATATAATAACTAAGGTTGCTAACCCGCCTACCAATGCCAAATTAGTGTGGCAACTCTGGCAAATATCACCCTTATGAGGCAAGCTATAAGGCAGGCCTTGTTCAG
Organism: Parnassius glacialis; assembly: GCA_033319125.1. Classification (NCBI taxonomy): domain Eukaryota; kingdom Metazoa; phylum Arthropoda; class Insecta; order Lepidoptera; family Papilionidae; genus Parnassius; species Parnassius glacialis. The sequence continues at coordinate 2,824,408 of JAVANC010000025.1, read as the reverse complement.
CTGTGGACTTTTAATATAAGTTTTATTAAAGAAAAATTGTACAATAAGGGTTATTACAATATCAAAGAATACATAAGTGAAAAAAGACCCTGGAAATGAGGTGATCGCCACCATGTTGCTTCAATTAAAACTCATTCAAAATTTGTACAAACAAAAAAACAAAATTATTATAAGTGAAATATATTTAAAAAAGGTACCGCTGGGTTTCTTGCTGGTTCCTCCCAGGACAGAGGTATTTTCCTAACCAGTGGTAAATAAAAAAATTACTTTCAATAAGTATTATGTAATAATCTATATTGAAAACAAATTATTCTATTCTATAATAGGCTGCAACGAATTCATGAGTTATGATTGTATTGTATAGGCTGTACAAGCATCGTCCAAATCAATCAGCAAAAGACCACTCGTTTACGATTTACGACACTACATATCTTACTAAGTTGAATATTTCAAAAATCTATCTATTTAAAATTTCATTTTATTTTATTTCTTGCAACAAACCTGGAAAGTGCATCAATTAAAAATACCTATTTAATGTGTGTCATTAAGCGTCGACAAATTACTTTTAACTACAGTTGAGGCGAGGCAACAAGCGCTTTTTACCATTAATTACAAAAATGTTATTACATCGTCACTTCATTACGAGAATAATAAAAATTATATTTAAAATTGAACGTAAAATGCTTATAACAATAATAAGGATAGGACGAAATATTTGATTTTAATAAAAGGGTGACAAAAATGCACACATTTATACGTGGTAGAGCCATGCTGCAGCTATATCAATAGTATAGTGTAGTACGAATGGGTCGGTTCGACCGGGGAAGGACCACGCTCTCACAGAATATCAGCGTAAAATAGCAGCTTAACACTGCTGTGTTTCATATGGTGAGTGTAGAGAACCGGAGACGCTTTTTAATGGGTAAGAGGCATTCTATCATAGTCCTCATGGCTGACAACACATCTGCATTTTGATTCGCAAACGAGGATAGATGTAGATGTCTATGGGCCACATCAACCACTTACCATCAGGTGGACTGTGTGCTCGGTTGTTATCATTATTCTATATATAAAAAAGTTATCCTAATGATAAGTGGATGCTTTGGTTCATAGACATCTACATCTATCATCAGTCAAGAATGAAAATGCAGAAGGGCTGTCATCCCTGAAGACTAAAATGAAATGATTCGTTTCCAGTAAATTGAAAACCATTACATGGTTTTGGTATTTCCAGGAGACACCCTCGAGATGAAATGGATTGATACGTTCTCTTATGTTGCTACCATACATTAAGTCTAGGCTTTTGTTTTTAGACTAGGTTGTTAAATAAACTTCTAGAGCATGGTCGCGGAGCAGGATTTTTTTTTTATTGTTTTGCATTTTTAAATTTAATTACCATCAAAAAAAGTTTTATTTCTATTACAATTAAAATAGTTTTATGACCTTTTGAACAGTATTTGTGATTCGAAAATCCAGTTTATTCTCAAGTTAATAAATTTTACATTTGTATGATTAATTGCAATAATTTGAAATTGTTCCAGCTCCGCGATCACGCCATACTACACTAGTCTTAACCTCTCCTTTTTAAAGATATTTTTCGCCCTATAAACAGCATCAATCAAAATGATTCTCACGTCGAAATAATTACATACGTTTTTTGTGAGTTTTTTTTTCAGAAATTCTCACAGCCCTCCGGTGTCTCTCCCTCGCCTACAGGTGTGGTCGAAAAAACAAACTATAGATTAAAGAGCAATGTGTATTCCCGCGTTTTTCTTCCCAGTCGACCTCTTTTTACTGTGCAGTAGCGTTATTATGGATAAAATTTAAAAAAAAATTGTTCAATAGGGAAGAATGTTAATACAAAAGAATTTAAAAAAAGTAAAATTTTGATATTGCCCATTATTCAGCCCTGCACAAGTCCAGTGCTGAATACAGGCCTTGCCCAAGGAATGCCACAGAACATGGTCCTGAGCCACCTGCATCCATCGACGTCCAACATGTCTTACCACGTCACTCCATCTATTGTCGCACCGCCCACTTCGATTGCAACGCTACCACTCGACAATGAGAACCTATCCCCTTATCGGTTATCAGTTCGTTGGGCTATTTGGCCAGCTCATTGTCACTACAGCTCACTGATTTCTTAGACTATATCGATCACACTGGTTATAAGGTACGTGAGGGTAATATGGCCACCTTAAGCTTTGCCGCCCTATAAAACCAAAACTAGGAGAAGGACAGAGACAAATACACAATGTCGTATACATTATTAGTTACATATATTAGTTATCTAATATAGAAAAAAAACTACAGCGTCGTTTGCATAGAAAGCTCTGTGACACGATAGCTCCTGATCAGTCTATCAAATAATAAAGGATCAAAAAGGCGCTGCTTTATCCACGCCATTTTGACAGTTGATATTATTGTAAATTTTAACAGTGGTAGAGCCACGCGGCAGCTGTTGCTGTTGCACGGATGGGCCGGCTCGAACCGGGGTGGTACCACAACCTCACAGAATACCAGCGTGAAGTAAAGGTTTACCTCTGCGTTTCGCTTGGCGAGTGCAGGTGGCCGGAGGCCCTTTTTACTGGAAATGAGGCATTCCATTTTAATCCTCACGGGTGACAACGCATCTGCATTTTGATTTGTAATAGAGGATGGATTTAGATGTCTATGGGTCGCAGCAACCACTTACCATCAGGTGGACTGTGTGCTCGTTTGTCACCCTTATACTATAAAAAAAAATATTTTAGTCGATTTTTGTATTGTGTAGTGTTGTTAGTTTTTTTTAAGTAGATTTTTCGAAGTGTTCCTAATTATTTCCAAAGCTTGTTTGTTATTTTTTTTTCTTAATACGAGGGTGGATTGAAAAGTACTCGGCCTAACCAAGAAAATAAACACATACTAAATCAGTTATATTTTTATTTTTCTACATAATCATCATCAAGTTCAATACACTTTTGCCACCTCCCCTTCCAAGCATTTAGACCGTTGAAAAAAAATGATTCTTCCTTAGAGTCAAAATATGCGTCTACAGCTGCTTTGACCTCGTCGTTTGTCGAAAATCTTTGACCTCCCAAGTGCTTTTTTAGGTTAGGGAACAGAAAGAAGTCTGATGGTGCCAGATCAGGTGAATACGGCGGATGCGGTAACAGTTCAAAGCCACAGTTGTGAATTTCAGCCATTGACTGTACTGACGTGTGAACACGGGCGTTATCTTGATGAAACAGGACTTTTCTTCTGAGCATTCCTCGACGTTTTTCTTTTATTTCCTCTCGTAAACGACGTAGTAAGGTGCAGTAGTAATCAGAGTTTATAGTCTGACCCCTTTTAAGATAATCAATCATAATCACACCTTTCGAGTCCCAGAATACTGAAGCCATCACCTTATTTGCCGACAAAATCGACTTAGCCTTTTTAAGGGGTGGTGAACCAGGTCTTCTCCACTGTTTTGATTGTTGTTTTGTTTCCGGTGTACAGTAATGAACCCATGTTTCGTCTATAGTAACAAAACGATTCAAAAAATCATCTGCATCGGCTTCAAATAACTCCAAACAGTCGCGTGAAATAGTCAATCGCGTCCTTTTTTGTTCAACTGAAAGCAGTCGCGGAACCCACCTCGCAGACACCTTGTGGAAACCCAACTCGTTGACAATGATGTTTTGAGTTCATTCATAAGAGATGCCTATAATCTCGGCTATCTCTCTAATTTTTAATCTGCGGTCTCCCATTATTAAATCAAGTCCTTTTTTATTATTTTCGTCAGTAGTTGACGTCGAAGGCCTTCCAGAGCGGGGTTCATCTTCCACACTCTCTCTACCACGCTTAAATTCTGCTATCCATTTTTTGACGGATGAATATGACAGAGCACAATCGCCTAATGTACTGACCATGTCATCATGGATGGCTTTTGATGATAGCCCCTTCTTATGGAGGTACTTAATGACGGCACGCTGCTCGATTTGCTCCATTCGCGGAAATTATGTCCGATTACTTTGTTAATAAATTTATAAAATCACAACTAATTATCGCACACGTTTCGAACTTCACACAATGAACTAGTCTGAACTGAACTAAATAATGTGGGTAGATTTGATTTTTAGAATTGAATGGATCTGTGTTAGGCCGAGTACTTTTCAATCCACCCTCGTATATTAGTTATAGTATACGATTTTATGTTTTTGTCTCTGTTCTCCTCCTAATTTTGGTTTTATATGGCGATAAAGGTGACCATATTACCCTCACGTACTTACTATAATATTGTCAAAATGACGTCGATAAAGCGGCGCCCTTTTGACCCTTTATTATTTTAATGACTGATTAAGAGCTCTCATATATATCATAAAGCCATCTATGCAAACGACGCTGTAGTTTTTGAGTTATAAGAAAGTGACCATATTAACCGGATGACCATATTACCCTCACGTACTTTAGTGCGACAAATGAACATTCATTCATTTATGCACATTTGAAAATTAAAAATTAAATTAATCTATATATGTGCGAAGTACCATTAGCTGACTGACTCATCACGATATCTCTAAAACTATACACCCTATTGACTTGAAATTTAGTATAGTTACTCATTTCTCAACGTAGACGCTCAATAAGAGCGGATTTCACGATAGTTCCATTAAATTTTTCTTTAATATTTTATATCTACGTTATTATCGTCTATTATATTGCACCCAGCGAAGCGAGCGGGTCTTTTTACAGATAATTATAAAACTAGATAGAACACTTGAATGACAAACAAGGACTAATCACTCGTTTTTTTTTAAATGTAATATTAGAATGTCTAAAAAGGCACGTAATGATTAATGGCTATTACTACAGCTAGTAGGTACTGCAGTGGTTCACTAGCAACTCACTTTAAACAAAAAACGTCACAAGTGATTTTTGCGTGGTAAAGCCACGCTACATCTGTATTATATAACCGAACGGGGTAAGACCACGTTCTCACAGAATACCAGCGGGAAAAAGCAGGCTAATGCTGCTGTGTTTCAAATGGTGAGCGTAGAGAACCGGAGACAGTCTTTTACTGGTAGAGAGGCATTTCATCTTTTTATTCATCTTTTGCCATTAGGTCCATCAATCAAGTCGAAGTATACTGACCCTACATACCCAATATAAATCCTAAACCAAGCGGTAAATATCGTCACTGGAAAGCCTATACTACTTAAACGCCAAAAGGGCATTTTACAGTAGAGCCATTTTAAGTTTTTTTTTTACAAAACCGTTCTTTTTTTCTAATTAAGATATCGAATCAATAAAATCAAAAAGAAATCGTGATTCTATTATCTACGTACTGGAATCGAGATATTCTGCATATTTTTTTGTAATTCAGAAGATAGCTGTCACTTTAGTACATTTGCTCTGTACACTTCGTAAGGAGAAACTACTTATCCCCATAATATATATTTTAAAATACTAACAACTAACGTCCTTTCCAATGTATGAAAGGAAAAAGTACTAACACGCATTACGGGTTGATACCGGTCTCAGGATAATAGTACTTAAACATCATAACATGTCACAAGACCGTACGGAAAAGCGATGTATAGTATTAAAAGTTGGTACCATTGTTATGCCAAAAAGACTTATGTAAAAGACATATGATTTAAATTTAAATGTTTCTTCTTAACGGACATAGACAGTACTTGTGCTAACAATAATTGTACTAGCAGCAAACAAAATAAATAAGAATACTATAATTCATAAGTAGAGTTAGATCTAATCATTTTACTGTATTGGTTGAAGAGAGAAAAAACAAAATATTAACTTGCTTAGTAATCACTTTTAATGAAAAATAATTAAAAAAAATGACAGGATAGTTTTTTGACAGTTTTAAAACTTGGTTACTTGTAGCAAACCTGTGTCAAAAGTCACGCAAAATAATTTTATTAATAATCCATAATAATAATTATGTATTAAGTAACCTATTATGTGGCACAATTTTCGAAGAGATTAAATTGATATGCATAATAGATTTTAATACCTTGTGAAAAAAAAAGTTGTATCTCATCATGTACTTTAGAAAATAATACTTAAATGGTGTTAAAAATCTACTAAACCTGAGTATAAATATTGTGTAAAATAAACTTTAAATTTATAATACTTTTTAATAGTTTTTACATATAACTAATTTTACGGATTTTATCGCGTATATTAACTTATTTTATATTCCCGACGTTTCGAGCACTTTACAGCACCCATGATCACGGGGGGACTGAGGTATATGATCCCAATGTCAGAGTTAACCACGGCTACCTCCAGATTAAAAATTATTAATTTTTGTTCCAATCTACGCAGTATGAAATTACAGTATTTTGAAGTCTTGCACATACCATACGAAACACAGCAGTATCAAGCTGCCATTTCACGCTGGTATTCTGTTAGAAGGAGGTCCTTCCCCGGTCGAGCCGACCCATTCGTGCTACAACTATACTACTAATATAGCTGCAGCATGGCTCTACCACGTACAAAAGGTTACTTCATCTAAAGGTAGAATTGTGAAAGTGTCGTCTACTAAGTAAGAAGGGCTTTCTCCTCAAAGGCTTCCATGAATATATCGGCGACAATAGGAGATACAGGTGAGCCCATCACCACGCCATCTACTTGCTTGTAGAACTCTTCCTTCCAGAATAGATAGCCAGATGTAAGGCAGTGTCTGAGTAATACTGCTTATTCTACGGGCATGTTGTTTTCCTCCAGCTTTTAGTAACAATCGAGATGCAGTCTTCAACAGGTAAGCATGTGAACAGAGACTGCACATCAAAACTGACCATAGTTTCATTGTCTGCCAGATGTAGGTCTTTAATCTCGCTGACAAAATGGTAGGAATCCTTTGTGTGTGCTCTTGTATGTCCCTTGAGCGGTGAGAGTATTTTCCTAAGTGATGAGCCAATCTGTAAGTTATTGAATCGATTTGGCTCACTATGGGACGTAGTGGAGCATTGGGCTTGTATATTTTTCGTAACCCATACAACTACGGTGGTTTGCCACACGTAGGTATTATCGATTTTACGTCTAGATTTAATTTTTCGGAGTGTTACTTTATGAGGTCACTAGATTTTTTAAGTGTGTTATTTGTACACTCTGAAAAGTCTGCAGTCTGTGAAAACGTACAGGATCGCCCCGGTCACTACATTAGATTTGATAGGTCACAAATCCTCGCTAGAGAACACCGATTCCTTTCGAGGATGTTTCGCAAGGCTATTGAAATCAAAAAACATGCTAATTTCAATACAGGAGATGGCTGGGTGCTACCATCTGCTTGGGATCCCATAATTAATAAAATTAAATCCCAACCCAAGCATACAACTGCAAGACTTCAAGATACTGTAAGTTCATACTGCGTAGATCGGAACAAAAATTAATAATTTTTGATCTGGAGGTGGTAGCCTTGGTTAACTGTGACATTGCGAGGTCATACACCTCAGTCTCCCCGTGACCATGGGTGATGTAAAGTACTCGAAACGTCAGGAATAGAAAATAAGTTAATATACGCGATAAAATGCATAAAATTAGTTTTATTTAAATGTGTAGTGTTCGCGTAAATTAAGAAATCAATAATTTTTAAATTTTATAACTAGATAATGTCTTCTACATCCGTATCTTGAAGGGTGTCCTGAACATTAACGGCTCATAGAAAATTTTCATATTCATAGTCATACATTTTAAGAATTATTATATTAATACGTGGTAGAGCCATGCTGCAGCTATTTTAGTAGTATAGTTGTAGCACGAATGGGTCGGCTCGACCGGGGAAGGACCACGCTCTCACAGAATACCAGCGTGAAATGGCAGCTTGATACTGCTGTGTTTCGTATGGTGAGTGTAGAGAACCGGAGACCCATTTTACTGGAAAAGAGGCATTCCATCTTAGTCCTCACGGGTGACGACGTATCTGCATTTTGATTCTTCATTGAGGGTAAATGTAGATGTCTATGAGTCACAGCAACCACTTACCATCAGGTTTTTTTTTTATAGGATAAGGGTGAAAAACGAGCACACAGTCCACCTGATGGTAAGTGGTTGCTGCGGCCCATAGACATCTACATCTATCCTCTGTTACAAATCAAAATGCAGATGCGTTTTCACCCGTGAGGACTACGATGGAATGCCTCATTTCCAGTAAAAAGGGCCTCCGGTCACCTGCACTCACCAAACGAAACGCAGAGGTAAACCTCTACTTCACGCTGGTATTCTGTGAGGTCGTGGTACCACCCCGGTTCGAGCCGGCCCATCCATGTGACAGCAAAAGCTGCCACCTGGCTCTACCACTGTTTAACTGTGGACTGTGTGCTCGTTTGTTACCCTATCCTATAAAAATAGAGATGATTCATTTGAATTCTCGCAATGTTCTTGTAATTTTGCAGATGAGTATGAATGCATGCAAGAAGAATTCTGTTTTTATTTTGTTCGGGACACGCATCGCTATAAAACAAAAGATGTCTGACTGACCTACGATCGTCTCCATCTTGATATATTTTTCTAAGATGGTGCACACTTCGTTAGCTCCACGTTTGCCTTCTGTCTCAGTCCAAGAATAACAATAGACTTCTCTAGTTCCGAACTCATAAAAAGTAAGATTATATACAGCTAATTTGCGACTGTAGTATAATAACATACTTTGGCCATATGGCGTATTTAAAACTTTTTTGTAAATCAAAATATAAATTGTACTTACGTCCTTTACAAATCATAATCAAAACAAAATTTATTTCAAAAGACTTAACTGAATATCTTTTAATGTTTTTCACACATCTAAATGCTAAACCAACTATTAATATTTTGTGGAGTAAAATAATCCATACTTAATAAAATAATTATTCGATTTCATTGAATGTAAAACATTCTAAATAGAAACTCAAATACTTAGATATGTAAAGCAAAGTTACTAAAACTGTTCCCTCTAAGAAAACTACGAAAACAAAATATACTAACGCGCCATGCTTATCAATTTCTACATAAGGCAAAGTTACTTATCTACATATATTCTAGTATTTACGGCCGGCAAAAAATACTAAAGTTATATCAATGACTCAAAGTACAGTACTTTGAGTTGCTGAACTAAATTGAAATGTCTGTTGTCAGTAAAGAAAAATACTAAACTGACAACGACTAAAAATTAATCATAATTTGTATTACGTATTTGTCAAAACATGAAAATTATGATAAATACCATAGTTTTGCAGTGCTTAAACGCCAAAAAAATGCTCAGATCATCACGAAATATAGACCAATCGACGCAGAAAAAAAAATCCATTCCAACTATATACGAGATATAACTCATTTTGGCCAAAATGGCGCTTAAGTAGATTGGCTTTCCGGTGACGACATGATGAATGCATAGCGGTAGAAATACATAAAAGTACCACACTATTTCTTATTTCTGATCTAAGTAGATATACTTTCTCCCACATAGAATTTTTTTAACTGGCTTTACGCCTCTGGGTTCTAGCCCTTCTGAGCCTGAATTTACAATATATAATTATCCTTCATAGTACACTACTTCACAATATGTTGATGCGTCACATGGTGCAGCCCTTGGAAGATTTTGACAGCAATTTGAGCCAGCAGACAGCTGACAGTTGGCGATGGTATCTCAAGGCGCCTACGCAGACAGACACATTACCTTGAGAATAACATCACCTTCAGAGCACTTTTTTCACCGTTTCCACTAATAGTTCACATGCGCAGACACTTAATACAAAAAATCGCACCACTTTTACATATCAAAATCCACTTCAAACCATTATTTAAACAATAACGCAGGAGTAGCAAACCGCCGCCGGTCAAGTTCCCGCCAAAATTCCCCACATAGAAAAGGAACCCTGGTAACTAAAGAACCTTAAATCAGATTTTTAAAAATATAAATTTAAAAAAAATCCATTAAAAACCAATAAAAACTAAATAACGCATCCATTACCCCGTATCAACAGACGGCAGTCAATCTTAACATTCATTGCGTAATTTTCATTTTATCAGAATGTAAAGTTGATAGACATTAATTTGTTCCTTCCTCAAATGCTTAGTATTGTAGTAGAATTAAATATAATGACGATTGAATCTACGAAGACATATGTTACTTCCGATCCAGTGGCCACTAAAATCAGTTAAACCCTCAAAATGCATTGGCATCCTCTTCCGCTTCGACCCACACTGACAATTAAAAAGAAATAAAACAAATCTCTGTGGCTGTCAATGTCAAAAAAGGGCGGTGAAATGAGCAACTGGCGGCACTTTTTTTAAAGCGCTCCAACAGGTGGCAAAGGGTTGATGTAATGTTGCCTAATAATTTTAATGCTTATTCCTTGGTTAGAGAAAGCGTGACAAATATACTAAGCAGTCTAAACATATGTTCCAGTCGTTAATTATTAAACGGAGAAATTGAAAGTTAACCCTTTCCCTGCGGGTTTCTTAATTATTTTCTTTTAATGGATGCCACCTTTTGGGTTAACGCTCATTAACTTTACACCCCAGGGTAGGTACGAGTACATTTTTATGAGTTTTATTTTAATCAACTTTATTTATTACTTTACATTCGTGAATAGATGAGATTTCGACTAGATATGGTTACAAATATGTTTTTCGACAAAATTCGGCAACTTTGTCCTAAACTTTTGTATTAAATATATCATCTTCATCATGTTTTTTATAGAATAAGAGTGACAAACGAGCACACAGTCCACTTGATGGTAAGTGGATGCCCAGTGACATCTACATCTATCCTCGATTAAGAATCAAAATGCGTTGTCACCACTGAGGACTAATATGGAATACCCCGTTTCCAGTAAAAAGGGTCTCCGGTTCTCTACACTTGAATACAAAACACAGCAGCATCAAGCTACTATTTTACGCTGGTATTCTGAGAGCTGTTCCTACCCCAGTCGAGCCGACACATTGGTGCTACAACCATAATATAGCCGCAGCGTGAGTCTACCACGTAACGTTAAAGTTTATGAATAGACATAAGTCTCTCTCGTTGCAGAGGGTATTAACCTTAATAATCATACTTGGGATGTGAATTTTTTTATAGGATAGGGTGACAAATGAGCACACAGTCCACCTGATGGTAAGTGGTTGCTGTGGCCCATAGACATCTACATCTATCCTCGATTACGAATCGAAATTCAAATGCGTTGTGACCCGTGATGACTAAGATGGAATGCCTCGTTTCCAGTAAAGAGGGCCTGCGGTTCCCTGCATGCACCAAACATAAAACAGCAACATTAAGCTGCTTTTTTGACTCTGTGAGAGCGTGGCCCTTCCCCGGTCGAGCCGACCCATTCGTGACACAACCATAAAATAGCTGCAACGTGGCTCTACCACATATAAAAAACTTGTAAACATATTGCTCAGATTTTATGCATATTGCTTACAACGACTATCGGATATATCGTCCTGATTGCAGGGTTCCTTCAATGTCGTTATAACCGATTTTAACTACTTACATTAAAAAAAATCAAAAAAACTTTTTGGTTTCAATTGTAACACAAAAAAGTTTCACATTTATTTTATCAATAAAAATGTATTTTAATTTTTTTTAATTCAACACCCATTTATTACATAGATAAGTAACTATGAGTGTTAAATTTTTATTAGTGATCGATGGCGTTAAAGGATAAACTAATACGACCTTTTCTAAGTGAAATTAATAGATCTTCAATGCTTAGTCTAATCATTTTCCCTGAAGCAAAAATCTTAAAGAAAAAAAACTAAGTTTAAAGTGATTATACGATAATTATTGACCTACTTGCCCAAAGACCACTAATATATATTTGCAGGGTTTGTTTGTCTACGTAGACGAAATTGCGGTTAAAAGTTAATATTTAATAATTGATGAAGTCAACGATTGTTTTGAAATGTTCAATAAAGTGCTCATATCATATTCGGGTCAATTGCCAGATGTCGAACGCAGGCATATTTATTTTACTGTTCGAGGTAAAAACAAGTCGGCTTAGTTCTAAGTATTAAATAATAATTTGTAGTTAGGTACAGAATTATATTGCTCATGTTGAGTTTTATTTTTGCAAATTGTTAATTTATCTTTGTATAATATATATTTCTTCTGTCAGTGTGTATGTGACTCAACTCCTCCGGCTGGAACGATTTTGATGAAATTTCGTGTGTGGTCAAGTTGATAAAAAATTGTTTAGATTCATATTGGAGCCGGTAGATGGCGCTGCGAACCAACTGCGATATCAACCGTGCGAAGCTGGGGCGGATCGCAAGTATATATCTCTATATATAAAAAATCAATTCCTGTTCGTCAGTCTCGCTAAAAGTAAAAAATTGCTCGACCGAATTTGATGAAGTTTTTTGTGTGTTTGAGTAGGTCCCTGGATGGTTTAAATTCTGTTAAGATCCAGAAATCACCCGTGTGAAGCCGGGGTGGACAGCAAGTATACAACTGCAATATATCTTGAAGTATTGCTGTTGTAGTTTGTAGTTGTAGTTCATACTGCATAGATCGAAACAAAAATTAATAATTTTAATCTGGATGTAGCCGTGGTTAACTATGACATTGGGACGTCAAACGTCCCCCCGTGACCACAGAGTACTTTTCGTGACCATAGGTGCTGTAAAGTACTCGAAACGTCGGGAATATAAAATAAGTTAATATACGCGATAAAAGCCGTAAAAACTAGTTTTATTCAAAAAATTTAAGCTATACATACTTTGTAATAAAAGAAAATATTGTGAGTAAACTTTAGAGACATAACAACTGCAAGGACGCGGACGTAGCGGACTACTTTACAATCACAGCCCTTTTTCATTGAGGACACTGTACTTTTAAAAATAATACCACGGAACTGTAAAGAATAACTCTATTGGAATCAACAAATGGGACTCTACCACTATGTACTGAGGTATTTAATCTCTACCACTATTTTTTTTTTGCTTTAGTAATGGACTAGTACGATTATAATTTTGCCAGTGTCAAGTAATAAGAAAATATTTTATAGTATATTTTGTTTCAGAAACTTTTCACAATATGACGATGCGTTTTATTGAGAAGTTCTTGGGGATTTTGGTGATAGCAAATCCTAAAGGATAGTCGATGACGATAGTATCTTAAGTTAGTAAAATGATAATAAGATCTTAGGTTGATAATAATTTGAGATTATTATCAACATCGGAGTAATTGTTTCATAGTTTCCACTAATAGTTCACATGCTCAGACAATACACAAAATCGTATCACGTTTACGTATCAAAATCCACTTCAAACCACTATTATGTACAGGGTTATTTTGCAATAACCAGCCAAATTTGCAGAGAAGGTTCCGAATAAGTAATATAGGCAAATGATGAAATATTAATTAAAAAAAAAATCTCAATAATTCTGTCCTTTTTATCTTTTAAATTCAAAATGCGTGGTAATGCATTATTTTAACTGATTTTACTGCGTACGCACACATTCGGAAATGTCGATCGGTAGGCAAAAACGTTGCCCATAAATCACACTTAATTTGGGATACTTTCAAATAAATGTAGAAGCCTTATTTACTAGTATTTTCGAAAACTACAATAAAGGTGTATCATTATTTATATATTTGAATTTAAGTTTCAAATTTGGCCTACTCTTTGAAAAATAACCTTGTAGAAACGAGAAAACAGGAGCAAAAATCCGCCGGCGCGGCGGTCAAGTTCCCGCCAAAACCAAAATTGTACCACTACTGTTTAGTAATTTAATTTCTATACTTAATATTATTTTTATTTTTAATAGAAACTCTTATCTTATAGATACTTATGCCAGTATTATTTTACTCTTATTATGAATAAATAATAAGCATTTTTTTTTATTTATTTACAATTATCATAATTTCATAATACAGTAAAACTTTGTTAAGTGGGACCTGGATAAGTAAGAAACCTCCATAGCTGGAACTCATGTTTGGGTCCCAACACTTTAGCACTGAATTCCTACCTCTGTTTGTGGGACAAAACAAACATCTATATCTGTGATTACTTCTTGTGATTTAATCGTCATAAGTAGCACTACTATAATTGAGACAGCGAGTGTATTTTACCGCTTTTACTGAGGCTATATTTTGTTTACCGTTTTTCCGCACTTTGCTAATTGTGTAAAAGTGACTTCCAGTTTTAGTTTGATTTTACTATCGTCCGGATGTTTATTTGAAATATTTTTGTTTATAGATTTTTTGATTGTTAATAAAGATTACATCTCATGTATAATGTTTACAAAATACGTTATTTTATTGAATAATCGCACCTCTATAACTGAAATAACCGCTATTTTCACCTCTATTAATGGAAGCCTCTGTAAATGAGACGGATATTTATTTATACCTGGATATCTGAGACACTGGGTAAATGGAATACCTCTTTAAGTGAGACAAATTTGCAGGTCCCTTAAGATCCCCGTTATCCAGGTTTCACTGTATATCATCATCATCATCATTAAAACCCTTCAAAGTCCACTGCTAAACATAGGTCTCCCCCAAGGAATGCCACAAAACACGGTCCTCAGCCACCTGCATCCATCATTTCATAATATATAAGAGCTATATAATCATGAGCTATATGGTCATGTCGAGAGAATGAATGAAGAACGATTGACGAAAAAAGTGTATAAGGCGAGTGTGAATGAAAGTGTTGGAAGGGGTAGGACCTAGGCGGACATTTCTAGACCAAATCAGGGACGTCTTGAAAAAAGGCCAGGTCAAGAGTACCCTAAACCGTAGAGCATGTATGAAGGGAATAATGAAAGTGGACGAAGCGAAACAAGTATGTAAGGATCGTAGCAAGTGGAAAGAAGTGGTCTCTGCCTACCCCTACGGGAAAGAGGCGTGATTATATGTATGTATGTATAAGAGCTATATATTATCCAGGGCAGTACAAAGTTGTTTGATCCAAATCTGATCTATTTAAATCAAATTACAAAAACAGACTAGAAATATCATTAAAATACATAGACCCAATAAATTACATCATTACTTGAAAAGCGAATGTCCTTCCACATTTTACGGACTTTTTGAACATAGGCTGAGACAAGTTAATAAATAATAGATATAACGTGCTCTGTAACTGACAACACCTGTCCAAAGAGTAAACATTCAATAAAAGTATCAATCTCAAACCGAGCCAAAGTTCAGCGACCTTCGTCGTCAGTATAACACACCACACGAATTTAAATCCTACCAGAGTTAGATATAGTTCAATTTTAAATACCTCCAATAATAAATTCCCCATCGACAAAGATTTTAATTTTAGAAAACTTTCCGAACATGGTAATATCGACTTAATTTATTTATAACGTAGTGATATTAATCGACTGTAGTCTAATCATCGGGTTGTCAAACTTTTTGTTACCTACGCAGTCCGTCAAAACATCTGCCGGCAGCTGTATGACGAGATTAGATCGTACCTGTCCAGTTGTACTTCAAATCGGGGTTGACTTGGAAGGGGTTATTTTTTTTTGTGTTTTATAAGATAAGAAAGAGAAGCTACAACGAGTATTAGAAGTTTTCGCGCTTCAAATTGTACAACACGCAGTGGTTTCTCGTATGCTTGCGTCGTTATTCGAATTTCGATTCCATCACGGAAAAATATTATTTCTACGTGATGGAGCCATGCTGCAGCTATATTATGTTTGTAGCACGAATGCGTCGACTTGACCGGGGAAGGACCACGTTATCACTGAATGCCGGCGTAAAATAGTAGCTTAATGCTGTTGTGTTTCATATGGTGAATGTAAAGACTCTTTTACTGAGAAGAAGGCATTCCGTCTTAGTCCTCAGGGGTGACAACGCATCTGCATTTTGGTTCTTAATCGAAGATATAGATGAAGACATTGAGTTATATGTACTACGTACTAGAGAAGCCATTCTAAACAAAAAATGTGCGCTACTCTATGTCTTGGCGCATGCGCGGGAGATAGATAGAGTAGAGTCGCGCATACGCAGTTGCGCCACCACAGACTAACTAGTAGATTGAAACCACACTAAATGACACACTGTACGGATTGCAGTACAGTTCAGTTGAACATAGTGTCAACAGTTCAGTTGAATCAGCATTCACTTACCATCAGGTGGATTGTGTGCTCGTTTGTCACCCTTATTCTATAAAAAATATTGTCGGTCTGAGTAACGTGAAGGTTACTAAAGAAATTTCAACTGCCGAAAATCTTAAAAAAGAAAACATTACAGATATTTAAAAAAAACATGCGTGAATGTCGTGGAACACTCGGTAGGAACGAAGTTCCTTTCGTAGTATATTATTAATTGTTATTGATAAACGTATTATATTATTTATTAAGAAATACAAGTAAATAGAATTATTAGCGTCTATTTTAATAGACGCTAATAATTCTATTTACTCATTCATTTAAAATAAATCATCGTCATTTAAAATAAAATAATATTTGTTTCATGGCAAGATAAGAAAAAGTGCGAGGGAGATGGATATTATTTCCTAATAACCGCCAAGGCCGCGTCGACACTACGTCAGAAGGGGTCGTGACGGAAAAATCTTACACATTTTCTCGCCTAGGTCCCGTACGCTAAATTCGAACCGTCCGATAAAGAACTTCGTTCCAAAATGAATTAGCTAAGATCCGCGTAGTAAAATAAAAAAGTGATGTATCTTACGAAGTTTGTAGAGCACCTAACGCCCTCTAACAATGCGTGCACTATCACAATTTATAATTTAATAGTCTTAACGGTCAGCCACCTTAGAGTCTATTTCATCTGATGAGGATTGATTTTAGATGAAATACCTGTTGTATTATCGTCGGTGGTGTATCTTTCTTAGTGTAATAATGTTAGGATTAGTGGTGACAGGATTAGCGCACGCAAGAGGACGGTAAGTGCTCTTCAAACTATGTATGATATATCAATTTATTTTATTACGCGGATCTTTTTTTTTATAGGAGAGATGTGACTACCGCCGCCCATGAACAACTGCAACACCAGGGGAATTGCAGATGCGTTGCCGGCCTTTTAAAAAGGAGTAGACTCTTTTCTCGAAGGTCCCTAAATCGTATCGATCCGGTCGCTGGTGGTAATCGATTCCACTAGGAGGTTGTACGAGGAAGAAAACTTTCATCTTAGATTATTCATTTTAATATCTTGCATATAATGGAATACCGCATAGTCTGATTCTATTAATTATCGAAAAAAAACCAGTTCGTTGCCTGAATTAGAACCTAAGGAAAATGTCAGCAATATCGGCGTTTAAACCGATTGTAATGAATACAAGGGATTTTCGGTATGGCTATTAACAAAAATATCTTAGACTTGCTCGCCGACCATCACAATTACTGCAGACAGGTACTTCATCCTCATTTTAAGAGGCCCAGCAGACAATGGCTTACAGGTGGTTGTTGATGATATACAACAAATAATGGTTAGTACTTGGGATACGTCGTATATTATGAATCATAATTTGTTGATACTTACTATAGTAATTAACCACTTACAGACAGACATACGTACTTTTTACAAATGTAAAAAGCAAATTCAAAGAATAAAATTATTTCAAAATACATTGTTGGCGTAATTGTCAATTCAGTTTTTTAATTTAATGCGGCGTCCTCGTGACTTAAGTAGTTGGATTCCGATCTTTTTGCCGGGTCGCGCGCAATGTGTCACATTTTTATCTGGCAACATTAGTCGCTATAAGGCTAGGCACTGTACTATCCTCGATATGGTGATTATTGCATATTAAATATTAGTATCAAGTTAGTTTTACAAATAATAACTTTATACAGTGTGTATAAAGTTATATATAGTGTTTATATAATGTGTTGTGCAGTACTATATTCACCATTAGTCTGTAGAATTATTTTTAGTGTAAGATACTTACTATAGTAATTAACCACTTACAGACAGACATACGTATTTCGAATAATTAATACGGATTAGCAATTAGGAATATGGAAGATTGTCGCGCACCATACAGACACCAACTTAAACTGCTCGGACTTATTTGCTCTTATCACAAATGTGATTGTTTGTATATTTGAAATATGGAGAGTAAAGATAAGTTTGTATGAGTATCAGTTATTTATAGTGTGGCCATTATTTTGATTAATGAAAATAAAAAACAAAAAAGATACGGTCAATACTTAAAAATATATAAAAAGTTAAAAGGACTTTTTGGCTACCAATAGACCAGACCAAATTTCGGTCACGGCGGCCAGTCTCGATGGAGACTACCCATCTGCGCAGGTCAGGGCTATAGTGCCCGAGTGTGTGCGCAAGTACAAGTGCACTGTCTATTCCCTCACTCACATATTCGAATGGGACGGTTATTCGACACAACCTGAGAGAGACCAGGCACAGCACGGCTTTACATGCTTTCCGAGAGTTGAGACACCGTTACCATAACTGATTTTGGCCCAACCCGGGATTCAAACCCGGGACCTCATGGTCAGCAACATCGTTTACGACCACCAAAGAGGCAGTCAGCTATTACATAATTTAAAAATTTGTACAGCCGACTTCAATATAAGTTATTAAGAATAACTCAAAACCTATTGATCTGACCTTGATCAAATTCAATCAAAAAAGACCACACGAGAAGTACCAGCTTTCAAATAAAAAAAGAATCATCGAAGTCGTTTCACCTAGTAAAAAGTTATGAGGTAACACACATAAAAAAACATACAGTCGAGTTGAGTACCGTCTCCTTTTTGGAAGTCGGCAGAAAAGTAGTTGAGATATCACAAGATCATTTGCACCGAATTATCATTGGACACACGAAATAACGCAATGTACATTTTAGGTTTACATAGGCGAAAAAATAACCACTTAAGGCGTACCATAAAGTTAATTGCATCATGTAGTGGCGGTGTAAGACTATCCACTACTCCGTATCATCCCGAGGGTGTGGTAAGATGCGACAAAGTGCAAATGAAAAGGAGATGGGCAGCAGCATTCTGATAAGAACTCAAAATAATACAAAACTGCCTTTAATAACCTGCTTGCTAAGCGTGGCAACTATGGCCAACCCCCCCCCCCCCCCCCCACTCCCATGCGGCAATCTATGAGGGAGGCATGTGTTCAGCAATGGACTTTTACAGGCTGTAATAGATGGATGGGTGGATAAACTTAATGAAGACACAAACAGTCGCCTATAATTAACTTTTTGTCCATTACTAGCGATTCGCCCTGACTTCGCCTGGATAAGATCTATTA
The DNA here is from genome assembly GCA_033319125.1 of Parnassius glacialis. Taxonomy (NCBI): domain Eukaryota; kingdom Metazoa; phylum Arthropoda; class Insecta; order Lepidoptera; family Papilionidae; genus Parnassius; species Parnassius glacialis. The sequence goes on along the minus strand of JAVANC010000025.1, from coordinate 2,805,237 downwards.
ATGTGGCTTTATCAAAGACCTTTTTATTAATGTGGCTTTATCAAAGAAGAAAAGATTTTACGTTCTTTCAAAAAAATCTCCAAGTTTTTCGAAAACAAGTGGTAAACACACCACACACAATATAGAATAAGGGTGACAAACGAGCACAAAGTCCACCTGATGGTAAGTGGATGCTGTGGCTCATAGACATCTACATCTATCTTCGTTAGCGAATTAAAATGCAGATGCGTTGTCAGCCGTGAGGACTAAGATGGAATGCCCCTTTTCCAGTAAAAGGTGTCTCCGGTTCTCTACACTCACTATACGAAACATAGTAAAGCTGCTATTTTACGCTGATACTCTGTGATAGCGTGGTCCTACCCCGGAGGAGCCGACCCATCGTGCTACAACTATACTATTAATATAGCTGCAGCATGGCTCTACCACGTGCGTTTTTATGTATAGATAAGTGACTGTTGATTTTACAAACTAAATAAGCGACCAAGTGCGAGTCGGACTCGCCCATGAAGGGTTCCGTAGCAGCAAGTAACATAATTTACGATTTATGACGTTTAAAAGAACTACTTACTAGATCTCGTTCAAACCAATTTTCGGTGGAAGTTTACATGGTAATGTAATCATATATTTTTTTTTTACTTTTATAATTCTCTTATTTTAGTAGTTGAGTTTCAGTACTAAGTATGGGGGACCCCGAAAATTTATTGTTTTTTTTTCCTATTTTTGTGTGTAAATCTGAATGCGGTTCACATAATACATCTATTTACCAAGTTTCAACAGCATGGTTCTTATAGTTTCGGAAAAAAGTGGCTGTGACATACGGACGGACAGACAGACACACAGACATGACGAATCCATAAGGGTTCCGTTTTTTGCCATTTGGCTACGGAACCCTAAAAACTGTTTTTATGTCCAAGTATCGTCGGTCCGGCGGTTATAGATGGTTTTTATATTGACTGTATCTTTCTGTTTATAGGCATTTTGTAATTATTTTTTATTATCGTTTGAATGTTCCAGAGGCGTATTTTTTCGCACTATGAATCACTTAAAAACATACATAAATATAAGCCCTCACATGCATCACTTAAAGGACAAACAAACATAAACAAATAAACAAACATTTGACATGACTCTGACACGCTTCCTTCTTTTTTTTAGAGAATAAAGGTGACAAATGAGCACACAGCCCACCTGATGGTAAGTGTAGGCTGGGGCCCATAGACATTTAGATGCATGTGGCTTAGGACCGTGTTTAAAGGCATCCTTGGCTAGGTCTATGTACAGTCCACTGCTTGTTTCGAGGTCCTATCACATCCGGTCACGAAGTGTTCAATCTATTTTCTTTCAATCTTCAATTTCATGTTGCTGTTCAACATCCTAATGTCAGTTAAACCGAGCTACTTTCAACGTCATGAAACATCTATGATATACCTATTAATGTTATTTAAAATGATAATGGAACACAATTTGTCAAAATAACTTACATTCTACAACAATATTAAAATTTTAGAAACAAAAATATTTTGAATAATATAAACAGTTTTTTCAAAAACTATTTTGTTGGTAGCACTGCTAATGTAGGTACTACTTTATGCATTCATATTTTTTGTAATGATACCTCTTGTTTTTGAGCACAGATTAAAACGTTTCTTTGTATAATGATCTGTAACTGGTACTGTTGGGTGTGCTCTTGCTTAATAAAATTGTTTCAACTAGAATCAGTAGTTTTAATGGAATCAACTACACACACATCGCTACAAATATAAGGTTCTTTAATTAATTGAATGAAAAAAAGGAGGCTGGAAAAAAAACTGTAGCGTTGCAGTGACAGCGCGCGAAAGCATCGTGACATATAATAAATATCGCAGATGAAACCCGTACAAAATAAACATGGCCGACGTGATTCGGCGCTAGCCGCCTATTATAAATAATTAATGATTCCGTCCGCTCTTATGCACGATAAAATGCCATTACGGTTTTCATCGAAGATTTGCAAAAAACGTCGAAAACCGCCGCCGTCCGAACCCGTCGCACGCAAAAAACGCGCTTAAAAGACTGCGCGGGCATCGCTGAAATTCCCGCGATTTCTTATTGCAGCGCGGTCATTTGACTCCGGCCATTATCTGCGGAATTAACAACGGTAAAAAAAACACCGATTCGATAAAGGTATATTCGCGGTGTCGGCGACAGTTTTTATCATATAAAATAAAGATTACATGGTAAGGGCGAAAAAGCCACCGGTTGAGGCATAATTGCAACAGCGCTATAAAAGTTTTGCTCATGAAAATTCAGTGATATTCGAGAACAACAATGCCTATGCTTTAAGTATCATCTCTTCGTTTACGCTATGTCATAAATAATAAATTCAACCAAAATAAACTCCAACATCAGTATAAATGTAAATAAATTAAAACTTGATCTCAAGAAACTTAAAAAAAAATCTATGAAAAGAGCATTGTCTGTGATCGTAATTTCCATTCTTTTCTAATGTGGCAATGGACCGTTTTAATATCAGAAATGACAGATGCGTCAGACGTTTGCGTACTGTTTGAGTTCCTTTCGGACAGTAGTACAAATGGTAATAAAAAAACCTCCGCACAAGACAATTAAATTGGATTTGCATATTCACGGGCGCATTGTTAAATAAGCTGACTCAAGAATGGAGTACGAATGAAAAGAGCGGCTAAAAAAAGTAAAAAGGAAGAAGCGGGCCGAGCTTTGCTGTATTTTCGAACGTATATTTGAGTAACGTGTGTACATTTGAATGAGTAAAATAAAAAATTGTATGGTGCCCTTTTAAAATAAATGTTATCAAAAATTAAATAAAGAACGCTATCTTACGTATTCTGCTTTGTTTACAAAAAAAAATAACTATAAGAGTAGTATGTTGACGTTGCGAAATACAAAATAGTACCTATGAATTTTGAACTTTTTAATTTACGAAAATGTTTCAATAGAAATGTGTATAAAGTACTACAACTAACTAACGCATTTTATTTCATTAAAACATGTAACTTCTAAATATATTCATCTATATTTAACATATAACGTTGTGAACAACATAAAAACCTAATTCATAAATAGCAGAATTTGCACATGACTCCCAATGCATTAAATAAACATACCTAAGATAAAATAATTAATTAATCGAAATAACTGAGACTTTTAATTTAACCATTTTACACGTTGACTGAATTCCATTCAACAAAGAGGGATACGGTAACAGATAAGAAAAAGCTCGCTCTGAACGCATCGGTACGGCTGCGCCTGGGTACAACAAGACGCCACTTATGGAAGACACGTAAAAACCTATAAAGTGTTGATCAGTTTATAAATAGTACGTTTATATAATCAGCAAATCGATTGTATTAAAGGCAATTCTAATTGTCTTTGGACGTTCATTCGGTATATTACCATTTAAAGTTGATAATAAATGGTTTTCTTATTATAACAGATGCATGTTTGGCCTTATGACTTGTATTTCCTTTGTTTATAACACGTCACATTAAATAAAATATAACGAGAAAAATATATAGATTATCTATGTCTTTCATAAAAATCGTGTAGTTGACAATGTAGCGACGGTGTAAGGAATATCCACTACCCCGGGAGTCGTAAGAGGCAACAAAGGAATCGACCCACAAGATGGGCAACAGCGCCTTCCTAATAACAGCTGAAAAAAAACTTTTTTTTTTATAGGATTAGGTTGACAAACGAGCACACAGTCCACCTGATGGTAAGTGGTTGCTGCGGCCCATAGACATCTACATCTATCCTCGTTTGCGAATCAAAATGCAGATGCGTTGTCACCCGTGAGGACTAAGATGGAATGCCTCATTTCCAGTAAAAAGGGCCTCCGGCCACCTGCACTCACCAAGCGAAACGCAGAGGTAAACCTCTACTTCACGCTGGTATTCTGTGAGGTCGTGGTACCACCCCGGTTCGAGCCGGCCCATCCGTGCTACAGCAAAAGCTGCCGCGTGGCTCTACCACTGTTAATACTAAACTAAATAATAAAGAATGCCTCAATACCAAACTAATGAAGGAACTAAGGCATTTTTAACCAATTTTTTAAAAAAAGGATATTTTTTTTGTATGTTATGCGAAATCTTCGTGAATTGTAAACCGATTTATATGATTTTTTTTTATTGGATAGGTAAGACATCAGGGATAGTTATAATACATATTACCATACAAATTTGAAGAAAAAAATTTAAAAAATTCCATCCCTAACGCCGAAATAGTAAAACGCTACTCAATTGTAAGATGTCGTTAAGTCTCGTGGTGTCACACTCACAGTGGGAAAATTTGGGATGAATTTTCTACCGACTTCAAAAAGGAGACGGTTCTCAACTCGACTATATGTTTTTTTATGTGTGTGTGTTTTTATGGGTGAACCGGTTTCGATGATTCTTTTGTTTATTTGAAAGCTGGTACTTCACATGTGGTCCCATATAAATTTGATTAAGGTCTGACCAATAGTTTTTGAGTTATTATTAATAATTTATATTGAAGTCGGTTGTACAAAGTTTTTAATTTTTAATTATTTTGTCCAATAAGATAATTACGCGCAAAATATTTCGCCTAGTAGAAGCGGCGTAAATGAATCAGTTACCACATATCGTTACGTGGGTGTCGTAAGGTGGCAATACATTCCTAATAACAACTCGATGTAATAAAAAACTGCGGTTGCCAACCCGCCTGCCAATGCCAATCTATATGGGAGATCTATGTTCAGCAGTAGACAATGATAATCTATTATGATGATGATCATAATCAGGCAACATGTAATGATTTCTTATATTTACGCGAACACTACACATTTAAATAATACTAGTTTTTACGGATTCTATTGCGTATATTAACTTATTTTGTATTCCCGACGTTTCGAGCACTTTACAGTTATTTTTTTATAGAGTTAGGGTGACAAACGAGCACACATTCCACCTGATGGTAAGTGGCTGCCGTGGCCCATAGACATCCACATCTATCTTCGTTTGCGAATTAAAAAGCAGATGCGTTGTCAACCGTGAGGACTAAAATGGAATGCCTCTTTTCCAGTAAAATGGGTCTCCGGTTCTCTACACTCACCATACGAAACACAGCAGCATTAAGCTGCTATTTTACGCTGGTATTCTGTGAGAGGGTGATCCTTCCCCGGTCGAGCCGACCCATTCGTGCTACAACTATACTATTAATATAGCTGCAGCGTGGCTCTACCACATACAAAATTATATATGTAGTGTTTAGGAAAAAACGTTTTTTTTTTTACTCTAATGAAGTAAACTTCAACTGCATAGCGAATAAGTCCTTCTCTACAAATAAGAAGAAAAAAAACAATATAACACTGCATTTGGCAAGTTTCATTGCAAATATAAGCCAAAAACCATCAATAATTCTCTATACGCGTACACTACCGAATTTATGCTCAGCGTGATAATGCCCCGATGGGTTTATCGTGCTGAAATTCCTTAATAGTGCTTTCGTAAGCACGAGGACTGGCTCCGAGCCGTCTGCCGTTGTAAAAACGACGCTAAAAATAAAAGTATTGCGCGCGTTAACAGAGTTCTGCAGGAAAAGCGTAGAATCCCTTCAATTATATTTTTATAGGATTTTTTTTATAAGATGTGTGTGTCGTTTTATAATAATTAGTAATTACAGTGCGTTCATAATCTCTCGTCTCGTGTACCCACTATCGAATTATTTAAGGTTAAAAAAGGTGAGAACCATAAAATAAATAATGTTACGTAAAAGTACAGAAGATATACAACCCTTTGCTAGGCACAGATCCTCTCTCTTCTAAGAGAGTTAGGGGGGCAATCTGCTAAAACTCTTTTAATTTTTTTTTTTGGAATAAGGTTAAATACGCAGTCCACCTGATGGTAAGTGCTTACTGTGACCCATAGACATCTATCCTCGATTACGAATTAAAATGCAGATGCGTTGTCACCCCCGAGGACTAAGATAAAATGCCTCGTTTCCAGTAAGAAGGATCTCCGGTTCTCTACACTCATACGAAACAGCATCGTAAGAGCGTGGTCCTTACCCGGCTGAGCCGACCCATTTGTGCTATAACTATACTACTAATATAGCTGCAGCATGGCTCTACCACATATCGTACTGACTATACAACTGCATCTTTAATTTTTCCTACGTGGTAGAGCCATGCTGCAGCTATAATAATGGTATAGTTGTAGCACGAATGGGTCGGCTTGACCGGGGAAAGACCACGCTCTCACAGAATACAAGCATAAAATAGCAGCTTAATGGTGCTGTGTTTCGTATGGTGAGTGTAGAGAACCAGAAACCCTTTTAACTCGAAAAGAGGCATTCTATCTTAGTCCTCGCGGCTGACAACGCATTTTAATTCGCAAACGAAGATAGATGTAGATGCCTATGGGCCACAGCAAACACTTACCATCAGGTGGACTGTGTGCTCGTTTGTCACCCTTATTCTATAAAAAAAACCTACACACACACATATATATGTGTATGTGTGTGCGTGTTCTTACAATAAGTCGAGCATGGTTTTAGCTGGAATTTTGCGTCTTTTAAAATGTACTGAGCACTCCCTTATTTTGTTGGTCTAAGGAGTTGGCTTGTAAACAAAATATTGTCAAAATATTTAAATTATTTTTACAGTACAAAATTTGTAATATCAAATTTCGAGTAATACTTTTATTTAACTTATGGCCGATTTTTCAATGCTAAACCACTTAAAAATACCACGTATATAAGGTAAAAGATTCGATAAGCTATGATTTTGTAATTAGTTAGTACATGAATTTAAAAAATTCAGGTTTACTAATAAGAATCTTTCGTGCTTAATCCTTTCCTTTTGTTAATAACTTTACTGAGATTTTCCTCTGTATCGTGGAGGCAGTTTATATACATTCATTTCCACAACAAGGACAAACAACCAAACCCAGGACAATTATTTGATGGTCAAAACAAACACTTATTGCAAATACTTACCGCGTAAAGGAGTAAGGAACATTATTTGTGACTCTAACCCCTCTCCCTTCCTCCTTTTATTTGTAGTCACTGATTTGACCCGGCAACGCATCTGCAATTCCCCTGGTGTTGCGGTTGTTCATGGGCGGCGGTAGTCACTTACCATCAGGTGAACCGCATGCTCGTTTGCCACCTCTTTATATAGAATTTAAAAAAATCTCTACCCGGTCATGCCGGATTTCTGTCCGACATGAGCAGAGACAGAACTATGAGAGTGACAGAATAGAGTGCTATAACCTAGTCCTGCGTAGATAGTTAGTCTCCATTAAATCGGTCCAAGGAATGATTTTAAAATCAGCCAATTTTAAATGATACGTCTATTTCCCAAATACTCAGAGCATCTCAGTTATGAAATGCAGTTAAGTTTCGTGCTGTCTCTATCACTTTAAGTCAAAGTGACTGTGACTTCACGAGACTAAACGATATCTTAAGATGGAGAAGCGTTTGAGTATTTGGCCACACATTACTTATTAACAATATATAAAATACAAGTGTATTTAACACAAAAAAATAATGTACAGAACCCCGAGAGGAAGTAGTTTCCCGCGCGCCAAATTTTTTTAATCAACCACCATTTTGTTTTGTTTCGTTAAGTTTTTCAGGCGAGCTCGTCGACATAGCTATACTTTATTATTACACTGCTAAAACCTCGCAAGAAGCGTTTTTACTGCGTGCAATTTTATTCAGTTATTTACATAATATACTTTTTTGTTGTTTAACTTTATGGCAAAATTATGCTGAGATCGAACTTGGTACAAATATAGTTAGCATGTTAAATATTTTTTACATCAGAAGCAAAGTATGTAATAACTTTAATTGTATAAGTTATAAGTAAGAAATAAGTTCATTCATTCCATCAAAAAAATAGTGTAATCAACAATAATATTTTCTTATAGAATAAGGGTGACAAACAAGCACAGTTCACCTCATGGTAAGTAGATAATGTGGCCCGTAGATATCTACATCTATTCTCTATTAAGAATCAAAGTGCAGATGTATTTCACCCTTGAGGACTAAGATGGAATGCCTCTTTTCCAGCAAAATGAGTCTCCGGTTCTCTACACTCAACATACGAAACACAGCAACATTAAGCTCCCACTTTACGCTGGTATTCTCTGAGAGCGTGATTCTTCCCCGATCGAGCCGACCATAATATTGTAATTTAATTTAATTCTATATTAATTGACATTTAAACTCGATCTTAATATGCTACGCCCGTACAGGGCTGTCACATGCCCTGTAAATATATTGTAACAACTTTATACTTTGTGACATGCAATAAATGAATTATGAATTATAGCTGTAGAGTGACTCTACCACGCACGAAAAATTAAAGATGCAGTTGTATAGTCTATAAACTACGTCCACCTAGGTACTGTCAGGTAGACTGTGTACTCGTTTGTCACCTATAAATCCCCAATATAATATAAAGAATTAAACTTTTATTTTTTTATATTTCTATGGAATAAATTATATTATTTGAATCATTCTACCTCAATCTCCCTACTAAATTATTTTATTTCTTGTAAAATAAAAACAGATCAGAGAATCAGATTTCAGTTAAGAAATGAATATTATTATTCCCTTATTAATTATTATTAATTTTCTTATTTATTCTGTAAACATATTTTTATTTATATATACGACTCCTTTTGTTTTTGTTTATTTTAACAAAGAGACGGACCTGCTAAAAGGTTTAAAAATTAAGGTATATTACGTCAACAACTCGATTCGATCCCTGCCGGTACTATCCTAAAATTATACACAATATTAAGTGTTATTTTATCTCTTCCTTAACGTTGAAGGATGAAATAATGAAAAATATCGCAGATAATAGCAGACAATAATATTATAACTTAAATTTAAAAATTTAAAACCCCCGACACAAAAAGAGTTGGTGATATTCAAATGACTGAACAGATTTTCTTAAAACATTTCTAAGAACTGTCTCAATTAAGGCATCTTTCAAAAGAAAAAAACTTAATCAAAATCGGTTCATTCGTTCAGGAGCTATGATGCCACAGATAGACACACAGATACACATCTACAAACATATTACAGTGAAACCTGGATAACTGGGACCTTAAAGGACCTGCACATTTGTCCCACTGAAAGAAGTATTCCACGTGTCTCAGATATCCAGATATAAATAAATATCTGTCACATTTACAGTGGGTCCCATTAATAGAGATGAGAATAGAGGTTATTTCAGTTACAGAGGTGGGATTATTAAATAAAAATTATATAATATACATATAATATAATAAACAATTAGCCAAGTGCAGAATTTGTGGGTAAAATAAGAATTAGTAAACAAAACGGTACACAAAACATAGTTTCAATGAAAGATTACCTCTTTTACTGAGACCATATTTTATGTACCATTTTACTCGCTGTATCAATAATAGAGGTAATTATGACGAATAAAATCGAAAGAACTAATCCCTAAAATATAGCCTCAGTAAAAGAGGTAAAATACACTCGCTGTCTCAATTATAGAGGTAATTATGACGAATAAAATCGAAAGAACTAATCCCTAAAATATAGCCTCAGTAAAAGAGGTAAAATACACTCGCTGTCTCAATTATAGAGGTAATTATGACGAATAAAATCGAAAGAACTAATCCCTAAAATATAGCCTCAGTATAAGAGGTAAAATACACTCGCTGTCTCAATTATAGAGGTAATTATGACGAATAAAATCGAAAGAACTAATTCCTAAAATATAGCCTCAGTAAAAGAGGTAAAATACACTCGCTGTCTCAATTATAGAGGTAATTATGACGAATAAAATCGAAAGAACTAATCCCTAAAATATAGCCTCAGTAAAAGAGGTAAAATACACTCGCTATCTCAATTATAGAGGTAATTATGACGAATAAAATCGAAAGAACTAATCCCTAAAATATAGCCTCAGTAAAAGAGGTAAAATACACTCGCTGTCTCAATTATAGAGGTAATTATAACGATAAAATCGAAAGAACTAATCCCAGATATAGAGGTTTGCTTTGTCCCACTAACAGAGGTAATTCAGTGCTAAAATGTCGGGACCTAAGCATGAGCTCCAGCTATGGAGGTTTATCACTTATCCAGGTCCCACTTAACCAAGTTTTACTGTATACCCCTCTGTTTTCGTCAGGTTAATAAAACATTAATTAAATTGATTATATCATTGTATATCGAATGCTATACCTTTTTTCCCAGGTCTCTTATAACGTCCACGAAGAAATAGACATGATGAAGTCTTTTCTGCCGACTTCCAAAAAAGAGACGGTGCTCAATTCGACTGTATGTTTTTTATGTGTGTTACCTCATAACTGTTTACTGGGTGAACCGATTTCGATGATTCTTTTTTTATTTGAAAGCTGGTACTTCTCGTGTAGTCCCATATGAATTTAATCAAGGTCAGATCAATAGTTATTGAGTTATTCTTAATAACTTATTTTGAAGTCGGCTGTACAAAATTTTTAATTTTAAATTATATTGAGTAATAACAGATATTACTTATGTTTATCACTTAACGGATCTGTATCAAAACATTTAAATATCTCTATTAAATTTGTGCGCCTGAATTCGAACTCAGGATCTTTGAATTAATAGTCAAATACTCTGTCTACGCAGCCTTGCGCTGTCACTGTCAGAGATAAATAACTCACTCGTCAATTTCCGCAATATTTATCATTATGACAGCTTCAGTACGAAGTTGATAGTTTTACTAACGACACGGAACTTTCCTGGAGCTGCACTTTTTGCAGCGCACCATGTGAGCGCAGTTTTTCCAACATTTCCACGGTTTTTCCTTCATCTACGTAGAGTGAACTTTTTATTGCATCGGTTGTGTATGTGCGAGGATTCAAACGTTTTGATACTTGAAAATCATTTATAAATATAATTTTCTTAACAACGTGATAAAAATTGTATTAATATATTTTATAATTAATATTAAAATTAGAAAATAAGATTTAGGGACATACAGCAGTTGTTATTGTAAGCATCACGATAACTTTTCTTTTGTCGCAATTATACGAGAAATAATATAATGTATGCAGACTTTGCAGTGTTTAGTACACTGTAAAGCATAGCAAGTAAATAGACTCTTTATGTGTAATATAAATATGGAATTTATTGATAATCCTTGTTTTTTTTTTGAGTGGTATTATTTTTAGGTATGTAAAATTTTTATTCATGAATTTTCGTGCCATAATAAATGAAAAATATATAAATTATTAGATTTTGTTACAATTTTATATCAAAAATTATTTTTAAAATTATTCGATTTCTTAGTTTAATCTTAAGTTTTTAACGTAACAACTAACCAATAACAATTATTGATAAATAATTTGCTTATAAAAAATCTTTTATTTTCTATGATCGTCGAGGCATTAAAAATTAAAAAGTTTATATTTTTTGCATAACTATCCTTTTAGTGACATATTATCAAAATCCAATTTATACGTTTTGTGAGAGAAAGTAACTACTAAGAAAGTCACCACCGGTACCCCTATGATGATAGGTGTTGCAAATCAGTATCGAGTGATTTGCAATCATTAGTTAAAATTGAAACGCGATATATCCAAATAGATAGTTTTATTAAAAATTTTCTTCATATATTTTTATGGAAGACCCATTTTGCTGGAAAAGAGGCATTCCATCTTAGTCCACACGGGTGAAAACGCATCTGCATTTTGATTCGCAAACGACGATAGATGTAGATGTCTATGGGCCACAGCAACCACTTACCATCAGGTGTACTGTGTGCTCGTTTGTCACCCTATTCTATAAAAAAAATCTAAATTCGCAAACAATTAAAAACTGAATAATCTTAAAATTAAGAATTTCTTTAGTACATACCAAATTTTCATTTAATAGCACTTTTTTATTATAATAAAAATCAATAAACACTTAGAAGACAATTTATTGTGGATGTACAAAATTCTAATTCATAAATTAAAATCCAATAACTAGAAAACGTAAAATTATTAATAACTTGATCTTATAAATTAATAGAATCAGGCGTTACTTTGCGGAAATCCATTATATAAAAGGTTTTAAATAGTTACTTCGCAAACATCCGCTCTATAAAATAAAATGATGTGTCTTACCTAGTATGAAGAGCATCTCCCGCCCTCCCTCAATTGCGTGCACTCACCGTTAAGTCATTACACTTAACGGTCAGCCACCGTAGAGTCTACATCACCTTAGGATGCCTCGTGTAGAGGCGAAACACGTGTCGTATTGTCGTCAGTGGTGTGTCTTTCTTAGTGTAGTGGTGTTGGGAGTAGTGGTGCTGGGATTTGTGGTGACGGGGATAGTGCACGCAATTGAGGGAGGGCGGGAGGTGCTCTTCATACTAGGTAAGACACATCATTTTATTTTATAGAGCGGACGTTTGCGAAGTAAATTTTTAAAAGCTTTAAATTGATCTTATTTCAGTAAGGATCAAGATCACAGCGTCGAAGCACCGGCATTAAGAAACGTTATGTAAAAAAAGGCATTGGAAGACGTAGCGGCGAGGCCGGTGGCTCAGAAAAACACAAATTACCTCTCGGTAACGTCTTCGAATCCAGTTGTATGATGCGAAATTTACTTTGAATTGTTAACGTAGGTTTTGCGTCACGTCACTCGGAATTGTGTAAGACAAAAAGCGCGCGATTGTTGTAGGAAACGCGTTGAAAGGTGGCGCTTCATTTGTGACAATAAGTGGCCGCTACATTGTTGATTGCGTACCTTTTATGTACTACAGTACATAAAAGTCACTTCTCAGTATCAACTTTATAACTATATTTGCAAGATTTCATGATATTTCCCTGACCGATTTCAGAGTGGTCCACTAACATCAGGGGAGTTTTGTAGACTAATAAAATGATAGAACTATTTTTGTGTTAACGTAATTCAAAGCTTAATTTATTTTATTCCAAATATCATCTACGTAAGTAACTAATATATGTGGAGTCTAAATCGTTAAAATGAAGTGCAGAAAAAAGTTTGGTGGCGCCGTGTTTGTATGACCTACAAGTACCTAATGAGGGCTAATAATTTTCTGCTCACCAAATGTCGTTAGTTGACACTGAGGTAAAGTTTTTTATTACACAATATCTTTTGAGAAGTTAGTTTTAAATAAAAGTTTATCAGTTTCTAGAGTATTATATTAATACATAAAACAATGTTTCATGCCAGGTTTGCTCTTTAATTTTTTGCACAATTTAATTTTTTTTTAATTTTTCAACTTTTTTGAATATTTGTGGTTTAGTTTATTTATTTTTAATCGTAATAATATAAAATATAGTTAATAGTATAGAAAGGCAAGTGACGACCTGGTAAGACATGCAGGAACTCGATGGATGCAGGTGGCTCAGGACCGTGTTTTGTGGCATTCCTTGGGGGAGGCCTATGTTCAGCAGTGGACTTGTGAAGGGCTGTAATGATGATGATGTTGATGATGAATAGTATAGAAAGAAACATTAACCTTTACATTTTCCGAACAAATGAACTTCCCCGCTATGAAATTTGTCAAATATTATACCTCACTTTTAAGTGGCGCCGCCCTGGTGGCAGAAAAAGTCGTGGATGCCCTCATTGTTACCAGTCTGAATCTTAATCCTACGTATTTCACGTAAGTACGAGTAAAACATCTCAATGATACAAGAGACAGTCTTGATACGAGGGTAATGCAATGTTTGTTAACACTTTCACTGTCCGGTTTCCAGACACAATAGTAAGACAATAGCAGTGCCCTATATGTAGTGCACGGGACAGCGAAAGGGTTAAAATAAGTCGGTTGGTTTTGGAATGTAAAAGTCAATAAAGGGTTGGACTCATCGCAGGCTACGAACGCAATGAGTCACTTGTTATTTTGTTAATTATGGCGTTGACTTAATTTTTCTTTTAAAAGTAAAAGGGCAATAAAACATGCGGCTCACGAACACCAGAGAGAATTGCAGAAAACTAATTCTTAGTATGAAAAACCGTTGATACTTTTATTGTTTTTTTAATTCGTGTTGATAATGTCACTAGGTGGTAGGTCTACTTTTCTAATTAGGATTTCATGAGGGTAGTTACAACCCTCTTGCCTATTTCTGGTTCCAAATAAAAGTGACGCACTGCTGTTCCAGTTTGAAGGGTATATAGATCCAGTATAATTACAAGCTGTGAGACATTCCATCTTAGACCTAAGAGGTGACAATGCATATGTGGCCTTCTTTGAAGTTAGCCGCAAGTATCCATGTACTACAGTAGCCAGTTACCACGTGTAGGTTCATTTGCCACTTCAGTTTTATAAAAAAAAAATATAAGTTAGTCTATTAGGATTTTAATCTCTCAAATGACATAAAACGTTACCTTATTCTGGGAGAATTACAAACCAATAATTGATTGCACTCTCTCTCTCTCTTTTTAATTATTGACGATAGTAGAGTTTCTCTTATGAATAATTTTTTTTTTTAAGTTTAAGATGATATTTTGACGGCATGGCGCCGCGGCTTAGCAGGTTCAGCCCCGAGGGCTATGTTTTCGAATCGCGAACAGAGCAAGTATTTTTATGGCCTAAATTACCGCGTCTTAGTTTTTGTTCTAATGCAATTTATGAATACTTTGCGCCCATAATACAGGAAAAATCCCGATCCCGAAAAAAGGCGACCGCTCAGACTCGTCCAACAACTACAAGCTTATCGCCATCACTATCTTGTTCTCCAAAATAATGTAGTCCATTATAAACTGTCAGCTCATAAGGTACCTTGAGGATCACCTGCTGATCAATGACTGCCAATACAGTTCTCGTCGGGGTCAATCAGCTGATAATCTTCTGGTCTACCTGACTCATAGATGGGCGGAGGCAGTAGAGTCCAAAGGGAAGGCATTGGCCGTTAGTTTGGACATAGCGAAGGCCTGGATGCCTCACCATCTGGATGCTTGGCAGTACACCATTTTACGTTTTACTAGGAGTTTTCTTCCTAGTAACTTCTCTGAGGAATGACGAGAAGATCCTGGAGCTGGAAGAAGAAATAGACAAATTGCGCTGAAATATTATAGGATTATCTGAGGTCCCAGGAATCCTCAAATCCGGCAACTTGTTCTATAACCGGGATGGCGACCATCTGTCCCAAGGAGGTATCGAATTTATCGTCCACAAATCTCTCGTTAACAACGTTGTAAAGATTGGGAGTGTGTCGACAAGGTTTGCATGCCTTATACCCAGAATCACCAAACGGTATTCGCTGAAGATCATACAAGTTTACGCACCAACCTCGACACATCTCGATGAGGAGGTGGAGGATATGTATGAGGATATCTCTAGAGCCATGCATTCCTCTAAAATCTACAACACGGTGTTGATGGGAGACTTCAGCGCAAAACTATGCACAAGAGAAAACGGTGAGCTTCTTTTTTTTTTATAGGAGAGGAGGCAAACGAGCATGCGGCTCACCTGATGGTAAGTGACTACCGCCGCCCATGAACAATTGCAACACCAGGGAGGGAATTGCAGATGCGTCGCCGGCCTTTTAAAAAGGAGTACGCTCTTTTCTTGAAGGTCCCTAAGTCGTATCGGTCCGGAAAAATCGCTGATGGTAATCGATTCCACAAGGAAGTCGTGCGAGGAAGAAAACATCTTCTAAATCGCACAGTGGTGGACCGCCAATCATCCAGATGGTGTGGATGGTATGGGGAGTTCTGCCGCGATGTGCGTTCGTGAAATTTGGCGGCTGGGATTAATCTGAACAATTCCTCAGAGCACTCCCCATGGTAGATGCGAAAGAAAATGCAAAGAGATGCAACATCTCTTCGCAGCGCCAATGAGTCAAGCCGATCGGAAAGTACTCTGTCGTCGACGATTCGAGCCGCTCTGCGCTGGATGCGGTCAAGTGGAAGAAGCTGACACTGGGGAGCCCCTGCCCAGAGATGGGAACAGTATTCCATGTGAGGCCGAACCTGCGCCTTGTAAAGTTGCAGGCGGTGTGCCGGCATGAAATACTGTCCCGCTCTGCTGAGCACGCCAAGCTTTTTAGAGGCCAATTTGGCCTTCTCTTCCAAGTGACCACGAAACTGCACGTCACTCGATATGTCGATGCCGAGGATTCCGATACTGGCTGCGGCAACCAGGGGAGTGCCTTGAAACTGAGGAGATACGACAAAGGGGTTCTTTTTAGCGGTTAACGCGCAAACTTGTGTCTTCTGAGAATTAAACTGGACTAGATTTAGTCGCCCCCAGTTCGAGACTTTGTCCAGCAAAGACTCGACTTCAGACACAAGTTTGTTCCGGTACTCGGAGACGTTTTTCCGAGAAATATTAGCACGACCGGTGTATAGAGCATCACCAGTGCTGTCATCCGCATAGCAATGAATGTTACCAGTTAGCAACATATCATTGATATGCAGAAGAAACAGCGTTGGTGATAGCACACAGCCTTGTGGAACACCAGCGTTAATAGGCTTGTAGTCAGAACATGCACCGTCTACAACGACCTTGATGCTCCGATCTGCAAGGAAGCTGGTGATCCAATTGCACAATTTCTCGGGAAGCCCATAGGAAGGGAGCTTCGAAAGAAGCGCTTTGTGCCAAACCCGATCTAAGGCCTTCGCAATGTCCAGACTAACGGCCAACGCCTCCCCCTTGGACTCTACTGCCTCCGCCCATCTATGGGTAAGGTAGACCAGAAGATCACCATCTGATCGACCCCGACGAAAACCGTATTGGCGGTCACTAATCAGCTGGTGATCCTCAAGGTACCGGATGAGCTGGCAGTTGATAATGGATTCCTTTGTTCCACAGAGTTGGACGGGTCTGAGCGGTCGCCTTTTTTAGGGATCGGGTGGACAAAAGCTGTCTTCCATGAATTCGGGACTACGCCTTGGGAGTAGGAGTACCGGAAAAGACGCGTTAGTACCGGTGCCAACTCCGGAGCACACGTCCTCAGCACAATTGAGGGGATTCCGTCAGGCCCACTCGACTTCTGGATGTCCAGGGAGAGAAGTGCTTTGCGAACCGAGCGCTGTGAGAACAGCACATCCGGCATGGAGCACTCACACCGCGGGATGGTCGGCGGTGTTTTCCCCCCGTCATCAAGAGTCGAGTTGGACGCAAAAAAGGAGCCGAAAAGGTCGGCTTTGTCTTTTGCGTCATGGGCCATAAGCTGAAAGTAGGGATATTCGGATTAGGCCAACGTAACCCAAGGGGCCAACAGCTGGCCGACTTCATGGAGAAAGAGGGACTCTTTATGATGAACTCTTTATTCCAGAAGCGGCCCCACAGGAAGTGGACCTAGTCGAGCCCCGACGGTTCGACAAAAATGAGATTGACTTCATTATGACGAGTAGACGGAAACTGTTCATTGATATCTCTGAAATATCGGGTGAAAACTGGTAGCGATCACCGAATGGTTAGAAGCACACTGAAACTAAACATTTAGTTGGAGAGGTCACGTCTAATGAAGTCAACGCTCCATCCCCCTCGTGCTCTAATCCAAAGTCCCGAAACCTTTCAACTCGAGTTACAAAACCATTTTCAGTGCCTAGTGTTGCAATGAAAAATGATTGCAATGCAGTGGACAATATGAATGACAAGGTCGTGAAAACTGTCCGTGCAGTTGGAGCTAAGTTTCGCTAGACCCGCCGCAGAAGAACGCAAAATCTCTCCGATCACACTCTTAATCTCATGGCTGTTAAACGGGAAATGAAGCTGCTGTCTTCAGTAGATTTGATAGAATACAGACAACTGAAGCAAGAAGAAGACAGATCTCCAAATGCATGCGGCGGAACTTATGCAACTCGTATTAAAGAAGCGATCGAGCAGAACGAGGGCTCCAAAGTCTTTGCCAGAGATCTGTCTGCCAAAAAGAGCCAACTCTCGAAGCTGAAGACCGAATGTGGCAGTAACGTTTCCGGGACACTTGATATTTTGTGTGAGATTGAGAGTTTCTATTGTTTCATTAGTGGAAGCCAGAGGCAAGTGTGAGTAACCATCCAAAAACTAGTCTTATCCGACATTATTCCGATGATATCTGGGACGTCAGTCTGAGCGAGATTAGAATGGCTCTCCAGCACCTTAAAAACGGGAAATCCCCGGGCGAGAATGGAATTACAGCGGAGCTTCTGAAAGCGGGTGGAAAACCGGTACTCGAAGTCCTTCAGAAGCTCTTTAATTCCGTCTTCCATGGTGGCTTGAAGAACTGCAGACCGATTTCCCTTCTGAGCCATGTCTACATGCTGATTTCGAAAGTCAGACTCAACGACTTCCAGCCTCCTGAACAAGCCAGTTTCCGAAAAGGCTTTAGCACCATAGACCACATACATACCCTTCGGCAAATTGTACAGAAAACCAAAGAGTACAATCTGCCACTTTGTCTTGCGTATGTGGGACTATGAGAAAGCTTTTGATTTCGTCGAAATTTAGCCGATGCTCCAGTCCCTTCAGCGGTGCCAAGTGAACTGTTGGTATATCAAAGTGATAAAGTATTTGTACCGTTGTGCGACGATGGCTGTACGAGTACAGAACCAGAGTACAAAACTTATCCAACTGCAGAGAGGTGTAAGACAGGGTGACTTAATATCACAGAAACTCTTCACCGCTGCATTGGAAAACGTTTTCAAGCTACTGGACTGTAAAGGATACGATATTAACGTCAATGGCGAGTACAAGTACGAGTACTTACCTTCGATTTGCCGACGATATAGTCCTTATGGCAAAATCGCTGAAGGACCTAAGCACTATGCTCAATGACCTCAATAGTGTCTCCCAACTGATAGTTTTAAGATGAACATGGACAAAATAATAATCATGTTTAACGTCCATGTCACACCTATGCCGGTAGGTGCGAGTACTAAGCTCAAAGTTGTTGACGAGTATGTTTACCTGAGACAAATATTCCGACTAGGTCAGTCCAACTTCGACCGAGAAGTCAATCGACGGATTCAACTCGGTAGGGCAGTGTTTGTGAAATTACAGCACATCTTCTCGTCTGGTATACCTCAAAACTTTAAAAATGAGACTGTACAACCAGTGTGTGTTACCAGTGATGACCTCTGGAACTGAACGTGGTCCTTCAGTGTTGGCCATATGAGAAAGCTCAAAGTGGCTCAACGAGTTATGGAGAGGCCTATTCTCGGCGTTTCCCTGCGTGATAGACTTAAAAACGAGGATATCCGCAGTATAACCAGAGTAACCTACATAGCCCATAGAAATAGTATGATGAAGTGGCAATGGGCCGGCCATATAGCTCGAAGAACCGACAACCGATAGGGAATAAAGGTTCTCGAGTGGCAGCCTCGTACCGACAAGCGAAGTGTAGGGCGTCCCCTTACTAGATGGAGTAATGACCTGGTAAGACATGCAGGAAGTCAATGGATGCAGGTTGTTCGAGATCGTGCTTTGTGGCATTCCTTGGGGGAGGCCTATGTTCAACAGTGGACTTGTGGAGGGCTGTAATAATGATGATGATGACAGCTTCTCTGTGGAATTGTTTACCACCAGCGATGTTTCCGGACCGATACGACTTACGGACCTTTCACAGAAGAGTTTACACCTTTCTAAAAGGCCGGCAAAGCACCTGCAATTCCCCTGGTGTTGCGGTTGTTAGGCGAGCTGCATGTTCGTTTGCACCCTCTGCTATAAAAAAAAAGATTTCCATGAACTCACAGTGGCAATTCACAAAGCGTGCTATACGTTTAGCACGCTTTGTGAATTGCCACTACTAATTGCTCATTTAATTACATAAATGTTACTGAAAAAAAAAATACAATTATGGCTTTATTTACTAGCAACATTGTCATCTAATTCAATCTAGAGCAATAATTACTAAGCAAAAACTAGAGTTAATTAAACAAGGAAAAATTGATTTATAAGTCTTCTCGCTAAATTTTCCGTATTCGGACTGTGGATTGTTGTAAACTAATTGCGTTCTTAGATATAAAACCTGAACAAGTGGTAAAATTAAAAATTTTGTTCAACCGACTTCAATATAAATAAAATGAGAACATTATCAATGTAGTCGAAGTCAATTAAATACGCATTATTAAGGATAACTCAAAAACTACTGGTCAGATCTTGATCAAATTTATATGGGACCACATGAGAAGCACCAGCTTTCAAATAAAAAAAGGATCATCTCTATCAGTCCACCTAGAAAAAAGTTCGGAGGACATAACAAACTACAGTCGAATTGAGTACCTCCTCCTTTTTGTAATTTGATTAAAAATAGAGTTAAGCTTTATTAAAACATTATTTTAATTGCAGTACTAGAAACTCAGCTAATTCATACTTGTACTAGCTGTTTCGGCAGACGATCGGTAGATGGCGCGTTTCAGATTTTCAATAATGTAAATAAAAAATTATTAATAACTTGACCACGCCATCTATTGTATCAAAATTTTATACATGAATATAGAATAGAATAGAATAGAATAGAAAAAACATTTATTCAGTACAAGCAGTTCATACACATGAAAGTATAAGTACATATTGAGTTTAAAATATAAAAAGGTCGCATTGTGCCGAAAAGGGATGGGTCAGCATGTGTTGTGTGAGTATGGCCTCACACAGCGCTGATTTTCAGCCAAGAAACCTATTCATTGGCGTCGCGAACGTAGCACAGCTGTTACGTGTAGTCTAGTCCTTCGATAAAACGAAAAAAGCCTAAACCTTCTATAAAATTATAACACAAAAATTAAAACAAAGCAAAAGGCAGCAAAAAAAATACAATATAAGACATTAAATATAACCTTATACATAATTGTGTGTGGTAACAACAACTATCAATTATCAATTAAAATGGATTAGTAATAATAATAATAAACAAAAACGAAAAAAAAGGAAAATTAAAATATGAATGCTATACTAATATGTCCATCAATACGGTTTATATTGATAAACATACCGACACAACAGAAACATACAAACAATTTTGTAAATAACCGTACAATGCGTTATAGGAAGGAGCTTTCTCGGTTGATATTGCCATGTTGTATTTGTGCATCAATAAGAATTTTTTTTAGCTTGATTTTGAACTGGTGGAGATTTTTTAAACTCCTAATTGGAGGTGGAATATTATTCCAACATTTTGTAGCCGCATATCTAAAACTACCCCTGAAAGCTGCTGTTCTGTGACGCTGCATAGATAATTGTTGAGAACACAGTCTGTTGTTACCTTGTCTGTTTCGCGCGACCAAAGCTAGTTTGTCGTGTAAGTATGGTATATATCTTATAATATGTTGTCGTAGTTGTATATACTTTATAATAATAATAATAATAATTCATTTCTTTCAGACCAATTATCCATATTTGTTAAGAAATTATAATCTAAATACCTATAACATTAAAGAAAATTAAAATTAATAAATATAAGCATTAAATAAAATTAAAACTAAAATTAAAACTAAAATTAAAATTACAATAAAAATACTACTCTAGGTCGTGACGTGTCTAATTTACAGTATGCAGATTTATCCAACGCCCTAACATTGGTGAATCCCATCTGTCCGCTAGTACACTGAGAATGATGTTGGTGCTCGTCTGCATGCGATTCATCATGGAGGCACATCTTTTTCATCGTATACCACAAAACACAAAAACAGGGCCAAGTCCGAGTTGAAATCGCGCATGAAGAGTTCCGTACCGTCGTACAAGATTTAATACTTGCAAAAAAGAACACGTTCGTCCTAGTAGGGAAGCTCCTTTAATTTTGAATTTTGTTTTTATTTTTATTATTTGTTGTTACATTCTGTAAAAATGTCAACTGTCTACCTATTACAGATCATAAGATACAGCCTGCTGATATACAGACGGACGGACAACGGAGGTTTATTAATAGGGTCCCGTTGGTTACCCTTCAGGTACTGAACCCTAAAAAAGAGGTAGATACAATAAGACGGTCTTATCGCTAATGAGCGATCTATTCCAGACACTGATTGGTTTACGAGTACATGACACGTAATGTAAATAAGAGTCATTTTCGTCCACAAATATAGACATTTTTAATAACTTATAGTCAAGGCTTATAGCTCGGGGCTTACCGCTTGCTGTCAATTTCACAGTATGTGAACAACCCGGGTTCGACCCCGCCGCCACCAATGAAATTGTTAATTGCAATTTTTCGTGCTGATTTACCACATGCTAGCGGTTTTTTTTATAAGATAGGGTGATAAGCCACCTGATGGTGGTGTAAGTGGTTGCTGTAACCCATAGACATCTACATCTATCCCCGTTTGCGAATCAAAATGCAGATGCGTTGTCACCCGTGAGGACTAAGATGGAATGCCACTTTTCCAGTACAAAGGGTCTCCGGTTCTCTACACTCACCATACGAAACACATTAGTTTTAATCTGCTATATTACGCTGGTATTCTGTGACAGCGTGGTCGTACCCCGGTCGAGCCGACCCATTCGTGCTACAACTATACTACTAATATAGCTGAAGCATGGCTCCGCACGTATAAAAACACGGTAAAAGACAAAAAATATTTCTCGACAACTTTCTCGCCCTAAAACCCTCTCAGAAATGAGGGTAGGCCTGTGCCCAGCTGTGGGAGATATATAGGAAGTTCAATCTTCCAGTTTAAATATAGTATATTTCAATATCAGTTATTGGGTTTTTCTGTCAAATTATTGTCAGTAGCAGCCCGGAGACAGGAGGTTGGCGATGTTTCATCCTCGTACTTCGTAAAGCATATAAAGCCGTTGTTCCTGCGCCTGATCTCTCTCCGGTCGTGTCGGTTTACCGTCCCATTGGACTATGAGAGTGAGGGAATAGAGAGTGCTCCTGTATTTATGCTTACAATCGAGCACTATAATCCTATCCTGCGCAGATAAGCTACCTTGAGTCGGGCCGCCGTGACCGAAATTCGGTCTGGAAGACATTATTACTATTACCTATATGTTATTAAGAATTTTTAACCATTCTGTATTGTACTTTCACTTGTTTATTTTTCTTGTTTTAATAAACTTAAGTTTCATTATAGAATGGAAGTAATCTATAATCTAAATCAATATGTGTTTTGATGCCATCTGAGAATGCCGTGATAACCTGTATGTATGGCAATATTTATAGATTTAAATTTAGAATATGGTAACTGCTATTGTTATTAAACTATATACTTAGAATACACTGGTATAAAAAGTTAAGATTACATACTCTTTGGTTGTTATAACTATGTGCACATTTTTTTTATTTTAATGATCCTAAAATAAATAAATAAAACTCGACTGCACAGCCTATCAGATCCTAAGATAGCTATGAACCAGCGTCTCTATAAAACTAAATAACTAAATTGTGTGAAATATTACAATTACAATACAATTAAAACCTCAATCAGTCAAGCCGTTCAGAAGTTAAACGTTAACTAAATGACTCACCAACAATTATAGGTTACTACATTTTCACCGTTTAGATTCATGGTCTCTTGGTATTTTCCATAAAAAATAATAATTTCATCCAAAAAACCGAGCTTTTCCTAAAAAAATTTTAGCGCTGTCTTATTTTTTTGTACATATTATTATATTTAGTATATTATACTCCCCGGGCGGATTGACACCGACGGTGACATATTATACCGAATCCATCCATCCATTACAGTCTACAAAAGTCCACTGCGGAACATAGGCTTCCCCCATATAACACCTCTTAGATTTTCAAACCTTCACCTTCACCTTCTTAAATTTTGACTGGACATTTTGTTTATAGGATAGGGACTCCACCTTAAGGCCATATGCTCGTTTTCTATAAAAAATCGCCTCATCTTCTATGAAAAAATACTTCCTCCACTTTTTTTACTCAAATCTTTAACTCAGCTTTAAAATGGCGTTTAACATTTCAGTCAAGCCTACACTAGGAATCAAACTTAGGTTGATTGCGTACGAGGAAATTAAAAGAATTTACGCCCAAAAACCACCGCTTTTCTTATCTGTCTTACTCTATATTTCCTATTTTTAACTTAAAAGTTGACTCTACTCTATGGAGTAGAGTGAACTCTACCCACACTTACTCTTACCATCAGGTGAGCCGCATGCTCGTTTGCCCCTTTTCTATGAAAAAATACTTCTTCCATCCATATACGTGGCGGAGCCATGCTGCAGCTATATTAGTAGTATAGTTGTAGCACGAATGGGCCGGCTCGACCCCGGAAGGACCACTGCTCTCACAGAATACCAGCGTAAAATGGCAGCTTGACACTGCTGTGTTTCTTATAATGAGTGCAAAGAACCGGAGACCCATTTTACTGGAAAAGAGGCATTCTGTCTTAAATCTCACGGGCAACGACGCATCTGCATTTTTTTTGTTTGTTTTATTTTTTTTCTAAAAAAAGAACGTTACCTCCACACTAGGATTTTTTCCTGTATCATGGAGGCAGTTTACATACATAAATTTCACAAGGACAAACATCCAGAGCGGTAACAATTATTTGTAGGCCATACAAATATATAAACATACTAGTTCTGTGCGGGATTCGTACCCGCGGCCCTTAGCGCAACAACTGATTGCTAAGCCACTGCACCACGGAGCCGTCAAATTTGATCCTTAATTGAGGATAAATGTAGATGTCTATGGGCCACAGCAACCACTTACCATCAGGTGGACTGTGTGCTCGTTTGTCACCCTATCCTATAAATTAAAAAAATATTCTTAAATATTGTAAATCGACGCTTAAAATGACGTTTAACAATTTCAGTTGTGCCAACACCGGCAATCGGGAATCAGGTAAATATTGCACGATAAAGTTTAAAGCGTTTTCTCTTAAAAACGCAGCGCTTTTAAAATCTGCCTGACTCTACATTTCCAATTGTTAACTTTAGAGATAACTGTAGGTACTAATGGAGTAGAGTCAACTCAATCTATACCTATTCAACATTATTATTATTATTTTTTTATAGGAGAGAGGGCAAACGAGCATGCGGCTCACCTGATGGTAAGTGACTACCGCCGCCCATGAACAACTGCAACACCAGGGAATCGCAGATGCGTTGCCGGCCTTTTAAAAAGGAGTAGGCTCTTTTCTTGAAGGTCCCTAAGTCGTATCGGTCCGGAAAAATCGCTGGTGGTAATCGATTCATATTAGGTTTACTTTAGAGATAACTGTAGGTACTAATGGAGTAGAGTCAACTCAATCTATACCTATTCAACATTATTAGGTTTAAATTACACATGAAATTTATTACGGCTTCGTGGGGCAGTGGCTTAGCAATGAGTTGCGGTGCTGAGGGCCGCAGTTTCGAATTCGGAAATACTGGTATGTATGGCCTACAAATAATTGGTCTAAGTCGGGATGTTTTTCCTTGTGAAATTAATGCATGTAAACTGCCTCCACGTTACAGGAGAAAAGCCTAGTACGGGGTAATAATGGTATAATGTTTATAAAAAAAAGTATTTATGTTTTATTTATATTAAAATACATACATAAACACTCACGCCTGTCACCCAGAGGGGTAGGCAGAAACTATGGACTTCCATTTGGCACGATCCTGACACACCTCTCTCGCCTCCTCCACATCCATATACCTACGCATACACGCTCGTCGGTTAAAGGTACTCTTGATTTAATTTATTTATTATGATTTATCTTAAAAATATTTATTATAAATTTGTGATCTCTTGCCAATTAGGAAAATAGTCAACAGGCCATCTTCGGGTAGAGACTATGTAGATATACAGGATATTTTTAGAGTGCTTTAGTATTTTGTGTTAACAATAAATGTATTGTGCAAATACGAAAGCACTCCTTAGCGTTGGCCTTAGCCCCATTCTTAAAGAATTTGTTTTCTCTTTTATAATATTATATTACACTTATACTCAATTATAGTTTAAATTCGCGTGCCAACGAAATAAAATAAAACTTGCATATTTCCACATTGTGTTTATTATGTTTTACGAATATGGTAGTAAGCGTTAGTCTGCATTGTACATGACGGTTAGTACATTAAAAATATATCCATAAACACATAAGCTATAAACAATATAATATACATATATCCATATAGTATGGGTATACCAATTTTTTATTTGAAATACCGGCTTTTATCGACAACTGCACCATTACCATGAGCATTTATGTATTTATGTACTTTGTTATTATCATCATTATCACAATTTCAGCCTATCACAAGTCCACCGCTGAACATAGGCCTCGCTCAAGGATGCAACAAGACACGGTCCTGGGCCACCTTCATTCATCGATTTCCTGCTTCTGTCAACAGGTTGTCTTTGTATCCAGTGGTGGCCGCCCTACACTTCACTTACATATACCAGGCTGTTACCATACGCGTTTTTAAAAGAAGAAACGAAAGAAGATTGGTTATGATAGAGCCATCAGAATTCGCAGATATAGCAATAAATATTAAGCGTGAAAATTATTGCTATTTTATTTCACTTGATAAGATTATATTGCTTTTTCACAGTGATTTCACTGTTTCAATTTTTTTTTCAATCACAATGAACTAATGTGTCACTTACTTGGATGACGTATGAATTTTCAGTGATAATTTTCAATGGTGTTGCTGTATAAAAGAGAGCAGGGGCCATATTCAGATGCTACGCTGCACCTGGTAGAGCCACGCTGCAGCTATATTATGGTTGTGGCACGAATAGCTAGGCTCGACCTGGGTAGGACCACGCTCTCACAGAATATCAGCGTGAAATAGCAGCTTATTGCTGCTGTGTTTCGTTTGGTGGGTGTATTCTCTACACCGAACCTTGGAAACGAAGCATTACATCTTACTTCTCATGGACAACGCATCTGCATTTTGATTCTCAATCGTGGACTGTGTGCTCGTTTGTCACACTTATTCTATAAAAAATTACATGTATTGTGTAACAATTTTCAGTACTTGGTACTCGCTCAGACCTCCAAGCTATCTTGCGATTTCATAGATCGCTATTTGTGGCAGACCATGGATGCAAGCCGATACGTCACAATGTATTTCACTTGCTACTCATAAAATGTTCTATGCCTAATGAAAATAAGCATAAACATCAAAAATAGCTAAATGTTTCGCAATTGACAGTAAGAGAGTTAGACAGTTAGGAAGGTTTTTACTTATTATGTCTTAATAATTATAAGTCATATATTTTTATTAACTTTGTAATCGCAGATAGCTCAAAATAAGGTAATTTGTCGTTAAAATGTTTAATAATCCTTACGAAATATACTGTAACATAATATTCTGATCTTTTCAGTCGTTTAAACACAGATCATATTTAAATTTACAAACATAACTTTATTTCAACATATTGAAATAATTTGTAACAGTTTAATAAAAATTGTATCTGAATGAATTTAGACCTGGTGCCTTACAAATTGGTTAAACAGTACCTACCTATGTATATAGAAAAAAAATAATTTACTCGTATATTCACTTTATTTTACCTGCTTATTGGGGAGTGCTTTTAGCCGGGATGGAAGATGTGATTTAGATGTGGACAGGCGTGTCGCTGCCGGGAACAAAGTCAATGGTGCCCTGACTGCGTTAGTCAAAAGGCAAGGCGTAGTGAAGAGTGCACGCCTTGCAATACATAACGCAGTGTTGGTACCGACTTTGTTATATGGCAGCGAAACCTGGGTATGCCAGAAGAAGCATAAAAGCAAGTTGAATGCAGTGGAGATGCGATCTCTTCGTAAAATGTGCGGCGTCACCATGGCTGACCGAAAGCGAAACGAAGAGATTCGTAATATGGCAGGTTTGAAAGATGACCTTATCACAAAAATTGATAAGGGCGTGCTTCGATGGTTTGGGCACGTTGAGCGAATGAGTGAAGACCGAATGGTGAAGAAAATATATAGCGCGAAAATTAATATTAAAAGGTGTCGAGGTAGACCGAGACTAACTTTCGAAGACCATGTGAGCAAATTGCTCGAAGAGGGGAGGGTCAAGAGTACTCGGATACCTAGACGTGCATGTATGAAGAAGATGATGAATCTGAAAGAAGCGAAAGAGGTATGTAAGGATCGTGACACTTGGCGATCTGTTCTCTCTGGCTACCCCGTCAGGGATTGTGCGTGACGATAAGTAAGTAAGTAAGTATTTTACCTGCCTAAACGGAACATAGGCTTTTCTTTTTTTGTGTACATCTATGGACCAAGTACCATCCGAATTATAGGTACTATAAATTCCATTCTAATTCTATTTATTAAATAAAAAGGTGCCTCAATTTTCGATGTTCATTTACGTATTAATATATACCTAATGCAAAAATGTCATATTGTTTTTCTTAGAAAATAGCCTTATATATTATTATTGTGACACATATTTATTTGGATAATTATATATGTAAAATAGAATAAACTATCTGGACCTCTTTTGTTCAGCAAATGTATTTTTTTAGGATAGTCAAACAACTTATACCTATTGTATAATTATTATAGTATTCAGAATGAATCAAATCTTTATAAAGTTTGAATATTTCGTAGACATTTTCAATCCCAGAAGATAAAAATATAAAAGTTTATTACGAAAAGAAAAAAATGTAAATCCTTAAATGAATTATGAAAACTTTTATATTTATTAGGTATATTAACATTTCAGTTTAACAATTGCACACCTTAGATGTACAAAAACGTGTAAATGCTATTTCAAAATAGTGTGAAATATATACTGATTAGTGGATGGATACATAACCGTACTTTCGACATGCAATACGTAAAAAAACTTGTTAAAATTAAACTGCACGATGTGACTTACTGGTCCCATTCACATTGCGTCCGATGATCTTATTGGAGCCATTGGGCTGTGTAGCGACGGGGGTGTGCGACGCGGGGGGAGCGCTCCGTCCCGTTTCCTCGCCCGGGCTCTCCATATCGCCCCTCTCGCTCGCACACATCAACCCGCCAATTTGAAAACTTCACAAAATTTCAAGTGTCAACAATTTGACATAATAGGCTGAATCGATTGTTGTCACAGTCAAAAAAGTTTTTTTTTCATACATAAAAAAGGTTGAGACCGATTTCGCGGTATTTTTGGGAAAGTAGCCGTGACGTGAGCGGATTGAAGCGCGCGCCGCGACTGACGTCTCGGGCCGCGTGCGGAGCCCTACGCTGCAGCTGCATCGCCCCGCCCAGCACCCCACGCGCTCCCTCCACGTGGCCCGTGGCCCCACGACCGCTTTCCTTGCCCTCGGCTCTTACATAAAAAAGAATATAAAGGACTAGTCCGACCTACGAATTTCTGTTAATGTATGGGTGGCTTATGCCAGTGTTGGTGTCTTTTATGTAGAGGGATTGAAAGGGTACAGAACTTGAGGGTCGACGGGTCGCTTTTTAATTTAAAAGTCGGACTTATCGATCGGAGTTTGTAAAGTAGTAAATGTACCTACTTACGTACTATTACAAGCAATCATAAAATAACCACCACTATTATTTTTAATTTGAAATATAAATTATTTAATGTCGTAATGGTCCAATTAAAAAAAACGACGAAACTAAACCTCCTCTGTGCTCCTTGTCATCGTTTTAGGATTCTAACCAGAACCAAGCTCTGACTTGTGCGAAAACATAGTTGCGATTTTGGTCTCATTTCATGTTGTGAACGCTTAAGTTACCTCTATATCTCTGATACATCCTTAGATATAGCCTTAGCGTAGTTGCAATTTCATAGCACTAGATTCAATATTCCTTGAATTGAATTAAATTTTAATTGAATTTGAATTGGTCATATACAAAAAGCTTTTTTAATATGAAATTCAGATTACTACCTGATGGTCATCTATCAAATTCAAACAAGTAAAGCTACAGATGTGTTGTCAAATCCGAAGACCATCATGGAATGCATCACAGCCTGCACAATATACTAGCTTTCTTTATCCTTCAGATGGGAACACATCCTTACTGCTTGGCTGCAGAAATACGTAAGAAGGTAGTTCATAAACAAACGGATTCCTAGACGGGAAATGATTTCTACCACGTAATAAAGCTCCTTGGTTAAATTTAATGAGTAGAAACACGATTATTCACATCAACATCATCACCACCACCACCACCATCATCATCATCATAATCAACATCATCTCAGATTCTTAAGACGCCTAAGCTCACAAAAAATAATTTGATTTTTTTATCAACATCGGAACGTTTGCAACATCGTTCCCACTTTTATATCGCAGTGCGCAGACAATAGATACACGAAGTCGCGTCATTTTCATTAATGATATTTTTTTATAGGATAGGGTGACAAACGAGCACACAGGCCACCTGATGGTAAGCGGTTTCTGTGGCCCATAGATATCTACACCTATCTTCGATTAAGAATCAGAATGCTGATGCGTTGTCACCCGTGAGGACTAAGACGGATTCGCCTTGTTTCCGTTAAAAAGGGTCTCCGGTTCTCTACACTCACCATACGAAACACAGCAGTGTTAAGCTGGTATTTTACGTTGGTATTCCGTGAGAGCGTGGTCCTTCTCCGGTCGAGCCGACTCATTCGTGCTACAACCATAATATAGCCGTAGCATGGCTCTACCACGTAAAAACAAAAATAATGATAATCCCCTTCAAACCATTACTTAAACAATAAAACAGAAGTAAATGCCGTCGGCGGTCATGATCCCGCCAATCGAATCATCCTTGGTAGGAATCGGTGTTCTTTTACGAGGATTTGTGGCCTATCAAATCTAATGTAATGGTGGGGACGATCTTGAACATCTTCACACACTGCAGACTTCCCGGAACGTCGGTGCTTCAAGTCAGCTATATGTTCTTTCACGGGGATTTTTATAGATCTTTTTAATAAAAATTTTAATAAAAAGATCTATAAAAACACGCTTCGCGAGGCTTTTGAAATTAAAAAACATCGTAATTTCAATAGAGAAGATGGATGGGTGCTGCCATCTGCTCGGGATCCTATAATTAATAAAACTAAATCCAAACCCAAGCATACTATTGCAAGACTTCAAGATACTATAAGCTCATTCTGCATAGATCGGACCAAAAATTAATATTCAAAAACTGAAGGTAGCCGGGCTAACTATGACATCGGGATGTCAAACACCTCAATACCCCCGTGACCGTGGGTACTGTAAAGCACCCGAAACTTCGGGAATTAAAAAGTTAAATTAAACGCGATAAAATCCGTAAAAATTAGTTTAATTTAATGCTTATAGTCTTCGGATAAATATGAGAAATCATTATATAATCTCGTCACTGATGGTGACCACCGTAGAGCTTTAACCGGTGAAATTCCAGCACGACATATCTGTTGCCCTCTCGGAGTAATCTATGACGATATCACCACGTTAAAAGATGTTTGAAGTATACATCGTAGTTAATATCGCTCGCTCAGGGAACATCTTCATACAAAGAAAATAAAACCTAAACACTCACGCTTGTCACCCAGAGGGGTGGGCAGAGACTACGGACTTCCATTTGGCACGATCTTGACACATCTCTGTCGCCTACTTCATATCCATATAAAAGTAAAGTAAAGTTGCAGCCTATTTACGTCCCACTTCTGGGCTTCCTCTCATTTCTGAGAGTGTTTTAGGGGCAAGGAATCGTCCACCGCGCTGCCCTAATGCGTGTTGGCGAACTTCACATGTCTTCGAAATATATTTTTTTCTTATTTCTCAGACATGCAGGTTTCCTCACGATGTTTTCCTTCACCGCCGAGCACGTGGTAAATCAGCACTTAAATTGCAATTAACAATTTCATTGGTGCCGGCGGGGATCGAACCCGGGTTGCTCGAGTACTGTGAAGCTTATAGCGAGCGCTAACCATCTAAGCTACCACATCCATATGTCTACCCATATTTGCTCGTTGGTGAAGGGTACTCTTAGTCTGGCGAATTTTCAATATATTGCCTTTGCCGTTCACTTCTACAATATATTTTTTTAATAAAACGTTATCTTCACACTAGGATTTTCTCCTGTATCGTAGAGGCAGTTTACAAACACAAATTGCACAAGGACAGACATCCAGACCCGGAACAATTATTTGTAGGCCGTAGAAATATTTGTTCCGTGCGGGATTTGAAACCGCGGCCCCAACGCAACAACTCATAGCTAAGCCACTGCGCCACGGAGCCACCGGCATAGCATATTAAAGTTGGTAAAAATTACGATACGAACTATATACGATCAATATCGAGCGGATATACGCGAGGTTTTTTTAACAGTGGTAGAGCCACGCGGCAGCTTTTGCTGTCGCACGGATGGGCCGGCTCGAACCGGGGTGGTACCACGACCTCACAGAAAACCAGCGTGAAGTAGAGGTTTACCTCTGCGTTTCGCTTGGTGAGTGCAGGTGACCGGAGGCGTTTTTTACTTGAAATTAGGCATTCCATCTTAGTCCTCACGGGTGACAACGCATCTGCATTTTGTTTCGCAAACGAGGATAGATGTAGATGTCTATGGGCCGCAGCAACCACTTACCATCAGGTGGACTGTGTGCTCGTTTGTCGCCCTCATCCTATGAAAAAAGGTAACTTTAACAACTTTAATATAATGGACTTCCGTAAAGTAATTTCTTAGTAATTGATTATATTAATAAACCACCGAAGCATTCCTTTCTTAATACTGGGCACACTCTTAGTTTAGCCAAGTTTCAATATATCACATATTTTCTATCGATAATTATAGATATACTTCTGTCTAGGACGGCCTTTACCGGCTCTGCCATTCACTTCTGCAGCATAATATTGTTTTGTCACTTTTCCAACTTCATAATTATTAAAAATAATATTTTATACGTGGTAGAGCCATGCTGCAGCTATATAAGTAGTATAGTTGTAGCACGAATGGATCGGCTAGACCGGGAAAGGACCACGCTCTCACAGAATACCAGCGTCAAATAGCAGCTTAACACTGCTGTGTGTCGTACGGTGAGTGTAGAGAACCGGAGACCCTTTTTGCTGAAAAAGAAACATTCCATCTTAATCCTCACGGGTGACAACGCACTTGCATTTTTATGCTTTAATGACGATAGGTGTAGATGTCTATGGGTCACAGCAACCATCAAGTGGACTGTGTGCTCGCTTGTCACCCTATCCAATAAAAACAAATTAAATAATAAAAACGAGAATATTTTTCCAATTAAAAAGGTTTCATTTATCAAGTAATTTCCGCTGCAACTATAAAAAAACGTAAAGAAATTTTTCTTCATTTAATCATTAAATCGAACTCCACTATAAACAGAAAGCCAATGTAGGCTGATTAATACATGTAACCTATATTTCGCTCTTAACATGGCTAGTTTTTTGCAAATCACCTGTTACCGTTGGCGGGTCGGCCATTTTATAAGTTTTTTATCTGTTCCACGAAACAGACTGCTTTCGGAGCCCTCGGACGAATTAAGCTTTTGCAACTGATTATCATTTTTAATTTGATCACGGCACGAACGAGTCGATGGCGATTTTGGTTTTTATGGCCATTGTTTGATTTTTGTTACGAAGATGCCTAGCGGTTTAATCAATTTCAAACAATTTTAATGAATATGTTAATGTAAGCCCCGAGTGAAGAAAGTTTTATACGCGGTAGAGCCACGCTGCAGCTATATGATGGTTGTAGCTCGAATGTGTCGCCTCAACCAGGGTAGAACCACGCTCTCACAGAATGCCAGCGTAAACTAGCAGTTTAATGCTGTTGTGTTTTGTATGATGAGTGTAGAAAACCGGACGTCCTTTTTACTGGCCTTTATTCAACAGTGCAGTTTCATAGGATGAATGAAAAAGAAACGTAAACTTAATACCTAGAAGAGCCATGCTACAGCTATATAGTTATAGTCATGCTACAGTTTATTATAGTTGTAGCACGAATGTGTCGGCTTGATCGGGAAAGGCCTACTCTCTCACAGGATACCAGCGTAAAATAGCAGCTTACTTTTCTTACTTTACTCTCTTGTAGAGTCGGCTAATACCTTCTATTTTTAAAGAATGATACGACTTTGCGACCTACAAGAAAAAAACCTACTCTTTTTTAAAGGCTGGCAACGCACCTGGAATTCACCTTCCCTTTTGGAGCTCCATTATTTTTCGATATTTCCATTTTGACGTGGTAGAGCCACGTTGCGGCATAACATGTCATGGTAGATACTCCCCCCTCATCAATTTCTGCCGCCTTATACCGTGCAAT
Organism: Parnassius glacialis; assembly: GCA_033319125.1. Classification (NCBI taxonomy): domain Eukaryota; kingdom Metazoa; phylum Arthropoda; class Insecta; order Lepidoptera; family Papilionidae; genus Parnassius; species Parnassius glacialis. The sequence goes on along the minus strand of JAVANC010000025.1, from coordinate 2,771,193 downwards.
GTATATCTCACACATGTTTTAGTAAATAATATATCTCATCTTGTCTTATCTTATGTTATAACAGCATTGTAGTAAGACCGGAAGCCAGAATTATTACGTGGTAGAGTCACACTGCAGCTATATTATGGTTGTAGCACGAATGGGTCGGCTCGACCGGGGTAGGACCACTATCTCACAGAATATCAGTGTAAAATAGCAGCTTAATGATGGTGATGGTGTTTCGTATGGTGAGTGTAGAGAACTGGAGACCATTTTAGTTCTCACGGGTGACATCGCATCTGCATCTTGATTCTTCTACGGTCTACGGGCCACAGCATCCACTTACCAGCAGGTGGACTGTGTGCTCGGCTGTCACCCTTATACTATAAACAAAGGGTATGAACCACTCCATCTTAATCTTCATGGGTGACTTCTTTGTTAGAATATGGCTGCAATTATCCATGAACTGCAGTAGAAACTTAGCGTCAGGTGACATGTAAATTCGTTTGTCACTTCATAAAAGTTTTATAATAATTTAAAATTAAAAATTTTGTACAGCCAACTTCAATATAAGCGACTTCAATATATGTTATTTAAGAATAACTCAATAACCATTGGTCTGACCTTGATAACATTACATATGGGACCACACGAGAACTATCAGCTTTCTTATAAAAAAAGAATCATCGAAATCGGTTCGCCCAGTACAAAGTTATGAGGTAACACACAAAAAAAACGTACACTTGAATTGAGTACCGTCTCCGTTTTGGAAGTCGGCAGAAAAATAAGTCGCAGCACCAATGATTCGAATCGACCGAACAACACTGAAATCTAAGATGGATTGCCTCGTTATGTGTAATAATTATAACTTTTAACAAAAAGTAAGAACCGACTTCAAATTGCTCAGACAAGAAATTATTTTTTTGCTGTCCTTAGAGGTGGAGCTTTTCTCCAAATTAATATGAGACCACTCTTGAAGTATAACCTACTCGTATTTAATAAAAAAGTAATCATCAGAATTCGTACACAATCTGCGAAGATATCGCGTAACATACGAGTACATACAAAAAAATTTCGTACACTAGAAGTGAGAACCTCCTCCTTTTTGAAGTCGGTTTCCGGTTCTCTATACTCACCGTATAGAACAGTAGCATTATGCCGCTATTTCACGCTGGTATTTTGTGGGAGCATGTTCCATCCTCGGTCAAGTATTTCATGTACATGAGAGTTATGTACTGAGAGTTTTTCATACAGCACACGCTAAACCAATTTTATATATACCACGGCTTTCTCTACTCTTTTTCCAACAGCATGTTTTTTTTATAGGATAGGGTGACAAATGAACACACAGTCCACCTGATGGTAAGTGTTATTACATCTATCCTCGTTTGCGAATCAAAATGCAGATGCGTTGTCACTCGTGAGGACTAAGATGGAATGCCTCTTTTCCAGTAAAAAGGGTCTCTGGTTCTCTACACTCACCGTACGACACACAGCAGTGTTAAGCTGCTATTTTACGCTGGTATTCTGTGAGAGCATGGTCCTTCCCCGGGTGAGCCGACCCATTCGTGCTACAACTATACTACTAATATAGCTGCAGCATGACTCTACCATGTATGTGCTATTTTACGTTGGTACTACCTTTACCGTTACAGCCTATTAAAATCCACTGCTGAACATAGGCGTCCCCCATAGATTGCTTCATAGGGGGATATTTGCCCCAAATTTGCCATTCTTCCATTCTCCGGATTTGTTTCCCTCTGTCGCCTCTTACGATACCCACGGGAAGATATGGGATATATTCTCTGAGAGCAACTGTTCTAAGTAGATATAATTTTTGAAGTATTCTAGTACACGTTTGTCGTAATATAAAACATTCAGAAACTAATTAATAAAATCAGACGTTACTTTGCGGAAATTCCGTGGAATATAATAAGAACTTCAATTAGCGGTCCGCCACCGCAGAGTCTACGTCACCTGAGGATGCCTCGTGTAGAGGCGAAACACGTGTCGTATTATAGAGGGTGCTTCCTAGCGTAGTGGTGCTGGGATTGGTGGTGACGGGGATATTGTACGCAATTGAAGGAAAACTAGAGGAGAGGAAAGAGAGAGCGCTTTAAACTAGGTAAGACGTATTATTTTATTACGCGGATCTTAGGAAATTTATTTTTAACATCATTCACATTCAGAGACCGCGATTTTAATTTCGACTATATACCACGTATTTTCTCACAGTGCATATAGAAAATAAGTCCGCCAGTTTTTCCACGGGCCCAACAAAAAGCTGCGATCAAAGCGTTTCCCACACTACCGGTGCCGTTACTCTATCATCGTATCGACATAGTTCTAGCGATCCGGCGTGACGACAGCCTTTCACCGGCCCGAGAAAAACCTACACTGCCTTAAGAGTTCCGTCTGATATTATTTGCAGAAAAACTGAGGCCACGAAACGGGCGTTTTCTATACGGAATGACGAGCGATTGGCGGTTTAATTTGACGTTACATTATTATTAGGCTAAATTTATTTCGAGATAAGAAAGTGTGTAGTTTACATGGTAGAGCCACGCTGCAGTTGGTGTTGCAGTATTTCATGGGCGATGGTGGTCGCTTACCACCAGGTGAGCCGTAATTTCGTTTACCCCCTCTCCTATAAATAAAAGCTATATTATGGTTGTAGCACGAAGGGGTCGGCTCACCGGATTAGGACTACGCTCTTACAGAATACCAGCGTAAAATAGCAGCTCAAAGCTGCTAAGTGAGTGAAAGTGTGTGTATAGAGAGAATCGGATATCTTTTTTACCGGAACTGCGGTATTCCTTTTTAGTTCTCAGGGGTGGCAACGCATCTGCATTTTGATTCTTAATAGAGAACAGATGCAGATGTCTATGGGCTACAGGATGCACTTACCATGAGGTGTACTGTGTACAAAAAAACTAGTTTTTTACAGTTATTTTTAAGACACGCTGCTGCCCATCTCCAGGTTTTCCCTCTGTCGTCTCTTACGACAACAAATTGGGCAGTGGATATTCTTACACCGCAACTACATGGTAAAGCACTCACTATTACTTAATCCGCCGTCTTCGTGGCCCACAGATCACAGTAAGGCGCTCTCGAATAGTTTATTTTCTCACGAGCGGCCCCGCCCGACAGCCTTGCGACGAATTCCGAACACATCGGCACATTTTCATCACTAAACTGCCGTATTACTTAAATTGTTGCTGGGCCTAGGCGAAATTAAAACCTACACGCCTTACGCTTTAATGTCTACAAGTATATTACGAATTGCTTCGTTGGGCTTAGGGTGACCATGTCTATTATTATTAAAATAAGTATGCGAAACATTTTTATTTACATTACAGTATATCACGGCCTATCAAAAGTTCACTGCTGAGCAAAAGTGCACAGCCTTCTATTAGTGCAGTTCTACTCATAGTTAAAATAAAAATAAATCTGTGCTTAAGTAAATTTTGCTTCTTTTAATATTTATAGCACTTTTTCTAAAATGATTGTTTCTAAAGTGATTGTTCCTTTACATTTACTGAATATAGTTGTGAGCTAAGAAAACGGTTCTCTTATTAAAATCTTAATATGTCTCAAAATATAAAAGCCATCTTAATAAATTTATAGTCTGTAGCAGCCTACATACATCTCTTTTTTTTATAGAATAAGGGTGACAAACGAGCACACAGTTCACCTGATGGTAAGTGGTTGCTGCGGCCCATAGACATCTACATCTATCCTCGTTTGCGAATCAAAATGCAGATGCGTTGCCACCCGTGAGGACTAAGATGGAATGTCTCATTTCCAGTAAAAAGGGCCTCCGGCCACCTGCACTCACCAAGCGAAACGCAGAGGTAAGCCTCTACTTCACGCTGGTATTCTGTGAGGTCGTGGTACCACCCCGGTTCGAGCCGGCCCATCCGTGCGACAGCAAAAGCAGCCGCGTGGCTCTACCACTGTTAAAAATCTCACGTCTGTGCGAAGGCACCTATGCCATTAAATCTAACGGAGAGCTACACCGCTCTCGTATTAAAACTGAAAAGAAAAGAAATGGTTGTGGACCGTATTAAATCTTGTAGGTAATTAGTCATGCTACAATGCCACGAACAATTTCATTTAACATGGATAAAAATATCACAATGTCTTTCATTTTCAAAAACCAAAAGAATTTGGTGAAATTATTGCTATGCCAATAGACAGCATATATATTCAACTAAAATGCTTCCCTCTTAATCATAATTTTGTGTACACAATAACCAGTATAACAGACGCTCGCTGGTGACCGTCTCTTTATTGTCAACTAGACACGTGTCAATCGTGAATGATTCGTTTTATTGACCCGGGTCTCATCGAAGTATTGATATAATTGCAATTACATTTTATGAATGTTCCGGTTCAAACGATTGACAAGACCTACGACCAAAGAGTTATAGCAATCTCCGACGACCAACATTATCGAGCAGTTCTCACATATCACACAGTACTGAAACTCGAAATGATCCATTTCTACTATTAACCTCAATGACCGGGTCGTAAATATCATCAAAATGAAAAAAAAACAAACCGCAGTTGCAAAGTGATCCCCACCCGAGTGTAACCAACCTACCCGCAATGTGCGATTGCGTAAATCGCACTGCATTAAATATAGATCATGGTCGCCAGGACTATCATCAATCTTTGGCAGTCCATTGCAGGACATAGGATTCACATAAAACTCATGGCATTCACTTCACTTTACACATCCAGTTTGGTGCGTGGCTAAAAAGTCGTGTCCTGTAAGTATTAATGGTAATCTTGAAAAAGTTTTCAAAAATCATGGTCACCCTTCTATGATTCAAAACTGGGATCTTATGTCTGATATTCTGCAATAAACACCGCATACTTGGATTTATCGAAGTAAGTTTTTTCACGTAAATTTTTCACGTTAAGCTACATTAACATTTGTAGATATTTATAAGACAGTAAAAACTGTTTCGATCAGTTGTGCACCGAGAAATCCAAGAAAAATTATCGCTTGAATTGATTTATAACCCTAATTTTAATAAATACTACGCTCTAAGTCGATGTTGTTTTGGCACCAGAATTGTGGGGCGCCATTTTATAACTATATCTGTATATAATTCCGTATTTGATTAGTATTGTTAATGTGACATTAACTAATGTAGCCACTGGACATCTTTTTTTTGTAGAATTAGGGTGATAAACGAGCACAGAGTTCACCTGATGGTAAATGAATTATGTAGCCCATAGACATCTACATTTATCCTCACTTTAGAAGCAAAATACAGATGCGTTACCACCCCTGAGGATCACGATGAAATGGTTGCAGCATTAATGGGACGACTCGATCGGGGAAGGACCACGCTCTCACAGAATGCCAGCGTAAAATAGCAGCTTAATGCTGCTGTATTTTGTATGGTTATTGTAGAAAACCGGAGACCCTTTTTTACTGGAAACGAGGCATTCCATCTTGGTCCTTAGGGGTGACAACGCATTTGCATTTTATTCATAATCGAGGATAGATGTAGATGTCTATGAGCCACAGCATCCACTTACCATCTGGTGGGTTGTATGCTCGTTGTTTATCATCCTTATTCTATAAACAAGTTTCTTTTCCAGTAAAAATGGTTTACGGTTGTCTACACTCACCATACGAAACACAGCCTTATTAAGCTGCTATTTACGCTGGTATTCTTCGAGAGCGTGGTCCTTCCCCGGTCGAGCCGACCCATTCGTGCTACGAGTATAATATAGTTGCAGCGTGGCTCTACCAACTAGAGAATCTACAACCAACTTCAAGATCTAACTGTGTAGATGTCTGTTTCAACTATTATAAGTCTGTGCTAGACATCCCATTTCCCCTTAAAATCCCACCTAAGTGATCTAAGTTAACCTAACAAAAGTCTATTTGCCCTCGCCTAGAAGATACGACAGACGGTGGCAAACTATTCCATCCTTTGCTATACATACCAGTTCTAATGCGTGGAAAGTCTAAAATATCTCATAATTTTTTTTTATACGATAAGGGTGACAAACGAGCACACAGTCCACCTGATGGTAAGTGGTTGCTGCGGCCCATAGACATCTACATCTATCCTCTATTACAAATCAAAATATAGATGCGTTGTCACCCGTGAGGACTAAGATGGAATGCCTCTTTTCCAGTAAAAAGGGCCTCCGGCCACCTGCACTCACCAAGCGAAACGCAGAGGTAAACCTTTACTTCACGCTGGTTTTCTGTGAGGTTGTGGTACCACCCCGGTTCGAGCCGGCCCATCCGTGTGACAGCACAAGCTGCCGCGTGGCTCTACCACCGTTTACTTACAGCCTATATGATGGTAAGTAGATTCTGTGGCCCATAGACACCTACATCTATCTTCGATTAAGAAAAAAATGAAGATGCGCTGTCTTCACTCAGGACTAAGATAGAATGTTTCGTTAACAGTAAAAAGAGTATCCGGTTCTTTGCACTAATCATATGAAACAAAAGCATTATCAATGCTGCTATTTCACGCTGCTATTCTGTGACAGCGTGGTCATTCCCCGGTCAAGCCGACGTATGTTAAGGTCTCGTTAAATGGGTAGTTAAATTTACAAACTACGTCACTCTGCAGCTCCCTTCTCATTTCCGAGTGGATTTTAAGCAAGGAAGTGTCCGTCACGCTGCTCCAATGCATGTTGGCGGACTTCAATTTTCTTCGAAACATATATTTAGTATAGTAATTTAGTAATAATCCTCCAGACCGAATTTCTGCGGCAATTCTGAACGCAGTAGCCATCTGCGTGGGAAAGGATTTCTATATCCAAGTGTATGCGCAAGCACGGATGCACTCTCTATTCCCTCACTCTCATAGTCCGATGGTACGGTAAACCGACACGACCGGAGAGAGATCAGGCACAGGAGCAACGGCGGATAATTTCTTGACGGAAACTGATACTTTCATGGCCTGACCCAGGATTCGAACCGTGTTCAACAGGTGCGTTTACAACCACTAGACCATGAGGCAGTCAGAAACGTGGTGCTGTTTCATCTCTTTATCAACTCATGCGTAGGAAAACACGTAAACCCTGAGTCTGATCTCTCTTCGTTCGTGTCGGATTGTCGTCCCAGTGTGAGAGTGAGGAAATAGAGTCACCTTTTGCGCACATACTTGTGAACTATAAACCTGACGTGCGCAGAATGCGCGGTCTGGAGGACATTATTTACTTTAGTGATTATATCACTAATAATACGAGGGGTGATCCAAAAGTAATGATAATCGGTTACTTCAGGTCCGCATAAAAATCCAAAAAAAAATATTTTTTGCTGGCTTATATACTCACTACGTCAGCCTAAAAAAATCATATAAATAGATCACGATTTCCGGGAGATACATTCATTTGAATACGAACTGTCAAAGAGATAACATCAACATGGAGAAAAACGAAATTAGAGCTGTCATCATATACCTCTGTTTGAAAAAAATGTCTTCAAAAGACATACACAGTGACTTAGTGGAAACATTGGGGAACTCTGCTTCTCCATATTCTACAGTTGCACGCTGGGCCAAGGAGTTTAAACTGGGCAGAACATCCACTGAAGATGAACATCGCGAAGGACGCCCATCCACGTTCCTCACTGAAGACAACGTGAAAAAAGTTGAAGATGTTGTGTTGGCAGATCGAAGAGTGACCATCAGGTATGTAGCTGAGGTCACAGGGATCTCATATGGCAGCGTTCAAAGAATCCTTGCGAACTAATTGCATATGAAAAAGGTCTCTGCGCGTTGGGTACCCAGAATGTTAACCGACGAGCAAAAGAAAAATCGAGTTGATATTTCGAGGGTCAATCTCGAAAAGTTCCAAGCAGATCAAGAAAATTATTTGTTCCGTTTTGTGACTATGGACGAGACCTGGATCCACCATTTTGATCCTGAAACGAAATAACAATCGATGACTTGGAAGCGAGCCTCCTCACCGACGCCAAAGAAATTCAAAGTTTCAAGTTCGGCGGGAAAGATTATGGCATCTGTTTTTTGGGACGCTCAAGGCATAATTATGGTGAAATATTTGGAAAAGGGAGCCACTATTACGGGCTCTTACTACGCAGACCAAATAAGAAGACTACTGGAGGCCATTAAGGAAAAAAGACGCGCAAACTGCGAGCTGGAGTGCTGTTTCACCAAGACTACGCACCGGCTCACAAAGCCGCAGTTGCGATGGCTGCCATTCAAGAAACGGGATTCGAACTGCTCGAACACCCTCCCTATTCGCTAGATATAGCTCCTAGTGATTTCTACCTCTTTCCTCAGCTCAAGGAACGCCTCCGAGGCAAGAAATTCGAAGACGATAGCGAAGTAATGGCCGCTGTTGAAGCGTTTTGGGAGGGTCAAGACAAAGAATTTTTTTCAAAGGGAATCCTGGGTTTAGAAAAAAGATGGACTAAATGTATTGATTTGCTAGGAGACTATGTAGAAAAATAAATTATTATTTTAACTTTAATTACCGTGTTTTATCTTCATTATCATTACTTTTGGATCAGCCCTTACATAAGCTTAACTATGACTACTTACAGTTTTATTTTTATATATCTGTTTTATACTATTATCAATATTTTAGAAAATAAAAAATGAAAATACCTACTAGTATAGTATTACGAGTATGCTCATTTTTTATTTTCTAAAAAATACTACGAAATATTACTAATATTCCCTTAAACCACTTCTGGTAAGCTTAAAATGCTTGTGTTAGAAGTAGTGATGCAACGAATACGAATACGAATATTCGTATTCGCCGAATACTGATCACGAATATTTAATAACTAATATTTTTGTAAGCAACTCTAATTACTGGCGGACTTGGATAATGCGCGTCGTCAGCGCGTAAAAAATACGTGTATTTTGACCCTTAGCCTCAACGACGGGGTCTCCCAAAAATATTTTTCACGAATACATAGGTACAGTGGCCTCGGAAAGACTTTTTTTAACGGCTGGGAACATCCAAACTGAAAAAAGAAATCGCCTGAAACCAGAAAATCTACAAATTTTATGTTTTTTTAAATAAAAAATTGCCTATTGTAAATTTTAATTATTAGAACAATAGAAAATCATCAAATAAATTAGTTTTTTAATACCATGGCGAGATATTCATATTCGTATTCGTATTCGCCAAATAGTAGGTTTGATAATCGTATTCGTATTCATATTCGTAAAAGTAGTATTCGTTGCATCACTAGCTATAAGTGATTCCAAGTTCCAATAGCCGAATGGCAGATTCGAACCCACGACCATTTAAGTTTACGGTCCGAGCCCTGCCATTAGGCTACTGACCCTTAATTTAAAAAATTATAATAAACATACTTCTAGACCTATCTCTATCTTTGCACTACTCTAAGGTCCGCCTATATACATGAATGTATATATTATGACGTTAAATAAATGAATTACTTAAAAATAAATTTATAAAACTTTTATCTTTAAAAAATATTTTGTAGAATGATTGTGTATAGAATATCTCTTTTATGAAATCCAATAAAGTAAGCTTTGAAAACAGGAAAGTGAATTGGAAAGTGACTTTATGGAATTATAATTAACAAGTGCAGCAAAAAGGCGGGTCAAAGATACGTAGCACACCCAGCGAGTTAAGGTTTCGCCTCTCGAGCAGCACCGGTTTTTCACCACCTTAAGTGTGATCGTCACAAATATATTATATTTTAGTATACTGAGTTATTTTGCAATAAGCGGTCAAATTTGCAGAAAACGTTCAAAATGATGGTGAAGATAAATTAATCCAAAAAAATCTCAAATATTCTATCATTTTTATTTTTCAAATTAAAATCCGTGGTAATGCATTATTTTAAATGATTGTCATTCATAACTATCTCATCATCATTATCATCATTACAGCCCTTCACAAGTCCACTGCTGAACATAGGCCTCCCCCAAAGAATGCCACAAAGCACGGTCCTGAGCCACCTGCATCCATCGACTTCCTGCATGTCTTACCAGGTCGTCACTCCATCTCGTGGGGGGACGCCCTACACTTCGCCTACCGGTACGAGGCTGCCACTCGAGAACCTTTCTTCCCCATCGGTTGTCGGTTCTTCGAGCTATATGGCCGGCCCACTGCCACTTCAGCTTACTAATCCGTTGGGCTACGTCGGTTACTCTGGTTCTACTGCGGATATCCTCATTCCTAAGTTTATCACGCAGAGAAACTCCGAGCATAACCCTCTCCATAGCTCGCTGAGCGACCTTGAGCTTCCTCATACGGCCAGCAGTGAAGGACCACGTCTCAGTTCGGTAAGTCATCACTGGCAACACGCACTGGTTGTACAATTTCGTTTTAAGGTTTTGAGGTATGTCTGACGAGAAGATGTGTCGTAGCTTCCCGAACGCTGCCCAGCCGAGTTGAATCCGTCGATTGACCTCTCGGTCGAAGTTGGACTTACCTAGTCGGACTATTTGTCCCAGGTAAACATACTCGTCAACAACTTCGAGCTTAGTGCTCCCAACAACTACCGGCATAGGTGTGACATGGACATTAAACATAATCTTTGTTTTGTCCATGTTCATCTTAAGACCTATCCGTTGGGAGACACTATTGAGGTCATTGAGCATAGTGCTTAGGTCCTCCAGCGATTCTGCCATAAGGACTATATCGTCGGCAAATCGAAGGTGAGTGATGTACTCGCCATTGATGTTAATACCGTATCCTTTCCAGTCCAGAAGCTTGAAAACGTCTTCCAATGCAGCGGCGAAGAGTTTCGGGGATATAACATCACCCTGTCTTACACCTCTCTGCAATTGGATAGGTTCCGTACTCTGGTTCTGTACTCGGATAGCCATCGTAGCTCTACTGTACAAACACTTCAGCACTTCGATATACCGACAGTCAACTTGGCACCGCTGAAGGGACTGCAGCACCGCCCAAATTTCGACGGAATCAAAGGCTTTCTCATAGTCCACATACGCCAGACATAGTGGCAAATTGTACTCTTCGGACTTCTGTACAATTTGCCGTAAGGTATGTATGTGGTCTATGGTGCTAAAGCCCTTTCGGAAACTGGCTTGTTCGGGAGGCTGGAAGTCGTCAAGTCTGCGCGCGAGACGATTCGTAATGACTCTCGAAAACAGCACGTAGACGCGGCTCAGAAGGGAAATCGGTCTGTAGTTCTTCAAGAGAGCGTTGTCACCTTTCTTGAAGAACAAGACCACTGCACTTCTGCTCCACGTCTCCGGTGTAATGCCACCATGGAGGACGGAATTAAAGAGCTTCTGAAGGATTTCAAGTACCGGTCTTCCACCCGCTTTCAGAAGCTCCGCTGTAATTCCATCCTCGCCTGGATATAACTATCTAACGCCTAATATTTTACTACGCTCGCACACATTCGTAAGGGTCGCTTGGTCAGCAAAAACGTTGTGAATTGAGAGGAGCGCGCATACGCGTAGTTGTTACCCAAATATCACATTCAATTTGGGATAATTTGAAATAAAAGTAGAAGCCTTATTTACTCGTATTTTCAAAAATTGCAATAACGATATATTATTATTAAACTTGAACCTAAGTTTAAAATTTGGCTACTCCTTGAAAAATAACCCTGTATAAAAGTTACAGCCTATATATACACGTCCCACTGCTGGGCACAGGCCTCCTCTCATTTCTGAGAGGGTTTTAGGGCAAGGAAATGTCCGCCGCGCTGCCCCAATGCGTGTTGGCGAACTTCACATGTCTTCGAAATATATATTTTTTTCTTATTTGTCAGACATGCAGGTTTCCTCACGATGTTTTCCTTCACCGCCGAGCACGTGGTAAATCAGCGCTTAAAATTGCAATTAACAATTTCATTGGTGCCGGCGGGAATCAAACCCGGGTTTCTCGCGTACTGTGAAACTTACAGCGAGCGCTAACCATCTGAGCTACCACGGCTCTTGTAACCCTGTATATTAATATTTTTTTATAAAACTGGAATCATAACTTTTTATACGTGGTAAAGACATGCTACAACTATATTGTGGTTGTAACACGAATGGGTTGGCTCGACCGGGGAAGGACTACGTTCTCACAGACAGAATACTAGCTTAAAATAGCAGCTCAATGTTACTGTGTTTCGTATGGTGAGTGTAGAGAACCGGAGAGCATTTTTACTGGAAACGAGGCTTTTAATTCTTAATCGAGGATATATGTAGATGTCTATGGGCCACAGCGTCCACTTCCCATCAGGTGGTCTGTGTGCTTGTTTGTCACTCTTATTCTATAAAAAAAAACTAACTACTAACAGACCATCTGATGCTTCACTTTACGTGGTAGAGCCATGCTGCAGCTATATTATGGTTGTAGCACAAATGGCTCGGCTCGACCGGGGAAGGACCACGCTCTCACAGAATACCAGCGTAAAATAACAGCTTAATATTGCTGTGTTTCGTATGGTTAATGTTGAGAACCGGAGAACCTTTTTACTGAAAACGAGGCACTCCATCGTAGTCCTCAGGTAAGAGAACGCATCTGAATAAAATAGCAGCTTAACGCTGCTGCGTTTCGCATGGAGAGTGTAGAGGAACCGGAGACCCTTTTTACTGGAAATGAGATATTCCATCTTAGTCCTCACGGGCGACAACGCATCTGCATTTTGATTTGTAATAGAGTACAGATGTAGATGTCTATGTGCCACAGGATACACTTAACATCAGGTGGACTGTGTGTTCGTTTGTCACTCTTATCCTATATAAATATAGGACACAACGAAGGGCAGAAAGTGCATGGTTTTATTTTATTGCACTGATCTTTGATAATTAATTTTTAACACCTTTAAAGTGTACAATATTTTGATGATGATAGTCGATGTGCAGATACTGCTGATACGGTTTTCAATACAACACGGTGTTGCTATATTGAAATAAGGAACACTCAATGACGTCACTCATTCATTTTTGTGTTATATTCGTAGAAAAAACCTATAAATCAGCCTTATCATTAAGGCTGATTTATAGGTTTATAGGTTTTTTTTTATTTAATTAAATTATGTCTAAAAGTTGGTGGTTCATTGCACGACAAAAAATTAGTCAAATAATCTTAAGCACCACTGAACTACATGAATAGCCTAATAAGCTAATTTACTTATTGAGCTAGTAGTACCTGTATAGAACCAGTAAAATTACACGCATTATATTTTAGTCGTCAGAGGTGACAATGCATATGAAGCCTTCTTTGTTTGATGTTCGCTGCAGGTGTCCACGGGCTGCAGTAGACACTTGCCATCAAATGGAAAGTTCGTGTATTTTTTTTATAGAATAGGGTGACAAACGAGCAAACAGTCCACCTGATGGTAAGTGGTTGCTATGATCCATAGACATCTACATCATCCTCATCGCAGTGTTAAGCTGCTATTTTACGCTGGTATTCTGTGAGAGCGTGGTGCTTCCCCGGTCGAGCCGACCCGTTCGTGCTACAACTATACAATCAATACAGCTGCAACATGGCTCTACCACGTATCACTTAAATTGTATAAGAAATATATAATTATTTCTTATATGTACGCGAAGACTACACTTTTATATAATACTAGTTATACGGATTTTATCGCGTATATTAACTTATTTTATATTCCCGACGTTTCGAGTACTTTACAGCACCCATGGTCAGGGGGGGGGGGACGGGACTGACGTCCAGTCGACGTCCCAATGTCATAGTTAACCATGGCTACGTCCAGATTTAAAAATTTTAATTTTTGTTCCAATCTACGCAGTATGAATTTGGATACTGTAAAGTACTCGAAACGTCGCGAATATAAAATAAGTTACTATAGGTACGCGATAAAATTTGTAAAACTAGTTTTATTTGAAAGAAAAATATAGAAAGACGTCTAACACTCGAAAGAAAGTATCTGTAAGAAACTCTGAACATTCTTTGATATTTATTGGACCTATTGGACATTAATCTTGGTAGCATGTAATGTCTAGTATCTAGTGGTAATTCGTGGGGAGTTTTCCTATTCGAAAACCAATGGGTAAACGCGGCTAATGCTTTTTTAACTAATAAGTAGAACTGTAACCAATATATTATGTTTAGTATATGTAAACGCACAGACTTAGCTATTAATTTATATACTTTTAAAAAAAGTTACTCCACAATAGGATTTTCTTCATTATCCAGATCCAGAACAATGAGGGCTAATAATTATCTGCTCACCAGATGTCGCGAGTTGAGACAGGTTTTTTGTTACACAATGTAATTTAATTGAGAAGTTGGTTTTGAATAAAAGTTTATCAGTTTCTAGAGTATTATACACAAAACAATCCGTCAGTGGTTTGCTCTTTAATTTTTTCCACATTTTTAACTTTTTTAAATTTTTCTACTTTTATGAACTTTACTATTATAGCTAATAGTAAAGAAAGAGACAATAACATTTATATTTTCCGAACAAATATTAAACCTCACTTTCCAGTGGCGCCGCCCTGGTGGCAGAAAAAGTCGTGGATGCCCTCATTATTTTAGGCCACATAAATACTTATTCTGTGCGGCATTCAAACTAACATTTTCATCCAGAGCCTACGTTGTAAATGGAACCACGGTCGCTAGCGGTTTAGGACAAGGTCGCTTGTCACTCAGAGCAAATGATATTTTCTTACTAGCCACTTTCCCAAAAAGCTAATTTCATTGTCTGTCCAATTAGATTTTTATTAAACTCCCGCGACTTCGTCAGTTGTGTATCGCCAGCAACGCAAAATCAGGAATTTGCATTTAGAAAAACCCAAAATTAGGGGCTTTTTAGGTGTTAATTAGGTGCCAAGTTTAAAAATTAGGTGCTCTAAATTCTTCACCGCAACGAACTGTTGAAATTTGCGTTGCTAGCAAAACGTCTCGCTAGCAACGCAATGAAGTTATTAGATATACGATAAATATTAATAGCAAGGGATTATAAGTGCTAATTAGGTGCTGCAAGTATAGGCAATAACAAGGCAGGCGCCCCTAATAAAAATAGTCTTTATTCAGAATATAGCAGATGCAAACATTCAGGTTTTCTGAAAATCAAAATAGAATCCAAATTGCTTTTAGAGAAAGCCCAAAATAGGGGCTTTTTAGGTGCTAATTAGGTATCAAGTTTAAAAATTAGTTCGCTCTAAAATTTTCACTGTAACGAACTGTTGAAATTTGCGTTGCAGGAATATTGACATAGTTACTTCTGCAACTGCTTCGGCGCTGCGGGGAGTGCAGCCCCTTCGCTCTTGCGTAGCAAATCACAAGCACCCATGCTCACCACCGCAGCTTCGGCTTATTGTTCGCCTTCGGCGACCAGCCTTAACCTCTTCGGCTCGCACGGTTTTGCCACAGCGGGCGGTAGCTGCTCTCCCTCCGCGCCTACGGCTTTACAAAAACACTCTAGGGGTAGAGTAGACACGACTACGTGGAGTCGGGGCGTTCTGATTCGAATTTAGTACAGATTCGATCTTATCTATAATATATAACTGATAAAGAACAAAAAATGCCATTCATACCTTATAGTAAGGTAATGGTGGTCCTGGACCTGATAATTCCCAGAATATTACCGTCATCTACATCCGACCCCAATAATCTTTCAACACTTAATTAGCACTTAATTCCTTGCTATTAATATTTATCGTATATCTATTATAGTCACTGCGTTGCTAGCGATACGTTTTGATTTCAACAGTTAGTTGCGGTGAAAATTTTAGAGCAACTAATTTTTTGGCTTGGTTTAAGCTAATTAGCACCTAAAAAGCCCCTGATTTGGGCATTCTCTAAAAGTAATTTTGATTCTATTCTGATTTTTAGAAAACCTGAATTTTGCATCTGCTATGTTCTGAATGACGACTTTATTTTTATTAGGGGCGCTTTGTTATTGCCTATACTTGCAGCATCTAATTAACACTTAATTCCTTGCTATTAATATTCATCGTATATCTAATAACTTCATTGCGTTGCTAGCGCAAATTTGAACAGTTCGTTGCGGTGAAGAATTTAGAGCACCTAATTTTTAAACTTGGCACCTAATTAGCACCTAAAAAGCCCCTAATTTTGGGTTTTTCCAAATGCAAATTCCTGACTTTGCGTTGCTGGTGAGACACAGCTGACTTCGTCAGCGTGGACTTTATTACGGTTGGCTTTCATGGAGTTTTGATCTTTTCCCGTGGAACTCCAATTGTTTTTTTTTAATAAAAGTAGCCTAAGTTACTCCTTATGACATCAGCTAACTGCCAATGAAAGTCACGCCAAAATCTGTTCAGCCATTTTGAAGATTTAATTATTTACGTGGTAGAGCCATACTACAGCTATATTACTGCTAGCACGAACGGGTTGGCTCGACCTGGGAAGGACCATGCTCTCACAGAATACCAGCGTGAAACAGAGTTTCGTATGGTGAGTGTAGAAAAACGAGGCATTCCATTTTAGTCCTCAGAGGTGACAACGCATCTGCACTTTGATTCGTAATCGAGGATATATGTAGATGTCTATGGGCCACAGCAACCACTTACCATCAGGTGGGCCGTGTGCTCGTTTGTCACCATTGTCCTATAAAAAAAGATTAGCCGGAACAGACAGACAGACAGACAAAAAAAATTTTTTTGTTATACCTAGTTACCTAGTTACCATAAATACTTTAATATGGATGTAGTAAAAATACGTTATTTTGACATTACAAACAGTCACTTTCTATTTTATTTATTTAATTTAAATTAATAGATAAGGACCTTTATCTTCATCATGAGTTCGCATATGCTGGACCTTTCCCGTTGAAGGGAGAATTCACCTTAATCGTCACGCTATATAATCAGTTTGTCCCAGTACTAGACATGACCTGGATATTTTTCATGACGTAAACGATACCGCCATCTATCGGATAATTTTTGCACATCCATAGTCGCATCATTTGACATCCACGGAACACAATACAGTGATTAAGATTTTGATTGTTTTTAAGTTGATAGCCAATAGTATAGATTTTATCTAGTTTGTTTTAGGTATCGACTGTATTATATTTAAACTCTGACGAAAAAGACGGGGTGTTAAATATGTTTAACGTGTGTATCTGTGTACATCTGTGTATCTGTGTGCAAATTTAGACATTGGCATGAGTCAAATACAAATAATCTTGCATGAACAATTAGGTGCAAAAAAGTTGTTTTCCCGATGGATACCGCATTCGCTCTGTGAAGAGCAAAAAGCGGCTCGCGTTACTTGGTGCGTCAGAACTCTCGGAAAATTCCACGCAGGATCCTCAAATGCTGTATACAACATCGTATCAGGTGACGAATCCTGGATATACGCGTACGAACCCGAAACAAAAAACCAGTCACGAGTTTGGGTGTTCAGAAATGAGTTAAAGCCAACAAAAATTGTTCGTTCACGGAGTGTTGCAAAAAAAATGGTGGCCACGTTTGTTTCCAAAACCGGCCATGTTACGACTATTCCTCTTGAGGGACAAAGAACGGTTAATGCAGAATGGTATGCTGGCATTTGTTTGCCACAGATCGTTTCTGAACTCCGTAAAGAGAACTGCAACCGCCGCATCATCCTCCATCACGACAATGCGGGTTCTCACACCGCACACAGAACAAAAGAGTTTTTAGAGCAAGAAAATATAGAATTATTAGACCATCCGCCGTACAGCCCCGACCTAAGCCCAAATGATTTCTATACTTTCCCTAAAATAAAGAATACATTGCGTGGACAGAGATTTTCATCACCGGGAGAAGCTGTGGACGCCTACAAAACTGCCATTTTGGAGACCCCAACTTCTGAATGGAATGGTTGCTTCAATGATTGGTTCCATCGTATGGAAAAATGTGTCAAATTTCGCGGAGAATACTTCGAAAAGCAATAAATACATTTTAAAATAGTAATGTTGTGTCACTTCCTTGATTCCCGAAATTTTCAGTGCCGCCCTCATATTTCACGCTGGTATTCTGTAAGACCTTAGTCCTTCCCTGGTCAAGCCAACCCATTCGCCGAAATAGGTAAGAACTTATTAATTTATTAAGTTCTTACCTTAATATAGAGGGATGATTCGAGCCCAGATGTTGCATCATCACCATTACAGCCCTTCACAAGTCCACTGCTAAACATGGACCTCCCCCAAGAAATGCCACAAAGCATGGTCCTGAGCCACCTGCATGTATCGACTTCCTGCGTGTCTTATCAGGTCGTCACTCCATCTAGTGGGGGGGGAATGGAATGGTTGCTTCAATGATTGATTCCATCGTATGGAAAAATGTGTCAAATTTCGCGGAGAATACTTCGAAAAGCAATAAATACATTTTTAAATAGTTATGTTGTGTCACTTCCTTGATTCCCGAAATTTTTAGTGCCGCCCTCCTATCTGTCTGTGGCATCATTGCTCCCAAACGGATGAACCGATTTAGATTTAGTTCTTGTTTTGTTTGGAAAGTGATTTGATCAAGAGTGTTCTTAGCTGTTTTTGTTTCGAGGGTTTTTAATATTTTTCATTTAAGTTATTTTCTTCAGCCATTGTGCTATTATGATGTCTTCATTTAACTTTCATATACAACTTTGTAAATAGGCTTTGTTTGAATAAATAAACTATTATTATTATTAACAGCATTCTTCGACTCACTAACTCACTCATCAAAAGCTTAAACCACTTCTAGACGAAATAGAAACTTGTAATTTAGCCTAGTAATATTTAAGTCAATGCAACAAAGTAAGGTCAGTTGGGGCAAGTGCGGTATAGTTTTTTAAACATTACTTTTTGTTGTAATTATTTTTATTTTTATTAAACATATACAAGTTCAGTAGGTACTACTGGATAGCTTTGTTTCTTTAGTTGTAAATTATAATCCTGTTGAGCAATATAAACGTAGTGTGTTTTGTTAAGATTTTACGTGTTTGAATAAAACTGTTCGCTTATACGCACTTCCCCTTGGAACGGGGTTAAGTGCGGCTAGGCTTAACAAATCGTTTTTATTTTGTTATTATTAGAATAGGGTCTATTTTTCGAACAAAAGCATATGAGCAGAAAAAATTTTATGCAATCAGATATTTAGTACGCCTAAAATAACCTACTATTATCGCTCAAAAACTAACTTTGGGGTAAGTGCGCCATACGTTTGTTTTCAGGGGTACTGAACATTTTTAAAACGGAAAATGATATTAAATTAAATTGTAATATTTATGATTTTAACAAGACGTTAGTGGTGAGTACAAAATAATAATGAAAAACGTTTTAAGGGACTAATGTTTTATTTAAAGTGGCTAGTGCACCTGTTGCTAATATAAAGTTTACAAAATCTCAGTCGTAAGTAAAGCAAATTGAATCAGTCTCAAAAAGTTTATCATTTATCTTTTAAACATTAACATTTATCAAATAAATCCTTTATTAAAAATAGTATTTAAGTAAATCTCTTATCTTCTTATCCTACTTAATAACTTTCTCTCTTTTGAATGTAAGAATGTGTTTGAAAATTAGGAACTTTTCTTTTTACTTGTCTAACTAGAAATATTTAACGACAAGAAAACAAAAACTGTAAAAATAAGTCTATCTTAAATAATGGCATTCCTTTGCTAATCAGTAAACTAATGGTGGGTATAACACATTCCATTAATCACATTATCGCACCATTTATACTGTATATTGTAATTTCCAAACTAAAGTTTTAGTTACATTTCGTGATTAGTCAGTTAGTATTTCGCTTTTTTATATTTAGAAGATGTATAGATGGCTGGTAGAAAATGCCGAAGACATTAAGTCCGCCTACGTAATAACTTAAATTGCATAAAATTTAATAAATAAAGAAATAAGTAGTAATACCACTTGCTCTCTTAAAATGTTTTCAACTTCTGGTTCGGGGTAAGTGCGTCATAGTGGCGTACTTACTCATTACTAGTAGGCGCGCTTGCCTCACTTCGTTTGTTTTAGGTTTTAAAAATAAAAGCTTCGCTAAAGTTATTTACCTGTGACATAGAAACAAAATATATACAGGTTTATGAAGAATAATGTTTAGAGAAGGCAATGACCTGGTTCAAATCACTCGGTAGTAATTTTTTCTCGAGATTCGTACTGATATGCACAGCACTTGTCAACGTGAACTCCACGAGAAAAAAAGGGTCAAAACAAAATGACGACTCACATCGTACTAGGCCCAGTGACGACATCTTAAATTTTACTTCAGCACTAAAATTTGTTGTAGAAGGACAGGGTATAGCGAGTTTTTCAAATACTGTATTGGTTTATGAGATATTGATGGTCGTCGCACTTGCCCCGTAGGGGCACTTGCCCCAACTGACCTTAGATCTTAGGCATACAAAGAAAAATCTGAAAATATATAGTACGTGAGAGTAATATGGTTATCCGGTTAATATGGTCACTGTCTTATAACTCAAAAACTACAGCCTTGTTGGCATAGATGGCTCTGTGATACGATAGCTCTTCATCAGTAAACTATGTAAATG
Source organism: Parnassius glacialis (assembly GCA_033319125.1). Taxonomy (NCBI): domain Eukaryota; kingdom Metazoa; phylum Arthropoda; class Insecta; order Lepidoptera; family Papilionidae; genus Parnassius; species Parnassius glacialis. The sequence goes on along the minus strand of JAVANC010000025.1, from coordinate 2,750,808 downwards.
ATTAAAGGAAAAAAAGGCGCTGCTTTATCGACGCCATTTTGACAGTTGACTTTATAGTAAATATTTTAGTCGATTTTAGTACTGTGTAGTGTAGTAAATAATTTTAACTTAATTTTTCAAAGTGTTCCTAATTATTCCCAAAGCTTGATTGCTATTTTTTTTTAATATATTAGTTATAGTATACGACTTTGTGTTTTTGTCTCAGTCCTCTTGCTAGTTTTGATTTTATAGGGCGGCAAAGCTTAAGGTGACCATATTACCCTCACGTACTCTTACCTTACACAGTTTTTAAAAATTACTTACCTACGTACGTAATATCTCAATACTTGAAACTGACCGCAGCCGAACTTTGTCGACATTCATTTTTTGAATAAGAAAACAGTAAAGTCTAAATGCCAGAAAAACGTTGAAGGGGTCAAAACGTAGGAGGAAGCCATATTATCTTATTTTAATATAATAATTACAGTAAATGTAATTATGTGAACCGTGCTAACTCAGGAGTTAAGCGCTCGCTGTAAATTTCACTGTATGCGAGTAACCCGGGTTCGATGCCCTCCGGCACCAATAAAATTGTTAATTGGAATTTTAAGTGCTGATTTGTCACGTGCTCGGCGGTGAAGGAAAACATCGTGAGGAAATCAGCATGATAAGAAATAACAAAAAAGTATTTCGAAGACATGTGAAGTTCGCCAACACGCATTGGGGTAGAGCAGCGGACATTTCCTTGCCCTGAAACCCTCTCAGAAATGAGAGGAGGCCTGAGCCCAGCAGTGGGACGTAAATAGGCTGTAACTTTAACAGTGGTAGAGCTAAGCGGTGGCTTTTGCTGTCGCACGGATGGGCCAGCTCGAACCGGGGTGGTACCACGACCTCACAGAATACCAGCGTGAAGTAGAGGTTTACCTCTGCGTTGCGCTTGGTGAGTGCAGGTGGCCGGAGGCCCAATTCCCCCCCCCCCCCATCAACATGGTAGTGGAATTAAATAAAAGACTACCCCAGGAGGGTACCAGCACCCCTGGAGAATCCCTCGCTGAGCATCCACGACCAAACTACTCCACTCCTGGGCGTGGGTGCTCAGGCTGCCCCGCGTATTCTGGGGGGGGCGAAATTCCGCTCAAGACGAAACCTGCTCGGGGCAAGCGGAGCAAGAAGACAAAGGCAACCCCTGCCACGCTTACCGTGGATTTCTGCAATATCAGGGGACTTCATTCAAACCTTAACGCCGTCCACTACCATCTGGAGATAGCTAAGCCGGCCTTGCTCTTTCTTACCGAGACACAGGTGTCCTCTCCGGCTGATACTTCGTATCTCTCCTACCCGGGGTACAAATTAGAACACTCGTTTGTGCCCCGGGCTGGAGTTTGCGTGTATGTCAGAGAGGACATCTGTTTTCGACGCCTCGGCAGCCTTGAAGGTACGGACCTGTCCATCCTATGGCTGCGCGTAGACAGCGACGACCATCCCCGCGTCTACGGGTGCCTCTATAGGTCCCATAGCGGTAATGCCGACACAGACCGACTCATAGACCACGTCCAAATGGCTGCAGACTCCGTGCTACAACAGGTCCTATCCGCAGAGATCGTGATACTCGGTGATTTCAACGCCCACCACGCTGAATGGCTTGGTTCTCGTTTAACCGATCATGCGGGTAGATCTGTCTATGACTTTGCTTTGGCATATGGTCTAACACAACTGGTTACTTCGCTTACGCGGATCCCAGATGTGGAAGACCATGTACCTTCTCTGTTGGACCTTCTGCTGACCTCTTATCCGGACGGATATCAGGTCTCCGTCGATGCCCCTCTGGGCTCTTCGGACCATTGTCTGATCCGGAGTACGGTGCCACTCACGCTCCAATCGCAGTTGCGATCTACAGCTTGCCGCCGTGTTTGGCACTATAGGTCAGCTGATTGGGACGGGATGCGGTCTTTTTTTGCATCCTACCCTTGGGGGCGGGTTTGCTTCTCGCCGGAAGATCCCAGCGTTGTTGCCGATTCTGTTGCTGATGTGGTACTTCAGGGTATGGAACTTTTTATTCCATCCTCTGTGGTGCCCATCGGAGGCAGATCCCAGCCATGGTTTGGTCGCTCCTGTAAAATAGCATCACGCTATAAGCAGGAGTGCTACCAGGCCTGGGCTGACGCATCAACGTCTCGGGATGTAAACACCAGCGCATTAAAAAAGAAGTATAATTCCGCCTCCAGGTCCTTCAAAAGCGTCATTGCCAAGGCAAGGTCTGAGCACATCGGCAGAATTGGCGAGAAGCTAGTTCGCCTTCCTTCGGGAACCCGTGCATTCTGGTCTCTCGCCAAGGCTGTCCAAGGGAACTTCTGTCAGCCATCTCTTCCATCTCTGCACAGAGAGGACGACTCACTGGCCCATGCCGCAAAGGAGAAAGCCGATCTGTTGAGCTCTCTTTTTGCGTCCAACTCGTCTCTAGATGACGGGAGGAACACACCGCCGACCATCCCGCGATGTGAGTGCTCCATGCCGGATGTGCGATTTACACAGCGCTCGGTCCGCAAAGCACTCTTCTCCCTGGACGTCAACAAGTCGAGTGGGCCCGATGGAGTCCCTCCCATTGTGCTGAAGACGTGTGCTCCGGAGTTGGCACCGGTTTTAACGCGTCTTTTCCGGTACTCCTACTCCCAAGGCGTAGTCCCGAACTCATGGAAGACAGCTTTGGTGCACCCGATCCCTAAAAAAGGCGACCGCTCAGACCCGTCCAACTACAGGCCTATCGCCATCACCTCCTTGTTCTCCAAAATAATGGAAGCCATTATAAACTGCCAGCTCATGAGGTACCTTGAGAATCACCAGCTGATTAGTGACCGCCAGTACGGTTTTCGTCGGGGTCGATCAGCTGGTGATCTTCTAGTCTACTTAACTCATAGATGGGCGGAGGCAGTAGAGTCCAAGGGGGAGGCATTAGCCGTTAGTTTGGACGTAGCGAAGGCCTTTGATCGGGTCTGGCACAAAGCGCTTCTTTCGAAGCTTCCTTCCTATGGGCTTCCCGAGAAATTGTGCAAATGGATCACCAGTTTCCTTGCTGATCGGAGCATCAAGGTCGTAGTAGTCGGTGAATGCTCTGATTTCAAGCCTATCAACGCTGGTGTTCCACAAGGCTGCGTGCTATCACCAACGCTGTTTCTCCTGCATATCAATGATATGTTGCTAACTGGCAGCATTCATTGCTATGCGGACGACAGCACTGGTGATGCCTTATATACCGGCCGTGCCAATATTTCTCGGGAAAACGTCGCCGAGTACCGGGACAAACTTGTGTCTGAAGTCGAGTCTTTGCTTAACAAAGTCTCGGATTGGGGGCGACTAAATCTAGTCCAGTTCAATCCCCAGAAGACACAAGTTTGCGCGTTTACCGCTAAAAAGAACCCCTTTGTCGTATCTCCTCAGTTTCAAGGCACTCCCCTTACTGCCTCAGCCAGTATCGGAATCCTTGGCGTCGACATATCGAATAGTGTGCAGTTTCGTGGTCACTTGGAAGGGAAGGCCAAATTGGCCTCTAAAAAGCTTGGCGTGCTCAGCAGAGCGAGACAGTATTTCATGCCGGCACATCGCTTGCAACTTTACAAAGCGCAAGTTCGGCCCCACATGGAATACTGTTCTCATCTCTGGGCCGGGGCACCCCAGTGCCAGCTCCTTCCACTTGACCGCATCCAGCGCAGAACGGTTCGAATCGTCGACGACCGAGTTCTTTCTGATCGGCTCGATACACTGGCACTGCGTAGAGATGTTGCATCTCTTTGCGTATTTTATCGCATTTATCACGGGGAGTGCTCTGAGGAATTGTTCGGACTAATTCCAGCCGCTCAATTTCACCATCGCACATCGCGACAAAACTCGCGTTACCATCCATACCATCTGGATGATTGGCGGTCCACGACTGTGCGATTTAGAAGAAGTTTTCTCCCTCGCACGACTTCCTTGTGGAATCAATTACCACCAGCGAATTTTCCGGACCGATACGACTTAGGAACCTTCAAGAAAAGAGCTTACACCTTTCTAAAAGGTCGGCAACGCATCTGCAATTCCCCTGGTGTTGCGGTTGTTCATGGGCGGCGGTAGTCACTTACCATCAGGTGAGCCGCATGCTCGTTTGCCCCCTATTCTATAAAAAAAAAAAAAAAAAAAAACTATACTTTACTTTTACTTTACAATAATTTTTTTATAGTATTGGGTGGCAAACGAGCACACAGTCCACCTGATGGTAAGAGGTTGCTCTGGCTCATAGACATCGACATTTATCCTCGTTTGCGAATCAAAATGCAGATGCGTTGTCACCCATGAGGACTAAAATGGATTGCCTCTTTTCCAGTAAAAAGGGTCTCCGGCTCTCTACACTCACCATACGAAGCACAGCAGTGTTAAGCTGCTATTTAACGCTAGTATTCTGTGAGAGCGTGGTCCTTCCCCGGTCGAGCCGACCCATTCGTGCTACAACTATACTACTAATATAGCTGCAGCATGGTTCTACCACGTAGAAAAAGAAAATGTCTCAAAGTTTTTTCCTTTTTATAAAACTAGCAATGCGCCCGGCTTCGCACGGTTGATTTCTGGATCTCTTGGATCACACAAAATTTCATCAAAACTGGTCCAGCCGTTTAGAAGGAGTTCAGTCACATACATACGGACAGAAGAATTATGTAACATATAATATGCATGTATTATACAGTTTTTTCATTTATTCAAAATATAAAAAACAAAGTGAATTTTTTTGGCCCTACAGCAGAAACCACACACTGTTTAGTTGTTGCTGTTGTGTATAAACTTCCTCTTGAATCATTCAGTGTATTGATGAAAATCGCGTTAAAATGTATTGCGTAGTTGATGTAGAGATTAAAGTGACAAATGAACTTACAGTACACCTTGAATAAAGCTACTTTTACGGATTCCATAGCGTTTAATTTTTTTTTAATTAACTTATTTTTAATAAATTCGCGACGTTTCTGGTGCTTTACAGCACCCATGGTCTCTCATATATAGGGCAAACAAAACGTTCTGTCAAAACCCACGTAAAAGAACACATAGCTGACGTAAAACACCAACGTTTCGGGATGTTTGCAGTTTGTGATCATATCCGAGACGGTCCCCGCCATTACATCAGTTGTGATAAACCACAAATTCTCGCGAAATAACATCGATTCCTGCCAAGGATGATACGTGAGGGTATTGAAATTAAAAAACATCCTAATTTCAATAGAGAGGAAGACTGGGTACTACCAACTGCTTGGGATCATGTAATTAATAAAATTAAAACTAAACCCGAACATACCACTGCAAGTCTTTAAGTCACAGTAAGTTCATTCTGCATAGATCGGACCAAAACTAATAATTAAAAAAGCTGAAGATACTCCGGGTTAACGCTGACATCGGGACGTCAATCACCTCAGTCCCCCGTGACTATGGGTGTTGTAAAACACCCGAAACGTCGGGAATTTAATAAAAATAAGTTAATTAAACGCGATAGACTCCATAAAACTAGTTTTATTCAATGTGTAGTGTACGCGTACATAGATTAATGATAAGTCTTACAGTCTAATGATAAGTATAACATTTGACATATTTCATAGCGGGGAAGTTAATTAACTTGGTGAGGTTGTGGTACCACCCCGGTTCGAGCCGGCCCATCCGTGCGACAGCAAAAGCTGCCGCGTGGCTCTACCACTGTTTAAATATATAATTATACATATACCTATACTTGCAGCACCTAATTAGCACTTAATCTCTTGCTATTAATATTTATCGTATATCTAATAACTTCATTGCGTTGTTAGCGAGACGTTTTGCTAGCAACGCAAATTTCAACAGTTCGTTGCGGGGAAAATTTTAGAGCACCTAATTTAAACCTTATGATATAACCTGATGATATATGTCAAAATTTTTCACTGTCAAAAGCTACGTATATTTATCTTATTTTATTTTGTTATTTTGAGGCCAATTCTGGCTTAAAAAATTCAACAAAAAGATCAGAAAATATATGAGAGAGTTGTTATAATAATATTTTTTTGATTTCAGACATAATACTAATTAAGAAAGGAAAATATTTCTGCTGCGCCGTTGACAACTGTCAAAGCGTAACGACTACATACAATTATTTTTATCAATATGGAATAAATCCAGGGAAGTAATGTGATAATATTTCATTTATAGAGTAAAGTGCTTTTATTTAGGCCGTAATTGATTGTTTCAGGGAAAGATGTGGAGTACAGCACATTTCAAGTTACTATGAATATGTAATATAAAGACTTTTGATTGTTGTAGAGATCTGTTTAGATTTTTTCATGAATGCCTCTGCTCCGCTACAGTCACAGCCGGATTTCCTACAGTGTCAAAATTGTGCTGACGGTAGGCTGTTTAAAGGTAAAAGGGGATTAAATATACATATTAAACGATGCCATAGTAAAAGTATTTCGGCTTCACAGCCTGCCGTAGAAATTCATAACTCTATTAGCAATTCCTCTAATGACACAAATTTTTCCCTGTTTTCGGAGCAAATTTACAAATATTATCGTAATGTACCAGTGGTTAAAAGAATTCCTAGAGGTGCGAGGATGCAGCTTGCTAAAGCATTGTCATGCACTATTCAAAATTGTTTCACTAATAGTGAAAATAGTTGGCAAAAATTATTTACTTTCGCGTATTCCCATTTTCATTTTGATAAAACAATAAATAAATCAGTTACGTCTCAACTAAAAGAGACATCTTTTCAAAATTTAGATTACCCAATTAATACTCATTTATCTCGACCACGTCCTAAATTTGATTTAAAAAAAGTAGTTGAGTCGAAAGTAAAGGATGGCGACTTAAAAAATGCATCCCGTATTTTATTCTCAGACGACATCCTGGCTCCTCGTAATGTCGAAACACTTGAAAGCCTTCGTCAAAAGCATCCTTCGGTCAAACATCCTCAGAGTTTACCGCTGCCTCCCAGGACTTCTATGCAACCTTTACAAATTTCGGAAAAAGACACTTTAGAAGCAATTATGTCATTTTCGAATGGCTCTGCTGGCGGCATTGACGGAATTACGCCTCAACATCTTAAAGATCTTGTAAGCGCTTCTGCCGGTGACGCCGGCGGAGTACTTCTTAAAGACATTACAAAATTATGTAACTTTATGCTTTCTGGTAATGTTAATCCAAATTTCATTCCATTCTTATATGGGGCAAGATTATGTGCCTTCAAAAAAAAGGATAACGGTATCCGTCCTATTGCCGTTGGTTCCACATTTCGACGTTTAACTTCAAAATTAGCTTGCAGGCACATAATCTCTAACCTTAAGACCAAATTTCAGCCTACTCAACTAGGTTTTGGCACTAGAGGTGGCTGTGAGGCGGCGGTACATTCAGTGCGTACATTTTTAACAAACTCTGATGCAGATGTTCTTGTGAAGGTTGACCTAAGGAATGCTTTTAACTCTATCGATAGGGTAACCTTGCTGAAAGAAGTGGCTAATAATACCCCCGAAATTTATCATTACGTTTGGCAATGTTATAGTCAAAATACTAATTTGTTTTACGAAAACCATGTTATCGATTCCGCTGTCGGTGTTCAGCAGGGTGACCCACTGGGTCCAGCACTTTTCAGTTTGGGAATTCAACCAATTATTTCAAATTTGAAATCCAAGCTGAATGTCTGGTACCTAGACGACGGTACACTGGGAGGTAGAGCAGATGACGTCCTCAGTGATCTTACTCATATTTTTCAAAATTTTAAAAATATTGGTCTTGAACCAAATAGCAATAAATGTGAAATATTTTTTTCCAATAATTTATCTACTTCTCATAGAGACACTTTAATTCAAAAGTTTAATCATATTTGTCCAGGAATAAAAACTGTCAGTACGGAATCACTATACCTGCTAGGTGCCCCGTTGTTTTTCGATAGTATTAAACCTGTTTTAAAAACAAAATTTGATCAGTTTTTAAACCACGTTGATAAATTGTATAAATTAAACCCCCACATAGCTCTTACTATTTTAAATTTTGTCTTCTTGTACCTAGATTTACATACTTACTCCGCTCGAGTCCAGTCTGGAAATGTTCGGATATTTTACAAGATATTGATAATAATCTTAAAATAGCTATTGAAAAAATTCTAAATTTAACTTTAAATACTACAGCCTGGACTCAAGCTACTTTACCTATAAAATTTGGTGGCATTGGTGTGAGAAATCTTTCTAGCATTGCATTGCCTGCTTTCCTTGCTTCCGTACATAGTGTCAGTGACTTATGTAATATAATTTTAAATAATAAAGCAGACCTATGCTTTGCTACGGAGGCAGGGCAGACATGGCAAACGCTCTGTCCTGGTGAAAATGTTCCACTGGAAGTTAACCAACAAAAACAGTGGGATATTCCATTGGTACAGGGCGTGCAGAAGGATTTGTTTCATAATCTCCAGAGTGACCTAGATAAGGCACGCCTTCTAGCTGTTTCGACTAAGGAATCTAGTCACTGGTTACACGCTTTACCATCAAGTAATCTCGGCACATTACTTGATGCGGAAAGCTTACGCATTGCCGTAGGAATCCGACTAGGAGCGGCGATTTGTCAACCCCATCAGTGTCCCTGTGGTAGCAGCGTCGACAAGTTTGGGCTCCACGGACTTTCATGTAAGAAAAGCGCTGGTAGATTTTCACGACACAGTTCTTTGAACGATGTCATCCGAAGGGCTCTTGTCTCTATAAATGTTCCCTCGGTTTTAGAGCCTTGTGGAATATTTAGAGACGATGGCAGGAGACCCGACGGTATGACATTGGTCCCTTGGGAGAGAGGTAAAGCCCTAGTGTGGGATGCTACTTGCGTAGACACTCTGGCGGTCTCTCATCTCAGGGGTACCTCGTTTAGAGCCGGGGCGGCATCAGAGGCAGCTGAACTGAGTAAGTGGCGCAAATATGAGTCTCTGAGAAATGACTACATGTTTGTGCCATTTGCTGTAGAGACTATCGGTCCGTGGGGTCCACGTGCGGTGAAGTTCCTAAAGGAACTCCATCCGCGGCTGGTCGTTGCTGCTGGTGATAAGAGGGCTGGTTCTTTCCTTGCTCAAAGGCTAAGTATAGCCATTCAGCGGGGAAACGCAGCCAGCGTTCTTGGCACGATACCGCGGGGAGTAGGACTATATGATATTTAAGTTTCTAGTTTTAGTTTTTTTTTTATTATAGTTTTTAGTATTGTATATTTTAATAAATTACAAGTAGTTATATTTTGTCAACATTATTTAAACCTACCTTAGAACACCTAAAAAGCGCCTATTTTTGGGTTTTTCTAAATGCAAATTCCTGATTTTGCGTTGCTGGCGATACACAACTGACGAAGTCGCGGGGGTTTAATTATTTTTTTTATTAATTAATTGGACAGACAATGAAATTAGCTTTTTGGGAAAGTGGCTAGTAAGAAAATATCATTTGCTCTGAGTGACAAGCGACCTTGTCCTAAACCGCTAGCGACCGTGGTTCCATTTACAACGTAGGCTCTGGATGAAAATGTTAGTTTGAATGCCGCACAGAATAAGTATTTATGTGGCCTAAAATAACGAGGGCATCCACGACTTTTTCTGCCACCAGGGCGGCGCCACTGGAAAGTGAGGTTTAATATTTGTTCGGAAAATGTAAAAGTGATTGTCTCTTTCTGTACTATTAGCTATATTTTATACTAATAACATTAAAAATTAATAAACCAAACCACAGATATTCATAAAAGTAGAAAAATTAAAAAAAAAAGTTAAAAATGTACAAAAAACTATAAGCAAACCACTGACGCATTGTTTTGTGTATCAATATAATACTCTAGAAACTGATAAACTTTTATTAAAAAACAACTCTCAATTAAATTACATTGTGTAACAAAAAACTTTACCTCAGTGGCAACTAGCGTCATCTGGTGAGTAGAAAATTATTAGCCCTCATTATACTAGCTCCCTATATCCTTCACACCGGAGCACAGCTGTGCACGCACTGCTTCTTGGTGACAGAAAGAAGTATAGGGGTGGTACTCCGCCCAAGATAAGTGAAACTGCTCACAGCTAAGCAACTCCTGTTCATTGAAGACATAAGGCTTAGCAGTGAACTATAGCCATTTTAGCGACCACAATATAACTTTTAGGTCGCTGTGATACCCGTCTCTTTCTCTAGACCTGCATAGCTGCTCGCACAATTTAAAAAAAAGGGGTGGTGTAAAAGACGATACATAAGAAGAAAAGGAGTCTAAAATAGTTGTGCTATTAGCGTTGCGATGTTAACAAACATCTTTTTTACGGTGGTAGAGCCAAGCTGCAGCTATATTATGGTTGTAGCACGAAGGGTCGGCCCGACCTGGAAAGAACCATGCTCTCATATAATACCAGCGTAAAATAGCAGTTCAGTACTGCTGTGTTTGATATGGTGAGTGTAGAAAACCGGAGACCCTCTTTACTGGAAACGAGGCATTTTTATTCTTAATCGAGGATAAATGTAGATGTCTACGGATCACAGCATCCACTTACCATCAGGTGGACTGTGTGATATTTTGTCACCATTACGCTATGAAAAAAATACAAACGTTGCGCGGTTGCGTTCATCTTTCAGTTGAATTCATTCAATACTTTTTTTTAACACAACGATTTTTGGAACGCGCCGTCACATACAAAATGGCCGCCGGCGGAACTGATGCAAATTGCGCGCGAAAAAAGTTTCGAGTAGTAAAAACTTAAAGAAACTCATAGTATTTCATCGACGTCGCGAATTATAGAGTAGAGTTAACGTTTTTATCCAGATTCCCGCGGTCGCGGCACGGCGGCTTTTTGCTGATCGTCCCGAGTCTGGGAACTCGGCTCTCCTCGCAGGCAAAAAGCGAGCGAGGGCCGCCATAACGCAACTAACCGACGCAAAAACATTGCGACATACGGATAGAATTAATGCGGTGACTCTTTAATTTTCCTCAAGAAAGCACGAGAGGAAACGGTGTAATGAGTGTTTGCAGGCGCAAAAAATGCCTGTATAATGACGTTACTTGTTTATGTGGTCTATTTTTCATGTTATGTTGCATCGTGCAACGTTTAAATAATTGTTTCCAAGAATTTAGATTTACTACACTCTTGAATTTTGTTACGCTATTTATAGTAATATTTTTATCGCAAATGCTTAATTTAGGTTAATACGTTGTAGTATAATTTTTAGGTAAGTAGCTATATGTGGTAGAACCACGCTGCAGCTAAATTATAGTTGCAGCACAAATGTATAGGCTCGACCGGGGAAAGACCAGCGTAAAATAATAGTGACTTAATGCTTCTATGTTGGTGAGTGCACAGAACCGGAGACCCGTTTAAACGAGGCATCCCATTTCATTCTTCAGAGATGAGAACGCACTTACCATCAGGTGGACTGTGTCCTCGTTCGTAGCCCTTATTCTATAAAAAAAAATTACGAGAGTGACAACTAAATTATCATTCGATGAAAACATTATGTGTACCTATGTACATAATCATACATCAACGGTTTTGTATATTTATTAGTTAAATGAATTAAATCCGCTACCAACGCAACGAATCTCTGTGATTTCCGAGAAAGGTTCTGCGGTTCAATTTCATTTAAAATCATATCAAAATAATTATCATTCGCATATATGAGTAAAAAAATTTTACATTATTTCAAATATAAGTAACAGTATTTTAACATTGTAAAGCAGTAGGTATATCCAAAGAGAATATAATCACTACGTTTAGGTATACCTAATTTTATTTATATAGACTGGCCCGGCAGACGGTCTTCTGCCCTTTCCGGTAGATGGCGCAATGAGCTTAAATCCGTAATTTATATACGTAGTGTAAATATAAAACTTATTATTATATTCGACCACAGTGCCACTTTTCTTTTGTAATTATATTTTTGCTACCAAACTAACATTGTGAATATGAGTTAATAAAATATATAATTTGTTAATAACTTAACTACAGTGCCACCTATCGGATCCCAACCACTGTCGTGATACCACTGTCAGTTCAGAAGTTGCACCATAGATAATATATGAGTTGCACGGTCATTAACAGACGCACCGACGACTTTTAAAAAGGTTAAACTTTTAAACAGTGGTAGAGCCACGCGGCAGCTTTTGCTGTCGCACGGATGGGCCGGGTCGAACCGGGGTGGTACCACGACCTCACAGAATACCAGCGTGAAGTAGAGATTTACCTCTGCGTTTCGCTTGGTGAGTGCAGGTGGCCGGAGGCCCTTTTTACTGGAAATGAGGCATTCCATCTTAGTCCTCACGGGTGACAACGCATCTGCATTTTGATTCGCAAACAAGGATAGATGTAGATGCCTATGGGCCGCAGCAACCACTTACCATCAGGTGGACTGTGTGCTCGTTTGTCACCCTTATCCTATAAAAAAAAAAGGTTAAACTGAATATAAAATTATAAAAGTAGGTTTAGGACGTTATATAAATTTTCAGACATCTAGTGGTTAAGGTTAATACTTTCTTGTAACTTGCGATAGTGTTCATTTCTGAACACAGATGAGAGTGTATCAACTGATTATTATGCGTACAGATGGCGCTATTACGTGGGGTACACGAAAGTTATGCGTAACTCATAAATAAAACAGTTTATAAGAAACTAATATATTTATTGCTTTTCAAAGTATTCTCTTTCAGACACTTTTTCATTCGTTCAAGTCATTTTTGAAAACATAAGGACCATTGGTCTACGGCCATGTTTTTCACGCGATGTTTGAAAGCTCACGGCCTCTTCTTGGTCCGTAAATGTCAAAATTTCCATCATACCTATCTTTGAAATAAAAAAAATAAAGAAATCGCATGATGCGAGGTCTGGACCGCGGGATGGGTCACGAACTCCACCTTCTCAGAAGCCAAAAATGACTTATTCTTGTTAGTGGTCAGGGGCGTAGCTACCGCCGTATCAGCCGTATCAATGATACGGGGCCCCCGGGCTACAGGGGCCCCAAACGTGTGTGAGCAAAAATTCCAAGGACTTCTATCGGACAGGAAAGGCTATCACTTTTGTCTATAGAAGTAATGAATTTAGTAAAACTGAAATCCTCTTCAGCAATGAATGCAGCCGAATCTTCTTCAGCTGTGTTCGCCGAACAAAAGGCACGAAAAGTGTATATTTGATTTGAATTGTTTGGCTAGCTTAGTTCCTAGGAGTATTAATTGTAAGTAATAACTCAAAAACCCGTGTAGTGGCACGGGTGGCAGTAGAGAACACTCACTAGCCCATATCTTCCCGTGGGTGTCATAAAAGGTGACAGAGGGAAACAGGCAGGAGATGGGCCGCAGCATCTTCCTGATAATAGCCAAAATTACAATAAAAAAACTGCGCTTGCCAACCCGCTCGCCAAGCGTGGCAACTATGGCAAATACCCCCCAATGAATAGAGCAACAAACAGACGGACCCCAGTCCCCGGCGGCCCCGCTATTCCTGGCTACGGTGGCGACCATGGTAACGGCGGGGCAGGGGGTGCTAAGAATCTCCGGTGGAGGTTCGGTTGCCACCTTAGACGACTCGACCTGGCAACGTACAACGCACGCACCCTGAGGACTGACGAGAAGATCGTGGAGCTGGAAGAAGAGATAGACAAGTTGCGCTGGCATATTATAGGATTATCCGAAGTCCGAAGAGAGGGGGAGGACACGGTAATCCTCGAATCCGGCAATTTGTTCTATCACCGAGAGGGCGACCGTCTGTCCCAAGGAGATGTCGGATTTATCGTCCACAAGTCTCTTGTTAACAACGTTGTGAAGATTGGGAGTATGTCGACGAGGGTTGCGTACCTTATACTTAGAATCACCAAACGGTATTCGCTGAAGGTCATACAGGTTTACGCACCAACTTCGGAACACTCCGATAAGGAGGTGGAGGACATGTACGAGTATGAGGATATCTCTAGAGCCATGCATTCCTCCAAAACCTACTATACAGTGTTAATGGGAGACTTCAACACAAAACTAGGCACAAGAGAGAACGGTGAGCTGAAAGTAGGGAATTTCCGGAATAAGGCAACGGAACCCAAGGGGCCAGCAGCTGGCCGACTTCATGGTGAAAGAGGGACTCTTTATGATGAACTCTTTCGTCCAGAAGCAGCCCCACATGAAGTGGACCTGGTCGAGCCCCGACGGATCGACAAAAACAGAGATTGACTTCATTATGACGACCAGACGACAACTGTTCAGTTATGTCTCCGTGATCGCGAGGGTGAAAACTGGTAGCGATCACCGAATGGTGAGAGGCACACTGAAACTAACAGTTGAGTTGGAGAAGTCACGTCTAATGAAGTCAACGCTTCGTCCCCCTCGTGCTCTAATCCATAGTCCCGAAACCTTTCAGTTCGAGCTACGAAACAGTTTTCAGTGCCTAGAAGTTGCAATGCAGTGGACGATATGAATGACAAGCTCGTGGAAACTGTCCATGCGGTCGAAGCTAAGTTTTGCAAGACCCGCCGCAGAAGAACATAAAAAATCTCCGGTTACACTCATGATCTCATGGCTGTTAGACGGGATATGAATCTCCAGTCTCAGTCAGTCAGTAGATTTGACAGCATACAGGCAACTGAACAGACAGATCTCCAAATGCATGCGGTGGGACTTACGCAACTTTAATACTGTTCGTATTAAAGAAGCGATCGAGTGGAACCAGGACTCAAAAGTCTTTGCTAGAGATCTATCTGCCAGAAAGAGCCAACTGTCGAAGCTGAAGACCGAGTGTGGCAGCGTCGTTTCCGGGACACCTGAGATTTTGAGTGAGATTGAGAGGTTCTATGGACAGCTGTACACGTCATCGTTGGAGCCACACGCAAGTGTGAGTAACGATCTAAGAGCGTGTCTTATCCGACACTACTCCAAAGATATCCCGGACGTCAGTCTGAGCGAGATTAGAATGGCTCTCCAACACCTTAAAAACGGCAAAGCCCTAGGTGAGGATGGAATTACAGCGGAGCTTCTGAAAGCGGTTGGAAAACCGGTACTTGAAGTCCTCCATGGTGGCATTACACCGGAGGCGTGGAGCAGAAGTGCGGTGGTCTTGTTCTTCAAGAAAGGTGACAAAGCTCTCTTGAAGAACTACAGACCGATTTTCTTTCTGAGCCGCGTCTACGTGCTGTTTTCGAGAGTCATTACGAATCGTCTCGCGCGCAGACTTGACGACTTCCAGCCTCCCGAACAAGCCGGTTTCCGAAAAGGCTTTAGCACCATAGACCACATACACACCCTTCGGCAAATTGTACAGAAAGCCGAGGAGTACAATTTGCCACTATGTCTGGCATATGTGGACTATGAGAAAGCTTTTGATTACGTCCAAATTTGGGCAGTGCTGCAGTCCCTTCAGCGATGCCAAGTTGTCTGTCGGTGTATCGAAGTGCTGAAGTGCTGGTACAGTAGGGCTACGATGGCTATCCGAGTACAGAACCAGAGTACGAAACCTATCCAATTGCAGAGAGGTGTAAGACAGGGTGATGTTATATCCCCGAAACTCTTCACCGCTGCATTGGAAGACGTTTTCAAGCTTCTGGACTGGAAATTATACGGTATTAACATCAATGACGAGTACATCACTCACCTTCGATTTGCCGACGATATAGTCCTAATGGCAGAATCGCTGGAGGACCTAAGCACTATGCTTAGTGACCTCGAAAGTATTTCTCAACGGGTAGGTCTTAAGATGAACATGGACAAAACAAAGATCATGTTTAATGTCCATGTCACACCTATGCCGGTATTTGTTGGGAGCACTAAGCTCGAAGTTGTTGACGAGTACCTGGGACAAATAGTCCGACTAGGTAAGTCCAACTTCGACTTCGAGAGGTCAATCGACGGATTCAACTCGGCTGGGCAGCGTTCGAGAAATTACGGCACATCTTCTCATCACGTATACCTCAAAACTTGAAAACGAGACTTATGGTACTGTGACGTGGTCCTTCACTGCTGGCCGGATGAGGAAGCTCAAGGTCGCTCAGCGAGCTATGGAGAGGGCTCGGAGTTTCTCTGTGTGATAAACTTAGAAATGAGGATATCTGCAGTAGAACCAGAGTAATCGACATAGCCCAACGGATTAGTAAGCTGAAGTGGCAATGGGCCGGCCATATAGCTCGAAGAACCGACAACCGATGGGGAATAAAAGGTTCTCGAGTGGCGGCCTCGTACCAGCGGACGAAGTGTAGGGCGTCCCCCCACTATATGGAGTGACGACCTGGTAAGATATGCAGGAAGTTGATGGATGCAGGTGGCTCAGGGCCGTGCTTTGTGGCATTCCTTGTGGGAGGCCTATGTTCAGCAGTGGACTTGTGAAGGACTGTAATGATGATGATGAATAACTTAAAATCAATATGTAATAATTTGAATTCAATGCAAGCGTTTTTGTTCCTTTTATGAAATCTTTACTCTTCATTGGGGCCCCCCAACAAATTTTGATACAGGGCCCATCTAAGGCACGCTACGCCACTGTTAGTGGTGTACTTAAATGGGAAAGAACTGTGCTAGTATTGAATCCACTGTTTTTCTTGGCATCACTCTCAACGCAAAGCAGAGGCTTATGCTGCAAAAAAGATTGGAAGTCTCACTAGTGTCGAGACAGTTGAATTCGTTTATTTCAGTTATTTCCATAGCATAATGTAATGCTATGGGAAATGCGGCTGACTGAATGATTTACCTACTAATTTTGTTTTGCAGAAGAGAGCTGTAAGAGCCACGGAGAAAAATATTTGCTCCTTAGTAAGAGCTATATTTTTTTATATATATTTTTTTTTATATAGGATAGGGTGACAAACGAGCACACAGTCCACCTGATGGTAAGTGGTTGCTGTGGCCCATAGACATCTACATCTATCTTCGATTATGAATCAAAATGCAGATTCGTTGTCACCCGTGAGGACTAAGATGGGATGCCTCGTTTCCAGTAAAAAGGGTCTCCGGTTCTCTACACTCACCATACGAAACACAGCAGCGTTAAGCTGCTATTTTACGCTGGTATTCTGTGAGAGCGTGGTCCTTCCCCGGTCGAGCCGACCCATTCGTGCTACAACCATAATATAGCTGCAGCATGGCTCTACCACGTGATTATTTACAACCTAAAACCGAGAGAGTATCTGAGAAAAAAAATTTGTCCTCTCAGCATATTTACGAAAATTTAATCTATGTTTACAAAAACAAAAGTAGTTTTTCTCGACTCCACAGGACTTAATTCATTCATACAGCAATGTATAGATACGCTATTACAACTAAGTCACAGAATATATACAAAGTCTCTCTCATCGAGCAGCGCCGCTGACGGACGTGCCGAGAGCCAACATTACCAGCTTGGTCAATTGGCTTCAATCGTGTGTACTGACTCCTTTCCTTTTTTTATAGAATAAGGGTGACAAACGAACGCACAATCCATATGAAGGTAAGTGGATGCTGTGGTCCATATACATCTACATTTATCCTCGATTAAAAATCAAAATACAGATGCGTCGTCAGCTCGTCACCCATGAGGACTAAGATAAGATGGAATGCCTCTTTTCCAGTAAAATGGGTCTCCGATTCTCTACACTCACCATACGAAACACAGCAGCGTTAAGCTGCTATTTTACGCTGGTATTCTGTGAGAGCGTGGTCCTTCCCCGGTCGAGCCGACCCATTCGTGCTACAACCATAATATAGCTGCAGCATGGCTCTACCACGTGATTATTTACAACCTAAAACCGAGAGAGTATCTGAGAAAAAAAATTTGTCCTCTCAGCATATTTACGAAAATTTAATCTATGTTTACAAAAACAAAAGTAGTTTTTCTCGACTCCACAGGACTTAATTCATTCATACAGCAATGTATAGATACGCTATTACAACTAAGTCACAGAATATATACAAAGTCTCTCTCATCGAGCAGCGCCGCTGACGGACGTGCCGAGAGCCAACATTACCAGCTTGGTCAATTGGCTTCAATCGTGTGTACTGACTCCTTTCCTTTTTTTATAGAATAAGGGTGACAAACGAACGCACAATCCATATGAAGGTAAGTGGATGCTGTGGTCCATATACATCTACATTTATCCTCGATTAAAAATCAAAATACAGATGCGTCGTCAGCTCGTCACCCATGAGGACTAAGATAAGATGGAATGCCTCTTTTCCAGTAAAATGGGTCTCCGATTCTCTACACTCACCATACGAAACACAGCAGCGTTAAGCTGCTATTTTACGCTGGTATTCTGTGAGAGCGTGGTCCTTCCCCGGTCGAGCCGACCCATTCGTGCTACAACCATAATATAGCTGCAGCATGGCTCTACCACGTGATTATTTACAACCTAAAACTGAGAGAGTATCTGAGAAAAAAAATTTGTCCTCTCAGCATATTTACGAAAATTTAATCTATGTTTACAAAAACAAAAGTAGTTTTTCTCGACTCCACAGGACTTAATTCATTCATACAGCAATGTATAGATACGCTATTACAACTAAGTCACAGAATATATACAAAGTCTCTCTCATCGAGCAGCGCCGCTGACGGACGTGCCGAGAGCCAACATTACCAGCTTGGTCAATTGGCTTCAATCGTGTGTACTGACTCCTTTCCTTTTTTTATAGAATAAGGGTGACAAACGAACGCACAATCCATATGAAGGTAAGTGGATGCTGTGGTCCATATACATCTACATTTATCCTCGATTAAAAATCAAAATACAGATGCGTCGTCAGCTCGTCACCCATGAGGACTAAGATAAGATGGAATGCCTCTTTTCCAGTAAAATGGGTCTCCGGTTCTCTACGCTACCATACGAAACACATCAGTGTTAAGCTGCCATTTCACGCTGGTATTCTGTGAGAGCGTGGTCCTTCCCCGGTCGAGCCGACTCATTCGTGCTACAACTATACCACTAATATAAAAATACGTATGTCCCTAGGACCAACCGCTCAGGTCTGACTCGGACGATACTGTTATCTGTACTCTGTTCAACCAACCTGACTGGACCGGACGGGTGCGTCCCTTCCACCAGTGTAACTCCACAATCATAAGCCTGGACTGGACGAATGTGTCCTTTCATCCAGCCGCGCGCGGCATAGTTCGATACAACATTGTCCTTTCAACCACACAATATTCAGCGCAAAACTACTACACTCATCAACACATTAGAACACAAAAAGGCCGCTCATTCTCTCAATTCATAGCATGTTAAAGTTAAACATTTTCCCGGTACATCGCTAAACATTTCGAACTTTAAAATGTACCCCATGTAAATCATATTTCGCATTAACATAAAACTGAGATAACCAATCCGGTAACAACTTCACCAGGATGAATGATTTAGGAATTTACTCGATGAGGGATCATAAGTGAAGACCAGTTTCACACGCTGTTTCTTTAACTCGGGTTTCTTTCCTAAGGGATATTATGTCACTTTAGTTAACTTAAGCTCGGTAAGACAATTAGCTGCATGATCTTTTAAAGCGTTTGTTGATAGCATTAATAAATGAAATAATTTTCTATCTAAGCGTTTATTTTGTACAATAATTTTTACTACATTACACCATCCCTCTATATCCGAGTTTGGATGGTCTGGATTAAAATGTAAAAGTTGAGTAGGATTTTTACTCTCAATTGACATATGCGGCATTACTAACACTCGTGATAAAACGTCTCCTTTACGTTCACATATTTGTATGTACCTACGCATACATGGTCGTCGGTTAATGGTACTTGACAAAACATACTTTGTATAATAATAATTACGGATTAACACTTTTGGTCAGTCTTTCCGTCAAGTTTCTCCGAATAAATCATAATGTGCCAAAACACAAAGAAATCATTTAAGTTATCTATTTGATTAGAGTCATTCGGGTCAAGTGTGCGCACTTTGGTAAATATTAGTTCACTACGCATAAAATAAAAGAGGAATATGAAAGACGGCTCTGAGATAAACCATTTAATAGCCTCTAAATTGAAATAAAAACAAGAATAGAAAACTTGGTGGTTTTTTTTCTGTAAGCATTTATTTAGGTACATAAAATCGGAATGCGCTCACTTGACCCACGGAATACGGGTAACTGTGCGCACCCGTACGGGGTAAGTATACGCATATGGGGTAAGTAAGCGCATTCCTTGGATTATTCAAAATATACACAATATTCAAGAATAAAGGTTCTTTATTGTAATGCCACTTAGAAAATATTTTTATTAGTTATAAGTCTTTGCATAAAAATAAAAATTATCCCATAAAATAAAATAATCTTAACATTTATTTAAATTAAATTATAGAAAATTTTAATTATTAATATTTAGAGATTAACATATTTTAGTTGGGGTTGTCTAGTTTATTAGAAACAATATTAATTTAGGGATCATCAATACAAATACAAAACAGTGGTAGAGCCACGCGGCAGCTTTTGCTGTCGCACGGATGGGCCAGCTCGAACCGGGGTGGTACCATAACCTCACAGAATACCAGCGTGAAGTAGAGGTTTACCTCTGCGTTTCGCTTGGTGAGTGCAGGTGGCCGGAGGCCCTTTTTACTGGAAATAAGGCATTCCATCTCATTCCTCACGGGTGACAACGCATCTGCATTTTGATGAATAGATGTAGATGTCTATGGGCCGCAGCAGCCACATACCATCAGGTGGACTGTGTGCTCGTGTCACCCTTATCCTATAAAAAAATAATCATAAAGAAAAACACCTCTCTCATATGCAGTGCATCGTCATCAGATGGCATCCTCATGTCACCAGTCTTGACATACATGCACTGACTCCATTCTTCAGTATTTGGCTCTGTATATTTTTGCTTACATAGAGGATAACAGTATTCTACTGCTGTAGAGGTCGAGGCCATAGAAAACTTTGTTCTTCCTCTTCAAGACGATGATGTCGTTTTCGAATACAATACTCACTAATACCAATGGCACTTGCAGCAGCTCTTTTGCTCATGCTCAATGAGTGCTTTGGCTCTAGATATTTGTTCGTCAGTGACCGATGCAAGTTCAGGTTTTTTTCTTATATAATTTCACGGCATGGTGATGAGAAACTGAAAATAACAGCGACGGGGCAAGTGTCCGCATGCGCACACTTACCCGCGCACACTTTCCCCAGAACACCAAATTGCAATTGACAGCTCATAAAATAAATTGAAAACAAATGTAACATGATTTTTTTTACATAAAATGTAGCGTAAACATATTATTATTCAAAGAAAATACATTTTACCGTTGTGAAATCGATAACGTTGATGATACAGTGTTTTCCATTAAACAAAAAATTTCGAATTTAAACACCATATACTGGTTTATATGAAAAAAAAATGTTATTCATCAACCGCCGCCACAGAGACAAGTCGCAACTAGTAGGGCACTCTGGCGTCACTTTTCGACCTAAACAAAAACCTCCCCCCCGTTCCCCGTTTGGGAGATACACCCACTGCGCTCACTTACCCACTGCGCTCAGTTACCCCGAATGACTCTACACACAGTGATCAAAATGCCGCAGTGAGTAGGAACAAACTGTTACCCTATCTTCATCACGTCTTGCGATACGATCGACTGTAGTGACAACGACTATCAGGTCGTTCCAAGTCAACTAACAGCAGTCTCTACGAGACAAAGTTCTTCCACCACACCATCAGATGTTCATCGCTCCTGAATGACTCACAAGTAAATTGTTGTTATAACTACACACCAATTCGTGCAATGCGACCAAATTTTAATAACAAGTGACTCAGCGGTAACTTCTTCAATACTTCGTTCTACTTCAACCAGATCAATTCAAAGGTAACTTTACTTATTATCACTAAATAAAATGTCCAAGGGCCATAACCTATTTAATCGTTCATTACGCAACAAATGTATACTACACTTCATTATATTTTTACGAGCACTCATATCTATGTTCAGTCATCCCCGTTACATCTCAACTACGAGTAAACTTTTTTTTTTATAGGATAAGGGTGACAAATCTACATCTATCCTCTATTACAAATCGAAATGTAGATGCGTTGTCACCCGTGAGGACTAAGATGGAATGCCTCATTTCCAGAAAAAAAGGCCTCCGGCCACCTGCACTCACCAAGCGAAACGCAGAGCTAAACCTCTACTTCACGCTGGTTTTCTGTGAGGTCGTGGTACCACCCCGGTTCGAGCCGGCCCATCCGTGCGACAGCAAAAGCTGCCGCGTGGCTCTACCACTGATTTGGGATGGATTAGAATAGAAAATTTCAAATATTTATTTATTTATTTTTTACATAAAATATAAACAATATTAAAACAATTTAATAATAATAAAAAAACTAAAACTAAATTCTTAAATTATCATACAATCGTACTCTTCATGGTATCGTACCAAAAGCACTGACTGCAGTTCCTATATTATATGACTATGATATACCTATGAATGGCTATACTTAGCCTTTGAGCGACGAAAGTACTTTGACTTTGCAGCGTTCAAATTTCCAGAGTTCTATCTCGAAGGCTTGGCAATGGCAAAGGCTTAAATTGTCTTCCCTCGAGATGACAGAAATATATAGAGTATAGACAATGAGAGCTAAATAATACGATTAATTAAATAATTCTTTTCTTAGAGGAAAACATGGTTAAATTCTTAATATTATACAGCCGTAATTTTATGCATTAAGCCCCACCAAGTTTAGACCATAAGAAGTATAGACCCTAACAAGTTTTACAAAGAGCTTGATAATTAAGAAAAATATTGTTTGACGGAAACTTGACTGCCAGCGAACTACTGCTCTTGTTTTATAGTTTAAATAATGGATCGAATTAGATTTATATATATATAGATTTGAACGGCGCGTAGTGAGCGGAAGCACATTTTATCGCCGCCCCCAAATATATGTTCTGCCGCAAGTTCTTCCTCGAATTGGATAATTGTGAGTGATCGAAACCCACATAGCTGGGATTCCCGAAGAAGCACACGAGAGCAGGAGCATCCGCCTTCGTATATTCAGGTACGTCCGACCTTAGTAATATTGTCTAGTCAACGGTATCGAGCTATCGAGTAGAATCCGCCAGCATCTATGCAAATTCCAGTCCATTTCCCATTTTCCACCGAAATTTGGTATTTTATGTTAGTATACCTATATATTTCTTTGCGTAAAATTGATGTTGTACATTAAGCGTCTGCACATGTGAACTATTATAGGAAACATTAAGCAACACCGGCCACTGGCGGACCGGAAGGGAGTAGCCGTATGTAGGTGTTGCCCTCTGTCGAAGGTGCTCCTATAGAATAAAATTAGTTGCAGCTGCATTGCTCACTAGACTAAATCTAATAGCGGGGCTGAATCGATATCTTCCAAAAATGCCGAATTGTTCAATTTTTTGTTGCAAAAAGAGATCTGTCACGTCAAATTTACAAAAAGAGATGACTTTGCCTTTCATAATAATATGCTCCTTTTTAAGCTTAAAAATTATAATAACTACGGTCGTGTTGTTTCAGATTTGTTAACCAACACAGGCCGCTCGCCTTCATAGCTGAGCCGTTGTAGCTCAGGAGTTTAGAGCTCCCTGTAAATTTCACAGACCGCTGGCACCAACGAAATTATTAATTGCAATTTTAAGTACTGATTTATCCCATGCTTTGCGGTGAAGGAAACATCGTGAGGAAACCTGTACGTCTGAGAAATAAGAAAAAAATATATTTCGAAGACATTTGAAGTTCGCCAACATGCATTGGGGCAGCGCGGCAGACATTTCCTTGCGCTAAAATCCGCTCAGAAATGACAGGAGGCCCGTGCCCAGCAGTTGACGTATATAGGCTGTAAATTTTTTACTTTTAACAGGCCACTCATACAATACGCACATCGGTCGAGCGCCTGATCCGAGTCTGTATCTGAGTTGTCACTGTCATCGAGCATTAGTAATAGTAAAAGGTATTTAACTACGTAGGTATGTGAAATTGATACTTTAATGTTTTGTTATGTTGAGTTTCGTAGTGACAGACGATTGTTTTTGGGTGGGTATCATGAAAAAACGCTAAGGCTACTCCCGTCCGGTCCACTGGTAGCCCGTAACTCTGTGTGGAAACGTAATAAATATTTAAAAAAATATAAATAAAATATAAAATAAGTGATTTAGATAGAGTGTTTTCTTGATATACGGCTAGTCATATTATCGTATTAGTGCAATATGGTAAGTATTTTAAGACCACAAAATTGGTTGACCTTGACGTGTCGAAAGTAATACACTACCTAATAATGATTCGCGTCATGAGGCGTGCAATAAAATAGATCTAAATATTATGTATCAAGAGCTTTGACTGTGATATAATATCAAGCATTTTATCCGCTTAAGAGCCTTGACATATCATTGTCGTCGACTATCTGCTGGGTTAAGCTGTCGTGTGGCATTTAATTTAACCCTCTACCGCATACAAACCCATATATGGTTCGCCACACTCAATAATTTTCTTTCGCGTATTTGTGCATGAGCAATATCTAAACACATCTTTTATATTATCTTTAGTGTGTTGACAATACGAAAACATTTTTTGTTGTCTCTGCTCTAACGACAATTTGGTTATAACTTCACTTTTCTAAACGCCAGTGTGAAGTTGAACACAGTGACAGTAAACTCCTTTTTCAAAATAGAAATTCTACATGAAGCAGGTAAGTTTTATTTGATAAAATATTAAAATATAGTGCTGTAATCATTCAATTTTAGGTATAATTTATTTAGATAGAATTTAGGTAGAATTTGTATCATATTAGGAAGCTTTTTCTTTGAAACCATATATGGTTTCGTATGCATTCTAACCTAATCTAACTATTTTTGAGGGACCCAGATATGGTTTCGTATGCGCGTTCGAATATTTTGTTTGATAGGCATGTAATTGTGGTTTTTGGTTGCAGAATGGATCCTGCTCGCTTTTATAGCTCCTATAAGCACGTTAATCCTATACCTGGTGAAGGCTTATTAAGTGATGACGAATTAGCTTCCGACTCTGATAGCGAAAATGTTCCTCTTAGACAATTTCAACATCACACAAGATCTCTCTCTTCTTATCCCCGAAACAGATAGTGAGTCCTCTGATGACGAACCTAATCCTACACCGGCCACACAGAAAATAGTGAAGTCAAAAAAAATAAGCCCACTAAAATAAAGTGGGAATTAAAAAAATTAGAAGCTTTTGATGTAAATAATCCGGAGACACTGTAGTGTCTCAAGCCAAGTACACGTTCAACATATGTATATGTATGTAAACGTGTAGGCGTGAGACTACAGTGTATATATTCTCGAAACAGATGTCAGCATAACCTCACCAAATTTTTAACTGCATATATTTAATTATTAACGAAACGTCAACACTTTATACAGTCAAATATCATTTTTTTTATCAATTGTTTCCTTATAACACTAAAAATTATTTCTATCTATCAATTATTTCATACTTTTCAACATCTCAAATTTTCGCTTGCACAAAGTACATCATTTTTTCATTATTACTTTTTTCAGCAAAATTTTTTTCGAATCTCAAACGATTATGTACTTGGTTTCTTTTTATTTTATAATTTTTTGTAAAAATTCATTAATTATTATTTTTGTAACTATAGTTGAAAGTGTACTTGGCGCGATGCTTTACAGTGAAACTGTTTTTGTTCGGATTTCAAATTTACAGGAGTCACACAGTTACCAGAGTTTATTGAAAAGTTTGAAACACCATCAGATTTTTTTCTATCTTTATTTTTTACTTACATGTCTCTATTTTATTTTAAGGAAGCCATTTCAGAACACTTACGCAAATCTGGTAAAGCTATAATGGCATGAAAAAGAGGGTGACCTGTAAATCACAGTAGAGATGGAACGCCGATAAGTATTACCAGTCTCGGAAGTCCTGCTCCATCCAATCCAGAAACACCAACTCATTCCAAAAAAAAGAGGAAAGTTCCTGCTAGACATCAGGATCTGCCATTGCACTCCGTGAGAAGCGATAAAATAGACCATATGCCTGAATGGCAAAAAAACCCGGCAAAAATGTCAAGTTTGTGTCCAAAAAAGTTACACGAAGTGTAGGAAATGTATGGTTTTCTTGTGTTACAACGACAAGCGAAACTGTTTATCGACATTTCATGATCGATTATATTGTAACTAAAAACTAAAAGTTCTAATTCTTTCTTTATTTCATACGAAACCTTATATGTCTGTAGTAATTTGGATTAAAATTTGTTTGGATGCATACGAAACCATATATGGTTCAATTTTTTTTTTCAGTTCATATAAGTGCTTTTTTTTAAATTTCGTTTTTGTTATAAATTTTGTCCTTAAATAGAGCCTAAATAACCATCAAATATTTTTTTAATCATTTCCTTCATAATTCATGCAGTAGAGGGTTAATATATTGCGAAGAGTTTTGTGAACATTATACAAATCAGATTAGGCTGCATGTTCTATGATTTTTGCCTGCTTTAATGTCTAATCTTAAGAACAACAACAATAAGAAAAACAAGAAAACTATAGATGTGCCAACTCGAAAAATTACAACTCGAGTTAACTCGAGCTGAAATTCACGCAACTCGAGTTTAAACTCAAATTACCCAACTCGAGTTAGCAGTACGAAACAGAGTAAATTATATATTACCAATTTGTTTTTCTATCTAGCTCTTTGGTAGATGGGTATAACTTTAACTAACAAACTTATTATGTTAGATTGAAATAAAAAGGTATATATAGTCACACATACTTATGTATTTTTTGTTTTAATCTTAGTTATAATAAGTACCTGCATTTAACAATAAAATTAGCTATATAGCGGTTTTCACGAAACAATAATGGCCTAGCTTTAAGATGTAGGTACATAAGCTGTTAATAGTTTAATTATCACAGTCAAAATATTTTTAACAAAATTCAAATTTATTCATATTCCTTTTTTTTATAAAGAATAAGAGTGACAAACGGGCACACAGTCCACCTAATTGTAAGTGGATGCTGTGGTCATTGACATCTACATTTATCCCCAATTAAAAATCAAAATGCAGATGCGTTGTCACACCTAAGGAGTGAGATGGAATGCCTCATTTCCAGTAATAAGGGTCTCCGGTTCTTTACACTTACCATACGAAACACAGCAACATTAAGCAGTTATTTTACGTTGATATACTGTGAGAGAGTTGTCCTACCCTGGTCAAGTCGACCCATTCGTGCTGCAATCACAATATAACTACAGAATGGCTCTTCCACGTAATTCAAAATGTTTATTGTAAGTTAAGTGTTACTTTTAGCGTTAATTTAAAATATGATGTATCTTACAACTTAACCACCCTTTTTGGGTATTACAATAATAGGTCTGTGGCTTACATAACTAAATTGAACATTATTAATCAAAATTATAAAAGAAATTAAATTCCATAACTTAGCTATTATAAAATTCAAAATAATAAATTTGGTTGTGGCTAAAATACTCTTAGAAACACAAAGCGTGCACACAACGAACGTTTCGCGCGCTTACTCTTTTGTTGAATCACTTGATCCATTCATGTACAGTACAAACTCGAGTTAGGGAGATCCAACTCGATTTAACTTGAGTTAAGCGCAACTCTAGTTAACTCGAGTTAGTAATTCGATTTGACCCATCACTAAAAAAACCTATTCGAAGAAAACAGAAGAAAATGTTTAAACGTAGTGATTACATAAAATAATTTCTATGGAAAACAGCCTACATTTTTTAAGATTGATCCTATTAGGATCCTCATCATAAATAAATAAGTACTCGTTCAATAAAGACTAAAATGTCAAGTGGTCACATTTGGTTTCTTTATACTATGGTAAATATGAGAGTAATTAAAAAATAACGGAAAGGTTACGAAAAAAGATATCGCTAGCCATGCAGAATTTCGAATCGAAAAAAATTTCGAACGGAAAACAATTGTACGTCGGTCTTTGATTTTACATGGATTGGCTACATTCGAAATCCTGAATCGATATCCCGCAGCGATTTTTCAAAGCAGAAATCCGAATTTATATGGCGGCCCTTACGTTACTAACGTTACCAAGGTTGCCAGATCGTGTAATTAAATACAAAATGTGAACTAATATTATGATTATCATAACACACGTCTACATTTCAATTCTTAGTCGAGCATAGATGGAGCTGTCTTGGCCTACAGCATCCACTTACCATCAAGTGAATGACAGGCTCTTTTGTATCCCCCCGAACGGGTTCCCGCCTTGTCGTGGCAAAGGGGCTTGGTAGTCGTGGCTTGGTCACCCGCGGTGAACTAAGAGGGACCCACATGGCTGGTCATAGGTGGTCACACTCCGAGTGGGCTTGGCGAGCCCATTACGGATGTGTGTTGGTGGGCTGCGGCGAGAAGGGTGTCCTAACCACCAACCGCTGCAGCTGATGTGAGGCTGTGGGGGAGACAAGTGGCGGTATTGCGAGACGTCACTCTCCCTACCCTACGCAGCTGAATTTTGGTTTGTGTTGGAGACATAGACCAAACCCAACACTGGGTTCAGGAAGGCTAGTGCTCCTGCTATAGCCTTTGCGCATCGGAAACGGGAGCGTCCGTTGCGCAGGTAGAATAGGAGACCGCGGAGGAAGGTGTTCCATGTGTTCTGGTGGGACTTACCTGGGATGGAGTGGTTCTCTCTCGAGGAGGCCAGTGCTGATGAGATCGCAGATGTGTGCGAAAGCATTCCCGTGACCTTACCTATATGCGATGAAGGCGGAACACTATGGGATCCAGTCCGACATCACCCGTCTTTGCCCCCGCGAGACGGGTATGCAAAAAAGGCTCTTTTGTATATATAAAAAAAACTTGTGCTGTTCACACTGCGGTAGAAGTGAAACCTTCGAAGAACAATATATATCGTATTCTATTTCATTCCCTCGCAGGCTAAATATTAGATATGTATATGCTTGTCTCTTTTTAGTGTCGCTTTTTCGTTTCATGGAGTTTCAAATCAAACGATTTTAGAAGTTTTCACTTAAAAAAAAATTACGTCGGCATTCACGGCATACTTAAACATTGTTCATTTTATATCTCGAGGAAAGATAATTTAAGCCTTTACCAAGCCTTTGAGATAGAACCAGTAGTGTAGCGTGCCTTAGACGGGCCCCGTGTCAAAATGTGTTGGGGACCCAAATGAAGAGTAAAGATTTTTGATAAAAGGAACAAAAACGCTCGCATTGAAGTAAAATAATTATATATTGAATATAAGTTATTACTTACAATTAATACTCCTAGGAATTAAGCTAGCCAAACAATTCAAATTAAAATATATACTTTACTTGCCTTTTGTTCGGCGAACTTATTTATTAAATCATTCATAGCTGAAGATGATTTCAGTTGTTCAAAATTTTCTGCCTCTATAGACAATAGTGTTAAGTCTGATAGCATTTCCTTCCATAGAAGTCCTTAGAGTTTTTGCTAATAGATATTCGGGGCCCCTGTAGACCGGGGGCCCCGTATCACTGATACGGCTGATACGGTGGTAGCTACGCCCTTGGATAGAACTCTGGGAATTTGAACGCTGCAAAGACAAAGTACTTTTGTCGCTCAAAGGCTAAGTATAAGTATATATATATATATATATATATATATATATATATATATATATATCATAGTCATATAGTATAGGAACTGCAGTGGCGTTTTTGGTACGATACCATGGAGAGTACGATTGTATGATAATTTAAGAATTTAATTTTAGGTTTTTTATATTAAAGTTGTTTTAATATTATTAATTTTGATGTAAAAATAAATTAATATTTTTTTTAAATTTTCTATTCTAACCCATCCAAATTAATTTATTAATTCAAAATAAAAGTGATTATGGTCTTAATATGATGATGCCTATGTATGTTGTACAATCATACATAGGCCGGCCACACACATAGGGAATTCCGTTTTGCCCGCAAAATTTCGAACGGGAAACTACCGTACGTGTGTGACGAGTCATAGATTTTATATGGACTAGCCGCATTCGGAATTCGGAATCGTAATATCGAATTGGAATCCCGAAACGAAATTCCGTATGTATGCGGAGGGCCTTAATCAGTACCAAAGAACATAGCATTCTTTAAATAAGTACTTTTCGCTTTTCGTGAATATATTTGTTATTGACTAACCTTATATTTGCCTTAAATTGGAAATAAGATTTAATTTTGTATAATTTCAGATTCCCAGCAGTATAAAATATGATGACCTTACTGGCAACCCTAAACATAACGTTTACTAAAATTTGAATTTGTTTGAACGACTCGCTGTAACGTATCATGGTGTGTAAAAAAGCTATTATACATGTTTGATACAGAAATAAATTTTGACGAATTGTGTATTTAATTTTGAATACATTTATTACTGTGGGATCGGTGCAAAAACGATTTGTGAATAATTTTATGTGTAGTGTGCCAAAATGACGTCTGAAAAAGCAAGCAGGAAAGAAAAGAATCAGAATATCCAAGTATTTGTCAGATTAAGGTAATTTTACATTAAAACTAATGATATCTTATACATATTAACATACAAGGCAGCTTATATAATAAGCATAATTACTGCCTATGTAATTATTAAAACTTATATTTGATAGAACTATAGTAATCAGTTCGAATCTATAAATCTTGCTTTCTACTGCAATTACAACAGAAACAGATAATTTTTATTGCTTAAAGCCCCCTTTTCACTACGGGATATAATATAATATATATTACATCTCGAGATGTAAATTAATATCGCTCACCATACATTTCATATGGAACCGTTTACACTTAGCTATAATATATATTACATCTCTAGCTATAAATATTTTTTCGATCAACCGAGCGATATTTTCATATTATATTTTGCCCCCTGTACCCCGCACACCGTTCCGCGCCCCCGCAGAACGGTGTACGGGGTAAAGGGGGGTAATCCAATGACCAATGACGAACGCACTCTGGTTAAAAGATATATCTCACAGTGTGAACGCCAATTGCGGGATATAATTTATATTTCGGGATATAATATATATTATATCCCATAGTGAAAAGCCAGCCTAAGTGGCACAGAAGTAGTTCAATACCTAAAGTATTTTAAATTACCACGAAGCTTTTCAAAGTTAGTTCCTTAGTTGCCTTTTAGTGATATAGGCATCACTAGGAAACGCCATAATACCAACAAAATTAGGTCATGTCGTTTATACTTACGAATTGATTTTTTTTGCATGTTTGTTTTTTAAAACTAAAAAAATCCGTCAAAATGAAATAATTTAAAAATGGTATTTTGAATTTGGTGACACACCATGGTACCTTCTATACATGTCAGTGTTACTAATTAATGATTTATTTCAAAAGTACATCAAATTAACAGGTTTCCGGTCTGCGAAATAGACACAATAGGCAATCAAAATGTTTGTATGTATATATATATGATTCATGGGACTAGGAAAGGGTTATTAAACTGTAATATAAACTTACATTGGTCTGGTTGTATATCTCTTATAATTAAAACAAACAAACAGCCTTTCTGTAAAACTTTGTGAGTGGCTCAGTCTACAAATCTAAGTCACTTGATACAGACTAAATAAGGGGGTGTTCAGAGGAACAGTATCTCCAGGGGACAGATTTTAGGGAATGACATTTTAAGAAGAAGCTTTGCTTCCTGCCCTATAATTATAAATGGTGCCAGTTAAATCTCAAAATAAATAATTAACTGTTACTGCATACTATTGATTAAATTAAAATGAACACTGCAAGTTCTAAGTAAAATTATAAAAAATAGTAGTGAAAAGAATACTATGCTATGTACTTAATAGAAAACTTTTATTGGCTTTATACCTATAATTAAAATTATGGTAAATGTCCTGCAATTTAGCTCCAGCGTATAGCTCTATCACTAAAGGCCCTGGGTTTTTTTCATTCCGGACAAGAAGTATACTCGTTTGCCCCCTCTCCATATTGCAGTAGTTAGCAATTTTTTTAAAACTAAGATCTAGTGTTAGTAATTTGGAAATGCCAAGATGTCACTGTTTGTTTCTAATAAGGTGTAGTAACCCAATATACTAGGCAAATAAAATTAAATGCCTTCTATGCTTTTTAGCCACAAAATTTTAAAGTCCATGATGCGTAATTTATTTATTTATGTAAGTTCATAAACATATTTTTATTTTTATAGAATAAGGGTGACAAACGAGCACACAGTCCACCTGATGGTAAGTGGTTACTGTGGCCCATTGACATCTACTTCTATCTTCGTTTGCAAATTAAAATGCAGATGCGTTGTCAGCCGTGAGGATCAGGATACAATGCCTCTTTTCCAGTAAAAAGGGTCTCCGGTTCTCTACACTCACCATACGAAACATAGCAGCATTAACCTGCTATTTTACGCTGGTATTCTGTGAGAGACCCATTCGTGCTACAACTATACTATTAATATAGCTGCAGCATGGCTCTACCATGTATAATAGGATGGCTCTACCATGAATAAAAGCAACAAATAAAAATAATGGAAAATTAAGGAAAAGATTATTATTGATCAAGAGAATAGCCTCAGTATGATATATTATTTCCATAACTTGTGTTTAATTTTAACTTTTTTAATTCTTGACATTAGATTGATCTATTCAACTATTAAATTGATATAGTATAGTATCCTACTGTTGTTGTAAGAGGCTACATCATCCTTCCCTTTCGACATAGTATAAAACAAAGTCGCTTCCCTCCGTCATGCAATGGATTTTGATGTGGTTTTCATCGATAGATAAAATGATTCAAGAGAAAGGTTTATATGTATAATATAAATGCATATTATGTATTATATAATTCTTCTATCGATCTGTATGTGACTAAACTAAACGGCTGGACTGATTTTGATGAAATTTAGTGTGTGTGATTAAGTTAAATTAATTCAATCAATGGATTCAACTCGGCTGGGCAGCGTTCGGGAAGCTACGACACATCTTCTCGTCAGACATACCTCAAAACCTTAAAACGAAATTGTACAACCAGTGCGTGTTGCCAGTGATGACTTACGGAACTGAGACGTGGTCCTTCACAGCTGGCCGTATGAGGAAGCTCAAGGTCGCTCAGCGAGCTATGGAGAGGGCTATGCTCGGAGTTTCTCTGCGTGATAAATTTAGAAATGAGGATATCCACAGTAGAACTAGAGTAACCGACATAGCCCAATGGATTAGTAAGCTGAAGTGGCAGTGGGCCGGCCATATAGCTCGAAGAACCGACAACCGATGGGGAAGAAAGGTTCTCGAGTGGCAGCCTCGTACCGGTAGGCTAAGTGTAGGGCGACCTCCCACGAGATGGAGTGACGACCTGGTAAGGCATGCAGGAACTCGATGGATGCCGGTGGCTCAGGACAGTGCTTTGTGGCATTCCTTGGGGGAGGCCTATGTTCAGCAGTGGACTTTGAAAGGCTGTAATGATGATGATGATTAAGTTGATTAGGGAATGGTTTACATTCATAATTGGACACGGTAGGTGTAATTGTTGTCTATATCCAGAAATCAGTAGAGACATATTTTGTATAGTAAGTTTTTATTATTATGAAATCCATTATATTTATTTAAGAAACATAATATACAACTCATAAATCAAATCTACATAATACAAATTTATGCATACTATATATTATACAACTATGGTAAAGATGAGGGAGGACTATGTTTAGCAGTGGACTTAAAACAGCTTAATGAATGATTTAATTAATACATAATACCTATGTCAGAAACGGTGGCCCACGTGTTGCTGACATGTCTGTAGATCGCTACATACAATGCTAAACATCTCAGCAGGAGCTAATAAAATTTCCTGCCCATACACTAAATACGCACTTTGAGGTGTGAGTTGCGGAAAATAGCCTGTCGTAATCTAATTGAATCTAATACCTATATTCAGATTAAATTATTGAAATTCGAATTAATATTGCCCTGTTGTAAAATTTTTTTACTCTTTTGATCAGAGAAACCGGAAATATTTTGCCCCCGTAATCACCTATTTTGTAATATCACAATAATTTTTGAAAACTCTTACAAATTGCTTGCATAATAGAATGAATTTAATTAAAATGGATGATATACCATCATCATGATCATTACAGTCCACTGCTGAACATAGGCTTCCCTTAAGGAATGCTATACAATACGGTCTTAACTCACCTGCATCCATCAACTTCCTACATGTGTTATCAGTATGTCACTCCATCTAATAGGCCCCTACACAAGGCTTCTGATGTCATTTTTTGGCTCCTCAAGCTATATGGCTGGCCCATTGCCACTTCAGCAAGCTGATCTTATTGGTCTATGTTGTTACTCTGGTTCTATCAAATATGAGGAAGCTTTTGGTTGCTCAGCAAGCTATGGAAGGGGCTATGCTCAGAGTGTCTCAATGTGATAGAATTTATAATAAGGATATCCACAGATCAAATATATTACTGTGCAAAGTTTTTGCATTTGTCAGTCTGACCATAATTAATTAATAAAGTTTGTTTAACTTATTAACTGCTTATATACAGACAATGTGGATATAGACATTTTAATATATGAATATAATATATTTATTTGTGATAAATGCCACATATGTCAGCTCCGATGCTCCTCCATGTTGATTTAATGTGTATTTGTTGATTATGTGCATAACTTTTAGCTTCATTGCACTATAGTCCCACATTTTGATTTAATTTTTTGACACAGCAAGATAGGATGCAGAATTAGAGCTTTTCTTAAGGATAATGAAGTTTTTAATTTGCCAATAGCTTAATTATTTTTCTTTCTTTATTTGAAGTTGTATTTGTAAATTAAATTATAACATAGCACAAAAAAGACCTAAAGAGTTTCTTACTAGCTCCTCTTTAAGGATGTAGTTTTCGGGAAATGGTTTTGATTTTCTTAAGAGTTTATGAGCTTAAATTGAAAAGAAAATTAATATATACAATACTTTTTCTGCAGGCCTCTGAACCAGCGTGAGCGGGACATAAAATCTCTGGGCGTAGTTGAAGTTGTTAATGGAAGGGAGATCCTCGTCCGACAGTCGCAACAGACTTCTCACACCAAGAAGTTCACCTTCGACAGAGCTTTTGGACCTCATGCTAAGCAGGTTTGCTACATTTAAAAAAAAGCAAGCATGACATGTATTTGTATGTGTGTGTGTGTGTGTGTGCGCGTGCGTGCGTGTGGAATAGCAGCATAAAGCTGCTACATTTTCCAAGGTAAGTGAGGAATACTAGAGTAAGTATTTTATTATAGTAACAATGCGAAATGCCTTCTTTCTTCTTAGGGGTGATGATCTTCATTTTGATTCTCGATCAAGGATAGATTTAAGTGTCTATAGGCATAAACTTACCAATATTATATTCTTTTAATATGTCTTTTTATGTTTCATTCTAGGTCGAGGTATACCAGGAGGTGGTAAGCCCACTAATTGAAGAGGTATTAGCCGGGTACAACTGTACAGTGTTCGCATATGGCCAGACTGGCACCGGCAAGACCCATACAATGGTTGGTGAAAACACTGGAGATGAGACCAACTGGCAAAGTGTTAGTATGCATTTTTATTGAAAAATAAATAAAATTTCAACAAACTTCTTATTTTAAATTTACTACCATTTTTAAATGAGTTTCCCTCTCATTGGAGATGAAATCGCAAAAACTCTAAAAGTATCCATGAAATTATACAATTAATATAGATTATAAATAAAAAAGGTATGGGCCAACCATCATCATCATCATCATTACAGCCCTTCACAAATTCACTGCTGAACATAGGCCTCCCCCAAGGAATGCCACAAAGCACGGCCCTAAGCCATCTGCATCCACCGACTTCCTGCATATCTTACCAGGTCGTCACTCCATCTAGTGGGGGGACGCCCTAGACTTCGTCCGCCGGTACGAGGCCGCCACTCGAGAACCTTCTTCCCCACCGGTTGTCGGTTCTTCGAGCTATATGGCGGCCCATAGCCACTTCAACTTACTAATCTGTTGGGCTATGTCAGTCACTCTGGTTTTATTGTGGATATCCTCATTTCTAAGTTTATCATGCAGAGAAACTTCGAGCATAGCCCATATGGTATAGATAACTAAAATCAGTCTTCAAGGCAAGAGTGAATAGACATTTGTTACACTAAGACAGTGAGATTTACCATTTAGGGCTAGGGCGCTTACCACCAGAAGGGATTATGGTCAAGCACTGGCTTATAATAAGTAAAAAAAAAATTATAAATCTCAAACCTGTCGAGCTGAGTGGTAGCTGGGACTATGGACCCCCATTTAGCATGGTCCTGACTCACCTCTCGCTTCTTTCATATCCATATATTTATGCATATGATATAATTTCTGAACATGCGTAAGAGTAATTTGTGCTGTTTGAATCATTATTGCATAACTGGGTTCAATTAGTCCTCAACCTAGATGAACATGTTTTTTCCACAGGACCCGCTGGCCGGCATCATACCTCGCGCTCTAAGCCAGTTGTTCGACGAATTGCGCCTCACCAACACTGAGTACACCGTTCGGGTGTCGTACCTCGAACTGTACAATGAGGAACTGTTCGACCTTCTGTCCAGCTGTGAGGACAACTCCAAGCTGCGTATCTATGAGGATGTTACCAGAAAGGGCTCCAACATTGTCAATGGACTTGAGGAGATCACAGTCAGTTTAAGCTATTTTTATTGTACTATAATTTAAAACATTTTATTTTTATTTTCATTAAAACGGTAAAACCAATAACATTAATTAAACAAAAATTCTCACCCACAAAACAATAATTTCATTAAATGTTATATTTTATTTGCTGCAGTGCAAAAGGAAATAAATATTCATGGGACTTCTTTGTCCATCAATTTGTCGCATGCTCTAGAATTATTAAATTTGAAACGGAATTGAAAAAATTGTGACACTGCACGGAACTTTCATTTGTTGTGTTTAAATTTAATTTCCCGAATTAATCCTGTATATATAATAAGTTTTTGTGTCTGTTTTGACTTGAATTAAAAAAACTGGTTATAATATAACTGCAGTTTGACTTGCATATACATGAATAAATATATATGAATGAATTAATTAATTCATAGATCATAATATTTTCGCAGGTATATAACAAAAATGAAGTTTACAAAATCATGGCACAAGGACAAGAGCGGAAGAGGGTCGCGTCTACTTTGATGAACGCGCAGTCTAGGTGAGCTATACAAAATATCTTCCAGGAAGAATGTTCATGAGCCTGTAATGAATTCACTACTGTATTAATAATGTAACGGCGGCGTAAAAGAATCTACCATATCCCGTGTGTGTCGAAGAGGTGACTGACGGATATGAATTGGAAGATGGGCATCAGCATCTTCCTGATAACATATCAATAAAAAAGCTGCGGTATCAAACCCACCTGCCAAACGTGGCAACTAATGCAAAATCTCTCCTATAATGTAATCTATAGGAAAGACCTATGGTCAGGAGTGAACTTTTGATAGACCGAATTAATGAATAAGCATCCCATCTCAGGTCTGTGTTTTTGGATGGCATCTTGCAAGTATTTACTGTTATGTGTACTTTGATACCCACAGAGGGATGAATATTCAACTGAAGTTGATTATGAAAGTGTGCGCTTAATCTATCTTAATATCCACCGTCAGCGCTCTCATTTTCGGAGACGTCTCCGTCATAGTATAAAGACAGGGGAAGTACGTTATCTTCATACAAACGCACTGCGCGCGGCTTGTATGTGTGCGCCATAGTATCTATGAGGCGCCGCACGCACACTTAAACATAATCTCGAAGTGTTTCTCATGCGCCAGTCGAGGCTAACACCGCACGAGGTTCGCGCGTCACGTAAGCGAGTCACTTATTATAGCATATAATTTTTACTTGACGATGAGATACCTACTTACTTATTTTTGTTGTATTAGTTGTCTATCAGACAGAGGAAGAATAGTAACTAAGTATCTACTTACGGTTATAAAATCGTAAATAAAAATAAGTAATTGACTAATTGTGAATCAGATAAATAGAGCAAAGTTCGAATAATAACAACAGAACAAAAAATTGATTACAGTCTAAGAGACAGGCGATAGTAATTTTATGTTATTGTACGATGTTTTTTTTTACAATATTTTAGTCGCTTTATTCAATTTTTTTTATTATAGATGCCTATATATAGGGCCGGACTTTAAACTAATGATTTGGTGACAGTGACAACCCTGAGACAGTAGGCAATTATATCGTGGATTGTGCCGGAGTTAACCTACTTGGCCTCTCTTTATACTATGTCTCCGTGGCGCAGTGGCTTAGCAATGAGTTGCAGCGCTAAGCGTTCGAATCCCGCACGGAACAAGCATTTGTATGGCCTACAAATAATTGTTCCGGATCTGGACGTTTGTCCTCGTGAAATTTATGTATGTAAACTGTCGACACGATGCAGAAAGTCTTTGTGTGGTGGTATCTTCACATTCAGTCTGTGTTCATGGCAAAATTACTTATCATTCATCATCATTAAGTAAGTTTGCCGTGTTATGACAGCATAAAACTTTTAACTAAAATTTTTAACAGTGGTAGAGCCACGCGGCAGCTTTTGCTGTCGCACGGATGGGCCGGCTCGAACCGGGGTGGTACCACGACCTCACAGAAAACCAGCGTGAAGTAGAGATTTACCTCTGCGTTTCGCTTGGTGAGTGCAGGTGGCCGGAGGCCCTTTTTACTGGAAATGAGGCATTCCATCTTAGTCCTCACGGGTGACAACGCATCTACATTTTGATTTGGAATAGAGGATAGATGTAGATGTCTATGGGCCGCAGCAACCACTTACCATCAGGTGGACTGTGTGCTCGTTTGTCACCCTTATTCTATAAAAAAAAAAAAAAAGCATACACCGTCCTATTTCGTCCCGTGGTGTCATAAAAGGCGACTATGGCGTCGTCATAATTGGCTATCGATCGTACGATGTAAATAAACAATGCAATTTCATCGCATGATAAAAGAGATCGTGCAATGGTCCAACAGCTGTACAAATATACTGCCGCGCCTTCGTCGAAACCACGACATTTCAACAATGACTGTTTACAGAGATGCACAGATTTTACTGTCGAGCAATATGGCTTTGAAAATTGCAAATACCATTGAAAAAACCCTCTCCCCTCATCTCTTGCATTGATGTGCTCGCGCCGTGATGCGTGACCAATTAGGACACTCGAAAGAGATTTGTATCTTTGATTAAACGATCGTACGATCACACCCATCGTATGATCGTTATTAAGTATTTTGCTCGCACAATGACTTGCAAGCTTCAATTAGGAAACTCTTCTCTCTAAAAATATGTGTGTGTTAAATCTCGTCGTGAGACGAAATCGCATCATTTGGTCGTACGATTGTTGCCAATCCGGGCATCCACGACTTTTTGCCACCAGGGCGGCGCCACTTAAAAATGAGGTATAATATTTGAGAGATTTTATAGCGGGGCTTATAGTTATTTGTTCGGAAAATGTAAAGGTTAATGTTTCTTTTGGTACTATCAGATATATTTTATTTTAATTACATTAAAAATAAATAAACCAAACCACAGATATTCATAAAAGTTTAAAAATTAAAAAAAGAGAAATAAGTGCATAAAATTAAAGTGCACACCACTAAGGCATTGTTTTGTGTATTAATATAATACTGACAAATTTGTAAATGATAAATTTTTATTTAAAACCAACTTCACATTTATACAACAACATTCTGTAACAAAAAACTTTACCTCAGTGTGAACTAGTGACATCTGGTGAGCGGAATATTATTAACCGTCATTAGGACGACGCCTAAGGCAATTTGTGCATGTAGATATTCACTTTCCTAGGCACAGGGGTAAAACACCGCAACTCAACCTTATGATCTGCAAACGACAGGCAGGCGAAGTTTTTACAATATTAAATCCTAAGGTTTATTTTGGCGTATATAACTTATTTTTGTATAGTGTTTGAGAGAGTGATAGTTTTTGCATAACTACGTCTATTTAAATTTATATTTGCAACTATAGACTTTTTTTAATTACTTTATTGTTTCAACTCTTACCTAGAAATCAACTGTCGCAATTGTTAAAAAAATATTGCTTTTAGAGAATATCCAGCTCGCGTTTAAGCCATACTTTTTTTATTTCTTGTACAAACGTTACCTCAACACTAGAATTTTCTCCTGTATCGTTTACATAAATAAATTTCACATGGACAAACATCCAGACCCGGAACAATTCAAGGGTTCAATAGGTTTATGGTTTATAGTTCAACATGTTTGTCATCAATAATTCTGTACATGTTTGTGATGTGAAAATAAATATAAATTCTATTCTAATCTAATTATTTGTAGGCTATACAAATACTTGCTGCGTGCCGGATTCAAACTTGGGGCTTTTAGCGCTGCAATTCCTTGTTAGGCCACTCTGCCATGGAGCCGCCGTCGAATATATTATAGCCATACAAAAATATTACATAATATCTCATTTTCTTCCTGACTAATGACAATAGAGCAAATAATATTTTTTTACCATAAAATTAACAGTGGTAGAGCCACGCGGCAGCTTTTGCTGTCGCACGGATGGGCCGGCTCGAACCGAGGTGGTACCACGACCTCACAGAATATCAGCGTGAAGTAGAGGTTTACCTCTGCGTTTCGCTTGGTGAGTGCAGGTGGCAGGAGGCCCTTTTTACTGGAAATGAGGCATTCCATCTTAGTCCTCACGGGTGACAACGCATCTGCATTTTGATTTGTAATAGAGGATAGATGTAGATGTCTATGGGCCGCAGCAACCACTTACCATCAGGTGGACTGTGTGCTCGTTTGTCACCCTTATCCTATAAAAAAAAAGAAGAATCTATGTACCTTTTTATCGATTTCTCAAATTGTCTATGTATTTGCATAGATGACTAACATGTTACTTTGATTTTTATTGTTTTAATCCACATGGTTCCAAGCAAAAGTAGATATTATCTAGTACTAGATTTTCATACATAAACCACAAATATTTTTATTTTAAACATTGCAGCAACCATCTCAATGGAAAACTTAAGTCCCAGACTTAGTAAGTTTTATTCAAGTGTTATAGTGCGAACTTGTTTATGTTTCCTCTAATCATAAACAGCTGCTATTTTTTTTAAAGTTTTGAACTTGGTTTCTGCAATGTTATTTTGAGGAAGCATACACAAAGTGCATGGTAATTTGTTACTTATTTAGATATTGTATGTGTTAAATTGGAACAGAGACTTTTAATAGATAAATAAATATATCGCTTTAATATTGTTCTGTGTGGTAATTAAAATTACTAAATTTTATAGAGATACTTAAAATAAAATTGAGTTTAATTCTTTGGTTTGGGTTATACGCAATACCAATCCGTAGAATTAGTTTTATTCCACATGTAGTATTCGCGTAAATGTAAAATACATTCCTTGTTTTCATTTCTGCAGATTCATTTAAATCTAAATATATTCTAGATTTTATAGAATATTTAGTTGTAAATAATTAAAAAAATAAATTAATTGGGTAGAATTGCTAAAATCTAACAGGCAGTAGACTCGAGTGTTTTTTTATATTTACTACATTTTCTTCTAGTCGCTCGCATACGGTCTTCACAATCGTAGTCCACATGAAGGAGAACAGCCCTGAAGGTGAAGAACTTGTGAAGATTGGGAAACTCAATCTGGTCGATCTGGCTGGTTCAGAAAATATAAGCAAGGCTGGCTCAGACAACCCAGCCAGGAGAGAGAGGGCGAGGGAATGTGTTAACATTAACCAGTCGCTTTTGACCCTCGGTAGAGTCATCACTGCATTGGTGGAACGGCATCCTCATATACCATATAGGTAAGGTTTTTATAATAATTATTTATACTTATATAGTTGTATAACCATTATTGTAAAATTTGCTTTAAAAAAAAGTCCCGCTGGGTTTCTTGCTGGTTCTTCCCAGGACGGAGGTTTTTTTTTCGAACCAGTGGTAAAGTAAAAAATGACTTTCAATAAGAATTACACATGTGATCTATATTGATTAAAAAATTATTCTATTCTATTCTATATATTGCATTATTTTTTTATATTTTTGAAATTTACAGTATTTAAGGGAGAAATCTTTACCTATATTGCAACTTACGAAACTCGTATGTCCAGCGGATTAATCAAACTTCGTATGTACGAAACGAATTTCGTAAATACGAAACTAAATTCGTAGATATAAAACTAATTTCGAAAGTACGAAACTAATTTCGTTAGTGCGAAACTAAAATCATAAGTACAAAACTAGTAAAGTAAAGTTACAGCCTATTTACGTCCCACTGCTGGGCACAGGCCTCCTCTCATTTCTGAGAGGGTTTTAGGGCAAGGAAGTGTCCGCCGCGCTGTCCCAATTGCGTATTGACGAACTTCACATGTCTTCGAAATATTTGTTTTTTTTTTCTTATTTCTCAGACATGCAGGTTTCCTCACGATGTTTTCCTTCACCGCCTAGCACGTGGTAAATCAGCACTTAAAATTGCAATTAACAATTTCATTGGTGCCGGCGGGGATCGAACCCGGGTTGCTCGAGTACTGTGAAGATTACAGCGAGCGCTAACCATCTGATCTACCACGGCTCAGATGGTTAGCGCTCGTAATCCGTGAGTACGAAACTAAATTAGAAGTTAAGAAACCAAGTTCGTAAGTGCGAAACGTATTTCGTTAGTACGAAACTAAATTCGTAGGCAGAAAACTAATTTCGTAAGTACGAAACTAAATTCTTAAGTACGAAACTAAATTCGTAGGTACGAAACTAAAGTCGTGAATACGAAACTAATTTTGTAAATACGAAACTAAATTCGTAAGTACGAAGTTAAATTCGTAGGTACGAAACTAAAGTCGTGGAGAACAGTGGTAGAGCCACGCGGCAGGTTTTGCCGTCGCATGGATGGGCCGGCTCAAACCGGGGTGGTACCACGACCTCACAGAATACCAGCGTGAAGTAGAGGTTTACCTCAGCGTTTCGCTTGGTGAGTGCAGGTGGCCGGAGGCCCTTTTTACTGGAAATGAGGCATTCCATCTCAGTCCTCACGGGTGACAACGCATCTGCATTTTGATTCGCAAACGAGGATAGATGTAGATGTCTATGGGCTCGTTTGTCACCCTTATCCTATAAAAAAAAAAGTATTGTACATAAGAATTTAGTTTCGTATTTACAAAATTTGTTTCGTACCTACGAAATTAGTTTCGTTCTTACGATATTCGTTTCGTACTCTTTTCGTGGGAAATTAGTTTTGTACTAACGAATTTAGTATTGTACATAAGAATTTAGTATTGTACATAAGAATTTAGTTTCGTACTTCCAAAATTTGTTTCGTACCTGCGAAATTAGTTTCATTCTTACGAAATTCGTTTCGTACTCTTTTCGTGGGAAATTAATTTTGTACTAACGAATTTAGTATTGTACATAAGAATTTAGTTTCGTACTTACAAAATTTGTTTCGTACCTACGAAATTAGTTTCGTTCTTACGATATTCGTTTCGTACTCTTTTCGTGCGAAATTAGTTTTGTACTAACGAATTTAGTATTGTACATAAGAATTTAGTTTCGTACTTCCAAAATTTGTTTCGTACCTACGAAATTAGTTTCGTTCTTACGATATTCGTTTCGTACTCTTTTCGTGGGATATTAGTTTTGTACTAACGAATTTAGTATTTTTTTTTATTTTATTAAGAAAACCAATAGCATTATAAATTATATATCTTATAACTATATGTAATGTAGTTATTGCCAATAACAGGTTTCCCTATAACTATATGTAATGTAGTATTGCCAATAACAGGTTTCCCTATAACTATATGTAATGTAGTATTGCCAATAACAGGTTTCCCTATAACTATATGTAATGTAGTATTGCCAATAACAGGTTTCCCAATAACTATATGTAATGTAGTATTGCCAATAACAGGTTTCCCTTATATTAACAAATGGCACTGTAACAATCAAACTTTGTTAGTGCTAAAGTTAACCCTATAAATATATTATGGAATTCAAGGATGCCATCCGCTTAAACCTATCAGCATTATAGATAGTTAAGTAGATACTAAACTAAACTGTACACGTTTGCGAAAGTAGTATATTAGTACCACCCATTATAGACGTAAACAGAGACAATGACAGAAGGCAAAGACAAAAAAGAAATGTAAAGGTTAAAGTACAACTTTCGTTTATAGCGTTTAAATTTTGTGAGAGTTTTTGATGATGTCTGTCACCTTCTTTTTGAAAATTAACTTGCTTGAGCGAAATAAGTCAACCTGGCTAAACTTTGCATTGTATGTTCGGGGTAACCTAACCATGACAGTATTCGAACCGTAGTTAGTGCGATGTTGAGGCACATTGAATAGCGGTGTGTGACGTGTTCGACGCCTAGGAGCGCAGAATGCTACTTTATGCAACAGATCTGAACAGTCTACTCTGTCCCGAATAATCAATATCAAATAGGAAGCAGACATCTAGTGTATCCCGTCTTTCTTCCAAAGTTAATAGATTATTTTCGTGACAGGCTCGAGTATATGATCCGTGCGACCGACGACACCGATACGAGATGTGTCTTAAAAATATTTTTTGTATGCGCTTAAGGCGTTCTTTGTAGACCTTGTATTGAGGAGACCAAATTCGACTAGCATATTCCAGCAGACTACGTACATATGCATAGTATACAACCTTCAGTGAGCCTATATTCTTAAATGTCTTGCA
This sequence comes from Parnassius glacialis, assembly GCA_033319125.1. Classification (NCBI taxonomy): domain Eukaryota; kingdom Metazoa; phylum Arthropoda; class Insecta; order Lepidoptera; family Papilionidae; genus Parnassius; species Parnassius glacialis. The sequence goes on along the minus strand of JAVANC010000025.1, from coordinate 2,706,192 downwards.
GGCTCGCAAGACGAATCCCAAGTTTTTATATGACTTTTTTGTGACTAAGTCGATATGATCAGTAAATGACATTTTGCTATCGAGGTAAACGTCACGAACCAAATTGACTCTTTTAATGGAAACACCATTAAAATTATATGTGTGTAAGATGGGGTTCTCTTTGCGAGTGAAAGATATGCACTGGCATTTTTTAGCATTTACCGTTATCTTATTAGTTATGTAATAATTATACAATGCGTCCAGTTCCGCCTGTATCATATAACAATCATTGATGCCATTTATTCGCAAAAAGATCTTTTTATTGTCTGCGTACATCAGATGTTTAGAGTGCATGAGACAGTTAGGCAAGTCGTAAATGTACGCATTGTAGAAGAGATGTCCCAAGTGCGAACCTTGGGGGACACCGGTATTTCTGTGTAATCTGATCTGAATCCACCCACCACAACCGCCTGGGAACGTTTACTTAGGTATGATGCTATCCATCTTAGAAGATCCCCGTGTATGCCAAGTTTCCCTAGTTTGTTTAAGAGTATGGAGTGTTCTCCCCGGTCAAATGCCTTCTCGAAGTCCTGTAGATCACATCCACCTGCCCACCATTTTCCATATTACTAATCACGTATTCTGAGAAACAAGCCAGGTTAGTGACAGTCGATCGCTTTTTAAGGAAACCGTGTTGATTCTCGGGTATTTGTTGGGCTATTATGGGGTAAATATTGCTTTAAATAATTTTACAAAAACCTCTGTAAATTTCGTATTGTACATAAGAATTTAGTTTCGTACTTACAAAATTTGTTTCGTACTTACGAAATATGTTTCGCACTCACGAAATTGGTTTCGTAACTACGAATTTAGTTTCGTACTCACGAATTTGATTTCGTACCTATGAATTTAGTGTCGTACTTACGAATTTAATTTTGTATTTTCGAAATTAGTTTTGTACTCGCGAATTTAGTTTTGTACCTACGAATTTAGTTTCGTACTTACGAAATTAGTTTCATACTCACGAAATTAGATTCGTACTTACGAAATTAGTTTCATACTCACGAAATTAGTTTCGTATCTACTAATTTAGTTTCGTACTTACGAATTTAGTTTCGTACTCACGAAATTAGTTTCGTATCTACCAATTTAGTTTCGTACTTACGAATTCAGTTTCGTACTTACGAAATTAGTTTCATACTCACGAAATTAGTTTCGTATCTACCAATTTAGTTTCGTACTTACGAATTCAGTTTCGTACTTACGAAATTAGTTTCATACTCACGAAATTAGTTTCGTATCTACCAATTTAGTTTCGTACTTACGAATTCAGTTTCGTACTTACGAAATTAGTTTTGTACCTACGAAATTAGGTTTGTTCTTACGAAATTCGTTCGAAAGAGTACGAAACGAATTTCGTAAGTACAAGACTAAATTCGTAAGTACAAAACTAATTTCGTAAGTACGAAACTATATTCATAAGTACAAAACTAAATTCGTAGGTACGAAACCAAATTTGTGAGCATGTAACTAATTTCGTAAGTAAGAAATTAAATTCATGAGTACAAAACTAATTTCCCCCGAAAAGAGTACGAAACGAATTTTGTAAGTACGAAACTAATTTCGTAGGTACAAAACTAAATTCGTAAGTACGAAACTAAATTCGTAGGTACGAAACTAAATTGGTGAGTACGATACTTATTACGTAAGTACGAGACTAATTTTGTAAATACAAAATTGAATTCGTAAGTACAAAACTAATTTCCCCCGAAATGAATTCTAAACTAGAATGTTCCGCGGACAACTGTGGTGACATTACAGTATCGTAAAAAATACCTGTCTGGGAAGATGCTGGTTTTTCGCAGGACAGCTGTATTTTCCAGACCAGTGGTTACGTTCCGTGTAGTGGCCGTGTAAGAATATCCACTACTCCATATCATCCTGTGATTGTCGTAAGAGCCGACAAAGCGATACAAATCAGGAGATGGGCAGCAGCATGCGGTTGCCAACCCGCTCATAAGGTGTGACAACCTTAGCAATTATCCCCTCTGTGAGGTAACGTATGAAGAATGCCTATGTTCAGCAATGGACTTTAATAGGCTGTAATAATAACATTCAATAAGTATTATTTATAATATATATTAAATTAATAAAAAATCTTACCATTTCAAATAATTCAACAAAAATAATTTTTGTTTTGCACTTTCTTAACCTAAGGGGCTACTCCATGCGAACGACCTTGAGCGTTTGTGTGCCGGCCGCGCCAACTCCCTACAATATAGGATCGCGTAACAAATAATATGTAAGACGCCACCTACCATAGTTTTGTATAACTCAATGCCACCTACTGTACGGACGTAGTATTTTTCAACATCAATAAACTATTTTATGGAAATACACACAGCGTACAACGATAAATGTATTTAATTTTTTTTATTCGGTATATTAGTTGCATTATATAAGAATTATGTATTCTCATATATTATCTAATTATGAAATTTTATAATTAACTATATATAAAAAATGAAGCATTGAAAATTGTGAGTTTAAAAGATACCTACTCACTATAGGTAAATAGATAGATAGCTCGCCTTTTGTACAAATATTTGGTGCAATAAAGAATAAACAAATAAATAGGATGTTTCGCAGAGTGAGAGTAATATAGAATGAGAGTCGTGGAGGCAGTTTACAAACATAAATTGCACAAGGACAAACATCCAGACCCGGAACGATTATTTGTAGGCCTTACAAATATTTTTTCCGTGCGGGATTCGAACCCGCGGCCCCCAGCGCAACAACTGATTGCTAAGCCACTGCGCCACGGAGCCGTCGCCGGGTTATAGGTAAAGTGACCATACGTCCCGTTTTGAACGGGACTGTCCCTTTTCTCGGTCACCTGTCCCATTGTCCCCAAATAAAGCTCCGGGACACAAAATTGTCCCGTAACTCGTTGGATGGAAGTATTCAAAGCCAACAATCTTCAACATAATTTTTTTAATCGAATATATTTTATGTCTACCTGGTAGAAATGCTCCGATAGAAAGAGTATTTTTTTATTTTGAATAAATTGTGGACGTCTGAAAGAAACACTTACGGTTCCAGTTCTAAAGGCGATGTTGAAAGATAACAATAAAAAAATTGAGCAGAATTTTATTCTTATTTAAAATCATCACCAACTTTATTAAAGCAAATTTAATCCACTGACAAATGTAATTCATAATTTTAAAAAAATGTTGCATTTAATAATTACCTATTTTTAAATGCAACATTATTTTTTAATTTATTGTATAAAGTTATAGTTTTTAGAGTATACATAAACCCATGTCCTGTTTTGAGTTAAAAAATAAATGGTCAGCTTAGTCTTTTTAGTTAAATTTAGTTTTAAATTTTTTTAGTTTATAGTAAAAAGTAGGTATATTAGTACCTACTTAGATACTTTTTACCGAATTATAAGTATAGAACACCTTATGTACTCAATTATTTTTTGAAAAAGAAGAAAAAACAAGCAATAAATAATATACTATATTTTAGCAAAAAACTATAACTTAGTAATACTAATTATAACTTAGAACATAAATGAAAAAGTCATAAATGACTTTTTGACCCGACCCAGGATTCGAACCCGGGACCTCATGATCAGCAGTCGCACTACTACAACCACTAGACCAACGAGGCAGTACTATACCTGATAAGATATTGTAGTTCGTTATTACGATTATTTTTAACTGTATACTATACTGATAATATTGAATTAGCCTTTTATAGTGTAAATTATAATATTTGTCGAAATGTTAATTATGGATTCGAACCTTACATGCTAATGGTGCTTCATTTTTTTATTTGCATTTACTTCAAAGAAAATACACGCAAAAAGCTTCATCGCGCAGTAAAAACACAACAAATATATGTATAACTAATACGAAAAATTATACCCAAAACAAACAAATAATACTACCTATAAAATAACCTAATAAGTAATAATATTATCGACTGATAAGACGAGCGTGTGCGCAGGCCGATGCTCTGACGAACGACACGAGCTCCACGTTCGAGAGCTCAACGCTCAATGATCCAGCAAGCCCGTGGGCAGTGAATACGCCCAGATTTTAAAATAATTTCTTAATAAAATCAAATTTTGGCCTTTTGAAAAAAAATTTACAATAGAAATGTTCATTAATAAATTGCCTATCCATTGGTGTAAATCGCAAAATAAAATAATACTTACTTTACGAGGAGATGCATGTTATCAATAATAATTTCACATTTATGTGGTTTCGTTGTAAGGAGATTATATTAATATTTATTCCTTTAAAAAAAAAATTGGATACAGCTCTTATGAAATCAAGATTATGTAGAAATATAATGTGTTTTTTATTTGTTGATATATCTTTTAAATAAAAAGTAGATAGCTCCTAAAAACCTCACAAATAACGACTAGCGCGACATTTTGCTCAACGCGCGCCTTAAGTAGGTTTCTTAACCTTAAGTAGCTTAAGGTTAAGAAACCTGGTAACTATCAATTTGTGTTTTGACACAAATGTTACTTTCTTATAGAAATGCAACCCTAGACCAACTGCTTAGTAGCAAGCCCAGGTGCATTCCGCACTTTAGGCACAAAGCTACAAGTACCTTGTTCAATCATTTTATTAAATTGAAATGACAAGCAACCTAACTGCCGGATGGGAAGTGCCTACTGCAGTCAGACACCCGCAGCCACAGAAAAGGCTACAGATGCGTTTACACCACTGCAAACTAAAATTGAATGCCTCTCAATCTGTCATACTGTTTCTCTATACCCTTTAAACCCGAAAAGAAGCACTTTGACTTGTGCTTATCCATGGGAAGTTTATAGGCTGTAACTTTAACTACATTATATTATCATCATCATTACAGCCCTTCACAAGTCCCCTGCTGAACATAGACCTCCCCCAAAGAATGTCACAAAGCACGGTCCTGAGGTACCGGCATCCATCGACTACCTGCATATCTTACCAGGTCGTCACTCTCATCTAGTGGGGGGGTCGCCCTACACTTTGCTTACCCGGTACGAAGCTGCCACTCGAGATCCTTTCATCCCCATCGGTTGTCGGTTCTTCGAGCTATATACATATATAATATAGTTCTGCAGCATATGCTGTAAGAAAGATTAGAAGTCTCACAGATGTTGAGACAGCTAGATTAGTGTATTTTAGTTACTTTCATAGCGTAATGTCTTATGGAATTTTGCTATGGGGTAATGCGACTGATATTGAAGCTATATTTGTTTTGCAAAAGAGAGCCGTACGGGCGATTTATAACCTAAATTGTAAAGAGTCCCTCAGAGAAAAATTTAAAGAAATAAACATATTAACTTTTGCATCGCAATATATTTATGAGAATGTAATGTATGTGCATAAAAACATAAATAGCTTTAATAAGAATAAGGATGTGCATACTTTAAATACTAGGAACAAACATAAGCTTGTAATGCCAGTTACTAGACTCCACAGAATCAGTAATTCATTTATGGGGCAATGTATACGCTTTTACAACAAAATCCCAGAACATATTCAAAGTTTGTTAATAAACAAGTTTAAAAGTTTTATTAAAGAAAAACTGTACAAGAAGGGTTATTATAATATCAAGGAATACATGAATGAAAATAACCCCTGGGAATAGGGTGATCGCCACCATGCTGGTTCTATGAAAATATCATTTAAAAATTGTATAAACAAAATTATTGTTAAGTGAAATTATGTTTAAAAAAAAGTCCCGCTGGGTTTCTTGCTGGTTCTTCCCAGGACTGAGGTATTTTCCGAACCAGTGGTAAATAAAAAATGACTTTTGCCTTAAAGTTCATGCATGTAATGAGGATGCTAAAAACAAAGCTTGTGACTGCCCATCAATTGAAAAAGTCTCTCACACTAAATATCTCGGCGTCATTGTAGATCAGAGGCTATCGTGGTACCCACACCTTGAGCATGTCATCAGTAGAACTCGAAAATTGATTTGGATATTCAAAACCCTAAGACACGTAATACCAGATAATACTAAACAGTCGGACTCTCCCAGATATCTTCTAAACCAAATATACATATCCCTTGCACAAACTATCATAACTTATTGCATTCCGGTGTGGGGTGGAGCTACAAAGACCCAATTTCTTAACTTGGAAAGAGCTCAGCGAATCCTTCTTAAGGTCATGTATTTTAAAAAAAGACGTTTTTCCACTGAAAAACTTTATCAAATAAGTGGTCTACTCTCAGTTAGACAATTATACGTTACTATGACAACGCTCAAAGCACACAAATCCGTGCCCTTTGACCGATACATCTTGGAAAAGCGGCGAAAAGATGTTGTGGCTGTGTCTTCTGGTTTCAAAACAGTGTTTGCTAGTAGGCAATATAGCTCCCGTTCTACATTCCTATATAATTTAATAAATAGAGAATTAAACATATATGACAAAACATACAAGGAGTGTAAAAACCTTATACTAAAATGGGTGCAGTCGAAAACATATGACGAAACTGAATCTCTAATGGAACGCATTTCATAATTCACTGTTCTTTACGATATATAACATAATAATACTTTCTCTACACACACACATACACACATTCACACGCACGTGCACAAACGTACATACACACACTCTTACACAAACACACACACACGCACACGCACACATACACACACACACACACACACACACACACACACACACACACACACACTTGCAAACATGCACACATATACTTTTGTACTTTTTAATTTTAAATCTTTAAATTTTTGATTTTTAAAATTAAATTAGTTTTTGTTATTTTTGGTTTGTTAAAATAGAGTAATTTGGTTTGTCATTTTTGGTTTTGAGAAATAAAAATGTATGTTTAGATAGGGAAGAGCGGGGTTTCCAAACACAAGCATTACTTGCTTAAATGGAGACCCCAATCAACTATCTAATTAATTTAATTTTTGTGAAGAAAAATAAATTATTTTATTTTATTTTATTTTTATTTATTTTTTAATAAGTATTATGTAATAATCAATATTGAATAAAAAATTATTCTATTCTATTCTATTCTATTCTATATGGTCGGTTCATTGCCACTTCAGCTTATTAATCTGATTATATATAATTTACTAATATCGTATTTCGTTTTACCAGGGAGTCAAAACTGACTCGTATCCTTCAGGAATCGCTCGGTGGTCGCACGAAAACCTCCATAATAGCTACCATTTCGCCCGGACACAAGGACCTGGAGGAAACTATGAGTACACTAGAGTACGCCAACAGAGCTAAGAATATTCAGAACAAGCCAGAAATAAACCAGAAGATGACGAAGAAGGCTATATTGAAGGAGTATGCTGAAGAAATTGATAGACTAAAGAGAGACTTGCAAGCTGCAAGAGACAAAAATGGTGAGTTTTAAACATTTATACTAATATAATAAAGCGAAAGAGTTTTTTTTTGCTTTAACACGCTAATATCTAAAACTACCAGTCAGATTTGAAAAATTATTTTTGTACATTATAGCCAAATTCATGAGCAATTGTATAGGGTATAGGCTATCTAGCATAATTTTTCCATACATTGCTATCTAAAATGTGATACCAACACGTGTTACATACGCGGGTGAAACGCGGTGCATAGCTAGTTGTTATATGTTTGTATATGAAGAAGACACTGTGACTTGTAATACAGGTTTGTATACCTACATCAGGCACCAGTCTCTCACAAGTTAGGTACCAGTCTGGCAATTTTGTAATACTTAGCATTAAGTTTACTTGTAAATGTCCTTCAGAGGGAATTTTGGTTTTTACGGCCAGACTATCGCAGGACAAGTTTATAGTGCATGAATGTGTCTTTCTATTCGCTCATTCTCATAGTCTGATGGTACCAATAGCTTTACGTGTTTTTTAAGACATAGGGTTAAACATTAACCTGACCTATGGTTCTCGAACCCGGGAACAACATGATCGGCAGTCGCACTTATGGTGTTACCATACTAACATATCGATGGTAGAATGGATTAGTTGGCGTCGATCGATAGTTTCTACCACATCGCTCGAACGATGGTAGAATGGATTAGTCGACGTCGACCGAGCTACTTGATTAGTCGAGAACTACCTATTATCCTCTTCTGAATATATTTTGAAAGATACATATGATGAGCCCACTACCGCATCGATTATTATTTGTCGATCGATGATTGAACAGCGTTTTATCGACCATTATCCGTCAATCAACTAAAAACAACCAATCGATCAACATAGATCGACGTCGATCAATGACATCGATTGGTGAGGTAATACCCTTACACTACAAAGTATTGGGGCTATGGTATGAATAAGTTGACCAGGGAAGGAGCACACTCATAGAATAGAGTTATAAATAATGTCTTTATAAATGTGACTTTTTATTTACATGTTATACAAAGTCTTGTGTCTTAACTTGTGTAGGATGATTACGATTACCATTATTCTTAATTTCTATAAAATTAAATTCTATGAATCTAAAACTACGATTTATATAATTTTTGATAATAAACACAAAACTTTAAAAGTCTAGGAATCTTTATAAATCCTTCCCCATAAACTGCCATATATGTGCCTGTGGGGATATGTGCCAAGAAGATGCTACTGCCCGTCTCCTGTTTCAGTTTCTCTCTATCACCTCCTACGACACCCATGGGATAATATTGAGTTTCTTAAGTCACCATTACACAAATTATTATATCTTATTACTTTCAGGTGTCTATCTTGCTAATGAAACCTATGCCGAGATGACCCTACAGCAAGAAGAACAACGGAAAGAGATCCAAGAACTTCTGCTCAGGAAGAGGGCATTAGAAGAAGAAAGAGATCGAATGGAATCGATATTCAGTGACCTGGGTCAGAAGTTGCAAGAGAGGGAGAGTGAACTCAACATCACGAGAGATATACTGAATACTACAAAGACGAAGCTTGTTAATACTAATAATGTGAGCTTTTTTTATGAACTATTGAAATTAATTTGTGAAGAAAGTAAAAAGAACTTTTTTACTATTTATTGAAAGCTCTGGGTAACCACGAAAAATCGAAGGGGAAAAGATGCAAAGCAACACGGACACTAGCGCTCAGTGATAAAGTTTAATTTAACTTAACTTCTGTACATAGTATTATTATTTATTCTGTGCCTATGCTACCAAGGCTTTAATAATGCTACGTAAGTAATGCCTGATAACTTAACTTATTCTCTATTTCGCAGGTGTTACAAACGACCAAGTTGCACTTTGAGGAGCAGAAGTACCTAGTGGAACGGCAAATGGAAACCGAGAACACTCTGACTGTCCAGGCGAAGGAGATCCTGGCGGCCGCTGACATGGCCGCCACACATGTTGAGTGTCTGCACGACAATGTCGACAAGCGCAAGTAATTATTCATTAAAATTTAAAAAAAAAATTGTTGAAAATCAAATAGTTTATTATTATTATTTTAAGAATATATATTATAGGTTGATACAGTTGATGTTTACATAGTTTATCACTTATAGAACAAATATTTATATAGTACAGCTATATTCCGCCATTTGGCATTTTTTATATAATAAGGGTAACATACGAGCACACAGTCCACCTGATGGTAAGTGGTTGCTGTGACCCATAGACATCTTTTTTTTTTTTTTTTATAGGATAAGGGTGACAAACGAGCACACAGTCCACCTGATGGTAAGTGGTTGCTGCGGCCCATAGACATCTACATCTATCCTCTAAATAAATCAAAATGTAGATGCGTTGTCACCCGTGAGGACTAAGATGGAATGCCTCATTTCCAGTAAAAAGGGCCTCCGGCCACCTGCACTCACCAAGCGAAACGCAGAGGTAAACCTCTCCTTCACGCTGGTATTCTGTGAGGTCGTGGTACCACCCCGGTTCGAGCCGGCCCATCCGTGCGACAGCAAAAGCTGCCGCGTGGCTCTACCACTGTTGATAACACTGTACACTGTAGATCTACATTTATCCTCAATAAAGAATTAAAATGCAGATGTGTCGTTACCCGTGAGGACTAAGATGGAATGCCTCTTTTCCAGTAAAAAGGGTCTCCGGTTCTCTACATTCACCATACGAAACACAGCAGTGTCAAGCTGCCATTTTACACTGGTATTCTGTGAGAGTGTGGTCCTTCCCCGGTCGAGCCGACCCATTCGTGCTACAACTATACTACTAATATAACTGCAGCATGGCTCTACCACGTACGAATGCGAACTGTGGCATGCAATATTGAACACATTTTATTACTTTTATATTAAATTATTTAAACATGCTCTAGTTATGAGTTCATATGATACATAATCAAAAGTAATACAGATAGTCAACTTAGATAATATTATATAAGTCAATTTAGTTATACTAAGTTGACCTGGGACAAATAGTCCCACTAGGTAAGTCCAACTTAAACTTAAACAAGAGCGTAGTTTTCCCAAGAACCGATCCATTGGTGCTACAACCATAAAATAGCTGCAGCTTGGCTCTACCACATACTGTTATCATTTTAGTGATAACAGCACATTAATAATACGGGACAAAATGGGAAAGTGGATATTCTTACACTGGCACTACACGGTTTATACATACTCAGGTTTCTTTGAGTTGTTGCTCAAGGGGGATGATTGCCATAGTTGCCACGCCTGGCAAGTGGGTTGGGAACCAGTTTTTTTTATTGTAATTTTACTGTTATCAGGAAGATGCTGCCCATCTCCTGCTCTATTTCCCTCCGTCACCTCTTACTACACCCACGGGATGATATGGGGTAGTAGTGGATTTTTAACGCCACCTTTACACCACCCTAATATAATAAATAATCACATTACAGATCCGTGGAGACAACGAACCTCGAGATCACAAATGCGTACCGTGAGATGTCTTCGCAGCATCGCGACAACATTTCCGGCCGGGCGGACAATTTTGTGGCCGCGCTAACTCGCACGCTGGGAGACATGCAAACTGCTCTTGGTAAATAACAAACGAACTCCCAGTCTACCAAGCGTCTACTATAGCCTATGGACAGCTGCAACCAACTTCAAATAGGGAAGGCTACCGTTTTCACCTCGCAAGACTAAGATAGAAAGCCTCACAGTTGATCGTTATTATTATCACAGTTAATCGTTATTATTGTTATGTAGTAATAGGGGAGCAGCTTATAGCTGATATGCCTATATCTGTGTTGGTGTTTTATAATAGTACAAGTCCACACCCAGAATACACTAAATTGGATCGTGTTTGCACTATTTGTCCAGTCTGTTTTGTGTAATCGCAGAGGGAGCGTCAACGTTATACTAGCTTACACACACATACTTGACGGCTCAGAGGCGCAGTGGCTTAGTAATTAGGCTTTTAATTAATTTTAATTCGCTGAGGGCCTTGGGTTTGAATCCTGCAAGGAACAAGTATTTTATGGCCTATAAATAATTGTTACGGGCCTGGATGTTTGTCCTATTGAAATTTTTGTATGTAAACTGCCTCCACGATACTGCAACAAATTCTAGTCTGGAGGTAATGTTTTTTTTTTTAAATTTACTACAGTCTTCTTTTCTACCTTGGTGTTTTGTCCGCCTAGTAAAAAAAAAAACTAGTATTTTACTAGGCAATATCCTAGGCAAAAATGAAGAGGCCTATTGAATAGACACTATCAGTACAGCCCACTTATCACACCACATCACATACATACCACATCAGTAAAGTCCACTCCTGACCATAAGCCTCACCCATAAATTACCACAAAGTATGGTCCTGAGCCATCTGCATCCATTGACTGCCTGCATATTTTATTAGGTTGTCACTCAATCTGGTAGAGAGTAGCTCAGCACTGAGCTTTCCAGTACGAGACTGTCACTTCATCATCGGTTGTCATTTCTATGAGCTATATAGTCAGGCTGTTGCCACTTAAGCTTACTGATCAACTGGGCTATGTCGGTGATTCTTGTTTTGCAGGCCCTGAATGAATCTTTTAGAGGCCGATGTTTCTAAGAAAGATTCGTAAACAACCACCTTGGTTTTGTTATTCTTAATTGCCTAGAACATATGCGCACTGTGTTTAGGAAATTTAAGTCTCAGTTACTAAACACAATAGGCACCTATCATAATATCACTTGTTACTAATTTTATTTATTTATTATTTATTGCCCTAAATATTTGTACAAAAGACGAGCTTAATGTTATATGGCATTCTTTACCAGCTAACCTTGGGTAGAACAGAGAGTGAGTTTGGGCAGTTAAGTTGTCATGATATAATTCAGTTTATAATTTTATCCTGCAAATAAATTCCGAGCGATAGCTCTTTCCAACTCATGCTAAGTGACTTTGGTTTTTCTCATACAGCCAGCAGTGAAGGACCATGTGTCGGTTCCAAAGGCCATCACTGGTCACATGCACTGCATAGACATATATATTTTATTGAAAGTATCTATTTTTAAATGCAGAAAATCATACTTCGGAGAGCCTGCAGTCCTACGCCAACAGCAAAGATAAATTAGAAGAATTAGTTCGGAAAGCTGCAGAAACTATAAACACGGTGAGTAGTATATATTTGGGTGTGTTCCAGTATACACTGTGCTCACAGTAAGGTGTGACGTCAATTCAGTATACTGTGAAGCCGTTACTTTTTAGTTTGCTACACTGGTTACTGTTTAAAATGGAATGCAGTCCAGTATACTGTCATCCCCATTTTCTACCGACTTCAAAAAGGAGACGGTACTCAATTCGACTGTATGTTTTTTTTATGTCTGTTACCTCGTAACTTTTTACTGGGTGAACCGATTTCGATGATTCTTTATTTGGCAGCTGGTGCTTCACATGTAGTTTCATATAAATTTAAACAAGGTCTGACCAATAGCTTTTGTTCTTAATAATTTATATTAAAGTGGTTGTACAAAATTTTAAATTATTAGACACTGTTTTCGAATGAAAATATTTATCAAATATGTATCAATTATTATTTGAATGTTGTTGCTTTTAAAACTTAATGTTCGAGTTTATTTCAATAATAATATTAATTCATAATAACAATCAATCGTGGAAGCTGTTAAATCTCTAGGCGCTGTTATGTTTTTGATCACGTAATGAAAGTACTTAGAACACCCTACCTCGAAAGCGCCAGTGCTCACAGTACAAAAATGGCGGCGATTCATGAATATTTCCCTAGGGTACTGCGGCAGTATACTGGCAGTCCATAACAGAACGAATTTTTCACCAGTGAGAGCACTTGAGCAGTTCTCGCAGTGTATATCGGAACACACCATTTATTAAATTATATTTTTTGATAGGTCAATACACATATCTAATCAATATTTTTTTTTATTATTGACGTAAAGTTATTTCAGAAAAGAAAAAAAAATTACTATAATCCAAAATCAAATATTTGGTTAGTTTCGCAAGCTCTGTTTTTGAATAACTGCTGGTAAAGTTCAAAAACTATGAAATGCTTGAAACCTGTCATAACAAAAGGAAACTAAAACAGTAAAAATGCAGCATCTTAAAATAATTTCTATATATAAAAATCTTTTTTTTTTTTGAATAAGGGTGACAAACGAGCACACAGTCCACCTGATGGTAAGTGGATGCTGTGGCCCATAGACATCTACATCTACCTTCGTTTGCGAATTAAAATGCAGATGCGTTGTCACCCGTGAGGACTAAGATAGAATGCCTCTTTTCCAGTATAAAGAGTCTCCAGTTCTCTACACTCACCATACGAAACACAGCAGCATTGAACTGCTATTTTACGCTGGTATTCTGTGAGAGCGTGGTCCTACCCCGATCGAGTCGTCCCATTCGTGCTGCAACTATACTATTAATATAGCTACAGCACGGCTCTACCACGTAAAAAAAATTGCTGTTCGTTAGTCTCGCTAAAACTCAAAAACGGCTCGACCGATTTTGATAAAAAAATGTGTGTGTGCTAGGTGGTTTAGATTCATATTTGGACCCGGTAGGTGGCGCTTTTGTTGCGATTCAAAAATCACCCGTGCGAAGCAGGGCCGGGTCGCTATTCAATAATAAAAAAAATGTGGTTGCTTCCAACCCGCTAGCCAAGTGTGGCAACTTTGGCAAATGTCGTTCCCTAACAGTATTGATTGAATTATAAATAAATGAATGACTCAACAAAACAATATTAGAGTATGTTTCATTTATTAGACCATAAAAGGTAATTAAAAAGCTGTAAAATAAAAGGAGTCCTATCACTCAATAAACTATAATTATTTGAAACTAGCTGTTCCCCGCGATCACGTGTAATTTTGGTCTTTTAATTTTTTGCGCCAAACCCTAATTATTTTTCTTAAATAAAAGTAGCCTAAGTTATACCTTATAACATCGACTATCTGCCAATGAAAGTTCTGTCAATGTCTGTCCAGCCATTTCGGTTATTAGCCGAAACAGACAAACAGTCAGGCAGACAAAAATTAAAAAAAATGTTTTTTGATATTAGTACCGTATAGATGACACAATATGTTTATTCCGGACCAGTGGTAAAAGTAAAAAATAACTTTAAATATGAAGTCTACTATAACTAAGAATCACGAGTATCACCCGTGCGGTTAAAATGAGTTTGAAAATGGCATTGCCTCTATTCACCTCTCGCTTGCACTGTTGCTATCTATACTCACACCGGCGGTAAAGACTGCAAAATAATACGTTGCGATATGCGTTTCTCGTATGTTCAAATGCATTTAATAAAAAGCTGTTGTTTTGACATTACAAATAGACAGATTCAATTTTATTTATTTGTATAGATTTTACTAATAGGCAATTTACATTTTTCAACAGATGTCTGGACTAGAGAGCAATCTGAGCGCACAAATAAACGGCAGCACATCGGAGCAGCAGTCTGTGCTGCGCGCCACGCTGCACGCGCACGGCGGAGAGCTGCACGGCGCGCTGCAGCAGACTGCCGACAGCGCAGTCGCTGCGCTGCACACTGTTGCAGCGCTGGATCTGCAGGACGCTGTGCTTGCTTATTTAGAACAATGGGTGAGGAATGTGTCTTATTTACTTACTTGTATTTGTTCTCACGTTAAGCAAGCATTTATTAAAGACTACACTACAAATATCTACAGTGCGTGAAAATTAGAATTAGTAGATACGCATTTACGTTTAGTCATTAGTTCCGCAATGAGCATTTCGATTTTAGTATTTTAAAAGGAGATGTTTAGGAACCTTTAAAGTGTTTAACTTTTATTATCGTTGTGGATAAACAAGCTTAGCCAGTAGGTGAACTTACTTACTGGTGCATAGTCACTGCAGACTATGGATATATCCAGGGGAGTTCAAACAAAGAAAATGAAAATGTGTTGCGGGAGCGCCTGTGACCGTACAATTAGCAATCTACAATGTCGGAATGTATTATGGACAGAAGATCGA
Organism: Parnassius glacialis; assembly: GCA_033319125.1. Lineage (NCBI taxonomy): Eukaryota > Metazoa > Arthropoda > Insecta > Lepidoptera > Papilionidae > Parnassius > Parnassius glacialis. Next base: position 2,690,839 of record JAVANC010000025.1, on the reverse strand, counting down.
TCAATTTTATATGACGGCATGTGCACCATTGCACGTGCGGCGGCGTCGGTGTAGCTAGACAGAATTCTTGTAAACAACACGTGCACCACACACTTGCGCCATTGCAACTGCGGTGATGCCCGTTTTGTTTACATAATATAAATAAAATTTATATATATAAAATGTGTCAGGTTTAAGGTGTCGGAGACGGGGGGGCTGGGATTGAAAGATGGAAAATTTTATCGACAATCACTATCCTTATTTTATTCCATGATGAAATGGCAACCATTTTGTTTTCATTTTTACCTTGAGGCACGGGTGCTTGTACTGATTAAGTCATAGTTAGTAGCTACTCATGTAGAAACTTCCAGCTTTATTGACTTGAAGCTGGAAGCTACATTTGTAATTAATTTGGAAGAGCAGGGAACAAAATAAATTACGTAAAAAGATAAACGATTATGATTACATACATGTGTCGATGATTGTTTAAATAGGTTTAGGTAGTTCTCAAAAATATTCGTATAAATAAAATTAACATAATTATATTTTTTGTTATATAGCATTCCTTGCTAGTAATTTTTTAATGGTTTTATAGAAGTGAATGTTTCCATGTTTGGCGGGATATCTAGATTAGTTAGGCGTAGTTTTTTTTTAGTTCACTTTATGCAGTAAAGTATCTTATCTTGTCGTGACCCACACACAACTACATAAATCCTCGAGTAAGATTCGAAATGTGTTGTCACCCTTGAGTAGTAAAGATGGAATGTCTCGTTTTAAAAAAAAAAAATAGTCTCCGGTTCTCTATACTTAATAAAAAAGGCGATGTCAATACGCAGCGTTCAAAAGGTCGTAGTAGTCGCGTAGCTTATATGTAATCTTGTTGCAGCACTCGAGCGTGGTTGAGAAGCTGGGCGGTGTGCGGGCGAGCGCGAGTGAGTGGGAGCGCTCGGGGCGTGCGGCGGGGCGGCAGCGCGCCGGCGCGGCGGGCCGCCAGCGGGCCGCGCGCCGCGAGCGCTGCGAGCGCACCGCAGCTGCAGTGCACGCACGTATCGCTGTCAGTACACCCCCTCTTCATTGATCAACATGACCCGCACGCTAAACATAATCTTCACACTAAACTTGATCTTCACACTAAACATTATCTAAACACTAAACATGATCACCACACTAAACTTGATCACCACACTAAACGTGATCTTCACACTAAACATTATCTTCACGCTAAACATGATCTTCACACTAAACATTATCTAAACACTAAACATGATTGTTTAGGCCAAACAATTAACTTTGAAATTTGCATTCACACTCGCTTCTGCCCGCCAACTTGTAAAGTCATCTTGGCCCCACTTCCGTGCGTAAAGGACGCGAGATCAGAACGTGAGTCAACAGAGTTGCTAGAATACAGAGCTATCTAGAGCACGTTTTAAAGTCGCCCGGGAAACCTCCATTTTGGAGTCGGTTTTATTAACAAAAAGTTGCCACGACGAGGGTTTTGTGTGTTAAATCTAAAATTAGAACAGGGCTAACAAATTGTGCATTTGACAATATTAATTGCTCGTGCGGCCTTTGATATAGTTCGGATACGTTTTCGGTATTAGAGGTGTGTTACGCTTTAGTTTAGTGTTAGTGGCGTCTGAAAGTATAGTTAATAGACTGTCATAGGGAAGAAGGAAGAAAGTGACGGTGGGTGACGCTGCGGGAGATTACCACAATTTGGAGCGGCGCCGAAGTCCGGTCTGCTGCCGACTTCGAAGGTCCCATCAGGTCTATCATCACCAACACCACAAAACTTTTTCTTCCATATAGCCATTCGGGCTCGAACCTGCGGCTGCTTGTTGAATCTCCGCTTATGGGCCCCGGGTATTGAACCTTTGTAGAAGCAGCTGTAGGCTGTAACAATGATCGTCACACTTAACATGATCTTCACACTTAACATGATCTTCACACTAAACATGATCGTCACACTAAACATGATCTTCACACTAAACATTATCTAAATACTAAACATGATCTCCACACTAAACTTGATCACCACACTAAACGTGATCTTCACACTAAACATGATCTTCACACTAAACATGATCTTCACACTAAACATGATCTTCACACTATACATGATCTCCACACTAAACATGATCTTCACACTAAACATGATCGTCACACTAAACATGATCTTCACACTAAACATTATCTAAACACTAAACATGATCTCCACACTAAACATGATGTCTATACTAAACATGATCTCCACACTGAACATGATCTCCACACTAAACATGATGTCTATACTAAACATGAGCTGCACACTAAACATGATCTCCACACTAAACATGATCTGCACCCTAAACATGAACTGCACACTAAACATGATCTTCACACTAAACTTAATCTTCACACTTCATATTATCTCCACACTAAACATGATCTCTACACTAACATGATCTCCACACTAATCATGGTGTCTACACTAAACATAATCTGCATGCTAATCATGATCTTTACACTAAACATGATCTTCACACAAAACATGATCTGCACGCTAAACAAGATCTTCACACTAAACTTGATCGTCATACTAAACATGATCTCCACACTGAACATGATCGCCACACTATACATGATCTCCACACTAAACATGATCTGTGCACATTAAACATGATTTTCACGCTAAACATTATCTCCACACTAAACATGATTTCCTTGCGTGCTCACCAATAAACATGATCTCATCTCACATATCACTACTCGTTGTTCTCGCTTTTAAACTCGTTACAACTTTGATCTAAATAGTAAACACATTGTTCTCACTACTAAACATTTTCCATAATTGACATACCATTCTTCCTACTAAACACGTACCTACTGAACACACTATTCTCACTTCTAAACACGTTCTCCCTGATAAACATGATCTCCTTGCGAAACACGTTCTCACTAATAAACACGCTGTCCTCATTACTAAACACACACTGCACTAAACTAAACACACTACTCACCGTTGAACACATTTTAACTATTAAATATGATGTCCCGTGAGTGCCGAAGAGGTGACAGAGGGAAATAAAACAGGAAATGAGCTGCACCATATTCGTAAGAACTATATAAAATAATACCACCGGTCATACCTGTCAAGCAGTGCAATTTTTGATATAGTTGCCAACTATGTCAAAAATTCCAATGAGTCAATTCCAATATGCGGGGGTGGCCTGTGTTCAGCAGTGAAATTATGATGGCTTTGATTCATCAAAAATCAACTTGGCTAACCCCGCTTATGCACTGCTTACATGCCGCTGCAGTCCCACAAGCATATTCTTCACCATATATATATATAATATCATACTCAGGGTATATTTTTTAATCTTTTTTAATTGTCTTAGCTTATAATGGAAGACAAAGAACACGTTGAACAACAGCTAATGGAACAACTGGCAGATGTCGAAAAAGAGAGAGCCGATACCGAATCGCGCTTAACAGAATGGGCAGAAGAAGAAAGACGGCTTCTAGAAGAACGCATTGCTAGTCACGTTACCAAAGAACGGACTGCCCTAGAAGATAGACTAAAGAAGAGAAAAGAGAAGATTGAGGAACAGAGAAGGCACTTCGAAGAGAAGATTTCCCACGCGTTGGAATGGCTTAATGCAATGTTGAGAGTGAACGAACAGGAGAACCAAGCGGCGGAGGAGGATTTGAACCACAATATGGAGGATGTTCAAAAGTGTCTCCAAGATATTGACGCCTTCATGCAGCAATGTGACAAAGGTGAGTGGTAATGGAAGAGAGAAGCTGAATGTTTAGGGGCTTCACTGTGTGGTGGGGGCGTAAATTCCGCCACCCTATTACGTTCCGTGGGTGTCGTCAGATGCGACTATAGGATCTATCGGTTTTTTAGAAACATGTACGAGATTACTATTCTCGTCTTTGATTCTATCAAATTCATTTTGTATAATATAATTATTCTACTATGATCTAGTGACACTATTCGTATTAATAGTTTTAAATTATATATTTCAACTTTGTTATATATACAGTGGAACTATACCGTTTATAATGACATCTTTTCCTTTTTGTGGCGGTTTGGTAAAATTCGCCAATGACGTATTGAGTGGAAGATGAAAACTTATGAGTTTAATTAAAATAAGAATTCTGTGATAGTACAAGGATTTAGTTTTGCTTCTAGAATTTAGACAAAGCTATCTGTTGAATTACCTAGACCAAATGACAAACACATGTTGTTTGTCATTTGGTGTGTTTAGAATCTTATTAGTGTGTTATTAGGAAGACAGTGTTGCCCATCTCCTGATTTGTTTCCCTCTGTCGATTCTTACGACACCCACGGGACATCTACATCTATTCTCGTTTGCGAATCAAAATGCGGAAGCGTTGTCACCCGTGAGGACTAAGATGGAATGCCTCTTTTCCAGTAAAAAGGGTGGAGACCCTATGGTGACCTATAGTAGACCTATGGTAGACCTATGGTGAGTGTAGAGAACCGGAGGATTCTCTACACTCACCATACGAAACAGCAGTGTTAAGCTGCTATTTTACGCTGGTATTCTGTGAGAGCGTGGTCCTTCCCCGGTCGAGCCGAGCCATTCGTGCTACAACTATACTACTAATATAGCTGCAGCATGGCTCTACCACGTATATGGTACTGGATATTCTTAAGGCGCCGCTATATGGCAAAGTTGTATTTAATTTAATTTTATTCCCTTGCTACAGGAGTTAATGCCGTAACGACTGACGTGAATTCTTTGAGTGCAAATGTTTTGAATGTTGTCGGACAAATCAAGAGTGAAATGATTGATACCATACATCGGGCCAAAAATAAGATACAGGTATGAAATGTTTTTATAAAATCAAATAAAAATGGCTTCCTGACTAACCTTGGCTATAATTTGTTTTCTTACTAACAGAAGATTTCTAATTATAAAATCAATAAAAATAAAAAGAAATCACTAATTAATTAAATAATTAATAAAATACCAACCTATTAACATGTGGTTTTAAAGATATTAAAAATTAATTGCCTAAGATCTGCGTAATAAAATAATTATAATTGTTAACAAAAAGTCAAAACCGACTTTAAATTCCAAAAAAGAAGTTAATTATTTGCTACTCTTAGAGGTGGAATTTTTTCTCCAAATTCATATTGGTCCCGTATGAATTGTAGTATAACCCATTTAATTTAAAAAAATCGTTAAAATCGGTTCTCAATCTGTGAAGATATCATATGAAATTGCTTAATCAATAGTCTAATATGAAACTTTTCCCTATATTTTTTATCTTTGGGGGCGAAATTTTTTCTTCAAAATATAATGGGGTCCCATTAAGCTTTGAAGGTACCTTTGAGGTACAGCCTATTTAATAAAAAAGAAATCATTAAAGTAGATTCACAATCTGCGAAGATATCGCATTACATACATACAAATAAAAAATACACTCGAATTGAGTTTGAGAGAATTAATTACTTCTTTTTGAAGTCTGTTAATAAAATGATGTGTCTCACATAGTTTGAAAAGTTGTGTTTTTGTTTGCAGCCATATTTCTCAAATATTAATTGATTAATTAAAAGTTAAATTACAGTGAAAATTAAAGTTTATTAGATATAGATGTCTACGGGCCACAGCATCCAAGGACCATCAGGTGGACTGTGTGGTCGTTTGTTAAACTTACTCTATAAAAAAATTGTGCGTGTTATGTACATCACGTACGAAGTGAAACTTCTATACGACATATCATTCTTATTTTATATTTTACATAAGTTGCTTAAGTAATAGTATACTGATGCGGCTCCGGCGGTGTAACGTTACAACAAAACGTGACTTTTTTTAAAATACCGTACTAAATTTCTAAACTACGTCGATAAAGTTACACTTCAAATATAACAATTGAAAAATCAACACTAAATATCATGTATTAGGTTATTTTTGAAATTGTATCCAAATTTTATATTTCAGTTAAAATATACAAATAATGATACACCTTTATTGCAGTTTTTGAAAATACGAGTAAATAAGGATTCTAATTTTATTTTAAATTATACCAAATTGAATGTGATTTATAGGCAACAACGTTTTTCTCTACCAAACGACCCTTACGAATGTGTGCGTGCGTAGTAAAATAGTAGGCGTTAGATATTAATGAATGAAAATCAGTTAAAATAATGCATTACCACGCATTCTGAATTTAAAAGACAAAAGCACAATGTTTGAAATTTTTTTAATTAATTTTTCTTCCCCATTCGCCTATTTTACATATTTAAAATAGCCCTCTTTATCATTATATAAGAAATCATGTGATAAATTCTCATAGTTGCCTATATGACTTTGTTACGGCTTGCAACTGCCTTGACAAGAGTAGATTCCTCCCGGGCCCTCAAGGACGAACCTACAAGCAGGTGCAAGTCGGGCCTCACAAAGCCAACTGGAAAGTCTTTAATTGCAATGAACTATAAGGGGCGACAGCCCGTTAATGGGAAGGCACTCACCTGCTTCTGGAGCGGAGACGGTTCACCTTGGTCTGCCCGGCTGATGTAAGTGGCCTGGGCTAGATGACACAATACTGTCCAGGGGAAGGTATCCTCTGGTCGCTCCGGAACTATTCCCTTCTTGAGGCACCCTTTCAGTCTAGTCACGTAACGGTACAGCCAAAGAAGAAGTTCAGAAGAAAATCACTATCAGAGTTGCACAATTAATTTAACCGAAGTTAATAAGTCTTTTAAGAACACACGGGTTCTCGTGGACACAACGATTTTCGCGGGTTTTTACGTTCGTAAGAAAATAAATAAATAGGAAAATAAATAGGCGCTAAAAACTAAAAACGTCCGTCGACTCGAAGTCCGTCCGTGGAATGCGACCGAGGAGCGGGGCCGTGCGACCTTGTGACCGGTGCTATACCCCGCGCGTACGTTTAACAAATTCACGTTTCAAAAATTTTATATTTTTTGCCTAAACAGACTTATAACTGTGATTACTTGATCACCTTATCAAATTACATTTATTGCAGATGGAAAGCAATGGCATGATATCGTCTAACAAAGCATTATTGGAACAGTTGATAGTTAGCTTGGACACAGCATTGAATGGAGTCGCACACAACTGCAAGCAGACAATGAACAAAATTGTACATGAAGTGAATGTGAGTATTCATTATTTCATTAATTATAGCCCATTAAAAGTGTGCTGAACATAGGCCTCCAAAGATTGCCTCATACTGAAGATAATTGTCATAATTCCCATGCTTGGCAGGCAGATTGGCTACCGTAATACAATAATTTTTATTGTGCACCAAGGAAAGGAAAGATAGCAAAAATAAAAAAAAATATGTGAATACTAGTGTAAAATAGCAGCTTAATGCTGCTGTGTTTCATATGCTGAATGTAGAGAACCGGAGACCCTTTTTACTGGAAACGAGGCACGCCATCTTAGTCCTCACCGGTGACAACGCATCTGCATTTTGATTCGTAATCGAGGATAGATGTAGATGTCTATGGGCCGCAGCAACCACTTACCATCAGGTGGACTGTGTGCTTGTTTGTCACCCTTATCCTATTAAAAAATGTATTGATGGAAAAAACAAAAGGTGGTCTTATTACAGGCAACCTAGAAGAATTATTTAAAAATGACATGAATGTTATAATTATTAAATAATACAATATAGCATAGAATTTATTTTCTTATTAAACTGTAGTGACGAACAAATTTATAGACCATTTGATGGCAAGTGGCTACTGAAGTCTTTGAACACCTGGAGCCAACTTTTGGAGCTGGACTGTTTTATCACTAATATTAAAAAAAATATTTAAACCCAATGATAAAGTAAAAAACCACAATACTCTAGAGTCTAGATGGATTTATTATAAGTATCGCCTCTGGTTTTGTTAACATAACTTTTTGTAATATATTACTATGTAGCCATGAGTGTGATCAAAATGTCATCATTTGATTGGTTAAATTATTTTGTATGGATAATATTAGACTTCAGCAGAAACCGATCCTAGTATATCGAATTGCTTTGGACGATTCGCCAAGTGATTAATTATATGACTTCATGGTTGTGTATGTGTTGACTGTCTCGTTGGTTTAGTGCTAAATATTTTGAATACATTCGAATACCGGATCGATTCAAAAGTTTTTCTGTCAAGAAATTATTAGTAGCATCCTGGAGTCAGACAGTTTAGAGAGTTTTACCCTCGTGCGTCGGAAAGCACGTAAAACAGTTAGTCCTGTAACTCATCTCTCCGGTAGTGTTGGCTTACCGCCCCATCGGACTTATGATCTTATCATCTCTGGGCCGGGGCACCCCAGTGCCAACTCCTTCCACTTGATCGCGTCCAGCGCAGAGCGGCTCGAATCGTCGACGACCGAGTTCTTTCTGATCGGCTCGATACACTGACACTGCGTAGAGATGTTGCATCTTTTTGCGTATTTTATCGCATCTATCACGGGAGTGCTCTGAGGAATTGATCGGACTAATTCCAGCCGCTCAATTTCACCATCGCACATCGCGACAAAACTCGCGATAACATCCATACCATCTCGATGATTGGCGGTCCACCACTGTGCGATTTAGAAGAAGTTTTCTCCCTCGCACAACTTCCTTGTGGAATCGATTACCACCAGCGATTTTTCCGGACCCATACTACTTAGGAACCTTCAAGAAAAGAGCTTACACCTTTCTAAAAAGCCGGCAACGCATCTGCAATTCCCCTGGTGTTGCGGTTGTTCATGGGCGGCGGTAGTCACTTACCATCAGGTGAATCGCAGGCTCGTTTGCCCCCTCTCCTATAAAAAAATTATAATGAGAGAATAGAGAGTGCACCTGTGCTTGCGCACACATTCGGGCACTATAAGCCTGTCCTGCGCAGATAGCTAGTCTCGGATGAGACTGACCACCGTGATTGGAATTAGGCTTGGAGGACATTAATGTATTTGCTTTTACAGGAAAACAGCACATGCACCATACAACAACTTTCCAGCCTCACATCGAATACAGTGGAACTGCAAGAATTGTCCCAGTCGCACTTGAACACACAGAACGAAAACCTTACTGTAGCCCAGCGTGAGTTGGAGCAGTTCTACTCAAGTCTGCGGGAGGAGATTAACCGACAGGCGGAGTTAGAAGGAAAATGTTTGAAAGAGGAGTATAGGATATACTCACCTACTGGTAAGATTATACAAATATGTTTGTTTGTCTGATTGTAAAATAATTTATAGCTGTGGTAGCTAATACATCAAAACACTTAAAAATAATTAGTTAATTATAATAATTCTTAAGTATTATTTCTGCCGTCAAATATGACTTTAGACATGGTTAAACACTTGATTACTGGCGGTTCACTACTGTGGGATTTACGCGAAATTTTCTGCCTCGCACGACCACTTTGTGGTATTTACTGTCACAAGCGGTTTTTTCGGACCGAAACGACTTAGGGATCTTCAAGAAAAGAGCCTACTCCTTTCTAAAAGGCCGGCAACACATCTGCTATTCTCCTGGTGTTCAAGGGCGATGGCGATCACTTACCATCAAGTGAGCCGTATCTTGGGTTATCCACAAAATCGTTTCTAAAACTAGTTTTAGAAACGATTTACTACTACTACTACTAGTAGTCATAATTTAAAATTTTGTAACAACCGACTTCAATATATATTATTAAGGATAACTCAAAAACTATTAGTCAGACCTTGATCAAATTTCATATGAGAAGCGCACCAGCTTTCATTTAAAAATAGAATCATCGAAATCGGTTCACGTAGACCGAAGTTATTAGGTAACACACATAAAAAAAACATACAGTCAAATTGAGTATCTCCTTCTTTTTGAAGTAGGTAGAAAATATACTTCAACGGTTTTCATTTTTTTATGTAATATCCTTTTGTATTTCTCCACCTTGACATTGGCAGAGAATCATCAGTTTAACAATGAAGCCTTTTTGCTTTTATTTAAAATAAGAAGAAGGAAGTGAACCGTATGCTCATTTGTCTGCTCTTACATAATAATAATTTAAAATTAAAAATATTGTACAGCCGACTTCAATATGAGTTATTAAGAATAACTCCAGTCCCATATGAATTTGATCAAGGTCAGACCAATAGTCTGACCTTGATCAAATTCATATGGGACCACACGAAAAGTACCAGCTTTCAAATAAAATAAGAATCATCCAAATCGGTTCACCCAGTAGTAAAAAGTTCTGAGGTAACACACATTAAAAAAACATACAGTCGAATTGAGTACCTACCTCTTGGTCAGACCTTCATCAAATTTATATGAGACTACATGTGAAGCATTAGCTTTCAAATAAGAATTATTGAAATTGGTTCACCCAGTAAAAAATTATGAGGTAACACACATAAAAAAACATATAGTTAAATTGAGTACCGTCTGGTTTTTGAAGGCGGTAGAAAAAGGAGGAGGTTCTTAATTTGACTGAATTTTTTTAATGTGTATACCTCAGAACTTTTTTCTAGGTGAACCGATTTTAATGTTTTTTTTTCTTTTGAAAGCTAGTGTTTCTCATGTGATCCTATATAAGTTTTGTTCAAGATCAGACCAGTAATTTTTGAGTTATCGTATATTAATGCGTATTTAATTGACTTGGAGTACATTGATGATGTTCTCGTTTTATTTATATTAAAGTCGGTTGTACAAAATGTTTAATTTGTGTACTTGCAGGTCGTACTCCAATGCGTACCCAGTACAAGTACCCGCGGCGGCTGGCGGCCACGTCGCCGCATGAACGAGTGCTGGCGCGGTTGCGCGCCATGCGGCAACACTCCAACGATGATGTATGTTGCTTCTCATTCTCATCTCAGCTAATGGCCACGCTTGGCAGATGGGTTGGCGCCGGCAGTTTTTTTTATTTTTGGTTGTTATCAGAAATATGTTGCTGCCTATTTAAAAAAAAAAAATTTTCACCGTACAAAGTCCTGATTGAATTCGAATTGAAATTCCATTACCGTGACAGTCTATCAAAGTCCACAGCTGAACATAGGCCTAGGCCCTATAAATTACCTCATAGAGAGATATTTGCCGTAATCGCCGCGCTTGGCAAGCGGGTTGGTAATGGCATTTTTTTATTTTTATCGTTATTAGAAAGACGTTACTGCCCATGTCCTGGTTTATTTCCCTCAGTTGCCTTTAACTACACCCACTGGACGATATGGGGTAGTGCATATTCTTACTCCGCCACTACTCGGTTGATGAGGGTGAACACGCCCCTGGGGAATCTAGTATCAAATCTGGCTAAAATTAGTTGGTTCCCCCTGGCACGTCCTCAGCGCAACGCGACACTCATGCTGCAGCGTTTAGTTTATACAAATGTTTTATTTTGTATGTCCCATTAAATTTTGGAGTTAACTCCTTAAACATAGATTTTCATATACAGCCCGAAGGGCACAAACTGGATGGTATATATTACTACGAATATATTACTTAATGCAGCAAGCATTAAGTAATATATTCGTACGTCTAAAACTTAAAGCGTGTAAAATCATAGTGCTGTCTACTGCATTCTATAGGACACTTTCCAGAACAAATTGTTTGACTTGGCTCTCAAAGTAAGTGTTATGTAAAGTAGTTTAGTTTATGACGAGCTATTTTCCGCAACACCACGTCTAAGCGCTTATTTTGCGTGTGAGCAAGAATAACGTGATCATTCGAACCACGAAATCTCCCCGAAGAAGTTCAACAGTCCTTAGATGTTGCAAGCAACTTTGGAGAGTGATCCCGGCGTGCCGAGATGTTTAGTCCTGTATGCAGCGACCTCCAGACATGCCAGCAACAAGTGGGCTGCCGTTTCGTCCTCCCCCATACATCATGCCTTGCACAGGAGACTATCTGTAACACCTATAGTAAATAAATGTTTGTTAAAAGAGGCATGTCCTGTAATAGCACTTGTTGCTATCTGTGGCTTGTTAAATCTCATTAAGAACTTTGTTATACGATTGTTTATTTCTGGCAGGGCGTCCCTAGCTTGCCTACAGTCCACTAGATTTTCCAAAGGTGAGCGTGTTGATTAGTAAAGTTTTTACGTACCAATGAACGAATGTTATCAAAAGGTATCGGTATGATCGGTTCCGACCCTATAACGGCCATAGCCGATCCTCTCCTGGCCAGCGCCTGCTGCGTCGTTGCTTCTGGATCCACTGTGTCCCTTGATCCATTGCAGAGTCACATTGTTGTGATTACATACCTCGTTTAATCGTTGATAGCATTCATATATTAGTCCCGACTACTAGTAGCTATGAAATTGTAAATAAAATCCTATTAAAATAGAGAAATATAATAATAAATTACTAAAAATTATGCGAAAGAAATCGCTGGCACAGGTAGTTTGATATGATTGTCTCACATGTTCTCACCCATTCTTCTGTCACCACTAAGATGGAATACTTAGTTATCAATAAAAAAGGTCTCCCGTTTTCTACACTCATCATACGAAAACAGCAGCATTAAGCTTTGGTATTTTGTAAGAGTCGGTCCTTCCACGGTCGAGACTACCCATATCTGCAGCGTGGCTCTACCACGTACATTTAAAAATTGTATAAACAAAATTCTTGTTAAGTGAAATATGTTTAAAAAAGTCCCGCTGGGTTTCTTGCTGGTCCTTCCCAGGACAGAGGTATTTTCCGAACCAGTGGTAAATAAAAAATGACTTTCAATAAGTATTATGTAATAATCATAATCAATATTGAATAAAAATCATTCTATTCTATTCATTCTATGCCACATTTGTTAGTTTCTATGGTAAATATGCCTCTTATGAGATGACTTTGATAGCTGAATATATTGCTTAATATGTGTATATTTGAAATGTTCCAGGATTGTATTGTGGTGGAGTGCGAAGAGAACCGCGCGAGTGACTCTGAGGGCTCGGGGTCGGACGACTCGGCCGTGGTGTTTACGGCGCCCTCCCCCCCGCCCTCTCACCCCACCATCGTCAAGTGCACCTCCGAGACGGACATCTACCTGCAACGGGTGATCTTCTGACCTTATTTTTATGCTTCTTAGCAGGAAACAGAAAACTTACTTTCTCTGCATAGCTAACCCCTACATGCATATACATATAATTCATTTATTTTGACTTAAATGAAGCATACTTTGTACTGTATCAGTGTCCTATGTATTTATCGGTGTAAATGGTGTTCAATGTTATTGGTTCCTGCAACATAAGCCTAGAGCTTAGTGCAGAAACCACTTGTTTAATTAAGTATTTTTTTTAATAGGATTAGAGTTACAAACGAATACACAGTCCACCTGATGGTAAGTGGTTGCTATGGCCCATAGACATCTACATCTATCTTCGATTACGAATCAAAATGCAGATGCGTTGTCACCCGTGAGGACTAAGATGGAATGCTTCTTTTCCAGTAAAAAGAGACTCCGGTTCTCTACACTCACCATACGAAACACTGCAGTGTTAAGCTGCTATTTTACGCTGGTATTCTGTGAGAGCGTGGTCCTTCCCCGGACGAGCCGACCCATTCGTACTACAACTTTACCAGTAATATAGCTGCATCATGGCTCTACCACGTATAATAATGTCTACTTATTTGATTTCTTTTTTACTTATTATAAGCCAGTGCTCGACCACAATCCCACCTGGTGATAAGTGGTTATGAAGCCCTAGATGGTTGATCGTACTCTCTTAGCATAACAAAATATTCATTCTTGCCTTGAAAACGCCCAGATTGTATTCGGACGAAGAGACAGACGCCGGCAAATTATTCCACTCCTTTGCTGTACGAATTACAAAAGATTCTATTTCTAGTTAATGTATGTTCACAAAAACAAAAGTTTTAATTTATTCAATAAAAAAAAGTCATATACACTTGGTAAACACGAGCACGTAAAGCTGTTGGACCGAGCGACCCTTACGAATGTGTGCGTGCGTAGTAAAATAGTAGGCGTTAGATATTTATGAATGACATTCAGTTAAAATAATGCATTACCAGATGGTTTGTGGCTATTTTATACATTTTTCTTCATTTTTTTTTTTTTTTATAGGAAAAGGGTGACAAACGAGCACACAGTCCACCTGATGGTAAGTGGCTTCTGCGGCCCATAGACATCTACATCTATCCTCTATTACAAATCAAAATGTAGATGCGTTGTCACCCGTGAGGACTAAGATGGAATGCCTCATTTCCAGCAAAAAGGGCCCCCGGCCACCTGCACTCACCAAGCGAAACGCAGAGGTAAATCTCTACTTCACGCTGGTTTCCTGTGAGGTCGTGGTACCACCCCGGTTCGAGCCGGCCCATCCATGCGACAGCAAAAACTGCCGCGTGGCTCTACCACTGTTAGGTAAATCTCTACTTCACGCTGGTTTCCTGTGAGGTCGTGGTACCACCCCGGTTCGAGCCGGCCCATCCATGCGACAGCAAAAACTGCCGCGTGGCTCTACCACTGTTAAATTTTCATCATTTGCCTATATTACTTATTCAGAACCTTCTCTGCAAATTTGGGTGTATATTGCAAAATAACCTATATGTCGTAGAAACCTTATCGTACGTAAAATTAATTATATTTCACGAACATTAAAGTATGTATTTCAGAACAGCACCGCAGACTTTTCCCATACCTTTTCTTTTCAAAATTTACATGACAACTGTTAACATTTAGGACATTCGCCTTAAGGTTTTACTCTTGTAATCAAATCTATTAATAATATTTAATAAAACGGGGTCCCCCCCCCCCCCCCCCCCGTGACCATGGGTTGCTGTAAAGCGCTCGAAACGTCGGGAATAAAAATAATAAAATAAACGCGATAAAATCCGTAAAAAACAGTTTTATTCAATGTGTAGTGTTCGCGTAAATATAAGAAATCACTATTAATAATACTTTACAGAAAATATTAATCATTTTTACGACACAAACATTACCAAGCTATTTTATCTTCCAGCGTCGTCAAGAGCAGCAGGGCAAGGAGAATGTGAACCGTTCCGTGTCCTTCAAGAAGCCATCGAAGCTCCCCGCACCAACTTCAAACAAGAAGCCCCTCGTAGAACGTAACATGGACAAGTGACGTACAATCAAATTGTGACCGTAGACTGTGTCTTACAAAATATTGTAACATGCACAATGGAAGGGAGACTGCAAAGATTGTTATTTAATCTTGCGTACAGTTTGAGGATTGTATTATATTAGAAGAATAATTAAGTGTGGTCTTGTGTAACGTTAATGAATTGTATTCAATAAATATAAAGAAATGTATCATGTTCTGCAGACTTGGATTCTGGTATAGAATTATCTATGAATGATTTTTAAAGAGTCATGTATCTTCTAAGTGAAACACCTTTGACATTATGTTGATAAATATTGCTTGTGAAATTTAAGTTTTATTTTTTATTTTTAGCCGACTTTAAATTAAAGAGAGTGTTCTCAAAAGAGGTTCCCACTTCCACTTACCATATAAATTTGGAGAGAAACTCCAAATGTGGCAAAATAGTGGATAAAGTTTTCACTGTAACCATTTCGATGATATTCCAGTTAGCTTGAGGTTATGATAGTACTTAGTCCAGTCAAAAAATTCAAAGAAAAGCAGATTCCAAAGAAGTAAAAATAATAATTTCTTATCCTGAATTCGCTTTAATTTCTCTACACACTAATCTAAGAATTCGGATGTTCAAATATCAGTATTAATTTCCCCTGCAGTTTATTATGAAGCTGACCTTGGGAGTGCACAATTTGACTTCAACATCTCTAAGGTCTTATCAGGATCAGTCTTCATCAGGAAAATACTCTCGATACTGACTCGTAAATATTGTACATGCATGTATTGACATATTATCGTTGGCTCACTATTACAAGGTTCGGATGTTAATTTAGGTGATGTTTGGTAATTAGACTTTTAAATTTTTGACTCTAGCAAAATGTATACATAGTAGCCGTAATGCTTATGTGACATTATATTATCATAATTCAGAACTACATAATGCTTTCTAGGAACAAAAAATTGGATATTGACTTTTATGTTTTAAAATATTGTCGAAATTAAAATGACATAGAACTTGGTGGTTGAAAAAATATTTATTATTTATTTAAAAACAGAACTGATGACTTTGTTCCTCTGAAATAAGTTTGAGAAGAAGAGTTTATTTATGTCAAAGTATTATTATTTATAATCATATGAACTATTATAATGAATTTATGTTATCGTGTCTCAGCAGCACAAAATGTATGCTTATTTAGCCAAACTAAATCACTAGAACTTAAGTTTAGGCAATATTAAAAAAGTTACAAAGTATATAATAGTACTCCTTGTCCACTGTAGGTATAGGTCGTATATTATCCATTTTTAGTCTTGCAAAATATAGGTTTCCTTAACAGTTTTGGTGCAATCAAAAAATTTGTTTGCATTCAATATGCAGATGTTGAAAATTTTAAGGTAATTTGTTCTATTGTAGAAAAATTATCAAGAAGCTGCCTTAAAGCAAAGTTCATAGTGCTGTTGCGCTCCAAAATATAATTGTTGTGAAATGAGGTTTGTCAAGCAGAACCTGTTTCAAAAATTTTGTTTACCGCACTTGCTATATCATTTCCACTTGTTCCAGCAGTGGTCTCACTCTTAAATGGCACAGTACACTTTTTTATTAGTAGAAAAATGGCCAGTCATGTTGTAGGTAGATAATTTATTTTTCTAAGAAAATGGCTTACTGCTGCCTTGGGACAGGTTAAAACATTTTCTATATCAAACCACAACACAAACACAACACACAAACTGGAATTGTACCTTTTATCCTGGTCACGGTTAGTCCTAGCAGCCACCTTTTATATTTTGTACCTGTTTATCTTCTCTTGTAAATCTGATGTTAATGTATGTCCTTCATTGTATTTATATCAACCTCCTCGTACAAATCACATCTGTCTTTTTAGTTTTTGGTTTAACATAAAACCTTGTTATCCTAAAAAGGAACAAAAACAAAAATGATTCTATGTAAAGCATAGAACTTCGTTATTTCTTTTCGTAATAAAAACGACATAGGACTATGTAAAATTTAATATTTTGTAGTAGAAAGTGCTGCCATCTAGTTGTTACATATAGAACTTTGTAGCATTCATTACTCAAATTTATTGAAATTGTAACATATAACCTTGTGATAGTGAACCAAGGATATGGTAACACCATGATTAAGCCAATAACAATGACTGGCCTAAAGGTCTAAATACCAGGCCATAAACTCCATAAAAAAAATAACAATGAATATACTATTCGAGCTAAGTAGAGATGCGAAATATTTTTGTTTGGCGTGTGCCTTACAGCGTAAGTATTACACCTATTTTAGTTTTAACACTATCATGGTTTGTTAAATAATATGAATATTTTATATATAGGTATATATTTATAGTGTTTCAGTAAATTTTATTTGATATAATGAATATAATTTTTTATACGTATAGTGCAGCTTGTCACTATGTCTGGAAATTCTAAAAAACTGATTCCCAATTAAGTTTCATAACTTGAGTGAACCTGGGACTTGATTTAAAATAAATAAGTAAAACATCTTTCAAGCTTGTATGTAATCTTGATTGATTGAATAATTTTGACAATACCATTGAACTTTTCAGACAGTAAATTACTGGTTGGATTAAAACCCATTTACTCTTGTAACAAGTCATTCTATATATTACTTCAAGGTTCAGGCTTTAGTGCTTTTTATTTGATCAAATACCAGTTTTACCCACCAGTGGGTGTAGGAGAATTCCCGTCTACCAGTGCACCCTACATTAAGCTGTTTCCCGCGACTTCGCCATGTCAGTGCGTGTAATTTAGGGGTTTTTTTTGCGTGAACCATTTTTCTTTTTCTAAAATAAAAGTAGCCTAAGTTACCCCTTAAAACATCGGCTATCTGCCAGTGAAGTGAGTCCAGCCATTTCGAAGATTAGCCAAAACAGACAGACACAGATACACAGACTGACAGACAGACAAATTTAAAGTCAAACGCTACGCCATTGCTTCAACAAGTCCATACTGTGGGGAGTACCTTTTAAATAACGGCAAGTAACAAGTTGCCATTTTCTTCCAACAGTTAATTATCCTTTTTAAATTATATATATATATATATATAAGTAAAAATTGTAATGAAGCTCATTGTGTTGATAGGTGATTTCGTATTTTTGACTAAGTTACCAACCAACGATAATGCAGTGGGTGTAAGAGTAAACAGGAATTCCCCCTGTACCTGTTTGGGCGCACGGATCGTCGCCTCTTATTTTGCACGAGCACTCCCACATAATTTCATATTTAGTTGTTTGATAAGCTACGTATATGTTATCCTCACGCTAATATCATTTTAATGATTTTATTATTATGTAACGTAATGACTATAATAAATTATACTTTTACTTCTTGTGTTTGTTTTATTTCAAAATAATCCTTTGCATTGGTACATAAATGAAAGACAATTTTTTTTTCATATTTATTTCTGAAACAAATGCTAAATAAAGTATTCGGAAACGGTAATCGAAAGACGCAGCTATATTAGCACCAAAAGTCTATTTACAGCAATGTTATTTATTTCTAAAGAAGAATCTTACGTTAGTCGCCTCTTGAAATTAAAACCAAAATACGTTACGACGTATCGAATATTATTTTCTTTTCATAGTTAAATATCCCTTTCTTTTTCAAATACCATAAATATCTCTTTTTTTTTTAAACTCGTAAGTATCACTCACTGTCTCAAATTCGAAACGGTTTTTGGTGATAATTTTGTGCGCTTATGGTATCTACATTATTTATTTATCATCGATTCGCATATCTAATAAAAGAACTGATAAAAAGTGTGACATTTTATGGTTTGAGTGACAGTTGTGTAATACACACCATTGCTTTAAAACTAATATAATAATAAATAAAATAAATATATAATAAGCTGTATAAAACTTACTGTTTGGTCTTTCATACTAATACTAAATTAATTGATTCCACACTGTAATTCATTAAATATTTTCTTATTTATATAATCTTAATATACCTAAGCTAAATACATTACTGGTAAACCAAAATATTAAAAAAGGGGAAATGGTTATTTTTTCCTTCCTAAAAACCGAAACTGTCGTCCCCATTCGCCAGTTTATTTTTTTTCTTTCATAATGAACTCTTTATGGTCGCACTTTTGCCAATGTCAAGTAATTGGAAATTATCCTGAAATAATTTGTTCAAAAATTTCCCCACAACTGACTGTTTTCGGGAGATTTAGTCGACTACTTGAGCCAGCAGACGGTCGATGACAATATTTTAAGTTCTTAAGGCACCAAAGCTGATAAAATAACTTAAATAAACCATTATAATATCAGTATCAGAGCACTTGTTTTGTCGTGTTCACTAATGGCTTACATGTGCAATAATTTATGACAAAATCTACTACAAACTATTATTTATACGATAAAACAAAAGCAACAATCCACCGGCAGTCAATTTCCCGCCAAAACTTCACTTTAAAATTTATTTGGATTATAATAAGCTTTTAGGTTGGATATTACCAACCAAACTGACTGACAAAACTTCACAACTATGTCAGCAAAAAATGTAACTTGTTAGTATTTAAATTTTTGTCCGTAGATTTCCCTATACACTCAGACCATCAAAGAAGATAAACTGAGCGCTGCCTTCAAGTGACCTCTATACCATACAAACTTGGCATGCACTCAAGCTCAAATTCTTCTTTCTTTCCGAGCCCGATAAATCCAATACTAGACGCACACATCATATGCACCTAAAACCATGTTGATTGCAAAGGATTTTTATACGTACGTAATATGTACATTACATACACATAATTTGAGTCGCTTAAAACCTACTCATCGTACCGCCGTTTTCTTTCTTAGTCTGAGATGCCAAGAAAAAAATATTTCCAATTAAATTTAATTGTCCAAATAAATTTCATTTCCAATACAGAAATTATAAATATGCACGTCTTAAAAATTGTGAAACGTTCAAAGATATGGTGGGAATATAATAATAAATGCCGCCATATAAATAACTTAAACTACTAAAATAAATAAATTTATCTACATTAAAAGCAGAACTTTGTCTATTTACATTTTATCTTAAATAAAAATAAACAATACGACAGAAAAGCCATTTTCCGCTGTAAATATTGCATTTTTCTATAAAAGAAGTCGTTTTTTAATCAGCTGAGTAAATTCTCTGAGTATGTTTTGAAACAAATTACCTATATTACATTATATATAAGTTTATTTTGTTACATAAATTCTCAAAAATATAAATTTGTTTATGCTAATGAACACATGTTGATTTAATTATTAAAACTGGTATACTCAAATCAACAAAGAAAGATAGATGGGGCGCTGTATACATTTCAAATGACGCCAAAATCATGCTCAACTTCTTTCTCATATTTAACAGCCCATAAAAGTCTGCTGCTGTGCACGCACATATGTAGGTATCTAAAACTATGTTGTTGGATCCAAATGTTTACTTAGATGTAAATGTGGGTAAATGCGTGTTCATAAAATAAGTTGAGCACATAGTTTTGACTTGGTTTCGGCATCAGTCGAATTGAATTCCGTCATACCTTTCTTTGTTGGCCTTATTTGGTATGTTTAATTTTTTATATCGGTTTCAACATAACGCTGAAGTAAAAGACCAACGAAATATGACCTTAACAAGTCTAAAATGGCCGCTTATGAAGGTTGAAGTCAGAAAAAATCACAAGAAATTTGCTTTGTAAATCTATGAGGTTTATAAGAAAATTACATTTTACTTTTG
This sequence comes from Parnassius glacialis, assembly GCA_033319125.1. Taxonomy (NCBI): domain Eukaryota; kingdom Metazoa; phylum Arthropoda; class Insecta; order Lepidoptera; family Papilionidae; genus Parnassius; species Parnassius glacialis. The sequence continues at coordinate 2,670,123 of JAVANC010000025.1, read as the reverse complement.
TATGAATGACCCCAGGAAACTATCGAAGTGTTTTCCAATTTTTTTACAATAAAAAAAGTTATGAAACGATTTATTAAATAGACTTAAGTTCTAAAATAAACACAACGGCCGCTATACAGTTCAAAGACAATCTCAAGATTTCTTTCATAAATGAATAAACATATTTTTTTGGTAATTCTGTATGTGTATTTAATGAGGGCTAATAATCTTCCACGCACCAGATGTCGCTAGTTGTGACTGAGGTAAAGCTTTTTGTTACATTTTGTCATTTAATTGAGAAATTAGTTTTAAATAATAGTTTATCATTATAATAAAGTATTATATTAATATACAACACAAAGCGTCAGTAGTTTGATTTTTAATTTTTGGCACTTTATAACTCGTTTTTTAATTTTTCTACTTTTAGTTATATTTATAGTTTAAATTATTAATTTATAATCTAATTAATATAAAATGTAACTAATACTACGAAAAGAAACCTTAAAGTTTACATTTTCCTAATAAATTATCGTCCCTGCTATGAAATCTGTCAAATATTTTACCTCAGTGTAAAGTGGCGCCGCCCTGGTGGCAGAAAAGTCGTGGATGCCCTCATTGTACATAATATTTGAATTTGATAAGAATCGTAATAACTTTAAAGTGCAATTTTGGCTTAGTATAATAATTGTATTTTATTAATTTTTACATGCCAATTACGCCAAAACATGTTAGTTCCAATTTTTTTTTAATTGCATGACATTTTTATGCAAATAAATTTTCTATCGAACACCACAATGTCAGTCAGACCAACCCAGACTATACTAGTTACACAACTTTGGATGAAGTTTTAATTAGAGGTTATGTCTGAATCCTGGCCCCAAGTCTATGTAGTGATAATTTTATTACGGTTTTTAAGCTAACCTATTTAAGTAACAACTTAAGACACCGTTTTATTAGCAATAAATAAATAGAAATCAATCTTATCATCTTGGCAACCGAAGGGAGACTTCTTTTTTTTCAACATTTCGATAATTTTCCAGGTAAACTTAAATCGTCAGTACTTGCTACGGATTGTTCACAGATATGATTTGATTTATCCAGCCGATGAAAGAGGAGACCTTGACGTAGACGCCGGGCACGTCGAGCCGGCCGCAGCCGAAGCCCCACGATACCAGACCCACTAGCTCGTAGAATCCGTCATCTTGGCACACCAGGGGGCCACCGCCATCGCCCTGTAGACGAAAATTGTCACTAACAGTTAAACTTGGAGCCCAAATCATCACACCCATATTCTTAATCGAGGACAAATGTAGATGGCTATGGATTAATGCCATGTCTACATGTGTATCTATACGTGGTTAAAAGGATGACCGGGTTGTTTGGTATATCGTCGCCTTGGTAGTGAAGAGAGTCAACCCACACTTAACAAGTTTTGAGATAATGAGCATTTAAAATGCGATACTTCATAAAAAATAATAATTAGTTCATAACTTCAAAACTATTGAACAGATAAAGTAATTTGGCAGATAGATCTCTTCACCATCGTATAAATCGTATTCTTTTGATTATGCTAGAGTATTAAACTCAATTTGAATAAAGTTGTGGCTTGACTCTCTTCACCACCAAAGCGACGATATACTGTATAAAATGGTAGGAAGCTCTGACCTGGCAGGCGTCATGGCCTTCCTCTCCCCCTGCGCAGAAGGAGCTAGAAGGTAGGATGAACACCTTCTCAGTAACAGCGTTCACTTTCCGCACGCACTCCGAATCGTTCACTATTGGCAGCTCTGCTTCACGAATACGTAACGGGATGGGTCCAGCTGCAAAAAATATTTTAACAAATACTTTTAAATTAAAAAGAAAAGTAAGAAATGCGGCAATATTTTTGCAATAATATACTTTGTACGAAGTACAGTGCATAATTACGTCAGATTCGCGCAATCGGTATTTATATGCTAACCCAAATTACTTAGCTATAATATTATCGGGATAAATATAAATAATAAGACAGTTCACCAACTACGCCGCGTGTGCTCATACCATTAATCGTTTTATTACCAATTATTTTTTGAACATATTATCACTGCGTAATTAATTTTGTATTTTATCACTTTTACTTTACTTTTACGTAGTTGGTCACCCGACAAATTTGATCCCTCGAGCCGGATTGAAACCAGAGACCTACGAATATATAGAACTCTTTTTTAATGGATGCCAATATTAAGCTTCGTGCTCCATAGTTGCTACTGCTTGCTATTTATTTTAACGAGCTGAAGAAGAAGAATAATATTATATTTACATGCGTTTACCGTAATAACTGATATTAAAGCTGATTATTGCGCCATCTCTCAGATACAATGTCATATTTTAGTGCACATTTTTACCCGACTGCCCCAGAAGGAGGGTGATGTTTTTTGATCACATGTATGTATGTGTATGTATGCATGGATTTTAACATAATGAAATGTCGTTACATTCGTCCTAATTGTGGCTAATGACATAGGCTATATTGGTATCAAATAAAAACCTGTAATGCATCAATCCCAAATATATATATATATATATATATATATATACAGACAGTATATGTATAAGTAACTTATATACTTACATATGCATTTAGTAAAAAGCTGTAATTTTGACATTATAAACAGACACTTCAATTTTATTTATTTGTGTGAATGTATGTATATATGTATAGACTAGCTATACCCCGCGACTTCTCCCGCGTGTAATTTAGGGTTTCAGTAATGTTGCGCAGAACCCTAACACTTTTTCTAAAATCTTACACAATAACTTAGAATTTTAGTTGTTTCGACATTAAAAACAGACACTTCAATTTTATTTATTTGTATAGATATAGAATGACAGTTCATAGGCGGTTATTAATTTGCAAGCTTGGTTTGTAGCCTTGGTATCCGTTACAAAATACTCACTCTCTCCCATGTACCCATAGCCGGTGACGGTGCAGCGTTTGCCGGCTGGATGCTCCTCGTCCCTCGCGGGCAAGCACACCAGGCACACTCCTGAAACACGCAAATCAAATTTGTTTATCAAAAACCAGTCATCGGCCTAAAAGAGTCCACTGCTAAACATAGATCTTCCATAGGAGTTGATTTGTAATACTTTGGTAAACGCAGTCTTTTTATTTTTATTATAAGGAGGACGTTACTGGCCATATCCTGCTTCTTTTCCCTCTGTCGCCTCTTACGACACCCACGGTATGATATGGGGTAGTGGATATTCTTACACCGCCACTACACGGCACAATTGTTAAATATAATTTAAAATTAAAATTTTTGTACAGCCCGACTTCAATGTAAATTATTAAGAATAACTCAAAAACTATTGGTCAGACCTTGATCAATTTATATGGGACCACGTGTTAAGCACCAGCTTTCAAATAAAAAAGATTCATCGAAATCGGTTCAACCAGTAAAAAGTTATGAGGTAAGACACATAAAAAAAATATACGCGTCGAATTGAGTACCATCTCCTTTTTGGAAGTCGGCAGAAAAAAGCAAACAACTACCTTGGGAGTTCTGACGTCTAGAATTAAGACATAAAGACATTTATTCCAACACTTACATCTTCTACACACATGACAAATTACACTTAAAAATAAAACAAGTGACTTATAAACAAACAAACAAACAAGAATTAGAATAAATAAAAGAAGTGCGTCCATTATACTTATATGCAAACGCACATTAAAATAAAAAAAAATACTCTTATTTTTAACTATATATAAATGGTGAACTGTGGGGAGTCAAACATTATTTTGTTTTAGTAAGGTAAGAGTGACAAGCGAACACACAATATACCTGATGGTAAGTGTTCACTATGGCCCATATATTCATCCAAACGTAGACATGGCTATGTTAGCCACGTCTATCCTCGTCTAATAATCAAAATTCAAATGCCGTTTCTAGCCTGAAGTTATGATAAAATGCCTCATTAATAGAAGGACGAAACACAAATACGTTCAGATTTTTTTTATAGGATAAGGTGACAAACGAGCACACAGTCCACCTTATGGTAAGTGGTTGCTGTGGCCCATAGACACCTACATCTATCCTCAATAAAGAATCAAAATGCAGATGCGTTGTCATCCGTGAGGACTAAGATGGAATAACTCTTTTCCAGTAAAAAAAGAGTCTCCGGTTCTCTACACTGACCATACGAAACACAGCAGTGTCAAGCTGCTATTTTATGCTCGTATTCTGTGAGAGTGTTTTCCTTCTCCAGTCGAGCCGAACCATTCGTGCTACAACTATACCACCAATATAACTGCAGCATGGCTCTACCTCGTATACGAAATATACGTATACGAAACGCATTAGACTGCTATTTTACGTAAGTATTCTACGCGAAGTTACCGTGTACAGAGTTAACGTGTAATGGCGACGTAAGAATATCCACTACCCTATATCATCCCGTGGGTTTCGTAAGAGGCGACAGAGGGAAACAAATCAGGACATGGGCAGCAGCGTCTTCGACGTCAACGACTAAAATATACTGCGGTTGCTAACACGTTTGCCAAGCGTGGCAACAATGGCAAATATCTCCCCTATAAGGCAATATAGACTTTGATAGGCTGTAACGGTACCGGTATTTTGTGCGAGCCTGGCCCTTTCTGGTTGAGCTGACACACTCGTTCTACAGTATGGCTATATCACATATAAATCCTTGCTCTTATAAAATACTCACCGTCTTTAAGCTCAGCTTTAGTCTTCAGTTTAAGCAACGCTATATCGTTGTCGAGGGTCTGGCTGTTGTGGTTGTGGTGGATGTAGGTGGTAGCGACCAGCAAGGTCTGTGCGCTTGGCGATCCATACTTCCGCGTCAGATCGTTGTCACCAACCCTCACGAAGTAATCGTCACCAGACCGCACGATACTGGAAATTGAAAATGTTTGGTTGAATAAGATCCTTCAGTTAGGTCAGTTCTTAAGAAAAAACAAGAGTGACAAATCAGATTTATGTTGCAGAAGTATCTAAGTGATAGAGTCGGTAAGTAGCGCTTTAATTTTTTTTATAGGATAAAGCGACAAACGAGCACACAGTCCACCTGATGGTAAGTGGTTGATATGACCAATAGACATCTACATCTATCCTCAATAAAGAATCAAAATGCAGATGCGTTGTCGCCCGTGAGGACTAACATGGAATGCCACTTTTCCAGTAAAAAGGGTCTCCGGTTCTCTACACTCTCCATACGAAACATAGCAGTGTTAAGCTGCTATTTTACGCTGGTATTCTGTGAGAGCGTGGTCCTTCTACGGTCGAGCCGACCCATTTCTGCTACAACTATACTACTAATATAGCTGGAGCATGGCTCTACCACGTATAAAATATATATACGTATAGATGAAAGTTTTTGGACCAAATTGGCGATATATTAAATTACCAGCTAAGTGCGAGTCGGACTCGCGCGTGAAGGGTTCCGTACCATGGTAATACACGTTGCTAGTAGGGGAACCCCCATTCAATTTTTAATTTATTATTATAGCAGCAAAAGAAATACACATTCTGTGAAAATTTCAACTGTCTACCTATTAGGGATCATGGGATACAGCCGGCTGACAGACAGCTAGACGGAAGGACGGACCAACGGATGGACGGACAGCGAAGGCTTAGTAATAGGGTCCCGTTGGTTACCCTTCGGGTACAGAACCCTAAAAGGGGTCAAATAAGGAGTACCCGTTACCGACGACCATGTATGCGTAGATGTACAGATCTTAAAGAAGTGATATAGGTGTATCAGGATCGCGAATGAGTAATACCGCCTTATACCGTACATTTCTGCCTGCCTCTCCTTTTCAGTTTCCACTTTGCTGCCTCTTATGACACCTGCGGGATAATATATAGATACTGGATTCTCTTGTCTGACAAGCGAAGAAACTACGGTGAAATCTCCCCTATGAGGGACGTCTATGTTCAGCAGTGGACTTTGATGAATGATGAATGGAATTATATTAGAATAGAACATAGAACTATTCAGTATTGATTACAAGTAATTTTTATTAAAAGCCATTTTTTACTTTTACTGCTGCGCTGGTTTGAAAAAAAACTTAGTTTTAAGTTATTAATGAAGTGACTTGGTTATGTGTAAATAAATAATAAATAAATGAATAATCTCGTATATAGCAGTGGCGGCATCAGAGGCAGCTGAACTGAGTAAGTTATTAAATATATGAGTCTCTGAGAGATGACTACACATTTGTGCCATTTGCTGTAGAGATTATTGGTCCGTGGGGTCCACGTGCGGTGAAGTTCCTAAAGGAACGCTACCCGTGACTGGTCGTTGCTGCTGGTGATAAGAGGACTGGTTCTTTTCTCGCTCATAGGCTAAATATAACTATTCAGCGAGAAAACGCAGCCAGCGTTCTTAGCACGATAACAAAGGAAGTAGGACTGTATGATCATTAAGTTATTAGGTTTTTTTTAATATTGTATATAATAAAGTATTGTATACTATGTTATGTAAATAGATGTGTTGTTTAATAAATAAATGTGTATGTGAACTGACTTGGTGACGCAGTGCGCGGCCGTGAGCACCCACTGCGTGCCGACGAGCGCGGCGCCGCACACGTACTGGTTGTTGTTGTTGATGAGCGCCACCTGCCAGCACCACTCGCCCGCCTCGCCGTCCTCGCCGCCCATCACGCGCCCGCTGCGCGACGACGTGCCTGCCGCACGCAACACACAAACACCACGTCAACACTTAATCTTGAAAGTTAATCTTTTTTTATATAGGATAGGGTGACAAACGATCACACACTCCACCTGGTGGTAAGTGGGTGCTGTGGCCCATGTATATACATTTATCCTCAATTTATCATTATAATATACAACGTGTAACAAAAACCCTGTGGTTCCCGTTAAGTGTGTTATCAGAGTCGGTATTCAAACGTAAAGAAATAACTTATTTTCAAAAAACTTGAACATTAAAATATTTAATTTTAATTACCAAAATTACTTATTAAATTCTAATTCATATTTTATTGCAATTAATATTAATAATTAAAAAAAAAACTAAAACTAGAAACTTAAATATCATATAGTCCTACTCCCCGCGGTATCGTGCCAAGAACGCTGGCTGCGTTTCCCCGCTGAATGGTTATACTTAGCCTTTGAGCAAGGAAAGAACCAGCCCTCTTATCACCAGCAGCAACGACCAGCCGCGGATGGAGTTCCTTTAGGAACCTCACCGCACGTGGACCCCACGGACCGATAGTCTCTACAGCAAATGGCACAAATATGTAGTCATCTCTCAGAGACTCATATTTACGCCACTTACCCAGTTCAGCTGCCTCTGATGCCGCCCCGGCTCTTAACGAGGTACCCCTGAGATGAGAGACCGCCAGAGTGTCTACGCAAGTAGCATCCCACACTAGGGCTTTACCTCTCTCCCAAGGGACCGATGTCATACCGTCGAGTCTCCTGCCATCGTCTCTAAATATTCCACAAGGCTCTAATACCGAGGGAACATTTATAGAGACAAGAGCCCTTCGGATGACATCGTTCAAAGAACTGTGTCGTGAAAATCTACCAGCGCTTTTCTTACATGAAAGTCCGTGGAGCCCAAACTTGTCGACGCTGCTACCACAGGGACACTGATGGGGTTGACAAATCGCCGCTCCTAGTCGGATTCCTACGGCAATGCGTAAGCTTTCCGCATCAAGTAATGTGCCGAGATTACTTGATGGTAAAGCGTGTAACCAGTAATTTAATTTAATTTATTTAATTTAATTTTTAATTTAAAAAAATTAATTTGCAAATTGTATGTGGTTTTATTGCCTCTAACTGACACGAGCATCGGTGATAAAATCATATACAATTCGCAAATTATTTTTTTTAATTAAATTTTTTTTTAATGTTCAAGTTTTTTGAAAAAAAGTTATTTCTTTACGTTTGAATACCGACTCTGATAACACACTTAACGGGAACCACAGGGTTTTAGTTACATGTTGTATAATTTTCTTCCCTGAAGACTGAAATTACATAAACACTCACGCCTGTCACCCAGAAGGGTAGGCAGAGACTATGGACTTCCATTTGGCACGATCCCGACACACGTCTCTCGCTTCCTCCACATCCAAATACCTACGCATACACGCTCGTCGGCTAAAGGTATACTCTTGATTTGGCCCATTTTCAATATATCGCCAATTTGGTCGATAAACTTTCGCCTAGGGCGTCCCTTCCCGACTCTGCTGTCCCTGAAGACTGAAATTAATTGCCTCGTTTTCAGTAAAAAGGGTGTCCGACTCTCTACATTCACGGTACGAAACACAGCAGCGTTAAGCTCCAATTTTACGCCGGTATTCTGTCAGAGCATGGTCCTACCCCTGTCGAGCCGACCCAATCTTGCTACAACCATAATATATCTGCAGCGTGGATCTAACATGTATAGCTAGCTGCGCCCGCCACTTCGTTCGCGAATGTTTAGTAATTTATTATCACTATACTTCCCTATTATTTGAATATGGGTTTGTTCTCAATTTCATGGTTTTTAAATTTTTTTGCGCTGAACCCTAAAAGAAATAATAAAGACTTTAAAAATTGTATTTTTGTTATAAGTACCGTACATACTTTCATATTCATTTATATGGCTCTGCTATTTTGACACTGCAAACAAACACTTAAATTTTATTTATTTATTGTGTTACCGTCCCATCGGACCGAGAGTGAGAGAATATGGAGTGCGCACACACTCGTGCGCTATAATATTGTCCTGCAGAGATGGCTATTCTCCGTTGGGGCTGGCCGCCATGAGCGTTGTGTTAAACATGTATGAATTAATACAATTAAATACCTAATATTTTCACTCTCAATACGTACCTTTCACACCGCAAACGTATTTGTTGTACTTCTCCGGTACTCGCAACGTTGATACGTAGTTTGGTTCGTATGGATCTGAATAAGGAATAATAGAAAGTTTAAATATAATATAATAGTGTAGCGCTACGAGGTCGCAAGTTCGAATCCTTGACGAAACATGTGATTTAACAAATGGTAAAATTAAACATTTTGTACAACCAAATAAAAACAATATAAATAAAAGGAGAACATCATCAATGTCCTCCAAGTCAATTAATTACGTATTATTAAGGATAACTTATAAACTACTGGTCTGATTTTGATCAAATTATATGGAACCGCACGAGAATTACCAGCTTTCAAATGAAAAAAGAATCATCAAAATCGTTCACCTGGAAAAAAGTTTCTGAGTTAACACACATAAAAAATACAGACGAATTGAAAACATCCTTCTTTTTTTGAAGACGGTTAAAAAGAAAAACATTACCCTACACTAGCATTTCCTTCTAGCGAACCATTTTACATACATAAATTGCACGTGGCCATCATCATCACAACCCCAAGTCCACTGCGGAGCAAGGCCTCCCGCATCCATCGACTTTCTGCACGTCTTCAAAGTTCGTCACTTCACTAGTAGAGTACCACCCTACACTTCACTTACCGGTACGAGGCTGCAACACGAGAACCTCTCTTCCCCATCGGTTGTCGCTTCGAGTCTAGTCTATTCGGCCGGCCCATTGCCTCTTCAGCTTATTGTTACGAGCTTGGGGTTCGAGACAATTAAAAAACTGCCGATTGAATTACCAAAACTGACACTTTAATTACACAACACTAATTACAATCTAAAACCACACTAATAATAAAAAACAATTATACTACTGATCACTTTAGTTCGCAGTTGTATCGCTTCGAAATATTCGCTTGTTCGCCAACTCAACACTAACCGGGTCGAGGTCTGTACCGGCCTTATATAGGGCCTCAGATAATTTCCAGAACTTCCTACTGTAGAAACATCTAGAATGTTCGAGTACATACCGGTCCCGACTGGCTAGGTGTCGATAGTTCTAGAAAGTTCTTCCAAGGAAAATTCTATAAGAATCTTGACTCTCCTATTCCGCTACTCGATACTAGAGGGCGCTAGTGGTAACTAGTGTTGCCATGTACTAGGTATTAATGGTGGCGCTCAACATTATTAACCCTTTGGACTAAGGCCATACGAACAATTAGTTCGTGCTTTGAACATGCGGTTCCCAACGTTACAGCCAAACACTATGCCACTGCGCTACTAAGTATTAATGATTTCTTAAATTTAAGCAAATGCTTCTAATACTTCACACTCAATAAATTAGATTATGTAACAAAAAGCACGTTGAAAGTCAAAAGTAACAGTAACAAGCATATCATACTGCTGGGCACTAGCCACTTGTATTTCCAGAAAGATTTACAGCTAAGAGGAGTCCATCGAACTGCCCGATGCTTAGACTTTGCCTGTCTTAATACAAAAAGTGGGTAGTGGGAAAAAATTTACGGCTCCGTGGCGCAGTGGCTTAGCAATGAGTTGCAGCGCTAAGTGTTGCGTTATAACGTAAATCGAAACGCAACAATGACAAATAGACCGGCCCAATCAAAAAATACGAATTAAAATAACGGTTCTAGACTCATTCAAGACATGACAGCATAGTTAACTTAAGACAGTAGCTGACCTTTTATGTACATTTGTAATTATCTCTCAATATAGAAGTCCTGTTTTCGTCCTATAGTTCTTGAATTATACGCAATTAATACAATTAAAGTCAAGATTTTTATTTTGGGAATACGACTACATCAATTTATGTTGTTGTATAAATGATGTTTGCCCTTGTGAAATTTATATATGTAAACTGTCTCCACGATACAGGACAAAATCTCGGTGTGGAGATAACGCTAAAAAAATTGGCTTCATCTTGATTTAGAATTAAAAACCCACCAAAATCAAAGAAAGGTGCTCAACTCAACAATATGAAGTCTGTGAGTACTAACACGCGATGCGGTCTATGGGAGTGGTGTGCGGCACCACGGCGTGGGTAGTGGGCGTATAGTGGGTGTACGCTGCCAGCGTTGTGGTGGTAAGCGGGTACGTCTCGTTTCGCTCCGGCGTGCCCACCAGCTCCAGGATCTTCGACTTGGGCGCGCAGCACTGCGTCCCCGCCTTCTTGCATTTGAACACGTCCGTTATTTCCGCGTTGTCTGCGAAATTGAAAAAACTAACTAAGCTTATTTCTCACAGAATACCAGCGTAAAATAGCACCTCAATGCTACTGTGTTTCGTATGGTGTGTAAAGAAAATCGGAGATCCTTTTTAATGGAAATGAAGCATTCCATCTTAGTCCGCAGGGGTAGCAATGCATCTGCATTTTCATTCTTAATCGAGGATAGATGTAGATGTCAATGGGGACATCATCCACTTACCATCAGATGGACTGTGTGCCCGTTTGTCACCCTTATTCTATAAAAAGCTTAGTTAAGTAGAGTCTCTGATTTCACCCAGCTCTAAAAGAGGCACTCCTGAGATGAGAGGTTGCTAAAGTGTCTACACACGTAGCATCCCACACTAGGAACTTTATCTCTCTCCCAAGGGACCAAAATCACAACGTCAGGTCTTCTGCTATCGTCTCTCAATGCTAAGGCTCTAAAACCGAAGGAACACTTATCAAGACAAGAGCTATTACGGAGCAATCTGTACATACATACATATAACAAGCACATTAACTATAATTAACTATTTTTTTTATAGAATAGGGGGCAAACGAGCATGCGGCTCACCTGATGGTAAGTGACTACCGCCGCCCATGAACAACCGCAACACCAGGGGAATTGCAGATGCGTTGCCGACCTTTTAGAAAGGTATAAGCTCTTTTCTTGAAGGTTCCTAAGTCGTATCGGTCCGGAAAATTCGCTGGTGGTAATTGATCCCACAAGGAAGTCGTGCGAGGGAGAAAACTATATTGAATAATATACACATGTAACAAAACCCTATGGTTCCCGTTAAGTGCGTTATCACAAATACTTTACTTCAAAAAACTCGACCCTGAAAAAATCTAATTAAATTTAAATAAAACTTTATTTGTAAATTGTATGTGAGTTTATTACCTCTGCATTGGCCGGTCAGTAATAGCAATGGACGTTGAATGAGCGTACTAGTTAATTTGACCGTCGAAGTACTGTGAACGAGTAGACGGCTTACGAACTAGTAGGTTTCGGACTAGTCGAAACCGTAGACGGCTAAATTGTAACTCCATAACGTTCATTTCGATTACAAACGCCACGACTGACGCGAGAACGTAGTCGAATAATATTCGTTTATATTACGTTCGTTGAAATGACATAATTGCGCAAACAAATTAGAACTTTAAATGTAATAATTGGATAAGAGTATAAATAGTAGTTTGTTATTGTATTAGGTGAAGAATAGGATGCCGTCATGTCATCGCATTGAGTTGACGCGTAAACTAGTTGCCAAATTTAACTAGTTGACCTAGTAGTCGATGAACGAAAATGGACGGTTTGGTTTTGATAACGACAAATACGTCGACGGCACGGTCACAGTAAATATATAGTAGGAACAGTATGGAAACTTCGAACAAGCGCTCGAAACGGCACACTCACACAAACATGCGCAACGACGAGACTTCTAAGCGTTCGTCGCGGTGTTCCCAGTAGCGAGTGTCGCCTCAAGACTTTAAAAATGCCACGAACGTATTGCGTAGTATACGGCTGTTTGAACTCGGCTTCATCAAAACCGGAGCTATCTTATTTTAAGCTTCTTGCTGATTTTGAAAGGTAAGAATGATTTTTATTGTCATTGTTATAATCGTTATCGAATTTATAAGTCCGTGTGATTGATCATAATGAATTCGTGAACTTATTTGTACACCCAGAATTCGGCGGTTTTGGGGCTATTAAAAAGCTGATAGTGCAATAGTGGTAACAAAAAGTAAATCCAAGATGGCGGCTGCAATAGGTATCATTTTTTTCGTCATGGCTGCCATTTTTATGGGTTTCGAGGGTGTTGAAGCCGATAGTGCTGTCGAAATATAAATCCAAGATGGCGGCTGCAATAGGTATTAATTTTTTCGTCATGGGTGTCATTTTCATAGTTTTTGAGTATGTTGAAGCCGATAGTGCTGTTGAAATGTAAATCCAAGATGGCTGCTGCAATAGGTATCAATTTTTTGGTCATGGGTGCCATTTTCATAGTTTTTGAGTATGTTGAAGCCGATAGTGCTGTTGAAATGTAAATCCAAGATGGCTGCTGCAATAGGTATCAATTTTTTGGTCATGGGTGTCATTTTCATAGTTTTAGAATATGTTGAAGCTGATAGTGCTGTTGAAATGTAAATCCAAGATGGCGGCTGCAATAGGTATCAATTTTTTCGTCATGGGTGTCATTTTCATAGTTTTTGAGTATGTTGAAGCCGATAGTGCTGTTGAAATGTAAATCCAAGATGGCGACTGCAATAGGTATCAATTTTTTGGTCATGGGTGTCATTTTCATAGTTTTAGAGTATGTTGAAGCTGATAGTGCTGTTAAAATATAAATCCAAGATGGCGGCTGCAACAGGTATCAATTTTTTCGTCATGGGTGTCATTTTCATAGTTTTTGAGTATGTTGAAGCCGATAGTGCTGTTGAAATGTAAATCCAAGATGGCGGGTGCAATAGGTATCAATTTTTTGGTCATGGGTGTCATTTTCATAGTTTTAGAGTATGTTGAAGCTGATAGTGCTGTTGAAATGTAAATCCAAGATGGCGGCTGCAATAGGTATCAGTTTTTTCCTCATGGGTGTCATTTTCATAGTTTTTGAGTATGTTGAAGCCGATAGTGCTGTTGAAATGTAAATCCAAGATGACGGCTGCAACAGGTATTAATTTTTTCGTCATGGGTGTCATTTTCATGGTTTTTGAGGGTGTTGAAACCGATTTTTTGTTGTTGCTTTAAAAAAGAACACAGAAACTGCAAAGTAGCTGATCTAATTTACAAAAAAATAAACAAAATCGGTTTCATAGTACCCTGTCCTTGTTTCCCAACAGTTTATTAAAAAAAATCATGTTCATTAGAATGATATTTTTTACACAGTTAAATTTAATATTAAAGAATTCCGAACTTGTCGTAGCAGTTGAAAATATTTTTCTGTAAATAATTTGTAATAATCTATACAAATAAATAAAATTGAAGTGTCTGTTTGTAATTTTAAAATAACAGCTTTTTACTAAATGCATATGAAAGTCAATACGGTACTTATAACTAAATAACAATTTTTAAAATTTTTGTCTGCCTGTCCGTCTGTTTGTTCCGGCTAATCTCCGAAACGGCTCGACCGATTTTGACGGCACTTTCACTGGCAGATAGCTGATGTCATAAGGAGTAACTTAGGCTACTTTTATTTTAGAAAATGAATTATTGTTCCGCGCTAAAAAATAAAAACCCTAACACGCGAGCAAAGTCGCAGGGAACAACTAGTGAAGAATAAAGGTACGTTTTCGTCCAGTACGTTCCCGCCAAAACTTTCAAAAGGTTACGCAGTTAAAGTTAAACAAAGTTAAAGATCTATAGTTCTACAAGTTGTTGTGTGTTAATATTAAATTGTTTTCCGTATTTAAACTATCGGTTTTTGCTGAGATTATCTATTTAGATTGTAAGCTAGTTATTTAAATTCGATTGATTGATAAAAAAAGCTTCAATGGAGCGTAGGTAATTATATCCTCAACTAGGCTTAGTTTCCATACTGTTCATATTTATACTGTGGCACGGTGCTAGTCAATAAGAGTATTGTCAAAGAGCACGCCTTACCGATGCGCGTGTCAGTTCAGATATTAATAACATTTTTTCACAAGATTGAACTTAAGTAAGTTACGTCCGAAAAAACTCACTGTCATAAATGCCATTCCTATATTTGTATATCTGTATGTCCCTAGAACGATCACCGGGTTGTCTGTTACATACTGTTTATGATTAAAAAATATTCTGTTATATTCTGCCAAGTGCGGCAATTCATGCAAATCCTTCTTACAATACTAGAGACTCCCAGCCGTGGCTATTTTTTGTATAATAAGAGTGATAAAACATACAGTCCACCTGATGGTAAGTAGGAAGATGCTATCGCTTATAGACATCTACATCTATCCTCAATTAAGAATGCGTTGTCTTGAGGACTAAGATGAAATGCCTCGTTTTCAGTGATAATGGTTGAAGAAGAATAAGACTTACGGAAGCAGGTGAATGAGAGCAGCGGTACCACGCAGGAGCCTGGGCAGTCGGGGCGCGGATCGGCCGGCGCCGGAGTGGTCGTGGTGGTGGTGGTGCGGTGCGTCGTTGGTCGCGGCGTCTTCAGTGCTCTGTGGATTTTAAAGATATTTTTTCTATGGTTATGGACTCGGAAGGCAATACTTTTGCCAGTGAATTCTAAAGACATGTTTTTCTTTGGCTATGGACACGTTCGGTTACACTTTTGCCAGTTTAAAGTAACAAGAAATCAATATAAGTATTCTATAAAAACTTTCCGCCGCGGTGCCCCAATGCGTGTTAGCGGACTTCACATGTCTTTGAAATATTTTTTTTAATTTCCCATACAGGTTTCCTTACGATGTTTTTCTTACCCCGCATCATCTGTTACTTAAAATATACTGTGTTTAAACTTTCTTACTGTAATGTTCCACTACAAAACTAATAAAAGTATACTGAAATTTTTAGTACCTGGTATTATCGCAACAGAACATATTAGCCAGCTTGCAATTTGTATATGAAATGATCTCAGAAGGGTACTTGCAGAAGGCGGCCATCACCGTCGGCAGGCAGAAGCTCGGACAACGCGGCAGTGGCGCCTGACAACATTTAAAAGTCAAAATATTAATCTATGTAGACAAATAAATAAAACTGAAGTGTCTGTTTGTAATGTATGTGGCGGCGCTGTCGTCGCGCCACAAGCGAAACACATCGAAGCCTAAATCGCTCTTACAAAGTTCCGAAGTTAAAGCAGCATATATAGAATAGCTTCGCACTACCAAAAGGAGCGTTGGCCGCTCCCCGGGCAGAACACCTTGCCCAGCGGGAGATCTCCCCTTTTCCTTCCACCCGCCACAGTGGTGACCCCGACGTGATATGAACACGCAACCAACATACCTTCGGAAAGTACACCTTCTAAACCTTCGTCGTCCTCAAGTACCCCATTCATTCGCTCCCGAGCTGATATTGTCTGCAGTCTTCACATTCTGCAAGCCATCTAGCTTTACAAAAGGTTCATCGCAGCACTGGAATAATAATGCTCCCTGTTCCTTCAAGCTACTCTCTGCGCTACAGTGTTCGGCACGGCTCTGAGCCTTACTGCTCACCTCTGCTTCACAGCACTCTCGCAGATTACTTGCCTTCTTTTCGACTCACCGCAGACTTACAAGGCAATTCCTGCCTGAAATAGACTGCACTATCGACCTCCGGTCTGAGCAGAGGGGTCATGTGGCGGCGCTGTCGTCGCGCCACAAGCGAAACACATCGAAGCCTAAATCGCACTAACAAAGTTCCGAAGTTAAAGCAGCATATATAGAATAGCTCCGAACTACCAATCGGAGCGTTTGCCGCTCCCCGGGCAGAACATCTTGCCCGGCGGGAGATCTCCCCTTTACCTTCCACCCGCCACAATGTAAAAATAACATCTTAATAATATGTAATTTATATAATATAATAACTAAAAAATAAGATCACATAGCTAATGTGAAGAATCGAGGCTCCGGGAAGTCTGATTGGCTAGACCAGGAAAGGACAACGCTCCAGACTAACGCTGCTTCATTTCAATAATTAGGGTCTCCGCTTCTCTACAATCATCATACGAAACACAGCAGCATTGAGCTGCTATTTCACGCGGGTATACTGTGAGATCGTGGACCTTCCCCGGTCGAGCTGACCTATTCGTGCTACAACTATAATATAGCTGCAGCGTGGCTCTCATAGTAGCTTTGTACTGGTAGGTATGCAGGAAGTCGATGGATGCAGGTGGCTCAGGACCGTGCTTTGTGGCATTGCTTGGTGGAGGCCTATGTTCGGTAGTGGGTTTGTGAGAAGATGTGATGATGATGATAGCTGTACCACGTATAAAAAGTAATAAGCTGTTACTCACGGGTGTGGTGGGGCGTGGTGTGGTGGTAGGTCTCCGCGTAGTTGTGTCAGTGTTCTTGTTGTCGGTGATGCAGCAGGTTCCTCCATCAGAGCAAGTGGCCTGCTCGTCCACGTGGTCACACAGCAAAACGAATAGTCCACTGATGCACTCACCACGGCACTCACGGTCGATTTTCTTCTTTGGTGGTGGTGGTGGTACTGTCGTCAACTGGAAAACGTTTGAACCGTTAATATCGTAGTTTATGGCACGTTGTTTGTATGACCTAAAAATAATTGTTGCGGGTTTGGATGTTTTTATGCAATTTATGTATCTAAAATACGCCCATAATACAGAAAAAAATCCTAACGTGAGGTTATGCCTCCACGATACTGAAAAAAATGTAATGTTGGAATATTGTTTTTAAAGACAAAATACTTTTTTTTTATTAAAATGAAAGGAAATACTTTTTTTTTATTAAAAGCTTTTTGACCCTTTAAGTGGATTAAAATAAAGAACATCACAAGCTCGATATAAAATCTAGAATTTCATCTAAAGAGTTAGATTAAAAACTTCATCCCTTATTTTACATTCTTAGGGGTGGATTTTGTCCAAATTTATATTGTACCACCTCAGAAGTATAAACTGTTTGTTAAAATAATAATAAGTAGGTCCCGGATTAATATGTAAATCCATATTTTTTGAAATGGTTTTTGTTCTTAACTATATTTTCTACACAAATTATGATATTTTGATCAAGAAAATGTAATTTCTTTTTTCCATATTTTTCCATATATCAAGTATAAATCCATATTTGACAAGACACTAAATAAATTTATCCATATCTTCATTATTTTATGTTAGATGGATCAGCAGCTCTGTGAAATGCCTAAAAATGAGTTTTGCGCCAAGAAGACATGCGAGCGATCACGAGTAATCGCGACCCCGTCGCACCCGCATCACATTCCCGCACCGCCTTTCCTCACCTGAATCGTGCTCGTGCCCCACAGTTCGTTATTGATGACCTTAATTGCTTGACGTTTCGATTTGTCGCGTGTGATTTTATTTTTTTACTTACTCGCATTGCGGTTCAAATTCGAAAAGTATATCGAAAATTACTCAAACCAATCCCTAACTACAGATGAAAAAGTATTATTTTGTAATGCTTGTGAAAAATCTATATCCACCGAGGAGCGTTTTTTGTTTGAAAATTGTTTGACTTCAATTCGTGAATATATAAAGGATGGCCTTATATGGGTTGCCTTTGACGAAACTACAGGTTCTCAAAACTGGTGCATTGGGAATGAGATTATCGGACATCTAAATGAAGAAAATGCCAGCAAATCCTTTTTATTGGCGTGTGAAGAACTTCCTAAATGCAACCATCAAACGTCGGCAAAGCTCTTTAGTGATGCTATGAGTGTTTTGTGGCCTGACGGAGTTAAACATGAACAACTTTTCTTGCTACTTAGCGATGCTGCTCCTTATATGGTAAAAGGTGCAGGTTTTGTATCCAAAAATGATTCATGTGACGTGCTTGGCCTTTTTGAATTGGAAAACGAAGCTGCTGCTGTTACAATCTCAAAAAAACTTCTGCAAGATGACACTCTACGTAACGATTTTCTTTAAATATAAAACAATTATTGCTTTATATCACACCAGATAAAGGCACTCGAAAATTCTTCCACTTCTCTAAATGATAATTTGAAGATTATCGAAACTATCGAAAAAAAGTTTTAGAATCACAAGGTCCCGTTGCTAGCGGGAGGCAAAAATTAAGATACGCATGGAAAAAAAAAGATTTCATACCCTAAAGAAAATTAACAGCATGTTGTGTGAATCATTAGAAGGCACAATAAATGTGCCCTAATCACTTGCAGAATTATACAAATTTAAATATGCTCCAATCACATTTTTTTATTTTATTTCAGGTTTTAATTTATAAAATTTAAGGAAACACGTAATTATATACTGGAAATCAAATAACAATGAAACAGAAAGTAAGTAAAATTGTAGTTTTTTGGTTTTTCTTAATAATTTTTCGAAATAAAGAATCGTTTTAATGTACAATGTCATTATCTTTTATTACACATAATTTCCCCTAATTTTAGAATTTTCAGTCCATGTTATATGCACATATTTTGATATTTTCGATACATATTAATCCGGGCCCTAATAATAATTAAAACGAATTAAAATAGATGAAGATCTCGCGTAACATAAGTACCTACAATAAAAAGAACATAGTAAAGTCGAAATGAAAACCAGCTTCTTGAAGCCGTCTAAAAAGTTATGAAACACAACAACCGTGTTTACTTTGACGATGGCGATTAACGATATTATATAGATATTAACGATATATATAGCGAATAAACGATTTACGAGTATCTTCGGTCCATTCCCAAAAGAAAAACAATTAAAATAAATTTCACTCACTGCAGTACTAGGTTTCTTAGTTTTATGGTGTTTTTCATTAGGAATGATCAGATCTTCGGGCGGGTTGTCTCCATAGAAGTCCCTGGTGACGCAGCACACGCGGCCCTGAACGCAGAGCTTCGGCGTTGTGAGATACGCCTGGCAGTACTGGGCCAACTGGACCACAACGCACACGTCTGGACATGCAATATTACCTGAAACAAAGCCAATATTATAATACCTAATTATTTGCCTAATAATATAATAAACTAATCCTTTGCCACGTAGAAATAAAGGAAAAATAAAATGCGTTCTGTAACAGTGAAATTATTTTACTGGGAGCTAAACCACCTTTATTACCTGGTAGAGCATGTATTGTATGTTAGAGTATATTATGGTTGTAGTACGAACGGGTCAGCTAGACCGGGGTAGGACCACGCTCTAACAGAATATCAGCGATACACAATATCAGCTTAATGCTGCTGTGTTTCGTATGGTGAGTGTAGAGAACCGGAGACCCTTTTTAGTGGATACGAGGCATTCCATCTAAGTCCTTATTGGTGAAAACGCATTTCCATTTTGATTTGTCATCGAGGATAGATGTAGATGTCTATGGGCCACAGAATCCATTTACCATCAGGTGGACTGTCTGCTCGCTTGTCACTCATATTCTATAAAAATACCAATATAATTAATGGGGAAGTTCGTTGCTTTTTATAATAGTAATGATGACAAAGTACGACACATCTTCTCGTCAGTTATACCTCAAAACCTGAAAACGAGATTGTACAACCGGTGCGTGGTGCCAGTGATGACTTATGGATCTGAGTCGTGGTCCTTCACCGCTGGCCGTATGAGGACACTCAAGGTCGGTTAGCAATCTATGTGATAAACTTAGAAATCAAGATACCCGCAGTAGAACCAGAATAACCGACATAGCCCAACGGGTTAGTAAGCTGAAGTGGCAATGGGCCGGCCATATAGCTCGAAGAACCGATAACTGATGGGGAAAAAATGTTTTTGGGTGGCAGCCTCGTACCGGTAGGTGAACTGTAGGGCGACCCCACACTAGATGGAGTGACGACCTGGTAAGACATGCAGGAAGTCGATCTGTGCTTTGTGGCATTCCTTGGGGAGGCCTATGTTCAGCAGTGGACTTATGAAGGGCTATAATAATGATGATGATGATGACAAACACTCAGTCCGTCCGATTGTAAGTGGACGCTGTGGTCAATAGACGATTAATTAAAAAAAAAACAAAATGCAAAGCGTGGTCATCCTTGAGGTTTATGGGTTCCTCGTTACTAGAAAAAGGGTCTCTAATACGGGTGACGCACCATACGAAATACAGCACCAAGCTGCTATTTCACGCTGGTTTCTGTACGCGCATGATCCGTAGCGTAGCTCTACCGTGTACAACGTACAGTTTATACAGAATACAGATGTACTGTAGTATAGCCCCCACGACAATATATATAAGTGTTAAGGTAGAATAAGGATCAGTATAATTAAAGTTATAGAAGCATCAACACGCCTCTTTTCGTTGCCATAATTCCTATATCACATGGCGACCCTGCGAGGATACACTATCCTATATCACAGTACAAATGCAAAAATTAAAATTATATGAGATATTTTCTAACAACTTTTATATAAAAGTAATTGTAATATTAAAAAATTGCTTTTAATAATAAGTAGAAATCGATTTCAAAAAACTAAAAAGAATAAAAAAGTGCGGGTGCGCGCGCGCGCGCGCGCACCGTGTGTGTGTGTGTGTGTGTGTGTGTGTGTGTGTGTGTGTGTGTGTGTGTGTGTGTGTGTGTGTGTGTGTGTGTGTGTGTGTGTGTGTGTGTGTGTGTGTGTGTGTGTGTGTGTGTGTGTGTGTGTGTGTGTGTGTGTGTGTGTGTGTGTGTGTGTGTGTGTGTGTGTGTGTGTGTGTGTGTGTGTGTGTGTGTGTGTGTGTGTGTGTGTGTGTGTGTGTGTGTGTGTGTGTGTGTGTGTGTGTGTGTGTGTGTGTGTGTGTGTGTGTGTGTGTGTGTGTGTGTGTGTGTGTGTGTGTGTGTGTGTGTGTGTGTGTGTGTGTGTGTGTGTGTGTGTGTGTGTGTGTGTGTGTGTGTGTGTGTGTGTGTGTGTGTGTGTGTGTGTGTGTGTGTGTGTGTGTGTGTGTGTGTGTGTGTGTGTGTGTGTGTGTGTGTGTGTGTGTGTGTGTGTGTGTGTGTGTGTGTGTGTGTGTGTGTGTGTGTGTGTGTGTGTGTGTGTGTGTGTGTGTGTGTGTGTGTGTGTGTGTGTGTGTGTGTGTGTGTGTGTGTGTGTGTGTGTGTGTGTGTGTGTGTGTGTGTGTGTGTGTGTGTGTGTGTGTGTGTGTGTGTGTGTGTGTGTGTGTGTGTGTGTGTGTGTGTGTGTGTGTGTGTGTGTGTGTGTGTGTGTGTGTGTGTGTGTGTGTGTGTGTGTGTGTGTGTGTGTGTGTGTGTGTGTGTGTGTGTGTGTGTGTGTGTGTGTGTGTGTGTGTGTGTGTGTGTGTGTGTGTGTGTGTGTGTGTGTGTGTGTGTGTGTGTGTGTGTGTGTGTGTGTGTGTGTGTGTGTGTGTGTGTGTGTGTGTGTGTGTGTGTGTGTGTGTGTGTGTGTGTGTGTGTGTGTGTGTGTGTGTGTGTGTGTGTGTGTGTGTGTGTGTGTGTGTGTGTGTGTGTGTGTGTGTGTGTGTGTGTGTGTGTGTGTGTGTGTGTGTGTGTGTGTGTGTGTGTGTGTGTGTGTGTGTGTGTGTGTGTGTGTGTGTGTGTGTGTGTGTGTGTGTGTGTGTGTGTGTGTGTGTGTGTGTGTGTGTGTGTGTGTGTGTGTGTGTGTGTGTGTGTGTGTGTGTGTGTGTGTGTGTGTGTGTGTGTGTGTGTGTGTGTGTGTGTGTGTGTGTGTGTGTGTGTGTGTGTGTGTGTGTGTGTGTGTGTGTGTGTGTGTGTGTGTGTGTGTGTGTGTGTGTGTGTGTGTGTGTGTGTGTGTGTGTGTGTGTGTGTGTGTGTGTGTGTGTGTGTGTGTGTGTGTGTGTGTGTGTGTGTGTGTGTGTGTGTGTGTGTGTGTGTGTGTGTGTGTGTGTGTGTGTGTGTGTGTGTGTGTGTGTGTGTGTGTGTGTGTGTGTGTGTGTGTGTGTGTGTGTGTGTGTGTGTGTGTGTGTGTGTGTGTGTGTGTGTGTGTGTGTGTGTGTGTGTGTGTGTGTGTGTGTGTGTGTGTGTGTGTGTGTGTGTGTGTGTGTGTGTGTGTGTGTGTGTGTGTGTGTGTGTGTGTGTGTGTGTG